>OX467718.1:29092179-29704679 GCA_950111635.1 Agelastica alni | reverse complement strand
TGTGTGTGGTGTGTGTGTGTGTGTGTGGTGTGTGTGTGTGTGTGGTGTGTGTGTGTGTGTGTGTGTGTGTGTGTGTGTGTGTGTGTGGTGTGTGTGTGTGTGTGTGTGTGTGTGTGTGTGTGTGTGTGTGTGTGTGTGTGTGTGTGTGTGTGTGTGTGTGTGGTGTGTGTGTGTGTGTGGTGTGTGTGTGTGTGTGGTGTGTGTGTGTGTGTGGTGTGTGTGTGTGTGTGGTGTGTGTGTGTGTGTGGTGTGTGTGTGTGTGTGGTGTGTGTGTGTGTGTGGTGTGTGTGTGTGTGTGTGTGTGTGTGTGTGTGTGTGTGTGTGTGTGTGTGGTGTGTGTGTGTGTGTGGTGTGTGTGTGTGTGTGGTGTGTGTGTGTGTGTGGTGTGTGTGTGTGTGTGTGTGTGTGTGTGTGTGTGGTGTGTGTGTGTGTGTGGTGTGTGTGTGTGTGTGGTGTGTGTGTGTGTGTGGTGTGTGTGTGTGTGTGGTGTGTGTGTGTGTGTGGTGTGTGTGTGTGTGTGGTGTGTGTGTGTGTGTGGTGTGTGTGTGTGTGTGGTGTGTGTGTGTGTGTGGTGTGTGTGTGTGTGTGGTGTGTGTGTGTGTGTGGTGTGTGTGTGTGTGTGGTGTGTGTGTGTGTGTGGTGTGTGTGTGTGTGTGGTGTGTGTGTGTGTGTGGTGTGTGTGTGTGTGTGGTGTGTGTGTGTGTGTGGTGTGTGTGTGTGTGTGGTGTGTGTGTGTGTGTGGTGTGTGTGTGTGTGTGTGTGGTGTGTGTGTGTGTGTGTGTGTGTGTGTGTGTGTGTGTGTGTGTGTGTGTGTGGTGTGTGTGTGTGTGTGGTGTGTGTGTGTGTGTGGTGTGTGTGTGTGTGTGGTGTGTGTGTGTGTGTGGTGTGTGTGTGTGTGTGGTGTGTGTGTGTGTGTGTGTGTGTGTGTGTGTGTGTGTGTGTGTGTGTGTGTGGTGTGTGTGTGTGTGTGTGTGTGTGTGTGTGTGGTGTGTGTGTGTGTGTGTGTGGTGTGTGTGTGTGTGTGTGTGGTGTGTGTGTGTGTGTGGTGTGTGTGTGTGTGTGTGTGGTGTGTGTGTGTGTGTGTGTGTGTGTGTGTGTGTGTGTGTGTGTGTGTGTGTGTGTGGTGTGTGTGTGTGTGTGTGTGTGTGTGTGTGTGTGTGTGTGTGTGTGTGTGTGTGTGTGTGGTGTGTTGTGTGTGTGTGGTGTGTGTGTGTGTGTGTGTGGTGTGTGTGTGTGTGTGTGTGGTGTGTGTGTGTGTGTGTGTGTGTGTGTGTGTGTGTGTGTGTGGTGTGTGTGTGTGTGTGTGTGGTGTGTGTGTGTGTGTGTGTGGTGTGTGTGTGTGTGTGTGTGGTGTGGTGTGTGTGTGTGTGTGTGTGTGTGTGTGTGTGTGGTGTGTGTGTGTGTGTGTGTGTGTGTGTGTGTGTGTGTGTGTGTGGTGTGTGTGTGTGTGTGTGTGTGTGTGTGTGTGTGTGTGTGGTGTGTGTGTGTGTGTGTGGTGTGTGTGTGTGTGTGTGGTGTGTGTGTGTGTGTGTGGTGTGTGTGTGTGTGTGTGGTGTGTGTGTGTGTGTGTGGTGTGTGTGTGTGTGTGTGGTGTGTGTGTGTGTGTGTGGTGTGTGTGTGTGTGTGTGGTGTGTGTGTGTGTGTGTGGTGTGTGTGTGTGTGTGTGGTGTGTGTGTGTGTGTGTGGTGTGTGTGTGTGTGTGTGGTGTGTGTGTGTGTGTGTGGTGTGTGTGTGTGTGTGTGGTGTGTGTGTGTGTGTGTGGTGTGTGTGTGTGTGTGTGGTGTGTGTGTGTGTGTGTGGTGTGTGTGTGTGTGTGTGGTGTGTGTGTGTGTGTGTGGTGTGTGTGTGTGTGTGTGGTGTGTGTGTGTGTGTGTGGTGTGTGTGTGTGTGTGTGTGTGTGTGTGTGTGTGTGTGGTGTGTGTGTGTGTGTGTGGTGTGTGTGTGTGTGTGTGGTGTGTGTGTGTGTGTGTGGTGTGTGTGTGTGTGTGTGGTGTGTGTGTGTGTGTGTGGTGTGTGTGTGTGTGTGTGGTGTGTGTGTGTGTGTGTGGTGTGTGTGTGTGTGTGTGGTGTGTGTGTGTGTGTGTGGTGTGTGTGTGTGTGTGTGGTGTGTGTGTGTGTGTGTGGTGTGTGTGTGTGTGTGTGGTGTGTGTGTGTGTGTGTGGTGTGTGTGTGTGTGTGTGGTGTGTGTGTGTGTGTGTGGTGTGTGTGTGTGTGTGTGGTGTGTGTGTGTGTGTGTGGTGTGTGTGTGTGTGTGTGGTGTGTGTGTGTGTGTGTGGTGTGTGTGTGTGTGTGTGGTGTGTGTGTGTGTGTGTGGTGTGTGTGTGTGTGTGTGGTGTGTGTGTGTGTGTGTGGTGTGTGTGTGTGTGTGTGGTGTGTGTGTGTGTGTGTGGTGTGTGTGTGTGTGTGTGGTGTGTGTGTGTGTGTGTGGTGTGTGTGTGTGTGTGTGTGTGTGTGTGTGTGTGTGGTGTGTGTGTGTGTGTGTGTGTGTGTGTGTGTGTGTGGTGTGTGTGTGTGTGTGTGGTGTGTGTGTGTGTGTGTGGTGTGTGTGTGTGTGTGTGGTGTGTGTGTGTGTGTGTGGTGTGTGTGTGTGTGTGTGGTGTGTGTGTGTGTGTGTGGTGTGTGTGTGTGTGTGTGGTGTGTGTGTGTGTGTGTGGTGTGTGTGTGTGTGTGTGGTGTGTGTGTGTGTGTGTGGTGTGTGTGTGTGTGTGTGGTGTGTGTGTGTGTGTGGTGTGTGTGTGTGTGTGGTGTGTGTGTGTGTGTGGTGTGTGTGTGTGTGTGGTGTGTGTGTGTGTGTGGTGTGTGTGTGTGTGTGGTGTGTGTGTGTGTGTGGTGTGTGTGTGTGTGGTGGTGTGTGTGTGTGTGGTGTGTGTGTGTGTGTGGTGTGTGTGTGTGTGTGGTGTGTGTGTGTGTGTGGTGTGTGTGTGTGTGTGGTGTGTGTGTGTGTGTGGTGTGTGTGTGTGTGTGGTGTGTGTGTGTGTGTGGTGTGTGTGTGTGTGTGTGGTGTGTGTGTGTGTGGTGTGTGTGTGTGTGTGGTGTGTGTGTGTGTGTGGTGTGTGTGTGTGTGTGTGGTGTGTGTGTGTGGTGTGTGTGGTGTGTGTGTGTGTGTGTGTGTGTGTGTGTGTGTGTGTGTGTGTGTGTGGTGTGTGTGTGTGTGGTGTGTGTGTGTGTGTGTGTGTGGTGTGTGTGTGTGTGTGTGGTGTGTGTGTGTGTGTGTGTGGTGTGTGTGTGTGTGTGTGTGTGTGTGTGGTGTGTGTGTGTGTGTGTGGTGTGTGTGTGTGTGTGTGTGTGGTGTGTGTGTGTGTGTGTGGTGTGTGGTGTGTGTGTGTGTGTGTGGTGTGTGTGTGTGTGACGCCTTAAATATTATTAAGTGTTAAGCAGTCTTTCATAGAGAGAGTGGCTCTTTGTATTCAACGATGAAGTGAAGTATAACAACTGTCAATGAGAATTCTGTGAGCATATTAAATAAATGTCGTTTCAAAGCTATCTTGATTCAAAGAATGCATTGAAATAAGAATTACTATTTGAAAAAGCCAACAAATACTAACAAAGTTATCTTCGTCCAAAATTATAAAAAAGTGACAATGATTTTTGAACGTTCTGTAGAATATTGAGAAACAGGCTTTATCGAAATCAATAGCCCAAAACTTCTTTTATGCTTGGTCAGAATTCTAAGGGATGATTTCTATACATTTCAATGTTATTGTATCTAGCATTTTCATAAAAAAAATCAATAACTCGAGAACGGTTATAGTTAGCTACATAGTACTTTTTATGAAATCGTATTATTTTTTCCTAAACTATTTAAAAGTATAACGAAATACAGGGTGTTCCATTTAAAAAAACACAACTTTGATATGTCACACTTTTTTGAGCCACCCTGTAGACTCCAAAATAATTTCCTTTTGCAGCCTTAATCAATAAATATATAATGAAATAAGGAAATTCCCGAAAAAATTATTGGTTTGGTTTACAGGGAACGTGTCGTATGGGGTGCCCCACCCTGTATAAATGTTCAACAACCGATCGCGGGAGCTAGTCAAAAGGTGTTAACAGTTGAACATAAACATGTGTGAACATTTTTTTGTAAAATTCCTACAATTATTTATTTATTTTTTCAGTCTGTTACTGCTTTATATTCAGCACCTTTAAGTCCTAGCTATGTAGCGGATATGTCAATTATAGAAAATGAAGTTTCTCTTTCTCCAGATCTAAATTTAAACATCACTTCCTATGATCTAATAGCAAATGCAGACGCTGATCAGCTTTCTTTAGAAATAGAAAAAGAAAGGTAGGTAACATTTCCAATTAGTTTAAGTTTTTTTTATACGCTTTATATTAGCTTGACTTGTATCTATCTATCTATATATGTAACGGAATTTTTGGACACAATTTTCACCCACTTATAAACATCAGATCGACTTGAAACTTTGTATACTTCCAAAGGACCGATGACAATACAATAATATCATAAATTTTTTTTAAAGATCCTGGCCAGGATCATCAGGATATTAAAAAAAAGTGCGGTAAAATAGATTGCGGTCATATCGATTTTTTTAGCGTCCGGATAGGAAACCTGAGAAACGTCTATCACTGTCAGTAAATAGAAAAAACCCGAGCTAAAAAATAAATATTTTAAAAAAACTAAAAATTAAAAAAAAATCTCCAACGCGCTTGAGATAAAATAAGAGTAGTCAACAAAAAAATTACTCTTGTTGACTACCCTGGGTAGTCAACAAAAGTAATTTTTTTGTTGACTACTCTTATTTTATCCCAAGCGCGTTGGAGATTATTTTTTAGTTCGGTTTTCTTATAAAGCGTGTTGCCTTAGCTTTTTTAAACTATTATTTCTTTGTTTTCTATTACTTTCGTCTGGGAAGGTAAGGGTTTTCCAGGATAAATAAACTCAAATTTAATGTTGCATGCAACATCTTTACTATTTAGGTGCATGAATTATATTTATGTTCCTAATTAAAATACCAATAAATCTCATACTCATGGTTAAAAAAAATTATGCATATCTAATATTTTTTAGGATTGAGTATTTGGAAAAATCGAAACATCTCCAAAACCAACTTCGAGAGTTACGAAGCGAAATAGCAGTTTTGAAGGTTGGTGATAAACAATCTGATTATGATCAATTACATGAAGAGCAAGTTAAATTAGGCGAAAACAAATATTCTACGTTAAAAAAAAGCAAGTCTGGATCCACAAAAAGCAGAGTTGCATTTTTTGAGGAGTTATAGCAGAGCTTAATTGTTTTTATTATTGGTTATGTAATTTATAATTGACAATAATTTTAAGATAAATTGAAAAACATATTTTTTAATTAAGTATCATCGTTTTATTTACAACCAATAAAACAATTTTTGTTTATCTGATCAAAGTTGATAAAACACAACAGAGTAGAATCTCGCTTTTAGATGAACAATTCAACATAATTCATGTTTAATAGTCTAATTTCATGGAATCAAAAAATTATCATGAAATTAGAAAAATGATACTGACATTTTATGTTGCTAGATACTAAACATTAAAAAGTGATAATTAGTATTGAACAGTGGCAAAGAATTTTTGCATTTTACACCATAAAAAAACTTAAAATCTTTAGGTTAGGTTAGGTATCATTTGAATGGGGCGTCGCCCCTCCACTGTGACACTTAATGGGTCTATTGAGGCTCACCCCTAGAGGTTAGGTCAGTTCACCACACAATCCAGTTCTTCTCTCGAAGTTCATAGTTGTATGGAGTGAGATTTTCTTAAAATCGGTAGGTTCTAAGTTGGTAAAACCAAACCTTATTCTTCCCAAGCAGGGGCATAAACATAGTTTGTGATCAGCAGTTTCGTCTTCTACGCAGCAAAACCGACAGTCCGTTTGTTGGTTCAGACCTATCCTTCCGAGGTGGTATCTTAGACGACAATGTCCTGTAAGCAGTCCCGTCGGAATTTGCAGGTCGTTCCTACTACATTCCAGGATCTGCTTGGTAGTGTTTCTCGAGGGTTTAGGGTAAAAACGCCTTCAAATATGTCAACCCTAGTATATCAGACCAGTGCGTGAATCTTTTTCTCTCCGCCCATTTCGAAATAATGTTTTTGGCAGCACTTGTGGCGATTCCTAAGACTGGTTCTGGTCCTGTAAACGCAGATTCTGCTCCCTGTTTTGTAAGGATGTCGGCTTTTTCGTTGCACAGGTACCCAGAGCAGTCACTCTGTTCGCACCAAGGCACTCCAGCGGTTCAATGCAACTCCATACAATTTTAGAATTTTTAGAGCAGCCTGGCTGTCTGAAAGTCAGCTCTTTTGAACACAATTCGATAGCGAAAACTTCAGTCTGAAAGATTGTAGCATACCTTACCAAGACTAGTAGATAGTTCACTCTGTAGTTTTCTACACCGGCTCCAATTCCACCTGGAGTTTTTGAGCCACATGTGTACATTTGGTATTTAGTCTGTGGGAAGTGGATTGCTCCCCTTATTCATTCATCTCCTTTCGGAAAGAGGACATTGAAAGACTAAGTGTGTTTTTGTGCCTAGCCTGTCAGAAACTATCCCGAGGATTTGGTCGTATTTCGTTTCACTCAGTATTCCGGAGTGATCCTCGAGTTGCTCCTCTTTAATTTGCCTTTCCAGAAATAGAAATATGTAGGAAACTTTCCTGGCCCCCCTCTCTAAGAGAATATCCAGGGAAAGGAGATTTATAAGGTATATCATCGCTGCGATTGGTTTGCTGGACAAAGCTCCGGTTATAGCCAGGCATGCCAGCGTGCAGTGATGATATAACATATCAGTTTTTAATCATGCTTTTGATCCAGTTGCAAATTTGGATTCTATTCCTCTATCTCTAATTGACCTATAGAGTCACTGTGGTAGTGCGTTATTAAACGCTCCTTTTATATCTAGAAAAGCTGTCGGCGTGATTTCCTTGTGCTCAAGAAATGGCTGATCTTTCCTACTAGATTGTTTGGTGCTAAATCCGTAGATTCGCCTGGCCAGATCGCTGCTTACTTGATGGTCGGACGTGAAATTCATTTGCCATGAGACCTGAAGAAAATATGGCAGGTAAAGACTACTAGGATTACCCTCTCTTATCTCTATCTATGTCTATCAAGCATTCTTTCCAAAGATTTCATTAAGAAGAAGGTAAGGCTGATCGGCTGATAGGATTTAGGTAGGGAATGATTCACTGTACCTGTTTTACGTATGTAGACAACTCTTGTTGTTTATCAGCCCAGCGGAATATAACTCCACACTAAACTCGTTTTAAATAATTTAACCAGGAGAGGTAGTAAAATTTCGTTGCCCTTCTGCATACATACATACATATAGTCACGCCTTTTTCCCTTAGTGGTAGCCAGAGAACACTTCGTTTCACTTGGCATGGTTTTTACACACATCTTTTGCTTCCTCTACTTTCATCGGTGCTCTCATACATGCTCGTCGGTTGTTGGTACTCTTGACCTGGCCTTTCTTCAAAACAATATTGAATGGTCGAGATATGTTCGCCGGGGTTGACCTCTATCGACTTGTCCATTCACACTCGCCTTAAAAATTTGTTTCGTCAATCTTCCTTCATCCATCCTTTCTACCTGTCCAAACCATCTAATCATTCCTTTATCTATCTTTATAACCATATTTTTTTTTTACCACTGCGTTCCCTTATCTCACTATTCTTCTCTTTATCCAACCGAGTCACTCTGGCTATACTTCTCAGACTACTCATCTCCGCAGCAATAATCTTTTTTTCATGCTTCTTCTGCCAAACACAACATTCACTACCATACGTAAGTGTAGGAACCAGCACTCTTTTATGCACAGCCAGACGTGCCTTTTTTGACACTTGCTGGTTGTTCATAAAGCTATGCAGTGTTTTCCTGCCAACACCCTTCGCTAAATGTCACTGTCATACTTTCCATCTCTCGTAAACTTTTAACCCAAGTATATAAACTCATTTACTTGTTCCACTTTTTCTTCCTTAATCAGAACCTTACAGTCATGCTTTCTTCTCTTTCAAAAACTATTACTTTCGTTTTGCTTACATTTATTTTTATCCCTTAGATTTTCATGAGGGCAGAGAATATACCATCCTCCCCTAGAGACTTGTTTAAAGCATTCATCCAGTCCTTTTTTTTAGGTCGTGATATTTGATCCTATTGTCAGACTGCCGAGAAAGCGGGTCTGTAGGAGAGTCTCTAACGTTTGCCTACCAAAGTCGTAGGATCTTTGGCGGAAGTCTTGTGGATTCTCGTGCTGGCAGGTAGATCGGATGTACTCTGACAGAACCTCCTACAGGATTATTTTTTGACTTTTCTTATTTTTTTGTTATAAGTCGTTAGAGTTGTGCGATAGGTTTCAAATCGAAGTTCTTTTTGCCTTTTTTTTTGTCTAGGCTTCTGCTCCACTAATATGTACCACTATGGTTTCTCTTCTTCTTCAATAGGCAGTTTTCTTTATAGGCAGTCAGAATAGCTGTTGCGATATGCTATTCGCCACTTCTATTTCGGCTCCATTTCTCATAGTGCTAGTTCCATAATCCAGGTGCTTTTGGAAAGATTGACAGTACCCTTTCCAATCTTTTCATTTTGGATCACGAAACTGAACTACTCCAGTGAAATTAGACATAATTAGAAGAATTCAAGAGCCAGAAACATTTGTTTAGGTACCTTTATGAGAAGCTAAACAAATCACCGTACTGAATACCTTTGAATATTCTAGTGAAATTAGACATTATTAGAAGAACATTCAAAAGCCAGAAACATTTGTTTAGGTACCTTTATGAGAAGCTAGACAAATCACTGTACCTGAAGGGTAGAATACTCCAGTGCAATTGGGCCTTAGTAGGAACTAAACAAATCACCGTGAAGGGCCAAATACTCCAGTAAAATTAGATTTTGGCAACTGAATACCCAGAGAAGGTTTTATCCAGACATACCTTACCTAGGTACTCTTATGAGACGCTAAGTAAAAGAAAGATACTACCGCTACAATTTAATGTTCAAGGAACACTAATAACGCCTAGTAAGGCGCTGAAATACCTTGGAGTATGGCTAGATACAAAATTGACCTTTGCCAAGCATGTTAGCAAGACCATAGAGATAGCTGAGAAGACGGTTTCAGCACTATCGAGCCTTATGCCAAACGTTGGAGGACCCAGGGCCTTAAAAAGAAAAGTTCTATCGAGCGTGATTCATGCTGCAGCTACTTTATGCTGCACCGGTATGGTATACAGTAACCGGTAACTCATGCAGAGATTAAGGAGAATACAGCGAATGATGTCTATCAGGGTGTGCAGTGCATACAGGACGATATCGGCAGAAGCAGTGACAGTGATCGCTGGAATTCCACCTATAGAACTGCAAATCAAGGAGAGACTGGAAGCATACAATGGTATAGGAAAAAAAACTATCAAGGACAATTTGATCGCTCATTGGCAAGGAATGTTGACGAATGGGACATACAGACGTTGGACATGGAGGTTGGCTGATCCCTGAAATAAAAACATGGTTGGATAGACCCCACGGAGAGGTAGATTATTTTCTCACTTAAGCACTCTCTGGACACGAGTGCTTTAGAAAGTATTTCTTCGATCGAAGAAGAGCAGAATCAGCAGAGTGCACGTACTGTGGAGAGAATGACGATGCGGAACACACCCTTTTCGCATGTCCCAACTGGGAGCAAAAGAGATTGGAATACCAGAGAGGAACTAACGTTTGATGCAATCAATATGATGAGAAGCCTAACGGAATAAGAAAAAACCTGGAGAGAAGCCTATTCAATCATTCGGTACGTTATTGAAAACAAAGAGAGAAAGTCGAAACTGAAACAGACTGCCTCTGCACTGAAGTAATGCGAAAGCGGATTCCGGTGTAGTGAGCGAGACGACAGAGGAGGGGTTTTAGTCGGTAGGAATCCGACACTACCCCTATCTGGGTATCTTATGCAAGATTTCCCCTCCTCTTAATGCCAAAAAAAAAAGTATCTAGAAGGGAGTCAATCCATCCAGACAAGATCCAGTATTATCCCAGGGCCAAGAAAGAAGAACTTTTATAAGACGGACCAGGAGAAAAGAATAAATTTTGAAATAAATGAGATAAAATTGTTTGAATATATTAACAGGTTAATACGAGTTGCTATTAAATAACGAGACTGTTAGCGCAGAATGCATTCTAGAGGGGTAGGGTGGGGGGAAACGAATGCAGCGTTGAATAGCTAGAAGTATCAACTATTTTAGTACGAAAACACGTTTTTGTCGCTCTAGTAGTATTTTTTCTATAGAGGTTAGAAACGAACGTGTTTTTTTCTTGTGCCGATAACAATGTGTGACGAAAAACATAAGCAATGAATCAATTAAAAAAAAACTCCGACTGAGTGCTATAAGTTGCTAAAAGAGGCCTATGGTGAAAATGCTCTTTCTCGTGCGCATGTTTTCGAATGGTATAAACGGTTTTCTAAAGGCCGAAAGAGTACCGAAGATTACCAACGTCCAGGTAGACATCAACGGCATCGTAATGACTGAATAGGTTTCAGAGGGTAAAACTGTAAACTACTGTAACACTGCGAGAGTGATTTTTTACGAAACGGCCGGAGTTGTGGAAAAACCAGTCGTGGATCTTGCACCAGGACAACGCACCTGCCCATAACGCGCTGTCCATAAAATGTTATTTTTGTCACTAGAGGTACTGCAGTACTCGAACACGCGCCTTACTCGCCTGATTTAGCACCAATGACTTTTTTCTGTTATCGAAGATTAACCCGGTTCGAGTAGATGGAAGAGGTGAAGCGAAAATCTGCGAAGCTCCTAAATGCTCTTACAAAAAAAGACTTTGCTTTGACCAATGGAAAAATAAAATAAAACAGTGTGTTGCGAGTGGAGGGGAAAACATTGAAAGGGAGCATTCGATTGTAATATAGTTTTTAAAATAAAACTCTTTTTCATAAGCAGTCTCGTTATTTAATTGACATTTTAACCTTTATTTTCCCGCGCTGTCATTCTGTCGAAAAACATGTTTTTGACACCAATTGTGATTCATTTGCTGTAAACGATTTGTTTACTAAGGGAAGTATACAATTTAGTGAAAATTTCGATATTTGAACGTTATTAAATTTAATATTGGAAGAAATTCAGATATGTTTCTCAATTTTTGTTTATCTGGCTGCTATTCCATGTGGTCGATGCATCGTGGAGGGTAAAACTGTTCTTGCAGTAAACCACATTATTGTTTGTGGTGTCAAAGAAAAAAAGGAGAATAGGTGGATAATAAAATCTTATTATTTGCAGACCAGTGCTATTAAAGGCGATCCTCATGAAATCAATGGATGAGATGACTTCAATGATAATTATAAGTAGTTATTTACTTTTGACTTCAATAAAAATAACCAACTAGAGAACTTGCCTGTCTTCTTTCAATGAGTTTTTCATATCTTTTCTTTTCCTCTTCTATCTTCAGACTTTTAGACTTTGTTATAATGCTGGACACAGGTATATTACTTGGTATAGTAGTCTTTTTCAGGTAAAATTTCTGATAGCCCCCTGAAAGATTGATAGGTAATTGCATTAACGACATAAAATATAGAAAACAAAATACTTACAATCATTAGAAGTTATAAAATCTTCCTCAACAAAATATTTAGAACAAACTCTCATGTTTTTGATAACTCTCTTTCCTATTTTTAATTTGATCTCCCATAGTTTCTTTCTATCAACCATAGTCACCATTCCCGATTCTCTAATATGCTCAACTCTTTGACCCTCATTTGCGAAATAATAAAAGTCAAATCGGGATTTTTTTATGCACTGAGTTACATCCAGGTACACAACAATTTGCTCTGCTGATCATTTTCACTATTAAATTATTAGTCACTATTAAACAACTATAATCTTCGCACAAATGCGAGCTTCAGGGTATATAAACACACAGCAATCACCCTTTTTCATCACGTGATATTGATGCGTGATTGCTTAGCATTAAAGGACAATAGTCACACCTTGTACACTAGCATCTTATATTCGTTAGTTTTACTTACATCACACCTATCTGAAACCAGAAATTAGAAATAAAGGAGAAAACGAACATTGGACGTTTTCGACTGTCTGAGCATAACTAGCAGCTTAAAATAACGTCACATTATTTTTTTGACAGCTTACTTAAATAAACATTTTGACAATAACTGTAGAAATTAAGCTGTTTCGTATTAGACGTATAAGAAGTAGGTAGGCTGTTTTGATCAGTAAGTACATCTAAATAAATTAAACGACGGATTAGTATTTAATGACTACTACCCTGAAATATTGTCAAAGAAATCAAGTCCCAGCTCCCAAGATGGTACGGACATGTCCATAGACTACGAGATGACAGACTGAGGAAACTGATATGGAAGGAGAGGCCGTCGGGAAAAAGGCCACTTGGGAGATCACGCCAGAGATGGAAAGACAACATCAAAGCAGATCTCACAGAAATGAATATCTCTCTGGACACGAATGTAATGGAGGACCAGGAGGCCTGAAGGAGTATAGTGCAGTCGGCCAAGACCCACCCTGGGTTGTAGAGCTACCTTGTATGTATCTCTGAAAAATTATAACACTAGTTAACACTGATATTTTTTCCAGGTTTGCTAATCGTTTTTCGTTAAATTAAGGGCTCTGATTACAAAATCAACACTAGTTTTTTTCCAGCAGCTCTTGTTTTTAAATTATACAGTTTCTAAATTCTCAATAAAATAAATCTTTTTACACGCTTTATTTAAGTTAATGTGAATCCGTAAAAAATTGTCTTTTATAGGACTAACTTAAATAAGGAGCCTGCTTTAGATCCCGACAAAGATTCCAGCAGTTATCTGCCATCACTTGGGTGGTCCATCTTTCTTGGTATCGTTCTTCCATTATTTGTATATCCTGGTAAAATCTTCTCATTCATAGATTCGACAAAATTTGGATCTTTGATCTGCAGTTTAATCAGTGGGCCATCGAAAATACCCGCTTTCAACTTTTCTGCACTTAGTTAAGGAAAGTTATTTAATAGGTAAGCAAAACATTCACCGTTTTTGTTAAGAGCCTTAACACATTGTTTCAAAATGCTGAGTTTAATATGAAGCGATGGCAATATAGTTCGATCTCGATTCACCTGAGGTGAATTTATTACATTGCTTACGTAGCCCATTTTTTGCACAAGACCTTTAATGTCATTACATTAAACTAAATTCGTTTCAGTGGTAAAATATGGTACCTAGCAAAATATGGTATCGAGTACGATAAAATGTATGTTTCAGAAAACCTTTTCGAAAAGTCCCTTTCTATGTCGTTTTATTCATTATAATTAAAAAGTTAACGATCTGTTACTTGACTAGGTGTAAAATCTGTAGATAGTTTTCTTCTGTTCATGTTATCTGGTGCAAAATAAGTTAATGATATTAATGGTACTGGCACAGGTGATTCACCAGAGTGTCAAAAAGGTCGTTGAGTAGAAAGCAACATCAGATATGACCACTACTTTCGGTTTAGCGAGTTTATACCGGCAATGTTCTGTCTGTCTGTTTGTTTGTCCGAGCACATCTATGAAATTACTAAACGGATTTTATTGCGTTTTTCACGGGTAGATAGAGCATGGCTTAGAGCAGAATACAGGCTTTACTTTATTTTATTGGATGTTGGAAAAAAGTTCGTATTTAAAGATCTTTTTAGCCTTAGAAGTTACAAGGAAAATAATAATTGCTATCGTTAAATAAAATATCGAAAAATAAAAGGCACAAAATAAAATCGGTCAGATTTTATTTAGTATTGTTGCGATATTTAATCTTTTCATTCCCAAAAAGTACAGCCAACGAGTGAACATCGTTAACTGCTACTCTGAGAGTCTTTTCACGTTTTCTACGTTTTTTCTTTATTATTAATAGTTTTTATGATAATACTGTGTAAATAATAATCAACATGTGATAATTAACAAACAATTAGTGATATGGTTTTATAAACTATGAATTTTCACTATTAGTCAGTTGGACAATTAAATTCTTCAGCGTTACAATCATCAGGTAACTGATATATTCCTTTGATATTATCCACAGAGTCCTACTGGGACGTCTGTTGCATTAATAAAATTAATGTTATGTGGTCTTGGCAACCAGGACCGCTCACAAAAATGAACTCCCATAACAACCAAAATCAAATGTCATTATCACAACCTATTACAACAAATAGCACAAAATCTTATGTTGCTGCAACTGTTACTAAACCTCCACCTCCCACTTTTCCAAATAAGGATCAAGCCATTATCTTGCATGCTATTCCCAACGCCGTTCTTTTTGAGTATGTAAAAGCTGTAGGGGATATCGTTACCCCCAAAAATATTACCTTTGCATCCCGAATCTCTAATAACCTTTTTATCTATCCTCGAGTATTATCGTCAAAGATCTTCTCAATGCCCATCAGAGCATTTCCATTTACTCATTAATTATCTCCATCTGAAGACTTATTACGCCTGCTAAACGTATACTCATATCCAATGTATCTCCCATCATTCCCCACGCCATAATTGAAAAAGCTCCAAAAGATATTGGACTACAGTTAGCCTCCCCTATTTCGTTTGTAAAATGTTGCGCACTAGGTTATGAATACGCTCACATCATGAGTTTCCGTAGAGTCTCTTACGCGATTCCTGACAATGAAAGCTTCTACGTACAAACATCTCTCTTAATTACTCATGATAATACACAATATAGAATATTTGTATCATCTGACTAGCTAGAATGTTTCTTATGTAAACAAGCAGGACATACTGCTGTCTCCTGCACCAACGCTTCTACTTCCCTAACACAAGACGACCTACCTCCTCCCGCCAGCTCTATGTCACAGTCTACGGTAAATATTTCTACCGATAGCGCTTCCAGACAACTAACTTTACCAAATATCCCGAAAGAAACTGAGATAATACAATTACCAACCCCTCTAACCCATGGACAAAAAAGGGCCTTATCTACTGATAGCAATGTTGACACCCCTCTCCAACGTACACCGGAAATCACACCGGAACCAACAATAAATCAAATAATTCCCCCTTTATATACTAATCCTAATACCTCCGCTAAACATCTAAAGAAAAAATCTAAAAAAATAAAATAACACCCAGCACTCAAAATTCAATACGCGCCATTTACAAAAAAATCCATCGAAGCTCACTCTTACAGAAACCCAGTTTACAGCTTTTTTAGAAAATACAAATGGAAATATAGACCCTCTCAAGGAATCTCTAATTTTCACCTCAAACACCCAAGGATTACTAAATGACATATCGCTTCTTTAATCCGAAACAAAGGAAAGGTCTCTCAAAAACCGCCTTACAAGAATTATGAAAAAAATTAAACAACAAATATATCCTGAGAACTCTGATAATATAAGCGTTTCCTCTGAATATCAAACTGATGATGAACTCAATACTCCACTCTCTGAAACCTACAAAAATCCTCACATCCACCCTTATCAATTCCAAGTCAAGAGGCACCTTCAAAATAATACAATGGAACTGCGATGGATTTTTTTCTCGATTAGAAAGAATCCAGCAACTAGTTGCTGAAGAACAGCCTAAAATCATATGCCTTCAAGAAACCAACTTCAAAAAAGCCAAGCTTCTCAAGCTAAAAAACTTTGAAGGATATCACTTTATCCGCATCGACTGTAATCGTGCCTTTTCAACCGGAACTCTCTTCTCTATAGATCTTAGCTTTAGTGATCCTAAATCAGCTACCCTACTAACTTGGCAAACTGCAGATGACCTTTACGACAGCAATCACTATCCCATCTTTATATCGTCCAATACACCCAATATTCAACAAAGTTTAACCAGGAGCTACTGGAAACAATACCAGTTTCAAAATAGCCAATCTTATCTTTAACAACACTGTAATTAGTGACAATCAAGAAATTGGTGAAACTCTGGCCAAACATTTTTTTAAAAAATTCAAAAGAAAAATCAATCCCACCCTTCTTAAACTATTTATTGCCACCCCTCCCCTATCTTCCATCATAACAACTCAAGACATCACTCATCTAAACTCTTCATTCTCTCACACAGAACTAACTTCGGCCATTCAATCCTGCAAGAACACTGATTCTGGTCCTGACGATATTCCCTATATCTTTATAAAAAAATTATCCTTGAAAGGCCAACAAAAACTTCTTGAAATGTACAACTGAATTTGGATTTCCAACACAATCCCCAACCAGTGGCAAACCTCAGTTATAATACCCATTAAAAAACCAAATCAAGCTGTTACCTCACCCAGTGCTTACAGACCAATATCATTAACATGTACCATGTGCAAGATATTTGAAAAAATGATTAACAATAGGCTTTTATGGTACCTTGACAAACATAATATAATTGTCAAAGAGCAGTCAGGATTTCGACGAAATCGTTCAACCCATGACAACCTAGTACTTCTTCAAAGTCATATTTTCGATGCATTAAACAAGAAACAAGAATGTATTGCCGCTGTTTTTGACATTGAAGATGCCTTTGATACCATTAGCAGATACTCTATACTGAACAAACTAACCCTTCATAACATCAATGGCATCATATTTCATTTCATCCAAAATTTCTTATCGTCACGATCCTACAGAGTCTCAGTTAATGGCATTTTATCATCATCTTATAGTCAATCGGATGGGGTTCCATAGGACTCGGTGTTAAGTCCGACACTCTTCAATATAGTGATAAATGGTTTATGCTCTAATATCTATTTACCCATAAGACATGTCTTGTATGCAGATGTTTTAACAATATACTGCCACGGACGTTTTGTCTCTACCACATCAAAGCTAATTCAATTTGCTGTCGATACCCTTGGCAAAAGAACAAATCACCTAGGTTTATCTTTATCTTACACAAAATCTAAAATTATTAAATTCAGCCGACGTCTCTCCTCCTCATCTCCTCGTATTATGATTAACATATGTATCCCTGTAGTAGATCACTGCAAAATACTCGGTATAACGTTTGACTCACGACTTACCTGGAAACAACATCTACTAAAATTAAAAGGTGAGTGTAGTAAGAGGCTCAACATAATCAAAACTCTCTCACACTTGCATTGGGGTGCCGACGAAAATTCACTCCTTAAAGTATATAGATCGCTGATACGCTCCAAACTAGATTATGGCTGCTACATATATATGTCAGCTTCCAAAACATATCTTGACCTCTTAAACCCAATACACAATACAGCTCTACGTCTTTGCCTAGGTGCCTTTCGATATAGCCCTGTAGAAAACCTTTATTGTGAAGCCAATGAACCTCCTCTTTGGTTAAGACGACAACAGTTGCTACTCTCTTATGCTGCCGACGTATCCTAGAATCCCTATAATCCTGTTTACCCCCTTTTTATATCACCTACATCCATATCACAAAACGCACATCCATTATTATCAACAAAACCCATTCCACTAGTGCTAGCACAGCTGCTTAATGACATTAAACTACTGCAAACAAGTCTTCTCCCACTAACCCAGACTCCTTCTTGGGCCGTTACTATTCCTCAGCTTAACACATCACTTACACGATACAGCCAGATATGAAAGAAAACCGTAGAGGCTCTGCACACTTGTTAATATCAAATCGCCCCAAAAACTCTCACCACACCACTCCCAAGACTGCCACCAAACGACTGACTACTTCCCAGGCCGGATATCAAGAAAAATGACACGGAATAAACGTCAACCAACAATATTCGCAAGTCCATGCTCCACACCAATAATCGCACTCGTCCGTGTTGATAGCCAGCCCCATCCACACAGAAATGCAAACCAAACAATAATATAACCGACAACACACAACAATCGAGGCCAAAAACCAAAGCAAAATCTAATAACGAAAACCCCCACTCAATCTCCATTAACAAAAATGCCACAGCCATTAACAATCGAATCCTATCACAACAAGGTATGCAACACTATTTACAACGAATGATATATTTAAGTTACAACAAAATACGGTACCTGAGGAATACAAAACTATCAGAGACACAATTATAATGGAACTGTAGAAGGGAAAAAATAGGCACGTGACAATTTAACCAATCCATTATATATTACCTTATTGTATTTTATATAGCAATATTATTGTTTTGTGCAAGTGGCTATAGCAGCCGAGCACGTTAATTTTAATGAAAAAAAAAATCTTGGTTACGACGATTTTAAACACTCAGTACAATAACTAAACAATTTATTCTAATATTTTCATACAATAAATACTTATTTGACAAATCACTTAGATATTCACAAACTCTATACAATCTTTTTTTAACACTTTATAATTACTTTCTTAATTTACTTCAAACTAAACTAAAAACTTCCGTGACCTCTGTCTTTTCATATACCTACAAATTATTACGCAAAAAAATACAAAAATTCCCTTTTGTTATTTTCGACATTGTCTCGAAATTGATTGACCTTTCTAGATGCATTCAGTCTCGACTTTTTCCAATATTTCATGAACTGTTTAACATTTTGTAATAAAAATGAATACATGGCTTTCTTATCTGTTTCATAAAAAACCACGAAATCTGTACAGCCTATAAAAATTTAAGGGGGGTTTTGAACCCCTAAAACCCCACAAACTTTTGTATAATTTGTATAATACATCATTTTTGAAATTTTTTTTTGGCACTTTTCGAAAAGCCATTTTGTATCGAGATGCAGTCTCTTTTTCATTATCCTTCAAAAATTCTGTAGGGGGTTGTTCAACACTTGTAGTTTCTACGGATAAATATTAAACATTGCTTTAACAATTACATACTGTCAATTGGAGCTTTCGATTATTATGCATTTTAGGAGTTTTTAGAAAAATTAAACTTTGTTACAATGGTTTACACGTTTGCAGAAATGGCAGATATGCTTTTAATTCTGGGTAAGTTTGGTCAGGTTAAAACATGGTTTCAGATAATTATCTGTAATTTTGGTAATCACAGGTGAATGCCAAAAAAATAGTGCAGCAGATGCAAGGCGTTATGCTAAAAAATATTCCAATCGGAATACACCAGACAGACGATTTTTTCTTTCCATTGATCGTCGTTTATGGGAAACGGGTACTTTGCGACCGCAATTTGCTGGTAATAGTGGTCCTTCAAAAATGGATGAGGAGATTTTAGAATTAGTCAAAGAAAGCCCTGGAAGCAGTACAAGGGTAATAGCTGCTCACTTGATCAGCAACAAACCAAAACCAAAAACCGACAATCATGAATGAGAGTACTGATGAAAGTAGAAGAAGCAAAAGATGTATGTAAGTACCTTAGCAAGCGGAAAAAGGGAAAAAGGCGTGACTATATGTATGTATGTTGATCCAAGTTATAAACATATTGTAATATTAATATAGACCCCATATAAAGGGTATACAAAATTAAAAATATATTATTTTTATGTTACATTTGTTCTGACAAGTTCTTAAATTTTTTTTACTCTTTTTTCCACTTTTATTCATTCTAAATTTACGAAGATTATTCAATTTAAATACATTTTGTCCACGTTCATTTGTTTATATTATTTACTGATGAACTGTGAAGTCTCAGAAATATTTGCAGTTTGGTCCAATATCTGTGAGTCGTAACACGAAATATTTGATACAAAATCTAAAATACTTGTCTGTAGATAAGTTTTAGTGAATAAGAAACATAACCTTTTCTTTTAAACCAGGATCAAATTCTTTTAATATATTGTGTTGAAATCGATATTATCGATATATAAAAGCTTGAGTAAAAATAATCTAATAAATATTGAACGTTTTACAACATCCACGTCATAGTCACGACTTATGTTGGATTTCTACATATTTATTTGTCCTAGTAAATAAATCGAAGGTCGCAGGGATTTCAACAAGATTTTAGATATTAAATAAAACATTAATTCGTTAATTAAAATATTCATTAAAGGAAAAAGCAAAATATTTCTTGTATTTTGCCCAATTTTATCTGGTCTTAATTTTTATTTTTTTTTATTTCTGCCGATATTATACTTTTAATTTTACTTTTAAACATTATACAGGTAAGTCAGTCAACTGGAGATCGGTACTAAATTACGAGCTTTCAGCTGCGTACCTCATCGTGCTATTTCTTCTCATCTTCATCCATTTACTTACGCTCTTATTAGTAACAGAGTATTTCTTAATTTAATTTTCTTAAATCTCCCATTCTTGTTTTATTAGACGTTTAGTTTATGCTTTAACATTAATTAATATTATTTCTACATTTTTAAACACTTCCTTCTTATGACTGTATGGGTAAATACTGGAATATTCTGTATCAGAATACGTTATACTGATTCTATTTTGCATCTACTACTTTTATCTTAGATTTTTTTAGCTAATACAGAATCAAGCAGCTGTTTATTACTTAGACCATAACCAGACCATTTATAACCACCCAAGTCTTCTTGATTTTTCAAAATTTCAAGGGTTTTTCTAGATTTCTACTATTTGTATCTTCTAATTTATTTCAATTTTATGTATGCGGGTATATTAGCTGGCGTTAGTAGCACCCAAGAATAACAATTCAACAAGAAGCGACAGCTTTGTCGGAATGTTTGATGTTTGTGTGGTCGATTTTTGGTAACCTCCGTCACCAATTTTGTCAAGAGCATAACATGATAATCGCAAATACCTACTTGGTTTAAGCTACAAGAGAGACAACTGTATACATGGAAAGGACCAGAAGATAACTTACTTTACATAATTATACACCAGATGGACTATATTCTAGTAAACAAGAAATTCAAAAATGGTATCAGTATAGTAACAACGTGTCCTGGAGCAAATATCAAATCAGATCATATTCATCTAATAGCTGATATTAAAAGTTTAAAAACATCTAAAATATAAAATCAATAGTACAGAAACATTTTTATAGATCATATTTCAGAAGTTATAAAAAACACACTAAAACGAGTGAAAGACACAAAAAAACAACACATGACTGACGAAATACTAAAATTAATGTAGCAAAGAAGACAGCAAAAAAAAACAGAGAAGACTATAAGAAAAAACAGAAAATAATGAAGCAAAAAATAAGAATAACAAAAGAAAAATGAAGATCTCAGTTGTATTGTTCCGACGTCATAATTCGGTTGTTTTATTAAATATAAAATCAAAATTTTAAACGTTTTATAAAGACTAAATCTCTTCCAAAATAAGCATTATAACAATATTCAGTTACTTATCTTTACGCCGATGATCAAGTCATATTAGCGACATCTGAAGAGGATCTGCAGGCGATGGTTAATGTTATGCATGATGCCCTGAAAATCAAAGGGATGAAAATAAATGCAAGCGAAACGAAAGTAATGGTTTTTGAAATAGAAGAAAGCATGACAAACTGTGGAGTTTCGATTGAGGAAGAAAGAGTGAAACAAGTAAATAAATTTGTGTATTTGGGTTCAAAGTTTACGAGAGATGGAAAGTATGACAGTGACATTGAGTGAAGGGTGTTGGCAGGAAGACAAATGAATGGGGCACTGCATAGCTTTATGAATAGCCAGAAAGTGTCAAAAAGGCACGTCTGGCGGTGCATAGAGGTGTGTTGGTTCCTACACTTATGTATGGTAATGAATGTTGGGTTTGGCAGAAGAAGCATGAAAATAGGATGAATGCTGCGGAGATGATTAATCTGAGAAGTATAGCTGTAGTGACTCGGTTGGATAAGGTAAAGAATAGTGAGATAAGAGAACGCTGTGGTGTAAAAGAAGATGTGGTTACAAAGATAGATAAAGGAATGCTTAGATGGTTTGGACACGTTGAAAGGATGGATGAAGGAAGATTGAAGAAACAAATTTATAAAGCGAGTGTGACTGGACAAGTCGGTAGAGGTCGACCTCGGAGAACATATCTTAATCAGATCAACATTGTTTTGAGGAAAGGCCAGGTCAAGAGTACCAACAACCGACGAGCATGTATGAAAGCACTGATGAAAGTAGAGGAAGCAAAAGATGTGTGTAAGAACCGTAGCAAATGGAAGGAAGTGGTCTCTGCCTACCCCTATGGGAAAAAGGCGTGACTTTATGTATGTATGTATGTTACTAGTATTTGAAATTTAAATGATAAACCGCATATATATTTCAAAATTTAAATCCTAAGCACCTTGTCTTTACCAAAAGTTAGTATCATATTTATACCGAAACCTGAGAAGATAGGTTAGGAATCGGCAAAGTTCCTAAGACCAATAAGTCTTATGTCAGTTATACCTAAGATCTTGGAGAAGCTAATGGACAGAAATATTAGGGACGAAGTGTTGATGGAGAGACCACTACACCGAGAACAATATACCTACAGGACTGGCTGTTTATTGAAGACAGCACTACACCAACTAGTAAAGAGGGTGGAGAATACGCTGGAAAATAATGAGGTACTCTTAGCGGCATTTCTAGACATAGAAGGGGCCTTTGATAACACCTCTATAAACTTAATCATCAGAGCTCTTAGACGTCGAGGAACCATGTGTGGCCTGGATAGACTTAATGCTAAGGAACCGATTGATAAATATCACTGTATTAGAGGAGACCATAGTAGCCAGGGCGACAAGAGGATGTCCTCAGGGCGGAGTATTATTACCGCTCTTGTGGATTCTTATCGAAGACTCACTGCTGGGGACACTGAACGATGCAGGACATCGAGCCCTTGGCTATGCCGACAACATTGTAGTCCTAGCACAGGGAAAATATAACACAACGGTTAAAAATCGTATGCAGCAGGCGCTTAACCTGGCAACAAGATGGACGGACTTGCAGGGTCTGAACGTCGATCCTAACAAGGCAACCATAGTAGCATTTACCCGAAGAAGGAAAATAAAGGGTCTAGGACCTATACGACTTCGAGGGGAGGATATACAGATAAAGGGGGCAGTCAAATATATTGGAGTAGCTCTTGACTCTAAGTTGACTTGGAAACAGCATCTAGAAAAAACGATAAAAAAAGCGGTGACCTCACTAGTGTTAGCCAGACGCTCTTTTGGGAAAAAAATGGGGCTAAAACCACGTATGCTGTACTGGCTATACAACACGGTAGTTATGCCGTCCATAACATATGCCTCTTTGATATAGTGGCTCAATACACAACAAGGAGGAGCTATTACAAGATTGGGTAAGGTGCAAAGACTTGCCTGTATGGGTATCACAGGGGCATTAAAATCAACAGTAACTGCAGCCACGAAGGCTCTCCTGTGGTTGCCTCCTCTCCATCTAGTGGTGTAGGGTGAGGCGAGGCTTGCAGACTGCAGGATACACACAAAAACCTAAAGGTTGGAATAGGACACATGAGCATCGTCAGAATTGTGATCGGGAACGCGTTGGAAATGAAGACGGACTACATTCCGAAACGATACTGCTTCAATGAGAAATTTAAGGTTCTGATACCAGACAGAACTGAGTAGGACGACTCCCAGCTCAAGAACATTTTACAGGGGAAAATCTGGAGTGTTATTCAGGAACCCAGGCATCAGCTACTCGTTGCGAACCACCTCCGTATTTCAGGCAGAGGTGTACGCAATCCTTCAATGCGCGAAGGAGAACAATAGGAGGAATGTTGAAAACGCGCATATCAACAACCTGTGTCAGACAGTCAAGCGGCACTTAAGGCCTTGTACAGCAAGAAAGTGACGTCCAAGCTAGTATGGGACTGCAAAGAAGAACTGAGAACGCTGGCAGACCGTAATCACGTCAAACTAATATGGGTTTCAGGACACCAGGGAATTGCAGGCAATAAAAAAGCAGACGAACTTGCAAGAAGAGGTTCAGAAACTCCCCCAAAATGAGGACATATGCTAGGGGTACTAAAGCGTACAGTAAAAGTGTCTGTAAAAGATCGGATTGGGTAAAAACACAAAAATTACTGTGAAAGTAGACCAGGAAACAAACACGGGAAAGAATACATCAAAGAACCGAGTCACAAAAGGACGGCAGAACTGTTAGCAATGAACAGGAATCAGCTAAGAATTACTCTTGACCGGTCACGCACCAGTAAAGAAGCACCTCAACAAAATGGGACTGTATAATAGAGACCTGACCTGCAGATTGTGTCCGGAAACAGTAAATCACATACTGTGCTGATGCGGGACACTGGACCGCAAAAGACAGGAAATTTTTGGGCATCCATCCGGCGACCCAGAACTATATTGCTCCCAGTCAGTACAGAACTTGTACAACGTACGAAAGTACTGGATTGGGTACAATAATATAAAACATAGGCAAGATATAATGGGCCAACAGGCCAAGTGTCACCGGAGGCAATAGCCAGACGGACCTAAATAGGGGTGGAGTTTTTAGTGAGTAGACCTGACTTCAGTGAGGGGGTCTCACAGTAGACCTTGAGCTTACAGATTCATAACTTCTCCGTAACGGATTTTCTCCACCTCTGCAAAATAAAAAATAAAAAACTATGTCTTTTTCAATAACTTATTATATTTTGTGCTGTGGCTTAATAACAATAAATAAATCCAATTAAAAGAAATATTAAAATACTTTATTAAATGTCAGTAATAAAATAATCATGTTGCAACAGTTCAAACGAAACACTAAAACCTTAAATTCTAAAGATGTTTAAAATGTTTTCCCAGTTAACATTAGGCTCGAAAAAGTTTACGAAACGTTATAGTTCTTAATACCTCTGCAGCAGCATTAAGTGCTTCAATTTTATACACATTTATACAACTCTTATAGGACTGTTTTATACTCATTTATACAGCTACTATAAAAAAGCATTTTATTTTTTAGTGAAGAATATTAGAACCAAATTATATTGTAATTAAAAAGTGCATCATGCATTTTATTGTAAAAATGGAGACATATTAAAACGACTTGGGCCGCTTGGGCGGACATCGGTAGTAAAAATTATAAAATCATTTGGAAGGTTTGTATAGCACAAATTTTGATGCTATACGCCTGTTCGTTTGTCATGCTCACGCTGCTCAATAAATTACATAAATGTGCAAATTGATATGTTTTTCGTGATACAAATCCACGAAGAGCATTCACCAACTGTTGAGTTCAAAGGAACACAAAACCCCCATCAAAACAATTTGATATTTTATCCCAACAAAAACAACCAAATTGCCTATCAAATTTCCTTAAGCAACTAATTTTCCAACTTAGAATTTGCATCAGTCACTTCACCATTAATTATACTGAATTTTCTATTTATTTTTAATGTACAAAACAAAAGGCTTAATATAAACAAACAGTCCTTAAAACAACGCTATTCGACTGTTATACAATAATTCAGTCCTTTTAGAATTCCATTTTGCTAGTTGGGTGTAATGGCAGTTATGATGATTCACCATTTCGGTGTTATTAAATCGGGTCTCATCTGAAGTTTTTTCTTGTAATCTCTTTTGGGCCTTTATGAAAATGAATTTACTATGGTCTAACTTTATAAATGTTTAGAATTTGTTGTATAGAACAGGGTTTCTCAAAGTGAAGTTTGAGAACCCCTAGGAGTTTGCTATTCGACGGCAGGGGGTTCGCGACAAGATTTACGTAATGGTGGCTTGATGACTGGCAGGCACGTGCGGCACACATAGTGGCGCGCGCGCGACTGAAGTCGTCACGCGCTCAACCTTAAATTCCGATTTAAAGATGAAACCTGGATCGCTCAACCATAAATTTCGATTTAAAGATGAAACCTGGCTTAAAAGAGTAACCTATTTAGATGACATTTTTTCTTGTTTCAATGTAACGCAGTGCCTGATTAAGCCAGCGCGGGGCCTGTAGCAAATTCTGTCAAGGGGCACTTGGTTTGCTTTAGGTATTTAAGTTTAGGGTATTAAATAAAACAAAACTGTTACAAATAAACTTTTCTGTATTTAATATGGGCAAATTTAGAGAACACTTTTAATATCGACTTTTTTAAGCAAATCATGCTCTTATTCAACAAGGTGAGATGATTAAGACATTATTGTCCCATTGTGTTCCTTAATTAATTTTTAATACGTTTTAATGTTGAAAAAGAACATTCACCACTGCAGTTAGTGATCATGAGAGACCAGTAAATGCGCAAAGCAATTTCTAAGTTTGGGAAACACTATTCTAAACAATTATTTAATAAAAGTTCAAAAAATTGCTGTTCCAAAGGCTCCTGTTTCTTGCTGTCAATAACAGTAGCCACATCTGTTTTCAGCAGCTCTGCGAATTGCACTAATTCGCCACCTAGGCTGTTCTCCAAATCATCTTCGTAAGCACTGACCATACTTGAGGATTTTTCTAAAAATATCTACTTATTTTTACGATTTAACGTGACGAAATTGAGTTTTAGATTTTCAAGTAGAAGTGAAGCATAGCCTAAGCACTTCGCGTTTAAGGCATGCAAGATATTTTACGCTTCTATCTAAATTAATATTTTTTTATTACGGTCAGACAGGCGTTGGAGCGCGGGGCCCCCAATTTCGCGGGGCCCGTAGCATTTTCTACTCTTGCTACGTGGCTAATCCGGCACTGATGAAATGAATGCATAGATGAAAGGTTACACGTGCAGTGTATTTACTGTGCAGGACAAAATTAACGCACTTGGAATTTTGGAAAACTTGCCAGAGATCAAATATCTTTAAATGTTTTCCTCTTTGAATGAATGAATGAATTTATCACGACGAATGCCTTATTCGTGGTTTCCGAAATAAGGGCTACAATTGTTCTTCATCTTTTTCAGCTTTCCGACGAACTGAAAAGGTATTTTCCAGATATTGATAATACTAAAGATGGCTGGATTCGTAACCCATTTGCGGTCACGAACAAGAGCGTAAATTCTAGTTTGAGTATTAAGCAACAGGAGTCATTATTAGTAATGTCTGTAGATGAAAATCTTTAAGCTAATTTAAAAAGGATAGATTTTTGGGCAGCTAGACGGGAATAGTAACCCGAACTCTCACGCAAAGCGGTGAATTTCCTTTACCCTTTGCTACAACATTTATGTGAAGGTGGGTTTTCACGCAAATTTGATTTATTTATTGTTATTAAGCCACACTAAAAAGTTTATAACAACTCAATAAAAAGGACATTATCCTTTCAATTCAAATTTTAAATTAATTGTATAATGTGACGTTAAAATTTTAAAAGTATGGCTTGTTTCCGGTCAAACCGGAGGTCACTGAATACTATTATTATGTTTGTTTTAGAGAACATTGGGTTTGTAAAAAACATTTACTATTTGAACTTTAATTTATTAAAATAACTAAAACATGGCATTGTAACAATATAACTGGGAGACCAGGAATATTGTTTGTTTTAAGGAGAAGATTCAAAGAGTCGATATTTTTAACAGTAGACAGACATTTTTTATACATCATATTTTTTATCATACTTGTTGGTTTATTCTCTCATAGCACGTAGCAGTATCCAATTAACTGTCGTGGTCAAGATCATTACTATAAATTTGAGTTTCTGTACCAGGATTATTTTAACTCCTTGTAACAACTTATTTTCAGTATCTGCTTCAAAATATCTAATTTATACAATATTACCTATCCCTAGTTGCTTAATATGTTTATTGTAATATTTTCTCCAACTTTCTGTTAAATTTAATTTAATTTTCATTTAAATACATACATATAGTCACGTCTTTTTCCAGTAGGGGTACACAGAGACCATACGTCTTTCGCTTATTCTACTTTCATGCTCTTCACCCTCGCCTGTTTCGTCAAACTCTACGTGTCCAAACTAAGCATTTCTTATTATTTATCTTTGTTACAATTCTTTCACATCACACTATTCCTTATTTTATCTATCAGAGCTATATTTATTAGACTACTTATCTCCGCAGCATTGATCTTATTTTCTTGTTATTTCTTTCTTACAAATCCAATATTTGCTACAATGCATAAGTGTAAGGATCAACACTCTTTTATGCACAGCCAGTAGTGCCTTTTTTAACACGTTCTGACTGCTTATAAATTTATACCGCGCCCTTTTATTTGTTTTTCTGCCAAGATCCTTCGCTGAATATCACATTCATACTTTTCGTCTCTCGTAAACTTTGGACCCAAATATACAGACTCGTTCAATTGTTCCACTTTTTCTTCTTTAATAAGCACCTCGCAGTTTGTTTCTTTCGAAAACCATTACTTCCGTCTTGCTTAAATTTACTTTCATCCCTTTGATTTTTAGGACATTATGATCATAATCGGCGGAAAGGAGGTATTTGATAATAAAATCATTCATCCTCAATCCATACACACTCTCTTTTAAATGTTTTAAACAACTGTATTTGTATAAGTTAAACAGCCATGGCGAATTTATTCTTCATCACTTTGTTGTAGGTCTTTTCAAGACTACGATAGCGCAGTAGAGGTTTTAAATTTTAGCCAAGAATTTTTTGATTATGCTTGATAAAGTGTACTTTAACGGCATTGCAGTACGCTGACGCTCCTCCAGCTAAGATTAAAAAGCCGGTAAAGCAGACTAGCTACCACACCTTCTCAAGCCTTTAGCATTTTCAGTGTAATCCTGTCATACCCTGCAGCCTAACCAAATTTCATACTGTTCAACGCTTCTACAATCTCTTTTATACTAATTTTACTTTCATTGCAACTTTTACTCATGAGCCCGAATAGGGCCTGCGCTGTGTATCTTTTTTCTCAAATAAACTTTCAAAGTATTCCTTTCATATCTTTAAAATACATTTTTCTCTTCTCACCATACTACCTTCTTGGTTTCTGATTTTTTCAGTAAAAGGTAGTATTTTTACCTCTAGCTAATCTTTTGGACTTCCAGAAGTTTAGTATTGTTCTGGAAATTATCAGATAATAATAATAAGCTGGAGGGCGGTTCTTTCCGAATCCCGCGAACAATATCCAGACAATATCCATTGTGTCTCCCCATGATAGCAATTAGCGATCTGCTATACTTGTCTTCCTCCAAAATAAGTCACCAATCGGTAATTGCCTTAGTTGCTTGGACTCAAGCGAATAATTGTTTGCACGCGTCTATCGGATGTAATAATGAGGTTTTTAAATCAAGGAATGGATTAAAGAACATTCTACTGTCGCAAAATAACTGAATTTTCAACACTTGCTATTATCTAATACAGCGGTTAATGTCAAAGGAGTCGCTTCCTGAAAGGTCTGATGGGAAGGAGTCAGTGTTGAATTATAAGACCACTCATCGATGATGTAAAAGGCTCTGCAGATGACAACTGTTCCCACTCCAAATCCTGAACCTTTGTAAAAATCTTTCCTTTTGCAACATTCTGAGAGTAGGGAGAAATTTTTCTATCGTTGCTGCTAGACCGTTGAAAAAAGCATTAATTGGATGAATGTCTTGATTAGGCTTTTCTTTGTTTTTTATTATATGCTCCAATAATGTATTGGACGCAGATGGTTGGGCCTGGGCATGTGGAACTAAACGACGGTTGCGTTTATTAGAACGAGCAATTTGTGCAGTTAAGTGAAGAGTTGTCTTTGGATCAGTAAATGATGTCGAGTTAGTTTGCAAAATAATTGACACATTCTAATAATTTTTCGTCGTCCATTTTACATAACAACTTGGACAGTGGCACTGCTCCGTCAACATTCGTCATCGAAATGGTTCCGGGCGCCCGGTGTTCATGTTAAGGTGTATCGTGACCGAGCAGGGTCGTGGACGGAAAAAAATACATACCAACAAATCGGTGCCGTGGTCCGCCCGCGCGTCGGCCGTGCTATGGACTTTGCTCGGTCTACTATAAATCATAAAAAGCATACTTCCTATTATGTTTGATCGTGATATGGACATTTATCAAATGGACGCAGTTTCAGATTTTCTTCAAGATCTTACTGAGGAGATCTATATGCGTCAGCCTGAAGGCTATTAACATTGATGAGTCCGTCACCGGATAAATCTACTCTACAACAGCATTTTCCACCACTGATGCAGAATATATGGGGTTGTCCGCTGCTACTCAGGAAGCTCTCTGTCTAAAGGGTTTGTCAGAGAAGAGAGTTCCTTGTTTCAAACAAGAAAAGAGTTCACCCAAAATATTCGTGAACAATCAGGGCGCACTTAATCTAGCTCAAAATGGTTCCTACCAATCAAGAACTAAACACATCGATGTGCGCCACCATTTTCTACGTCAGCAGATTGCTGAAAAGCTTATCAAGCCATTATATATACCAACAAATGGCATGACTCTCTTACGAAGACGTTGACCCCTGTCAAATTTTAAAATGTATTCAGTTACAAGAAATAACCATTTAGGAGAGGTTGTTGGGCTATTTATATTATTTGGTTATACCTACTTTGTAGTTCTGCGTAACATATGAAATAAATAGTTAAGTTGCTGTCAGTGTTATTATTATTTTTTATTATCCGTTTATAAAGGGATTGTTTAGTTTGGCCAATATATGTTTCGTCACAATTTTTTGTAAATATTACATTAATATATTTTGTAAATAACGTTTGTTTTTTCTCTCGGCTCTGTTTCTGGTTTTAATTTCGTGAAACATTTTGTACTATTATTATTTGGTTTGTGAGCTATTTTGATGTTATGTTTTTTTAATACTTCTGGATACATTTCGATATGCCTTTGATATAGAGTAGTGAAACATAATTAATTTTGTTCCTATGTAGTTTTATGATATTGGTGTTATATACTTTTTTTTGTGGATTTGTTTTTTGATGATTGGTTCAAAAAATGTTGGTGGGTATTTATTTGCGATGAGTGCTTCTTTTACTATTATTAAATTTTTCGGTATTTTTTTTGCCATGAGCTAAACGGATGACTCTATCGGTTGGACTTATGACAATCTTTTTTTTTTATAATTAATTGGTGTATTTGAGTCACAACGTAAGTAGCTTTGTGACCAATCAGTAGCTTAAACCAATCAGTTTTAATGTTACCATCTGGAGTATAGCTAAGATTGATAGCACAAAAGTTAATTAAGTGTTCTTCCTTTTTAATAGTAAATTGTATACAAGGGTAGAAAGTGGAAAGAGTTGAAAGCCCGGTAGGTGTATTCTAATTTGTTGATATAAATGCATAAAACGCAGTCATCAACGTATCTTTTAAAAAAGTGGGGGACATAGTCCAAACCGGCAATAAATTTATACTAATTTAATAAATTAATCATAACACTTACACAATTACATCTTTCCGAATCAATTTATCCATGTATATAATACCATAACCACGTATATAGAAATATCATTAAAGGCGAGTTTATACAGCAAATGAAATAAAATAAGGAACAAAATAAAATAAAATAAGAATAAGAATAAGAACAAAAGATGGCCAACTTTTATCTCTTTGTCTTATTTTATTTTATTTTGTTTAAAAACTGATAATGCGCGTGACCCAAATTTTTTCTGTTCTAAATATTTCGAGTTTACAATCAATCTAACCTAACCTAATAATATTATTTGTGAAGGTATTTTTGATTTTCCTTTTATGGCCTGTATATTTATTTCTTAATAGCTTCCATCTGTGTTCAGAAGCTTCAGCTACAGAAAAAGTAATTTAAAAAACGTTAAACTCTATGATTTTTTGGCACGTACGTGCTTTCTTCATTATATTAGCAATTGTGAGCAAAGCATTTTTTTTCAGTCGGCAGTTCTAGTATTTTCCATCAGTTTTTGCATATAACTATAAAAAGGTTGATACCTGCTCTATCAACATGCCATCATCCATTATAATATTTTTTAATAGGAAATGGATGGTAGTTATATAGTTGAATAATTTTAGATAATGATAAAATTTAAAAATCCGTATTTGAAATAAAATAACAAATCAATTTTGAGATTATGTACTGTTATGCACAAAACACAAAAGTCATTGTCTAACAAGCTGCGATTTTATCGGTTTATTCTTATTTCTTATTTTATTTTGGTCATCTGTATAAATCAATGTTTTTTGCACCCATTCATTATTTTACTTAATGTTATTTTATTTGCTGTAAAAATTTTACCTAATTCATAGTTTTCTATTCAACCAATTTTTATTTTAACAACGATAAACAATGGTATTTACATTTTACAACTACCGACTAAAACAGCAGCATGTCGAAGTTATAGTAATGGGTCCGATTTTGCGAATCCCGAATTTTGACATATCTCCACATTTAAAGGTCCCCAAAGTCGAAAACAATAGTTTTTAAGTGGTCTTTGTGTGTGTATGTACGTATGTGTGTTCAAAATTATTTTTCGTCTCGATTACCTCGACGTGGTACCAATTGCATTCGACGCATTATTACGCAACTTAGAACTGATAAGATTTTCAGCAAAATCGGTCGAGCTGTTTTTTATGGAGAATCAAAAAACTAAAAAAAATTGTAAACTACCTGAATTTTGCAATTTAGAAATTATACTATTTTTAATAGAGAATTTTAAGATCTTTTAAATAATATGATTATTGCATGTTATGAATAATTCTATGAAAAATATGATAACAATATTTTATAAAAAGAGATAGTTTTAGAAAACAGAAATAGGAATTGGAGAATTTTAAACTTGTGGCAGTATTGAGAGAATAGCATTGAAGACGCTATAACAGTGAAAAATTATTGTTAGTAATAATCAAGCATTGTTTATAACAATTGAATATTGTTACTAACAAATGATTATTGATCATAATAATTAAAAAAAAATTTTAGCTCCCGCTTACGAAATGAAAAAATACGGTTGAAATAAACAGAATATTGTTAATGACAATTATAATTTGTTATAAACAATTTAAAATCTGTTTTTATAATAACTTTAGTAAAAATAATAATTATAACAACAAAACATATGGTATTTTTTTATTCTTTCCACTGGGAAGTTAGTCTTGTAGACCTCTCGGGTCGCACCCAGACCATATATACTGCAGGTTTATTTAATATTTTCTGTTATTTAAAAATTTTGACATTTATTTAATTTTAACTTTAATTTGTTATTTGGTATTATCTATTAAGCATTTATATTTAGTAAAAAATTATTATTTATATTTTTTATGAAAAATGCTATGAGTAATAAGTTCATTAAAATAAGTCAAAATAATGGAGATATGGTTCGTCACCCATCACAACTAGTTTTTCGTGGGGGCGAAAATTAGACTGCGGATAATCACTTTGCTACTTTGAATGTTAGTGGAGAAATGATAAAATTTAGGAAGTATACGAGATGATGAGCAAAATACGGATTGATATTCTTTGTGTGAATGAGACCAAGACCAAGACACCACTACGCATGGACTCTACACAGCATACTAATCAGGAGTTTCGGAAACCAGCAGAGGTTGTCGGGGCGTTGGTGTAATACTTTCTGCTAAAAGGAATGAACGAGTGACTGAATTAGAATGTGTGAACCCAAGACTGGCTAAAGGTTGCTGTTACTCGCATTTTTTTACTTTTTGTACTAAAGCGTATAAAAGTTGAGAAATTGCAAGAAGGTGTAAAGGAGGAGTTCGTAAGTAAACTAATCGAGAAATTTGACTGTTTAGAGAAGTGTGGAGGCCATTCAAGGAAGGAATCGTGGATGTTGCTATTGAAGGTTTGTAATTCCTTGGTTTTTTGGCCCAAAAAGAAGACTTTTATTACGACGTACGTTTCGGCTATACGTAAGCCATTTTAAAGTATTAAATAAAACGAGATTATAAATATCAGTGGTCTGGGTCCGACCCGAGAGGTCTACACGACTAACTTCCCAGTGGAAAGAATAAAAAAATACCATATGTTTTGTTGTTATAATTATTATTTTTACTAAAGTTATTATAAAAAACGATTTTAAATTGTTTATAACAAATTATAATTGTCATTAACAATATTCTGTTTATTTCAACCGTATTTTTTCATTTCGTAAGCGGGAGCTAAAATTTTTTTTTAATTATTATGATCAATAATCATTTGTTAGTAACAATATTCAATTGTTATAAACAATGCTTGATTATTACTAACAATAATTTTTCACTGTTATAGCGTCTTCAATGCTATTCTCTCAATACTGCCACAAGTTTAAAATTCTCCAATTCCTATTTCTGTTTTCTAAAACTATCTCTTTTTATAAAATATTGTTATCATATTTTTCATAGAATTATTCTTAACATGCAATAATCATATTATTTAAAAGATCTTAAAATTCTCTATTAAAAATAGTATAATTTCTAAATTGTAAAATTCAGGTAGTTTACCATTTTTTTCAGTTTTTTGATTCTCCATAAAAAACAGCTCGACCGATTTTGCTGAAAATCTTATCAGTTCTAAGTTGCGTAATAATGCGTCGAATGCAATTGGTACCACGTCGAGGTAATCGAGACGAAAAATAATTTTGAACGCACATACGTACATACACACAAAGACCACTTAAAAACTATTGTTTTCGACTTTGGGGACCTTTAAATGTGGAGATATGTCAAAATTCGGGATTCGCAAAATCGGACCCATTACTATAACTTCGACATGCTGCTGTTTTAGTAGGTAGTTGTAAAATGTAAATACCATTGTTTATTGTTGTTAAAATAAAAATTGGTTGAATAGAAAACTATGTATATGTATATGTACATATATATGTATATACGGGAAATTCCAGTATATTTCTTGCTGAAAACACACTTACCCCATCTTTTATTACAAAGCAAATTCTAATATAAAATATCCAATGTTTAAAAAATTCCAAAATCTGACACTTCGTATTTTAAAACAAAATAAAAACAAATTCTTAATAAGTTTATCCCAATTAACCACAAAAGGATATATAACAGCTCAGCAATTAATAGCTTGCAACCAAAATTGTAATATTTTTTCAATAATTTTCTTGAAAATTCGCTTTTTACCGGAGTGATATTAAATGCGATTTTACTTAACAGGTTACGTAAAAAATTGTAATTTGATAAATTAAGCTTTACTCTTTGTGTACAGCAGCACCCTCTTTTTGCACAAGCGGCACAACTGAGAGTAGCGTGTACGTAGCAACCCACTTACACGGTCAGGTTCCGCTTCAAAAAACGGTGACCAGTTTATATATACCACTAGCGCATCAAAGGATACTTGCGAAGGTACTTTAAACATTTAAATAATAAATCTTATTAGATTGTACAGTACACCAATCTCATGATTAATTAATTTGTAAAAAGCACGTAACTTAATTAATATTATCATGCGTGGTACACATTTATTCTAAACTTTATTTAATTGCAAGTTAAAAAAATACTTTTTTTACATGAATTTTCACCTTTCACATAATTAATCAAATGCTTAATTGATTTTTAAGTATGGTGTACATCATGTTTCACTGGTTTATAAGGTAATAAAAATTAAGTAGGTACTTTCTCTTAGTTATTGAGTATTTTTTCAAAAACATTATCTAATTAAATATTGCACTTATTTATTTTCTATCACATTGTTATTATGTGTTAATTACCAATAATTATTCCAAACAAATATTTTCGTAAATTTTTTTATTAAATTATTGGGAATTGACAAAATATGTTAAGAAATAGGTTACACTTTTAAAAATACAACCTATGTGATAGTAATGTTAAAGTATTAAAATTAAGTGAAATAATATCTTAAACGGGTAATAATCAAATAAAAAAAATATATATGATGTTAAGCAAATTTTATCAGCCTTTTATTTAATTAAATGAGGAATAAATTGCAAAAAAGTGATGACATTGTCACAGCAATAACCATCTCTTATGAAAAAGAATTTTATAACATAAATGCAGTGATATCTAAGAGCGGAAAAATTTGTTGAAATTTGTTCGTGCAAAGCAAGGTTAGGAGAAAAATGTAAACTTATTATGATATTGTTATCATGGGGTTACAAATTACTAACCTCCAATTCTTTTATGTCAATTTACCAAATGCACGTACCTAAATAATTAAAAGAACAATATTTTTTGGAACAAAGATGATTTAAATATTATATTATGCCTGCATTAGAAATAAAAATTAAAGAATCTTCAATTTATTGTTTATAAATACCGGTCTAACATATCCGGCTCATGCTTTTTAATAACATAGCACAAAATAGTATATTTTCATGTGTGGAGTTACTTAAATAAATTTCTCTACATTTTTCCTCGCTTTAAATTAATCAATATTTTCAAAAAAATATATTTTTAATGTCTGTAGGCTCGCCAAGGTTTAAAAAATAATAAAATATAATAATTAAGCTTTATTTGGACGCCTCTTACTGCACAACAAAATCTAATTTTCGATTTTTGACGTGGTGAAAGTTTTTCTTTATTTTAGTTTAATTAAATTATTTGTTATACCTACTAAATCAGCTGTTGTAACCTATAATTAGTTTTTTTACCACCTCAATTGGTCAGTTCCAAATATCCTAGAAAGATGTGTTTATGACCAGAAGCAACGAAAAAAAACAAATTGCTGATCTGTATTACTAATTTTTTTATACTTTTAAATAATATGTGGTTACAAAGATAGATAAAGGAATGCTTAGATGGTTTGAACACGTAAAAAGGAAGGCTGAAGGAAGATTGGCGAAACAAATTTATAAGGCGAGTGTGAATGGATAAGTCGGTAGAGGTCGACCTCGGCGAACATATCTCGATCAGATCAACATTGTTTTGAAAAGTACCAACAACCGACGAGCATGTATGAGAGCACTGATGAAAGTAAAGGAAGCAAAAGATGTGGGTAAGAACCGTAGCAAGTGGAAGGAAGTGGTCTCTGCCTACCCCTACGGAAAAAAGGCGTGACTATATGTATGTATGTAAAAAAAGTATGTATAAATAAATAAGTATCCAAAGAAAATTTAAAGGAAAACTAATATTTTTACAAAAAGAAATATTTATAATTTATTACTATCTAAACTAATCTGGTATAATAATTTTTTTGTTTTAATTTACGCAAATGTCAATTAAAATATTTCTAAAGATGTTTAAATTCAAAATTAAAAAAATACCTGCCGATTAGGTACTTTTAAAAAGCTTAAATTTAAAATATATTTAATTATTTTTAATTGAATAAAGATAAATAATTATAGTGAGATAAAAATGATATAAAAATATTTATAAGCAGGATTTATTACCAGATAAGTCTAAGTTTAGAACTGGAAACATGTACAATCAGGTTCTTCCATTTTTTTAGGCAGCGAAAGCTTAACAATGTAACTTACAAGTTAAAGAAATAAAACTCCGTATAATTGAAAAATTACATAATTCTTTGCATGGTTGCATAAAAATATTTTACCAATTAAATTAAAACATTGCCGATATTCCAAGAAAGATAATGCAACAAATATAGAAAATAAGTTCAAATCAAATGTCTTAAAGACGTCAAAATTCATTTCACTATTATTGTTAAAAATTAAAATAATATTTTATTTTTTTGGTTAACCGATAAAATCATGCATTTTTTTAAATTTTTTGCAACGAAAAAACAAGTAAATTATAAGCAAACCAACAAACCGAAAATAAATCTACAATATACTCAAGGGAAGAACCAGACCTGATTTTTCTATAAAATAAGTAATGATCGTTATTGACCATAGTAACGAGCACAAAGGCTAAAGAGACACTCGTATTAATGTGGTAAAACAATTTATCTAGTGTACAATAAAAACACGTCTGTTAATTTGAACAGATGTTTAAATTTCCTTGCCATTTATGGTTAGTTTTAGGGGTTGGGATCTTTTACGGCTTTCCAGGCAATAAACTAAATCCTGGCCCCTATAATCATTGTCTCCATTGTTTTCTTTTTCGTTAAGATTTGAAGCACACTTTTTGTCTTAACTGAAATCTTTCTGATGAGCCTTATGTTTTCAATCAACTTTATGGGTTTGGTTTGGGGTATTTACTGTTTAATTGTGAAATACCAGTGTTACATTTTTACAGTCTTGCTATTATAGATTAATTCAACTAAAAACACGAGCAACTATAATTATTTATAGGTAACTATTGATATGTTAAACGAAATTTAATTTAAAAATACATGATTAAAGTTAAAGTTTTCATTATCAGCATTATCCGGGAAATTAAACCTATTGTCCCTCTCCATGCGTGTCACTGCGACCTACCTGTCTTGGTAAGAGTCAACTTGATTTCATATAACCTACCTGTTGAATATCATAGTTGTTTGAGATGCTTGAAAGTGCGCACTACAACACCGACTAGATCGTGGTTCACTCGCGTATGCCATTAAAACAACTGGCAATCAAATGACATTTTTGGAAGTTTCTAGCAGTGCTTGAAAGTTTTGTACACATTTTTTGTGATTGTCAACAGTTTAACATACTGACAGTTGTGATTTTATTGTGTATAGTGAGTGATTTTGTGCCTGTTAACTGGATATTATTTTATGTTGGGCTCAAAGGTCGTGTACCTAGGTAAGCCTTGACCATTTTGATATATTAGTTAGCTGTTATAAATTTATAACTCGATAATTTGATACTGTTTATAATTGTGTGACATTGCACTCAATTAATTTTTAGATTTGGGTATTAAATATAATTCCATTTATTTTCGTATTAACAATACAATATATTGTTTAGGGAGTAGTCATATTGTTTTTTTATATAAAATTCACGAAAAATTGTTTCTTGGTTTTCTGCACTAAAAAATCCTAAATAGGGCCACTTAATACCTTAATCGCCTTTGTGAAAATTTAACTTAAGTAATAGTTAAAATCATTCTTATTTAATATTAAATGTAAAATATTAAGGAAAAACATTTTTTTTTGTTTTATAAAATCGTTTATTAATTTGTATATTTATTTATTTTATAATTATTATATGCACTTGCTACTGGTGACTTATTGTTTTTTTAATGGTAGCTTGTCTAGATTTGGTTTTATTTTATGTATTTTCCTATTTTTATCTAAAATAATAATTTTTACTATGGTTTTAAAATTTTTACATCTTTGGCAATATTGTAAAAAACTGGCAACGCCACGGAGCATTGGCGCTTGATATTTTTTGTGTACATATATTTATTAACAAAATATTATTTAAATTTGTAAGTAATCTCTTATTATTTTCATTAAGTAAAATCGTTTCTATTTTGTGAAATTATATTCTCAAAATTGCTGCTGTTCTAGTTATTAATTTTTCTAAAGTCCTAAGAGACTACAAAAAAACTCTTGGAAAAGCATGTGTAAAGGGATGGAAACCCTACCAAATTCAGCTAAAATACAAAAAGTAGTGAAAAGAGAATACTCGCCAGGTTTGGAATTTCTGGAAAAGAAAGACGGAAAGTACACTGAAGACGAAAAAGAGTCTTTAAAGCTTCTCTTAAAAACGCATTTTCCCGGCTGCAGTGTTATATCCAATAATGAAAAGGCCTGCAATCACCCTGGTTACGATAGTATCACAAGTGCTAGAAGTCTTGTCAGGGGATAAGGTAAGATGAGCGGAGAATAGCTTTCTGCCTTACAAATCCCCAGGTAAAGAAAAAATAGTTTTTATTACGATAATATCATCTAAATTATATAGATCACCATCTCACAAAGATATTCGGGCCGAGCCATGCTTTGGGCTGGTTACCAACTTCTTGGAGAAAGAAGACTAAGGTGGTCTTCATACTAAAGGTAGGCAAACCTAGTAAAAAGCCCAAGTCATACAAACAGATTAGCCTCTTATTCTTTCTCAAGATCATGGAAAAGTACTAGACCAACACCTGAGAAATGGCAACCTTGTTCCACTACATAAAGGACAGTATGACTATCTAAAAGGCAAATTAATAATTGATGCCTTATTGATCTAATTGGCAGGGTAGAGAGGGCCCTGGTGTATAAAGAAACTGCACTATGTCAAATCCAAGCAAGAATTTATATAGCAAGTGATAGTAAGGCCGTAACCCAGAATGTGGCAAACATCACAAAAAAATATCCAAGCTGGTCGAGGAACGCCACGATTGCCTGGAACAACTGGCAAAAGGCAATAAAATCTGCCTCATCTGGTCACCAGGGTAATCAGGCATTCCGGGTGATGAAAAAGCCAATGTATTGGCAAAAAGGAACACCTCTATTAAGCTAGCAACACCAAACCAGCAGAATTAAACCAGACTTATTAGATTATTTAGTACCCATTTTGTACTATTTTGTACCATTAATGATAATTTTATACCTTGTACTATTAAAAATAAACCGTGGCGCTGCTACCGTTAATATTAAGCTAACAGAACCAATAACAAAAAAAAATAAATAAAATACAGAAATGCAAAGAACTTAATTTGTACTAATTTGCACAATCCATAAAAATTTATTATTTTAATCTAGACACGCGGTAGCGTGTCAAGCCAAGTTCATGCATAACAGAATGGCGAGCGGTACAGTGTGTAATATTACACGAACTATTTGGAGCTACTTTTGACCCCCTCATAGCTCAAAAACTGTTTCACATAATTGTGTTTTTACTAGTTTACAAATTGTAAAGTTCATAAATAAATATGTTAAATATAAGGGCTCCCCGGTAGTCTGGGTGCGACCCGAGAGGTCCACACGACTAATTTCCTAGTGGAAACAATGAAAAAATACCATATGTTTTGTTGTTATAAAAGATTTGTAGAAAATTCCTGTATGATATAAAACTTAAAAAACGATTTTAAATTGTTTATAAAAATTGTCATTAACAATATTCTGTTTATGTCAACCGTATTCTTTCAAACTTTTTCTTATTATTTCATAAGCGGGATCTATTTTCATAACAATTGAAATTTTTTTTTTATTATTATGATCAATAATCATTTGTTAGTAACAATATTTTATTGTTATAAACAATGTTTGATTATTACTAACAATAATTTTTCACTGTTATATCATCTTCAACGCTATTCTCTCAATATTGACACAAGTTTAAAATTCTCCAATTCCTATTTTTGTTTTTTAAAACTATCTTTTTTTATGAAATATTGTTATTATATTTTTCATGGTCCTATGTCGATAATAGGACCATTTTTGTTCTCGAGATAATCGAGACGAAAAATAAATCCGAACGCACATGCGAACATAAGCGCACACACACACACAAACACACACACAAACACACACACAAACACACACACAAACACACACAAACACACACACAAACACACACACAAACACACACACAAACACACACACAAACACACACACAAACACACACAAACACACACACAAACACACACACAAACACACACACAAACACACACACAAACACACACACAAACACACACACAAACACACACACAAACACACACACAAACACACACACAAACACACACACAAACACACACACAAACACACACACACACACAAACACACACAAACACACACACACACACAAACACACACACACACACACAAACACAAACACACACACACACACAAACACACACACACACACACACACACACACACACACACACACACACACACACACACACACACACACACACACACACACACACACACACACACACACACACACACACACACACACACACACACACACACACACACACACACACACACACACACACACACACACACACACACACACACACACACACACACACACACACACACACACACACACACACACACACACACACACACACACACACACACACACACACACACACACACACACACACACACACACACACACACACACACACACACACACACACACACACACACACACACACACACACACACACACACACACACACACACACACACACACACACACACACACACACACACACACACACACACACACACACACACACACACACACACACACACACACACACACACACACACACACACACACACACACACACACACACACACACACACACACACACACACACACACACACACACACACACACACACACACACACACACACACACACACACACACACACACACACACACACACACACACACACACACACACACACACACACACACACACACACACACACACACACACACACACACACACACACACACACACACACACACACACACACACACACACACACACACACACACACACACACACACACACACACACACACACACACACACACACACACACACACACACACACACACACACACACACACACACACACACACACACACACACACACACACACACACACACACACACACACACACACACACACACACACACACACACACACACACACACACACACACACACACACACACGCACATCCACACATCCACTTAAAAACTATTGTATTCGACCCTGGGACCTTGAAATGTGGAGATATGTTAAAATTCGGGATTCGAAAATCGGACCCATTACTAAAACTTCCTACTGGGAAGTTAAATATAAATTCGAAATATCAAAACTTTTAACGCAAGATCACGGATCTCGTACTTTAAATGGCTCACATTGGACCCAGACGGCACACAATAAATAACACCAGGAATATTTCTTAAAGTCGAGGTGCCCAGGGGCTATTGTTTTGTTTGTTTTTTGTTTTGTTTCTTAATGTGACTCCAGAAAATATATGCTGTAGTTATACTAAGAAAAATTAAACTAAAACAAAATTTTTATGTAGACTTCAAAACTCAATGTGATAAACTCATACTTTGTATTTGTGATATATCCAACAAAAAAAGTTAACGTAAGAGGTTACCAATAGTAATCAGAGATTTTTTTTTGTTTAGTTTTAACCAGAGTTGTGCCATTTTTTTTTATATAAGATTAGCAAAAAAATTTTACAATAAATTGGTTTGTCAGTAAAAAATTTTTTATTATAAATTTACCAACATGTCATATTTACTTGCTTCAAAAATGTTGTTGTATTTTGTATTACGTGTTCTCAATGTCTCTGCAATAAATATCTTACCGATAAATTTAAATAAATCAATATTATAACCTTGTTATTCAAAGTACGTAACCTTAAATTTACAATTTCACTTTTACGATTTACGGTTAAATTCATTCAAGGAACAAATCTTTAAAACAAACAGCAAAAATAATTCAATAACATAATTTATTCTCCCATCCAGTAAACCGCAAATAATTTGTCTTGCGTTAAACGCCAATTAATTGATAAAACAATTTTAGATTTCTTACAATTCGGAATAACGGACAAGTGGGTGGACCCATGATAAACACATGAGTAATGAAGAACGCTATTATTATTTTAATATTTGTGTGATGGTACTTAATGTTACACATATTATAAGTATTAAACAATTACCAAAAACATTTAAAAAATATGTTTTTATTATTGTTTTATATATATTATCGGTTTCAAACACTATAGAAAATAGGTATTGATTTAAGCTCATGGGTTTTTAAATTGAACATAAAAAGACACCGCGAACAAATGCTAAGAATTATTGGCAAGATGAAAAATGGTGCTCAACAAGAAGATATAGCGCAAGCATTTTAAAGCGTAATTTCCCGCTCAAATGTCCGTTATGTAAAAACTAGAGATGTTTTTGAACGACACACGAAATCTACAAACCACAATGCAGTTAGTTTTTTGCAATAAGGTAGCTGTAAAGAAGGAACCCTACGGTAACGCACCTAGATTACAAATGCAGCTGTTGCAAATACTATGGGTCTTAAGTTTCTTCCAAAACCTTCATACAATGAGGTTGTCATTTAAGATTAAGAACAGCGCTGAGATGTCAGACATTAACGTCCTAGGGAAAAAACCGGATCCCATTTCATATTTGACTGTGACGCCCTCATTAGGTGGCGCAGCCATGATAGAACTCAGATTAATGCGGCACGGCTTAAAATTTAATATTAACTGTAAGGTGGATTAAGCTTAGCCAGGAGACTAGTTGGATCATTTCCAACTAGGCTAAAAGGTGGTAGCTGCGGAACACAATAATCTCAAAAGCTGCAGTCTGGGCTCCTCTAATTCGACTGCTTCTTACTAAACACCAAAAAAAAAACTAAAAATGAACAACAATTGCAGATTGTACAGTTTCATTCTTACAGAGGTGCAGTTATGGTTTGTGGCCACAATTTGTTAAAAATGTCCAGTGTAGAATAGAATATTCTAATTATTTATATGCGTATAATATGCGAAAAAAAAATATTTATATAGGGTGTGGCGAGGATTTTGATATAAAGTAATGGCGGGTATAAATATGTTAAAAATCTTAAATTACGAAGCTGTAGGTTTGGATGACGCTGAGTTTAAATATAACGTTGTCCTTAATGTGGCACTTCCGGTTATACCGGAAGTAGAGGTCAACTGTGTTATTTTAAATAGAACCTAATATTTTTTATTTTATTTTCGAATTCTACATGAAATTTTAGATAAAATTTGTGCACAATGTCCTATATCAAAAATAAATTATTTTCGAGATATTTCGTTTTTTTTCAAAATTTTGTAAAAATCCTAGTCCACGTTGAATAACGATATCTCCATTAATAACGAAGCTAGTGACGTGAAATTGTAACCAGTAAACAACAAGCGCTTGCCCATTGACTCCATATGCCCAACTCATTGATATTACATACAGGGTGTTTTAAACTTAGCCGCCAACATGTACAATTGAAATCATTTACAAGTTGCTTACTTTAAACAGAACACCCTGTACTTTATTACATTGGTATGACTTGATACCTAATGCCATTTAAAAAAATGTAAGGGGTATCTCCAATAGGGGGGTAAATGTGACGTTTATGACATAAGCGCTAAAAGTGTCCCCCTCAAGTTAAAAGTTGTTGTTTTTTGCATTTCTTTCTGATATGTCGTATTTCTAAAATAATTAAAAGTGGGTCCTGAACACAGTGTATATTGGATTTGTTTTATAATAAAATTGGTTTTTTAATTTAACATATTGTTAAGATTTTTAGTTCTTTCGTGGGTCCGGCGATTAAAACTCTCGATACAGTAATAAAACAATGTTTATTCCAATGCAATAAATTTTACTCTTATTTATCACTTAGATATTCACTTAGATATAAAACTTTTACAACTATTTACATTTCTTAATTCATAAATACTTTTAAAAAACCTTTTTGTCCCTTTTTTTATACCTGTACGAATAACCACGAGAAGGGTCCAGTAATGTCTCGAATTATCCATTGTCTTCTATGCTCATTAAATATTTACCCTAGATACGGTCGGTGCCAATGACAGAGACGGACTCAATAAAATCGTAACAATATTTATTTTTTAGTATCTGACCTAACTGATAAAAATGATGTAATAATGAATAATTAATTTTAAAAATATTTTTTAATGGAATTTTTTCACAACAATGAATTTTTTATAGTTTACGTATTACAATGTTTGCTAAAGCTTTGTATTTTAATTGGGACAAAGAAGGGGCTGTTAATATTAACATAAAAGTAAAAAATATTTACAAAACTTTGAATAGGTATAATAAATAGTTTTTAGTTATAATTAATATTGATTTATGTAAAAAAAAATTATTTAATGAAATACTTGCTTTGTCAAAACTGTTTTTAATAAAAATATGATCAGCTGAATGTAGATTTATAAAAAATTAAAAAAAAAACAATTCTAAAATCTATATTAAAGAAGTTGATATAAAAAACTAATTAAGCTGGTAACGTTACTGCATTTGTTCGTCAAAATAAAGAAGCTTTATACAAGAGTTAACTGTAAATTTGTTGTCTTTTTATCTTAAATTTAAATATCAAGATTGCGTTTTATTATTACTTGAATAAGCATCGTCGTCATCTTTAAACCAATAATCCCGTTTTGTCCGGCCAGTTATTCGATTATTTAATTTTGGAACAGTGGCGTTTGCAAAAAATATTAAATTTCCTAAACAGTTATAAATAACTATTGTGTGGTTTGTATACAAAAACATAAACGGCATAATTTAGCGACCAAAGCAATGTAGATAAATATAACTATTCCATCCATTTCTATACCTATGAATGAGAAGGAACGATGAAAAACGAACTAGGAGAAACAATAAAAGTACCGACATTACGCACGATAAATTTAAAAATATGTGGAAAAATCTATATGACATATTTAGCTACAGTTTAGTACAAGAGGGTGGAGTATTTGAATTTTTAGGACATCAGATTTGTTTTTCATTATATTTTGGAGTTTTAAGAATTTAAATTAGGTTTGTATTTTATTTTTGTAAAACTACATATTTTTTTGGCGAAAAACCAAAATAATAATTAAGGACCATTGGGAAATATTTACCATTAACAAATCTTTTCCAATAGCCAATATTTATATATTTACAAATTTTTATTTTGCGTATTTAGTATTGTCTTTAGTATTTCTTTTTCTCCTAATTGTTTTCCCCCTTATTTTTTTTTATTCCATCCAGCTTCCCAGAACTGTCTTATCAGATTGTCTTTGCCTGTTCATAAGAAATGTCTGAACCAACCAAGTTGCCTCTCTGCAATTTTGATACCTCTAATCTAGATCTAAGTAATCGAGTTACATATTCAATCTATTCCCTTAACACCTCAAATTTTATTAGTAGTTTTTTTTTATTTCACTACACAGGTCTGAAAAAATGAAGTCTTGTTTGTTATTGGGCAGCTAGGGGTCATTTTTGAAATAATTTGCTACGTAGAATCTGAATCTGAGGCTAAAAAAGGACATTTCGCCACTGAGATAAAATCCATTATTTGTGTCCACTGTGTACACTGTAGACGAGCGGCTATGTGTCTGAGAAGTAACCTGGGTACTCTAAATGACTTCCTGGATCGCAAATGGGCTCTAGCAAGTCTCTGCCGCATTGGGGTACTGCAAATTATTCGACCAAACGATCTTCTTAAATGAGTTTGGACAGCTGAAACTGTTATGGTTCGATTCCGGCGTACATATCCAGTTAGATACCGATCTTCTCTTGCATTAGTTACCCTAAGATGCCCAGTTACACGTCTTCAGTCAACGCTGTTAGTTTCCTGGTACAAATGCACTATTCGGATAACTGAAGCGCGGGGAATCCTTAGTCTATCCACAATTTGATGATTCGGCAGACCCTTATCATGAAAAGCCACAATTCTTGCTCTATGGAACACTGAAATTCTATTGCCAGACATAATTGCAAAGAAGAACTCAACAATCACTTAAACAGGCTAAATCAATATGAACTATTTGTTAAACATTGGTATTAAAAATTAGAAGAAATTGTTTTTGTAAACATTTTTGGAGACAAGTAAAAAAAAAATTAACTGTACAAAATAGCAGCCATGATAAATATTTCCTTTTACAATTTACAATGGGGGGTCAAAGAATTTTGGCGATGTGAGTACTTACTGTCTGTCTTAGCTAAACGAATGGAAGTGTACCATAGGGTGTATTTGAAATTTTTCGGCAGTTAAAATCGCTTACAGCAGAATAAATCCTAAAAAAAAATATTTGGTAAAAAGGCTAATCGATATGCTTCTTCAACTCACTGAACTTTTTGATTGGTCCAGTATTATATCTTAATTTGCTTATTGAAATATTTTTTTTCTTTTTTTCTCAAAGTTAAAAAATCTTAAAGAGTCAAAGAAAGTGGGGCTTAAAATAAATTTCCTTAAAACCAAGATCATGATAAACCTCGTGCTCGGTGAGGGCATATACAGTGACGGTATTAGGGTGGAAGAAACTACATCCTTAAAATACCTTGGACACGGGATTTCCATTGGAAGAGATAATCAGACCCTAGAAATTCTTCTAAGAATACGGCTCGCATGGGCTGCATATGGGAATCTTAAATATGTGTTCAAGGCAGAGTTGCCTAACTGCCTTAAGAGAAAGGTTTTTAATCAGTGTGTCCTTCCAGTCCTTAATTACGAAGGCGAAACCCTAACACTGACTAAACGGACAATAAAGAAAATACGAGTTACGCAACTAGCGATGGAACGATCAATGCTAGGAATCTCTCTCAAGGATCACATACCAAATACTGAGATCCGCAGACGATCCAGAGTTGCAGACGTAGAGAGAATAACTGTACTAAAATGGAACTGGGCACGACACATTGCGGGATCTGCTGATGACAGATGAACAAGACGAATCCTTGAATGGACGCCTAGTTTGGAAGCCTTCAGAAATAGAGGGCATCTCCCCACCAGATGGACCGTCGACTTAAAACGCATCAGTACCAACTGGATGCAGACAGCACCATTATTAAGGGAAGCTAACGTCCAGCAGTGGACTTAGATAAGCTGATTAATGATGATGAATATAAAAAAGTTTCTTTGTAAAATTTGTATTTTATTTACTTACATACATACATATAGACACGCCTTTTCCCGTAGGGGTAGGCAGAGACCACTCCCTTCCACTTGCTACGGTTCTTACACACATCTTTTGCTTCCTCTACTTTCATCAGTGTTCTTATGCATGCTCGTCGGTTATTGGTACACTTGACTTGGCCTTTCTTCAAAACAATGTTGATCCGATCGAGATAAGTTTGCCGGGGTTGGCCTCTACCGACTTGTCCATTCATACTCGCCTTATAAATTTGTTTCGTCAATCTTCCTTTATACATTCTTTCTACGTGTCCAAGCCATCTAAGCATTCCTTTATCTATCTTTGTAAACACATCTTCTTTTACATCACAGCGTTCTCTTATCTTACTATTTTTTACTTTATCCAACCAAGTCACTTCGGCCATACTTCTCAGACTAATCTCCGTAGCATTAATCCTTTTTTCATGCTTCTTCTGCCAAACCCAACATTTACTACCATACATAAGTGTAGAAATCAACACACCTCTATGCACAGCCAGACGTGCCATTTTTAACACTTTCTGGCTGCTCATAAAGCTATGTAGTACCCCATTCATTTGTTTTCCTGCCAACACCCTTCGCTCAATGTCACTGTCATACTTTTTATCTCTCGTAAACTTTGAACCTAAGTACACAAATTCCTTTACTTGTTTCACTCTTCCTCCATCAATCGTAACTTCACAGTTTGTTATGCTATCTTTTCTTTCAAAAACCATTTTTTCGTTTTGCTTACATTTATTTTTATATTTAATAACCATAAAAAAACTCTTGGTAATTTTTGCTGCAGTTATGTTACTGTCTTTATATAATTTTAAGTGATAATTATGTTTATTTTTTAAGTTTACCGTTATTTACTTCAGATTTTTACTAAGGTTTCAAGCATAGGTAATTACATCAAGACATGAAAGCTCCAAGACATTAGGGACTATGAACTGGTAAAACTAAATGATAGTTAAGCCATTCATTCATTCACTCTTTCTGACTTTCTTTGGTAAATATATTTTTAAATAATAATTTTATGTTTATTTCATATTTTAAATATTTATAAAAGTACGTCTTGTTATTCTACACCCAGTTATAAAAAAATATGGCAACCAACAACAGCAAAAAAATAATTATAAATTTTGTACCTTCTATTCGAGAGGGATGGAGGAGAGGTAAGGCAAAAGTTGCGATAGGCTATATGAGGGGTTGGGAGAGGTCGAAAAGAGGCTAAAATGAAACCACGTGGTTTACGAACGCTTTATTAACTGATAATGACAATGATTTAAAAAGAAATTAAAATGCATAAGTAAAATTCATATTGTTCTTTGGTGTCAATTAATAAGAAAGAGTTTGAACATTTACTATAAGTAATAAATACCAAATCAAACATAAATGAGTGATGTAGAAATAATGTAAAATGTATTTCATATTTTTGTGTTGGACATCTACAATATCTATTGTTTAGTTCAATTTTTATACCCATGAATAAAATTAAATAATAGTTAACCATGAATAATTTGCCTTTATAACGGGATTTATTTAAAATAAATTGTAATAAAAGATATATGATAAACATTTGCAAAAATTCTTTACATTTCCGTGCAGTTATTTAAGGTACCACAATACTTATGGTTGCATTAAAAATTAAACATTAAAAACAAATACTGTAAGTTATATATTTTTTTCTATATACTTTTTATATACAGTAAACATTTGTTACTTTAAATCAGCTACTTAATATACTTTTTTTATTTAAAGCAGTGGTTCCCAAAGTGGTCCTTACGGACCCCCAGAGGTCCCCCGGGATCATTCAGGGGGTCCGTGGAAATTAAAATTGATTTGGGGGTCCCTAAACAACGACAGTGGGTTCACGCAACAGTAGGATGACATGTATGTATGTATGTACGTATGTTTGTATGTATGTATGTATGTTTGTATGTATGTATGTATGTATGTATGTATGTATGTATGTATGTATGTATGTATGTATGTATGTATGTATGTATGTATGTATGTATGTATGTATGTATGTATGTATGTATGTATGTATGTATGTATGTATGTATGTATGTATGTATGTATGTATGTATGTATGTATGTATGTATGTATGTATGTATGTATGTATGTATGTATGTATGTATGTATGTATGTATGTATGTCTCAGACTAATAGTCTTCGCAACAACGATCTTACTTTTATGCTTCTTCTGCCAAACCCAACATTCACTACCATACATAGGTGTAGGGACCGTTCCTTTTTTGACACGTTCTGGCTGCTTATAAAATTATGCAGCGCCCTATTAATTTTTTTCCCTGCCAAGAGTCCTGCTTAATATCACACATCATACTTCCCGTCCCTCGTAAACTTTGAACCAAAGTATACAAACTCTTTTAATTATTCCACTCTTCCTTCTTAAATTCTACCCTAACTGAAAAGTGTAGCTCACAGATGTTACAAATGTTACAATATAACTCTGTTTAGGTATAAAACAAAGTTTACGAAAAGATACACCCCGCACATTTCTTATGGGAAATGAGTTTCCGTGAATTTTACTAAATTTTTGGTATGTTTGGTAGTTTTTGATGATCTGATCAAAACTGTCCATAGCCACAAAGCTAAAAAATAAACAGTTTTCGAGATATGAAGCTTTGAAAATGGTTTTTTTTCCATTTTTGCGGTATTTGCTCATCCATCGGAGAACTCTCATTTCTGGTTGGGATGGAATTTGGATGTTCGGCGCCCAGAACCCGACTGAGAAATGGTTATTTTAGGCACCGCCATCAATAATTTTTCATACACTGCACCACACTGAATATGAGATACAAATTCCAAGATCTTCCATACATACATGATAACGATAGAATAATTCACATTTTCGAGAAACGACATATTTTGGGTATTTTTAAGAGACCATATTAACTGAATCCGAATATTCATGATGGGGGCATCATCGCCGTCGTTTTGGTTAATACAACTATTACTCATAGCTTCCTAAGAGATAAATAAAATATATACTAAAAATAAACACATAGTAGATATTACCAAATTAAATTTAAATAATGGTTTTAATAAATATTTATTAATTATTAAATGTACTTATGGAAATTCCAGTTAATCTCTCGATGGAAACACTTTTACCTTACCTTTTATCTTAAAGAAAATTCCAATACAAAGTATCCAAAATTAACAAAATGTTAAAATCTTTCTCTTTTTTTTTTAAATTTAAAGCGATATAAAATGCGACTTGTCTTGATAGTTCACGACAGCTATTACAAATATTAATGAACGTTACATAATTTAACTACAAAATTTGCACTAGGCACACCTTATCAAGAAACAAATTTAAAATTAAAATTTCTTTATCAAATTAAAAAATAATTTATTACTTACGGCATTACTTTTTATGTGGGTAGTACACAAAAAAAGTGTGTAAAGTGTACATTTTTTTTTAAAACATACATTTAAAAAATATAATGAAATTCTTCTTTTTGATGATGTCATTTGAATAATGAATTTTGCATCTATACTTAGAGTGTTTCGCATTCGCAAATAAAAGAGGTTGATGCTTGGTGACCTATTCACAGTTGAACCTCTCACAAATCTTTCCCATAATAATACAATAGGTCAGGGTCCAATTTTTTTTTCAATCGGCAAATAGTGATTGCTTCATCGTGTAGCATCCTTATTGTAATGAGAGAGTAAAAGATTTAATGTATATATTACATTTACTGCCTTATTTTGTAAGCGATCTATTGTTGCTGTTTGACCTTTAAATTGTGGCCAATTACATGTTAATAGACGTTTTAGTATGTATTTAATTATGGGGTAATTTCTAAAATTGAATAAAATTCAGTTTTTTAAGAAAAAACTAAAAATAATAAGTAACAATTGTAATAAACTTTTTTTTATGCACCGCTGGGCTTGTTATTTTCGACTAATTTTTAACAAAATACTTTAATTGTTAATCAGTCCTACGCAGTATGTATTATGATTATTATTTTAATATCACATATATGAGATAGTAGTTAATTGAACTTCTTTTAACTTAATATTATTGATTGTGATTTCAGAAAAAATAGTTTGTGTACCTCGTAGTAAAAACACAGTCCCAGACTTCATTGCAATTTACATTGTCGTCCTGGAATGTAATGATTTTACTACTAGATACACAATACTATTTTTTAAAATTTCTCAAGAATGCCTACTTTCTCGGAGCAAATTTGATCCCAAAATACGCTAATCTAGTGTTTTAGACCGTTGCTAAGCAAATAGGTCCCTGCCGGTATTTTATATACATTTTCGACAGTAAATAAATACACGCAAACAATCAACTTATATTAAAAACAACCGAAGAGCCTGTATGAGAGCACTGATGAAAGTAGAAGAAGCGAAATATGAGTGTAAGAACTGTAGTGAAAGAAAGTGGTCTCTGCCTACCCCTACGGGAAAAAGGCGTGACTATAATGTACGGATTTATTATTACGCATACGGAACATTTATTATAACTATTTTTGTATGTTTATAGTTATGTGCCAGTTTATACAATTATTAAACATGCTGAACTATACCTAAAAAGTCACTTTCCTCTCTTAATATTTTATCTGCTATGTCTACTTTATTTGTAAAATATTTCTCTATACATATATCCTTCGGCAACGAACTGACGAAAACAAAGTCCTGTGTATTATTGTGCATATAGCAAATTTACGGCATTTTGCCAAACTGATATATTTCCACTACTTGCCTGCAACCTTTTCCATTTGAATATTTAAAGAAAAAGTGGCAAGTCTTAAAATTTTCTAGACGACATGTAACATATATTTTACACAATGGAATGGTTTCGTTTATAACAAATTATCTTGGTTTGTTCGTTTTATTATCGGGTATTTCAATTAATGAATACAACTAAGAAAATGATATAGGATGTGCAAACAGGATTTACTAAGTATTAGTGGAAACATTCTTAGCTAGCTAGTGATATGGCGCTTTCGTAGACTTCGACAAAATCTATGACAGAGTGGTGAGGATTGAATTGTGGTCGACATTGTCTATGGGGTGAGCGAATCACTTCAAGAGGATTCCACTGCTTGTGTGCGAAGCTTACACGGACAGGTTTAACATCGAAAAAGTTGTTAGACAGGGATGTGTGGCTTCGTCATGGTTGTTTTAATTATACATAGACGATTGTTTAAAAGATTTGCAAGAGAGTGCGTATAAATTAAGTCATATTAGCGTCACCTGCAGAGGAGTTGCAAGCAATGATTAATATTATGCATGATGCCCTGAAAATCAAAGGGATGAAAGTAAATGTAATCAATACGAAAGTAATAGTTTTTGAAAGAGAGAAAATCATGATAAACTGCAAGGTGTTGATTAAAGAAGAAAGGGTGAATGAGTGAATGAGTTTGTATACTTGGGTTCACATTTTACAAGAGACAAAAAGTATTACTATCACATTGGGAAAAGAATGTTGGCAGGAAAACAAATAAATGGGGCACTGTATAAATTCATGAGCATCCAGAACGTGTCAAAAAAGGTACGTCTGGCTGTCCATAGAGGAGTGCTGGTCGTTATACTTACTTATGGTAATAAATGTTGAGTTTGGCAGAAAAAGCATGAAAATAAGAGTAATTTTGCAAAGATGAGTAGTCTAAGAAGTATAGCTAAAGTAACTCTGTTAGATAAAGAGAAGAATAGTGAGATAAGGTAACGCTGTGGTGTGAAAGAAGATGTGGTTACAAATATAGATAAAGGAATGCTTAGATGGTTTGGACACGGACACGGAAAGAGGATGAATGAAGAAAGATTGACGAAACAGATTTATAAGGCCAGTGTGAATGGGCAAGTCGGTAGAGATCGACCTCGCCGAACATATCAGATCGACATTGTTTTGAAAAAAGGTTTGGTCAAGAGTACTACCAACAACCGACGAGCATATATGAGAGCACTGATGAAAGTAGAAGAAGCGAAAGATAAGTTAAGAACCGTAGCAAGTAAAGGAAGTGGGTTTTGCCTATCCTTAGTGAAAAAAAGCGTGACTATATGTATGTATGTATGTAAACAAATGATTATTATTTTTTTTCTCTTAATGTGCATATTTTTAATACAACGCTTTTTTATACGGGTTTACATTTCTCTTTTAGACGCGTCAAACCATATTTTTCTGTATTTGCCATTTGTATTCGCAACGGATACTGTTAAAAACTTGACTGAAAAATTATTTATTGCATTACTCACAGGTCGGAATTCTATTGAGTATAAAGAGTTTTTGAGCTATTTTTAGCATACAGGGTGATTCTTTGGAAGTTCCAATTAGACGTTTTAGAGAAACTTAACATAATTAAAATCTGAAAATTTGAGGTAAAAGGTTTTCGGATATGCCGAATTGATCTAAAATATTTAGAGCCTTTAACTACTTCCGGTATAACTTGCTTATTTTAAATAGAACACCCTGTTTATTATTACATATTTCGATAAAGCTGCTCTTAGGGATTCTTCCAATACATGGTTTTGCTACTTTACACTTAGTGTTCTACGTGATATGACCATTTTTATCACGAAAAAGTGTCCGATTTGACACCCTGTATCATTACAATAAATGTAAATTTAAAAAAAAAATTTGCATTGCTTTTTTGGTATTGTGTTTTTTTACTAACTTGGTAATTTTGTTAATAAATGATTATTATTGTACAGGGTGCTTCAAATTTTATAACATTGTTAGACAGAACTTTTACTGCTTTTTAAGTTTCTTTAACAACTTCCTATTAGTAAGTTGGTATTATATTTGCGGTGATTTAAAAAAAAACACAATAAAAAATATTTAATTAAAATTTAATAATTTAACTTTAAAGCAAATAATCAAAAACGTCTTCCTGTCAACTGCCAACTAAAATTATAGCAATATTTTTGTTTTCCATGGCGCTCTACAATAACATAATACAAACTCATAATACATAGGTTAAAAGCTAAATATATCAATAAACGGTTTGATTTAGATATAGGAAGGTGTTAAAGAAACTTAAAGAGCAGTAAAAGTTATAAAATACAGGGTGATACATTTAAGAAAGTTGAGAAATCTTTAAATATGCGTTTCGATTTACCCTGTACAATAATAATCATTTTATTAACAAAATGACCATTTTTAGTAAAAATAAACAATACTAGAAAATCTATGCAAAAAAAGTTTAAATTTACATTAATTATAATTATACAGGGTGTCAAATCGAACACTTTTTCGTGATAAAAATGGTCATATCTCGTTAAACACTCAGTGTAAGGTAGCAAAACCCTGGGAAAATCCCCCCAAGAGTAGCTTATCAAGATACGTAATAATAAACAGGGTGTTCTATTTAAAATAAGCAAGCTATAGTCATCTTCTGGTATAACCGGAAGTAGTTGGGGGCTCTAAATATTTCTTTCACCTTTCACCTCAAATTTTTAGATTTTAATTATGTCAAGTTTCTCTAAAACGTCTAATTGGACCTTCTAAAGAATTACCCAGTAGTATTGCCAAAATCACAGTTTTGCTTAAAAATCTGGATTCATTTTTGTAAGTTTGTTTTTAATCTGTTAAACTTGTAACAATGCTCAAATAAGCTTAACTGTTAGACTAGGTAGTGAGAGACTTTGACTTTTTTAATTATTACTTTTATAGACTGCTTTAAAAATCTTTTTTTTATAGTTGTTTTTGACTTTGACTAAACGATCACAGAAAGCTTCAACCGGATGCACATTTACAGCATGCAACTTTAGGTAATTGCTTACAATCCGTATTAATAAACTAACAATCGGATACATTTGGATTCATGGTATTCTTAGGTCTTACAATAATAACATATTGTGCTTGCAGTTTAGTAAGAATTTTTCTTCATCAACATATTCTTTGATTGCGTCAAGTTGAGTTTATTAAAAATTAAACATTAAAATATCTAAACCTGTTACTTTTGAAACCTATTTGATCAGCGAGTTATTCCAATTGATTGTCACGATTGTCACGGCAATTTCTCAACCGAAAAATATTTGCACGATAAAACCAAAAATCACAACAATCGATCCACATATTCCTCCATGAGATTGAGAACATGGGAGTGTAAAATAATAATACAGAAAATTGTTGTTTTGACCGAGAATTTGACCTTAAAATTTCTTATTAAGGAAACTGCATTCAAGTAATAATTTTTTTATCGTTAACTGGGTTTGTGAAATTTGTATTTAATTAAATCTCTTTTGCCATCTTTCTTTGGTTACATGTTTACGTTCATAGCACACCTACTTATGCATACCTACTTTAATATCAGTAGCGTACGTAAAAGAGATATTTAAATAAAGAATGTATAAAATAACAAACAATCTAAATAGGAGTATTTTAAATTGGTGATTGTAGGTACGTCCTTTATAACTTTTTAGTTGTGGGTAAGTAGCAGAATTCCCAATAAACCTCTTTTAAAAACTAGTTTTACAACTCTGTTGGTGTGTAAGACATTTATTTTTTTTGCCTAAAATTTTATATATTTTCGAAAGTAATAAGTTTTACAATATTTAGGTCCTAGACTATTTTATATATATATTTTTAAATTTCCTTTTACGTCATTGTAGATGCATAAAAAATTTCTAAAATGTATTATTACCTGTAGGCCAAATTGCAAGTGTTCATTGTATTAAATTTTTTTTAATATCTTGAGAGGGACTTTGTCAATTGCAACCTAGGGTAAAATGTAATGATAGCTTTTTCACCATTGTGAAAACATTTAACTTTTAAACTTTTAAATTAACTATTTCTCCACAAATCGGTCCAGAAAGTTCGAAATGGTTTGGCGAGTTTTGAAATGGAACTACATATATCGAAGAGACTCGAGTTGTGTAGCATCAAAGTCTTACCAACATTGTAAATCCGTTAATAACTAAATTTTAGCACAGCCGCATAGAAAATTTCTGCCAAACATAAAATGGGCAAAAATATGATATTCTTTAAAGTTAGTAGGGAATCATTACTGGCCCTACAGAAACACAAAACAAATCCAGGATCAGTAGAAGAATGTTAACGTGCCTTGGAAGGCGCCTTTTAGACAAACCGAACTTAAGAACTGAGCTAAAGCGGAAAGCGGTCAGTTTTAATATTCTCGAATCTGGCCCGTCCATTATACTTCCCCTATAGGCAACAATAAAAAGGACTAAAGAGAACATCTACGATGTTGCAACCGTGTTAATTTTCTACATCCCGCATGCTAAATAACAGAACACAGTCATCGGCATCGCATTATACTCGTATCTCGTAACATGATATTCGACTCACCGGCGCCGCGCCGGGAGTAGCTGTCATTTTAGTTCTTTCTACGTTCGAAGATTGTTGGTTGGTTCGTTTTTTACCATCTGAAAAATACAATAGGAAAATACACATATATATGAGATAATTTGGTGCCAATTTGTTGCTATATGAAGGCGCTACCATAAAACAATAACTATTGTGACATAGGCTAAGAGCGGGTGATTTGGACCAAAATATGACGATAGGACCAAATATGCGTTAATAAAATATTGCTGTGGAAAAAGATACAAGGCATTAAATTTGAAATTTTGTTTATTTTTTTTTGCTAATAATTTGACTGTAAATTTATCAATTGTTATCAAAATCGGCAGAAAGGCATAACTTTGGACAAGAAATATTATTTTATGTATTAATTTACATTTTGTTATATGTTATATGTTTTACATATTTGTTATGGAAAAATTATATTTCAGAAATTCCTGACGACGAAGAAGCAACTATGAACGGAAAAGTTTGGTATTTGCCACACTTTGCGGTTGTCAACCCAAACAAGCGATATAAACTTTATATAGTATTTGACGCTTCTTCAAAATTCAATGGAGTTACTCTTAACGACTTCTTACTGACTGCACCTGACCTCTACAATTCTTTACAGACTATTTTTTTGAATTTTCGTATACAAAATATGCGTTTACCCCAGACATAAAAAAATGTTTTTGCAGGTAAATGTCAGAAAGGAAGATAGAGTGGTTTAGAATTTTTTTTACAGGGGAATGCATCGAGACATTAAACCCAAGATATACGAGTTAAATGTGGTATTCTTTGGTTCATCTAGTGGTCCATGTCTAGTTCAGGAAGCTAAGAAGCAAGGCGAGATTTCCAACAAGAACACCCGGAGGCTGTCAAAGCTATCATCGAATATCACTACATGGATTATTACCTAGAAGAGCAAGCAGCGTAGAGCAAGCAAAGCAATTATTAAAAGACATCATCCATGTACATAGTAAATAATGATTCACTATATGCAACTGGATTTCCAATGATTCAGGCACTTTAGAGGACATAGATGAGTCACCTTTGGCAAACTGTCAAAAAAATCTTCTGAAGGAAAGTGGAATCTTCAGAAGAAAGAATTCTAGGCGTTTGGTGGGACCCAAGAAGAGACATATTTTGCTTCAAAACTAAGTTCTATAAAATAGACAACAACCTCCTAGACAGTAGGAGAAGACCAACAAAACGGGAAGTTCTGAAGGTGGTTATGTCGGCCTTCGATCTTCTTGGATTTCTAGCAAATTTTTTTATTCATGGGAAAATAATATTGCAGAATACTTGGCGAAGTCAGATTGGATTGATTTATGAAATACCAAACAGTTTGAATATCAGGTGAAAAAAATTCATAAAAGATTTGAAACATATTTGTGAATTCAAACTACCAAGACAATATTACACAATGAAATGAACTAATTCAGACATCCAATTGCACTACTTCTGTGACGCCTCAGAAAATGCATATGCTAGTGTTGCGTATTTAAGGTGGAAGGGAAAAGATGAAATTCAAGTTTGTTTTCTGAATGCCAAAAATAGAGTATCACCATTGAAACCTTTGTCCATACCGAGGCTTGAACTCCAGCCAGCGTTGATGGGAGCACGACTTGGATTGACTCTAAAGAAAAGTTTGGATCTGAAAATTGGCGACACATTTTATTGGACTGATTCAAAAACTGTTCTTTGTTGAGTTCGTTCAGAAGCACTACGTTTAAAAATGATCGTATCACAATCTTGGAGAAATTCAAGAATTGACAAATATTTCAGGATGGCGATATGTTGGATCAAAACAAAACGTAGCAGATGAGATAACAAAACAATACCCATAGATAAACTTCTTCATCAATAGCAGATGGTTGTCTGGTTCAAAATTTCTATAGGAGCGTCCTGATTTCTGACCCATTGAAGAAAAAACATATTCGGTAGAAAGCAAAGAAAACCTGGAAATTAGAAATGAATCTGTTTTGATACAAATTGAAATCAAAAAATTTTAGAAATAGATAGAGCAGAAAAAGAATTACTAAAGAAATGCCAACATCATTCATTTAAAGATAAAATCGCAAGTCTTAGAAAAGGAGAAACATTGAGCAAGAAAAGTGGACTGTCTTCTGTCTTAGCAGACGTTGACCTTATCATTTTGCAACAAGTCCTTCAAAAAAACATAGTGTTAACACAAACAACCAACATTATTACAAATTTTTTACACTCCAATTTAACTTTGAATAATGATATCTATAACAGTTAGGTACTTAAGGTGTAAAAAATTCTTAAAAAACAACCCTTACTTGAAAGTTATCCAACCAGACAAAATGAAAGTCACGACAATTATAACGCAATTACTTATTACCGACCACTTAATAAAGACCCTTCCAGTTCTATACAACAAAAAGCTAACAAATTGGTGTCTGAGTTGAACAAAAACAATTTAATTTCAAAAGGAGAAGGAATTAAATATAGGGAGTATAATGGCACTTGCAACAAATTTTATGGACTTTCAAAGATCTTTTAAGCTAAATTACAACTTATGCCGATCATTTCTGGCATTAATAGTCCTAACATAGGCGTAGCCCATCTTGTCACCAATATTTTAACAATATCATATAGTTTAGATAATGACTACTTTATCAAATATTTTTTTAAATTTAGCTCATTTATTATGAATATTAACTTCCTTAAAATTACAGAATCATTAGTTTAGACGTTGTGTCATTTTTCTATAATATCACTGCTACGAAAGCATTATCAGACACTGGAATGAAATATCATCACATTGCATATTTCAAAAAAATCTTTTCCAAATTTAATTGACTTTTTATATGATTCCACGGTTGGAACCGCGGGCATAAACAGATGTGTATACCCTCGGGCGACTTACAAACCCTCAGGCCCGAGGCCCTCGGGTTTGTAAAACGTCGCCCTCAGGGCATAAACATCTATTTATACCCTTGGTACATAAATAACTATTTTGTCAACAAATAAGCATGAAAATGTATACATGTTTTTTTAAAACCAGCTAATTTCACCGAACGTTACGTATACTATAGGCATATGTGGGTCGACTATATATCAGAAAACCACTACTTTCCTGACAAACATTAAATTGTATCTAATAGATAATCGTGCATAATCCATTTCAGGTGATGTGCAAATGCTTGTTAAGTAAAAGAAAGAATTAATAAATTTATTCATTTGAAGTGACCACCTATGGACCAGTTTCGGGGAGTTGCCGCTCATCAGAATAGGGTAGGTCTTGGCAAACTAACGTTTGCCCTTCGAAGAGACAAACCAACAATTCTCACCCTTACTAGGTACAAATAAAGAATCGATCGCAGAGCGATAGTCACGACATCTATACCTTTAACAAGCACCACCCGGAATTGCTTCTGAAGAAAGTATTAAATTATAAATATTTTAGAAAACTATAATATTATTTTTGTCAGCGAATAAGTATGAAAATGTATAAATCTGATTTTTAGAAACCATCTAATTTCGCCGCATGTTACCTATACTATAGGCATATGTGAGTCGACTATATATCAGACGACGAATTAGATATCTGATAGATAATCTATTTCGGGTGATATGCAGATGCTTGTTAAGTAAAAGAATTTCTTTTACACACTTTTATCAGAGTTTTTATACATATTATGCTCGTCGGTTACTAGTACTCTTGACCTAGCCTTTCTTTAAACCAATTTTGATCTGATCGAGATAGGTCAACCTTAACCGACTTGCCCATTCACACTCGCCTTATAAATCTGTTTTGTCAATCTTCTTTCATCCATTCTATTAAGAATAAAATATTATTAAAGTATAACTCATAGCATACCAATCATTAGGAGCTACTTTCTATTTTTAATGTTTTTTAGTTTATAAATAACATTATACATAAAAATACAGTTCCACCTACAAACAAGGAAATAACTTGTTTGTTACTTGACTAACACAAACCAAAACTCAATAAATTTTGTTAAATGTCATGGCCGATGATGATATTGTCGATTGTCTCATCTTACAAGTTCAATTCGATTTAATTTTTATTAACAATACCAATTCTAATAAATTATTCTTTTATTTTTGTGTCACGATGATGTCGAAATAATAACAAAAATAGAAGATGACTGAAGGTGATGGGAAATCCTTAATTATGTAAATTAAATTTAAAAAATTTTGCGTTTTTTAGAATGCATAAATAATTTGATAATTCTAAATATACCTGTGTTATAAAACCTAGAAAATAAAATGTTTACTACATTCTGATTTTAATTTATTTAGCAGAAATCTTATATTACAAGAAAGGCGTTGTATCAAAATATTAATAAAAATTTTTACTGGCTACTTTTGTGCTAGAGAGTCACTCGATTTTGAGTTGCCTAATTTGGGCTAATTTTAGTCGTCATACTGACGAGGTTTAAATTTAAGAATCATTTAAAAGAATATTGACCCATTTATTTGTTTTTTCAACTAGGTATATCTCGCAAGTGTATACACACATGTAAATAATAATTTATATTAAAATATTATTAGGTTGGATTAATCAATATTTCGCAATTAAAGGTTATGTTCAAGTTTTTTTGTATTTTGTTAATTTTTTAAGACATAAATAGGTTGTGGTTTGAATAAATACCTAGAATAAAATCCTACGAAATCTTGACTCTAATAAGGCAGTAAGATCAGATAAAATTCAGACAATTGTCCTGAAGACCTGTGCTCAAGAGCTCACCCCAGTTCTCTGTAGACTCTTCAAGCTATCATACATCAAAGGAGTATTTCAGTCCTTGTGGAAAAACACTAAAGTCTAACTTATTCCGAAAAAAATTAATACTATTTCTGCGAATTATCGCCCTATTGCATTACTCTCAGTCATATCCAAAGTTATGGAAAAAGTGATTAACATAGAACTCATCAAATATCTGGAGAAATTTGAGATAATTCATGACAGATAATATGGAAATTATATGGGTGAGACTGATCAGCGTGCCGAGTTCTTCGGCCAAATGTGGCCGTTTATTTCTCTGGAGCATCTGCCATGGAAATATCTGTAGAGTAATGTCTGGTCTGCAACTCTTCTCCTATGTTCTAGTGAATGAAGAGTACCTGTGAGAGTTGAGCTGTTTATCAACCGAATGGCACTTTTTTGAATGGAATCTAGAAAACGAAGAGAATGTCTTGGTGCTGAACCCCAAATGTGCGAGCACTACTCCAGTAGAGGTCGGATTTGAGCCTTTTACGTCGTCAACAGTTGATCAGGAGAAAAAACTTTCTAGCTTTCCACAGAAAACCTAGCCTCTGGCTTGCTGACTTTAGCAACATGGTCATGCCAAGACATATTATTAGACACCGTGACTCCCAAAATCGAGATGGAGGGACTTAATTCAAGGGTATTTCCGGACAATGTGATTGAATGATTTGAGGAATTCACTTTTTTGGAAAACGTGTCGCTTTGTGTTTTCTGGGCGTTGAACTGAACAAGATTATTGGTTCCTCACTCGACGATTGCTTCAAGATCTCTATTGATGAAATCAACCTGCCTAAGTCTATTTGTATCATTCACCGAAAGTGATCGATAGGATGTGAAAGTTGAGACAAGTGTGCTGTCGTCTGCGATACTGTAAATGGGGTTCGTGGTGGTTTTTAAGAGGTCGTTGATCTTCTTCTTCTTCCTTCTTTAATCTAGGCGGATCGCCTGTTTCTTTTCATCGTCCCTCTGCCTATTTTACTGCTAAGTTGTCGCTCCATCGTTTTCGGGGGCGTCCTAAAATCCTGCGACCCATTGGTGATTTGTCGCGTGCTGTTATAACTATTCTTTCGTAGTCGATTCAACTGATGTGCTCATTCCACTCCCTCTTTCTGCTGAGAACCCAGTCATTGATGTTTTCTACCTTGCATGTCCTTCTTATATTCTCGCTTCTTTCTCTGTCCAAGATCGTCTTTCCAGTTATTCTACGAAGTACTCTCATTTCGGTTGTCTCTAGAAGTTGTTTAGTTCTCGCTGTGTCTGGTCGAGTTTCTGCCGTGTATGTCATAGTTGGTCTTACTATTTTCTTGTAAATTCTTGATTTGGTTTCTATTTTAATGTTTTTATTTCACCATATCGTGTCATTTAGGTATCCTGCTATTCTTGTTGCCTTAGTTGTCTGTTCTCTCACCTCTGTCTCATCACCATAGCCTGAAATTTCTATGCCCAAATACTTATATTTCATTTCCTGTTAAATAACTTTGCCTTCAACTTCCAGTTTGCACCTTAATGGCGTTTTTGATGTCGTCATGCATTTAGTTTTCTGGGCCGATATTACCATATTAAGTGATTTGGCAGTGCAGTTAAATCGATGTAATAGTCGCTGCAGATCGTCTTCATTTTCAGCAACTAGTACTGCGTCATCGGCATAGCATATAACAGTCATTTCACGGTCATCCATTTTGTATCCTTTCAGTAAATGTACTTTGCTTATTACTTCGTCCATAATGATATTGAAAAGCAGAGGGTTTAGGGAATCCCCTTGTCGAATACCTTGGCCCACAGCTATTGGTTCGGTCGTGGTCCCATTTATTTTTGCTTGAATCTGATTTGCTTTGTATATATTTTCTATGGTTTTGATGAGATTATGTGAGATTTTTCTGTTGTAATGAAGGTGTATAACGTCTCTTAACTACACACGATCGAACGATTTTTCACAAATCAATAGAGCACATGTATGCTGGTCTGTTGTATTCAATTGACTTTTCCGTTATCTGTCTTATGACAAAAACCGCATCTGTGCATGATCTGCCCGATCTGAATCATTGCTGTTCATCTGCTAAGAGTGTTAGGTTATTAATTTTGTTTACTATAACTTTTGTTGTTAGTTTCAGTGCAGTGGTTAAGAGATTTATGCCTCGGTAGTTTGAAGGCAATTTTTTATCTCCTTTTTTAAACATAAGGATAGTGATGCTAGTTCCCCATTCGTCGGGTATCCTGTGTTGGTAGAGAATTTTTCGAATAAGAAACGTTAGCTGCTGTATGAGACTTTGACCACCATATTTAAGTAATTCGTTTGGGATACCATCTTGCACTGGGCTTTTCCTATTTTTGAGCTTTCGAAGAACTGTAGGTATTTACATCGTTTGTCTCAATTTGTGTGTTGTCATTTGTTTCGGGTGTATTTAGTTCAGCCTCACATTCTTCTAATTTATATAGTTCCGTCAGATAATTAATCCAGGTTTTCCTTGATATCTGATTTGTTTCCACTAGCTCATTGATCTCTTTTTTTTGAGTCCTAATAAACCACCAGATTTGTTTTTCGGAGTCCATAGTAGTCTTTCTCCATTCGCTTTGAGAAAATTTCCCAGTGATGGTTTTTTGTTTGTTTTACTAGTGCTGTTGTCTTGTTTCGGATTCGTCTATACCTTTCATACAATTCTGACGTTCGTAATGTTCTGTAGGTGAGATACGCAATTTTTTTTTCTTTGCATTTTTCCTTAATTTCTGGACTAAACCATGGCGTTCTAGTGTTAATATTTTGTTTTACTGTTTGGGTGCCTAGAGCTTCGTATGCGGCTTCTTTAATATTGGTCTTTAGTTTCTCCCATGAAGCAATATACTATCCTATTCTTTTATTGGGTTTATTTGAATTTAAGTTTATATGTAAAAGAAATAGAGGGGGGGACAGGATGGATGGCATTGGTTCTTAACGCATCAGAAGAAATTCCGACACTACAAGGACCAATCTCCATCAAGAATAATTCTTTTACAGGGCTGCTACAGAATAGAACAAGCTTTCAAAAGCACTTTTTCCAGAGTACTATGACCTGCAACTTTTAAATAGCGGGTCCACAATCATGTCCTTTCTATAATCTCTCACCCTTCTAATAGCCGCAGTGCGGGCCGTCCGCGGCCCACACGATAGGTCCCTTTTTGCGACTATTTTCAGTAAAAAAAAAAAAACTTTGTCAAAATTACCTTGTTTTAAGTTATCCACTGCAAAATCTCAATTTGGCTCAGAAAAAAATCTTAAATTACTTTCGTATATGCAGATACATTATTATATTATTTATCCCTGAGAAGTCAATTATAGTTCAAAACAGCCTAACATAACAGCTACTATTTTCTATTATTATAAAAAAGATACTTGATTTTCTGTAAGCAATTACCAATTACCGGCTAGCAGAGCAAGGAACAACACGTTGTAATTTAACCTTGTTCCATGTCAAAAGATAGCAGAGTAGAGAAGTAAGAGTGTTGTTGGTGTTACGGTCGGTTGAACGTAACATTCCTATAACATTCGCTTCCGTACTGCAGTTGAGTTGTTTTCCTTATCTGCATATCTGTAAAGTACTTAAGATGTAGGTATAAAATTTAAAAACGCTTTTTAAAAAATACAGATATGCTAATAGTATTTAAAATAATTTAGAAAAAACTTTTCAAAACTTAAATACCTAACTTTTATAAATCCTAATGTCTTTGATTTGATTTAATATTTACTTTTAGCTTTAATTTATAAGCACGTTAAAAGTATTATTTTGTAGTTTTTTTTTAAATGTATTTTGGAAATAAAAAACAGTTTACCAAGATATTAAAAATTCATAAATAACATGATGCTGTTCTAAAACATAATTAAAAAAGTGCAAATTCAAATATTAGTAAAAGATATTAAATAGTTGGTTTTCATTTATACAATGGACGTGCTTAGGTAATTTAGATTTCGTAAAAATTTAAGATTTTTTGTTTAAGTTGTTGGCTATTCATATTAACAGTATAGTTCTCACCTTACGGATAATTATAAAGCTAGTTTGTAGGTAACCATAATTTGGCTTTAAAAATTGTGCACTATTTGTCTTGCTTTTCTATTAGTTTGTTTTAAAGCTGAAGAAATGGTTTTTTTGTTGACGAATTCCTAAATATCTCAGTTATGTGATTAAGTTATTAAGTTATGTGATATAGAGCGAAGGGTGTTGGCAGAGAAACAAAAGAATTTGGCACTGCATAACTTTATAAGCAACCAGAACGTATAAAAGGCACGATTTATTATAGAATATATTAGATAAATAAATAGATATAAATGCCACCTACACACTAGTAAGGAAAATAAAAGAACAATATCGGGAATCCTTCTCAAGAAAAATGGAAAATGAGTTTTATAGCCTCCAAAAACAGATGTGGAGATTCATCGGACGCCAGAGAAAAGAAGCAAGTGAATTTATTAGCACAAACCACATAACGAAAGAAACTTGGGTCCAGTATCTTAAAGAACTATATAAAAAAGAAGATACGGAAAGCATACCGGACACCCCAGAAATCGCAACTAACGAAGTAACTGAAATAGAAAAAAAGGATATAGAAACGGCAATAATAAAACTTAAGAACAGAAAAATTCCAGGCCCAGACGGTATTACAAATGAACTTCTTAAATACGGCAGAAGAAGCCTGAAACAGCAGCTAACAGCCATAATTCGCAAATTCCTTTTAAATAAAAAAATTCCGGACAAATGGCACCTAAGTACCACAATCTTACTGTTTAAAAAAGGGGGAAAAAGATACCTGCAAACTACCGAGACATAAACCTTCTAAATACAACCTTAAAGCTAGTAACAAAGATTATAACAAATAAAATAAATGATTTCACCACAGATGTGGTATTTGTCCTGCGACAAATAACTGAAAAATCCATCGAGTATAACAAACCAGCCTTCATGTGTTTTATAAACCTGGAAAAGGCGTTTGACCGAATACAACTGGAGGACGTGGTGTACAACTTCTATACAACTGGCAAATACCATGCAACATCATAAAAACCATCGAAAATATTTACTTGTACTTGTACCTGTTGCCACGTCTTTTTCGTTCTCTAAAGAGTACTCTGCTAGCGGTTTCTCTACTGGCAAATTATGCTCGAGCTCAGCCGTAGAGGGTAGAAGAAAAAAATATAAAAGTGAGCTGCGCCACCGACTTAAACGGTATAAGCCGGAAACCCCTAGATCTTATAGGCACTAGCAGAGCTACAAGATAAACAACTATGATTATGGTGAACCAAATAAATAAAATTATAGCAAAAATATGTTGGATACTTTACTTACACAATAGATAATTAAGGTACACAGTTCAATTGCAACATCATAACAAATATAGTCAAAGTTAACAGCTATGGTAAAATTTCCTTGCTAAAACAAACCAAAAATGTAAAATTTACAACTTTATAAAATGACCAGAACAGCAGTAAGAGTAACAGACTTTACCAAGTTACAACAAAAAGTAAGACATATATAAATTAACTCATTAATAACACTAATTCAAACATTTACATAAAGGCAAAGAAAAAAAGGTAAAACATATATAAGTTAACTCGTTAATAACACTAATTCAAACATTTACATAAAGGCAAAGAAGATTCACTAGTTAACCGTTTACATAAAGATTTTCACTGCCAAAACAATCGAGTTCATTTAAAAATATCTTTACAATGGTTGACCTTTAAAATATCAAGATTGTAGGATATTTACAAATAAGTAGGAAGAAAATATGTTTTTACTTGGACATAAAGAATTATTGAGAAAGTTATTTTAATCCAAGTTTAGTTTTGGCATAATATCTAATGCAATAAATAGTTTTCAACAATGTACTATATTAATAAACTAAAACAGAGCGTAATAGTGGTGTCAGAATGAGTCACTGCGTTATATATTTAAAAATAAATCACTTATAACCTTTAGGTATACGAATTCACAAAGTACTATATTTATGAACTAAAGCAAAACTTACTCCTGGTGTCGAATGAGACACGGCGTTATATATTTAAAAATAAATCACTGATAACCTTTGGGTATGCGAATTCACATGTACTCCTGTGGCCTACTCCTGAGCTACTCCTGAACTACTCCGGGGGCTGGTTAGATTATGGGGTGGCACCAGTTAGTGAACAATGGCTGCCCTCAAATAAATTCCGATAACGGCTATTCAACTCGACACCAACTCCAAAAATATCCACAACAAAGGCAAGACAAAATGGTCAAGTTGAAAATCAAATGGTTTTTCTTCAAAATCCAATTAAGATGGCCCAAATACAGCCAGATATGAAAGAAATCCCATAGAGGTTCCGCACAAGTGCTAATAACACACCGTCCCCAACAACTTTCACCAACACCTCCGACTTCGATGATGCTCTCCAAACGACTGGCGCTCCTATATCGGAAATCAAGAAAAATGGAGCGGAATAAACGTCAACCCAATATCGTCTCGTCCGTGGGGATATCCAGTAATTGCAAACCAACTATCGAATCTTACCCCCACAAGTTATGCAACACTATCCACAACGAATGATATATTCGAGTTACCACCGAGTACTGTATGCAACACTACTTACGAGTAAGATACAATTATAATGAACCGTAGATGGGAAAAAATAGGCACGTGACACTGTAAATAGTGGTATTCGACAAAACAATTCCCGTAGCCCCCTATTGTTTAGCATAGTTATGGACGAAATAATAAGAAGCACTCGTTACCTGAAAGGATATAAAATGGGGAACACAGACTCAAAATCCTATGCTATGCCGATGATGCTATTCTGATTGCAGAAAACGAAGATGACCTACAGAGATTACTATTCAAATTCAGCACAACGGCAAAAAGTCTAAAAATAAAGATATCTGCAGCAAAGACGAAATGCATGACCAACTCAAAAATACCTATCAGATGCAAACTGGTTGTGGTTGATAAAATTATACAACAGGAGATGAAATTTAAATACCTAGGCATAAAAATATCCAGGATACGGTGACATCAAGGCGTAGGTAAGAAACCAAGCGGTAAAAGCAGCACGAACCTCAGATTACCTGAACGATACAATCCTTCGAAACAAATATATCGAAATTGAGACCAAATCCCGAATCTACAAGGCGGTTATACGCCCTATATTAACATACACAGCGAAAACTAGACCAGATACATCGAACACAAAGAGAATATTAGAAACCACCGAAATAAAAATAGTGCGCAGGATCGCTGGAAAAACACTTTTTGACAGCGAGGATATTAGAAGAACATGTAAATGAATGGATGGATACTGGGAAGAAAGAGAGAGTAGGACGAACACATAGATCGGATGAATGACGAAAGAATGGTCAAAATAACTAGAGACAAGTCGCACTTAGGCGGCCCCGCAAGAGATGGAGTGACAACCTTTCTAAAAATTGAACGGCAGAGGATACGAAGAAAAACAAGCAAATTGCTTTTATTAAAAAAGGAAGAAGATGAAGAAGATAAACAATTTAACTAATTTTTATTTAAATTATCTTTCACCTAAAAAAGTAGTCATCAGAAATTAAAAAAATATACATTATTTAACCGCAGTTCCTAACCGTTTAAATTTAAGTGAAAAGGTATGACTTGGTTGTCTCTGACCGCACAAAAGAAATTAAAATCCCACCGCTCCTGAAATTCCGTTTTTTGTAAATTTTGATTCGTCGCACCATATAATATTATTCAAAAAGTCGTTATTTTTTTGACATTTAACTGTTACAAATTGTGCAAATTATGTTGCCTTTAAATGCTGAATTAAGTTGTAAGAGTAGGGATGAAACTTATGTTTTTTTTAAGATACATTAAAATATTTCATTGATATACGTAAATCTCTCTCACCATCACGAAATGAAGCTAATTCACTGTTTACAATTAAATTATTTTTATTAAAACACTATCCCAGATGTAATTTAAAATATTTGTTTTATATTGCTTTGGAACAAACATAAATTCCTTTGCATAATGAAAGTGACGAAAGTGTTTCTTTATTATTAAAATTTGCAGGAGACGTCAGTGTTTGACCACTTATTATCCTATGCCTGTTTAAATTAAGGAATTTCTAATTTCAACGCTTCTTATTAACCTGCTTAAAAGTGTAACGCAAGAAACATGACCTAAATTACACTAGAAAATATTTTCAATGTTACGGAAAAAAGAAATTCTGGATTGGATGGGTTTAAAATGTTTACAGTCTTAGTGTGTCATTAACCCTTTATCATAGATTTTTATTTTTAACTTAAACACAAACATAATTAATTAACCAATCACTTTATTTTATTAAATATTGATTCAAAAACTTAAATATATCGCTGCAGTTTATCCTGGAACTGTTACTTATAAGCCATTACACATTTTTTTTTAATCTCCATAAACATTAGTGTAATTTTATAATGTTTCTTTTTTGTGCCGCTGGAGGAACTGGTAAAACTTACTTCATCAATTTAATTTTAGCGAAGGTAAGAAGTACACTCGTGGCACCTTAGTCGTTGTGTCAGGTCACTGTTAAGTTATTAGAAAAAGGTCAAACTGTACACTCTTGAAATTGGCACTTAATTTGTCTATGGCAGGCAACATTTCAACGCAAAGCAATCTAGCCAAAGTTTGCGTAAAGCAAAAATAAAAGCCTGTGTTAAAAGTACTATGGCACACAAGAGAGGTATTAAAGCGTTAAAAAGAACTCTGTAGGACATAATAAACAACAATAATGACAGTGTTACTAGCTGGAGATTTTCGTCAAATGTTGCCGGTGGTACCAAAAGGAAACGCTGATGAAATTTTGGCAAACCTTAAAAGATCTCATTTGTAGAAAAATTCTTAAATTAACTAAAAATATGACAGTGCATCTCAAACTAGCAAACAGGATGTATCCAGAAAAGGGCGGGTTAATAAATGTACCAAAACAATTATACACTTTCACTGGGTGTGGGTGTTTCGTCCCTCCTGCTTATATTTTTTTAATTTTCGTAAATGCGTTAAGATTTAATGTCAAATTTCTCAATCAACACTTTTTTTTGTCTTCTGCTTTTCTCCACCTTAATCCCATTTTTTAAACCAATTTTCTTAAGGAATTGATTTTTTCTGTAAAATTATTTTTCTCTTTATTTTTAACAGCTTCAAATATACTTTTTTTAATTATTTTTTAACTTCATTAAATGATCCCTTGGAAGTTAAATATTTGTTTATGGAATTCCTTTCTGTCGTGGCGAAGCCCTTTAAAGTCATTAACATCAAAGCTCCGATAAAGAGTGATTTAACTAAGTATTGAAAACTGTGGTTTAGCTTTATCCGTTAATTTATTTCGCTGGTAAAACTCAGGAAACTGTACTGCTCGGTCCAGCTCTGCCAGTTGTGCTGGTAAAGGCGATTGCATATTCCCGAATTTATTTTATGTACTTACCGTTACATATTCTAGATCTTCCGGGTTCATGCTGGTAATTTCTAGCCGACTTCGATCCACTTTCTGAACATGATAGAACCAGGTTTTCTCACGCAAAAAGCTTTTGAACTGCATTTAAAAGAGGTCTATTTGTCTGATGAATGACTCGTTTTTTACAATATTCTGTTAGTTGACTTGAATTTTATTTTGCTTGAAATGGGATCCATGCGAAAAAAAAAATCTCACAATAATTTAAATTAATTTTTATTATGTTAAATCCATGTCATAGTCCTTCGGCGATAAAACGTTTTTTTAAATATGAAAATAAAATGAGATTTACTTCTAATATTTGTTGGTTGTTAAATGAACGTTTGTGTAAACAAAACTAACATTTCAGCTGATGAATATATTTAAAAGAATTTCTACAATTCTCCGCATTCTTTACGGAAAACAGGCCACAAATTTCTCCTGACAAACCTAAAAATAGAAATGAACTCAAATAAGATTTTATTATTATTAATATTTAAGTAAACGTTGCGTCGTGATAGTCAAATGAGCACGCCTAAACAATCAAGAATTGAGTTTTAATTCATCCTGAAAAATGTGTAAAGTTACAAATAAAGTGCTTAATATAAACAACGTAGACAGTAAAAGTTTTATTTAGACATATGCAAATGCGCAAAAATAAAAAATATCGTTAACCTCAAAGCCTACTTGGATCTTTTAATGAGTATGATAATAATTTGTTGACCTCTTCACCGCGTATGAAAGACTATGTGTGAATGCAACGTCGTTTGTTCATTCGCTTAAACAAGTTTAAAAGCACATTTTTATTTGCAATAAGGTATTCTCTAAATATATCAAAACCCTTTTAGAATCACCTTTTACATTTTATGAATATATAGAAACAAAAATGAAAAATTTTTAATCTTTGAAAGTTACACGAAAACTTTTCTACTTCGAGAAAAGTTGGTTTTATTATAAATTTAGTCATTCGTAATATTGCATAATCTGCGCGATTGGATGAAACCTAAACTCTTGGTCTTATTTATTATTTCAGATTAATTATAAAGTCAGTAATTCAAATCTTTAAAATGCAAATATTGAGTTTTTTCCAAATATCTAAGTTTGCTACACTTGAGTGCACTTTTAAAAAGGATATGCCCGAAAGAAGATCTGTTCGGACAGTCAGGCAGCCTAAAGGCGCTTGAAAACCAGAGTACCAAGTCGCTATTTTTCTCACTGATTGTTGACTCATGTCTTACCTACATACTTAAAGATTTACAGCTCTGATCTCGAAATTAAAAACTTTGATGTCGAATTAAAAAGTTAAAATTTTTGCCTTGACTGTTGACTTATATACAAAATTTTAAGTATTTTTTATTTATAATTCTTTTTATAACGACTTCAGACTATACCGATTGTCGTAGAAAGAAAAGACATAGAAAATAAGCACAAATTGCAAAGTAGTGGAGAAACACCTTAAAAAATTAAATATTAAAAATTTTAAGGTGAAAAACAGCAATGAATGAGCATTTTCTGATTTAAAAGTTTGGAATTAGTAGGGATAAGCGGCATTTAGATGATAAATAATACTGTCAGTATTTAATATACCTACTGGACAGTATTATTAATCGTCTAAACAGAATATTAAAGTACTATAGTACGACACTGTAGAATAATTGATAATTCCATCAATACTTAAAAGTGGAGGGGAGTATTGTCAATAATAAAGGCCGTCTCGACTACAATTACTTTATTCTTCAGTTCAGTAGTAATTGTGAAGTTGTACCATTTGTTGAAACATATATATATATATATATATATATATATATACATACATACATAAAGTCACGCCTTTTTCCCATAGGGGTAGGCAGAGACCACTTCCTTCCACTTGCTACGGTTCATACACACATCTTTTGCTTCCTCTACTTTCATCAGTGCTCTCATACATGCTCTTCGGTTGTTGGTACTCTTGACCTGGCCTTTCTTCAAAACAATTTTGATCTGATCGAGATATGTTCTCCGAGGTCGACATCTACCGATTTGCCCATCCACACTCGCCTTATAAATTTGTTTCGTCAATCTTCCTTCATCCATCCCTTCTACGTGTCCAAACCATCTAAGCATTACTTTATCTATCTTTGTGACCACAACTTCTTTTACACCACAGCGTTTTCTTATCTCACTATTCTTAACTTAAATTTATTTAGTTATTAACTGGTCAGCAACGAATACCTTCTTTTATATATATATATATATATATATATATATATATATATATACATATATATATTTCGTATGAGAAGCATACAATAAATATAAACAAATATAAGTATAAATAAAAAGCCGTATTATAAGTACACATGTAAACAAAACAAAACAAAAGATGACAGAACAATTACAGTATAAGAGTATATCACACATAGTCATGTACAAGCATGTTTTACAATATAAATCTACTAGCAACAAACATTTAAACATTGAAACATAGACGACGAAGAAAATAACGTAGAAGAAAGCTCAAAGACAGATGAAAAATGTAGTTTAAAAGATTTTATTGAACAACTAGAAAGTATGCCTGAGTTGTGGAATAGCATCGATCCATCCTACATGAAAAAAAAAAACAAACGTACTTATGCTTGCAGATATTTATCACAAGAATCTAGTTACAGCAGTGAATTAGATATTGCGAAAGTATGGGCTGGGCTGCAAAACTGCAAACGTTTCCTCGACAACAGAAAGTATTTGCCGAAAAAGCCATTAATGACGTACATCAACACCATCAACACCACTTTTCAATTTTATACCACCTCCATCACCAACATCAAACACTACGCTTTATACAGTTCTACAACAATCAAATGAAAGACAAGATACCAACCAGACGGTAGTTTCTTCATATTTTCATACTTTTACAAAATTAAGCTAAATTCCCAATCTACTGTTTTTCACTATGTTTAATAAATAATTTATTTACAACTTGTTAACCTTCATTAAAAAAGCTGCTATAAACTAAAAAAAAATTAGTCTATGTGAGTGTATTTGTTGATTGGAAACCCTAGAAATTTTACATTTTAAAATTCTTCTACAACTGATTCCAACGCCCTATCATACATGGGGTGTAAAACTAGACGTTAAGGAGATAAGGGGTGTTAAAAATCCTTTTTCATTTAAAGTTACAAATCTTAAATTTTATCTTACCAAAAGGTATATAATACACTTGAATTTATGAAAAAAAAATTGGATTACAATTTTATTTACCTTTATATATTTATTTAAAACTTATATTAAAGCTTGACATGTTTCCAATGCGATATTACTGATACTTGGTTGAGACATCAACACAGAATATTTCAAATCCTGGAAGCTTTGTCCAGTTGCTAAGAATCGCAAAGTAACTGCTAATCTTTCTTTTAGATGAATTGAATTTTTCATGTCCGCATCAGACTTTCTAATGAATGGCGGAGGAACTGATTAAATAATTTTTTAGACACGGAAATAATTAAGGTTATTATCCGCATTTTTTATTTTAATTTCATCTAGAAGATTGACGTTAGCTAATTGCTCTCTTCTTCTCAGCCAGTCTTTTATCCAAATACGTTTTTCCTTCGGTTTTTTATTCTTTTGAACAGTAAAACCTAACACAATTGCTAAACAGGCTTTCTCCCTATTATCCATGATTGTAACTTAATTGTACAATTCCCATACAACTATGATAGGTACTGATGAAGATAATTAAGTAAATTATTGATCGTCTGGAGGGCCCAAAAAAATTAATGGAATTCGTCAGTAATTACATCAGTAAATATTGACAGTATTATTAATCATTTAAACGCCGCAATAGAAGATAGTTCATCCTGAACTTTTTAAGGGATGTGTTAATTAAATTGGCTTGTGAAACATCTTAAGTACACTTAAGTCTTAAGTCTCCCTGAAGAGGCCACAAATTAATCAGCAGAGGTCACAAAGTTTACAGCGGGGGCCACAAATAAAAAATGCACTTAGCTTAGGATAATAAACCTTTACAAACTGTTAACACAATCAAATATTTATTAAAATAAAAAATATTTCTAATATAGGTACCACGTTTTTAAAAATGGTTTTTGTCACTTTTTCTAATTATGGCCTGACAACAAAGATCGTTATCTATATTACGAGTGAAATTGAATAAAGAATTAACTGATGGTGCATCATTAGTGCATCCCACTGTAGAATTGTAGAATAGTAGAATTGTGGTGGTCAGTTACGAAGATGGTTAAAATACCGTGGTCTTTCTCAAGGTAAAAATAAAGCTAAACTAGTTAAGAGATTAGGATAACAATAATATTGAAGTAAAGCTGGTTAGTCCAGGGCCAAACATATTAGAAAGAATAAAATTTTCTAAGCACTATGTGGTTGGTCGAAAAATTTAATATAAATAAAAAAGAAGAAGTGAACTTGGTGAATGTCCCGAAAAAGGGTTGGGTGGATATTCGTTTTTGGGAGTGAATAATGATTTTTACGATTTATGGCTAAACTATACCTCCTTTTAAAAAAAAGTTAAGTATAAAAGTTGAAGATAAAATTGAAAATAAAATACCTTCAACTTTTGCAAACACTAATTTCCAAGATAACCTCAAATTTATGAAGAAAAACGTAAAAAACAGATTTTATTGTTTTTAATTTTTTTCTACAACAAAAAAAAATTCAATTTTGATGAAAATCACTAAAAATATAGATTTTTAGGTGCTAAACAAGCTGTAATTTTTTTAAAGCAAAATATTTATTTTGTATTCTTTACAAGTTGCAATTAGAAAAAAGCTGAATTTTAAAACCAAAAATTTGATTAGTAAAATTTTGAATTTAACCAGTGCTTATTTTTTTTAAACCTTAACTTAACGATGAAATAAAAAAATATTGTTTGCATGAAAAAATTAAAACGAGAAAACCCAAAAAGGTGATTTTTTTAAGATCAATTTTTCAATAAATGTTATTAATTTTCATTATATGACATGCTGGTTTAAATTATTGCAAAAGAGTAAATTTTATGTATTACTAAACAAACTTTACAAAATCATACTTTTATTCAGGAAATTAACGTATTAGCGTGTTTAAAAATTCTTTCCACATTTCTAATAAAAATATTTTATTAAAATATAAATTACTTTTTTACAATATTTATTTTAGTTTTACTTGGTACACAGTAAATAAATAAGATTTGCTACTTATTTAAATCGAATTTTTTTTGACGGGTTCTCTCCATCGTAAGGGTTGGTGTAGCTTCCGATTACTTCGTGTACATTTTGCAGATCTTCGGATTTTCAGCATTAATTGAATAACGTGTATTATCTACGTCTTCAAGATCTTCTAAATCAGTTATTTTCTGGTACGTAAATTCTCCAAATAGGAATTACTACAAGTATCACTCCTACACAATCCATAACTACAATTAATTTATTTCTTCTTTCATTTTTAAAAAAATACTTATTAGTACATGAGTAAAAGATAAAAAACATTCAGAAAATATAATAATTTTTTGGCAGTACTTAATTTGAAAAGTGGATATGAAGTTATTAAGTAAAAGATGTAGGTATATAGGATGTAGTAAAATAGTTCATAGTAATATTTTTGTAAAGAGTAAATCAAGTTATTGCTGAATTATTGAGTAAATGGTTTTTTTTAAATAAATTATTTTCTTTAGTTAAAATTGAAATATTGGTAAAATCAATCGAATGTCCTGTACTATTAACATGTTATGATAAAGCACAAGAGTGTTTGGTCTTGAACTAATGTCACTTTTGTGAGTAGTATTCTTAATTTTAAATTTATTGATGTTTCACCAATATAGTTTTTATCACATTTAAGACAATTAATTTTATAAACAACTACAGCATAATCCAACACAGGAGTTGTTTCTTTTAATTTTGTAAATAATTTATTAACATTTATAATAGGTTTATTTGATAAAGTGATATTAGTTTCTTCTTTTAAAATATTAATTTTAGTTCCTTTAAATATGGAAAAGAAAGAAATTTGATTATGGATTTTTAATATTAATAAAATCGTTATTATTTCTTATCCCTGAATATTAATTTCGAAAGCTATTACAAAAAGTAAAAAGAGTTTCATTTAAACAACTTCAGGTACTCAACAGAGAGCAAACAAATTAGTCAGTCAATTGAAAAGAGATAAAAATATTGAAGATAACGTTGCAAAAAAGTTGACAATTTTTAACTTTGTAAGTCCAAAATTTTATGGTTTACCAAAGATTCATAAACCCACGTTATCACTTAGACCTATTATCGCTTCTATTTATGCACCCACAAGCAAATTAACAACTTTTATTACAGATATCCTTACAAAAGCTTACAATGTTAATAATGAGTATTATATTGAAGATTGTTTTAAATTTTCTAAACCTATTAATGATTTTCAGTTACCACCAAATTATATTATCGTTAGTCTAGATGTTGTTTCACTCTTTACTAATATATCCAAAGAGTTGGTCATTAATAGCCTTTACAATAATTGGAACACTATTAAAAATCATTGTTCCTTGAACAAAGATTCATTTGTAAAAATAATAAATTTCATTTTTGATAATACTTTTTTATCACTGAATGATCAATTTTATCAACAAATCTTTGAAACACCAATGGGATCAAAAATATCACCTATTCTTGCTCAATATGTTATGGATGATTTATTGTATTATTGTATGCCTAAATTATCTTTTAAAGTTCCTTTCTTAAAAAAATATGTTGATGATATTATTGGTGCCATACCTGAAGGAAAAGAAAACGAGATTTTTAATACTTTTAATAATTATAGTAGTTATATTCAATTTACAATTGAAACAGAAACTGACCGAAGTGTTCCATTTTTAGATTCAAAACTGATAAGAACTCCAAAAAACAAAATTATTTTAGAATGGTATATTAAACCTACAAGTTCTGGAAAATATATGAATTATTTTTCCTATCATACTGAAAAAACAAAAATAAATTGTGTGTGTAAAAACTTATAGGCAACAAGAAAACAAAAATTGAATTACAACTAATACGTAATCGTGTATAATACCCCATTTCGGGTAACAATATGCAGATGCTTGTTAAGTAAAAGGAAAGAACTATTGGATTTATCCATTCGAAGTGACCACCTATGGACCGGTTTCGAGGTATTGCCCCTCATCAGCATGGAGTAGGTCTTGACAAACTCATGTTTGCCCTTCGACTAGACAAATCATCAGTACTAACTTTTACCAAGTACACATGAAGGACCACGTAAAAAGCTCCAGTCACGACATCTTAACTTTTTAAAAAGTACCATCCAGTGAATAGCTTCTGAATAGAAGTATTAAAGTGTAAAAATTTATAGTATACTATAATACTATTATAGAAAACTATAAAAATTCTTCGACGGCGTGAATAGGTGTGAAAAATGTATAAAACTAATTTTTAAAACCAGCAAGTTTCGCTGTATGTTACCTATATTATATTGGTTCATGTGGGTCGATTATGTATCAGAAAACAACTGCACTTCTGGCTATATGCCTAACGACAAGCATTAAATTACATCTGATACGTAATCGTGTATAATACCCCATTTCGGGTAACAATATGCATAACGTGATACATAATCGACCCATATGAACCTATATAATATAGGTAACATACAGCGAAACTAGCTGGTTTTAAAAATCAGCTTCGCTGACAAAGAATTTTTATAGTTTTCTATAATAGTATTATAGTTTATATATATATTTATATTTAAAACAACAAGCCACAATAGACCTACTAAGGGTCGCGGTGGAGAGCCGTCCACGCCCCACTCACATGAAACCTATATTTAAAACATTGTACACACTGCTTTTACACGTATAAAGTACCCGAAAAAGATGGCGGAAGTTAAAGCATGCGTACAAAAATATTTCAAGTATTAAAAGGTCTATATATAAAAGTGAGGACTGTGGAGAGTAGCTATCGTTGAGAAAATTCACATAACAGTTTATATCATTTGCAATGAAATAAAATTGTTAGGGATCTAATGCATGCGCTTTTTTTAAATAAATATTTATTTTATATTTTTTAGTTCATTTTAAAAATTATTTTTTATTTAAACATAATTAACTATAAGGCAAATTTCAGGTTTATTTCAGTTTCTCTTCACCTGATCATATCTAAAATATAAAATTGTTATACCTTACTTGAAGTGAATACCATTATTAAAATTAGATTGTAAAATTTGTATCGAACAGACAAACAAACAAACAAACAGACCAAAAGGCAAGTTAAAATTGCGTTGACATCCAGTTTTAAACTACGTTTAAGGTTTCAAGTCTCTAGCTTATCGGGAAGTTAGTGTAAAATCAGTTGCAAATTTTTTGGCCGAACAGAAAAACAAACAGACAAGAAAGCGGGTTAAAGAACATGGTAAAAAAGTTATTAGCTATGCGCAGTTAAAAGCAAAAGAATTTAATAAAGTTATGCTTTTAATAGCACAATCCAATAATACAAAGCCTGAAATTCATAACTTTTTTAATAAAATATTTTATGTCATAGGTGTGAATAGAATTTAAAATGTATTTGGGTTAAATGCGGCAAGTAAATTCACGATTTGGATTCCGAACGGTACGTATTCCGTTATGAATTATGTGACTTACAAAAACATTTTAATATTTACCCAAACAAATTGATTAACTGTGTTCTTTGTTTGATACTGCTTTTGATAATCGTTCGAATAAAAAAATTTGAACTTTAAACTTTACTGCCATGGGCTATAATTAACGATATTGTGTTGGTACCGTATTAAATTTAAAATTGATCAAACAATTTATATTATGCAGACGGCATGCAATGATTATAGTGTTGCTCGATAATCTTGTTGTAAGAAAAGACCAGATAAAATACACGTAGCGTGAATACGGATATTTGGTCACGGATATTTGGTACTGATATTTGGTATCGATATTTGGTAGTATTCATTAGAATTTAAGGAAAATCTAAAACACGTCGATTTTTGTTCTAAGGGGACACATTTTTACGATATAGATATCTGAAGAAAGACCAGGTCAGGAGTACCAAAAACCGGCGAGCATGTATGAGAGCACTGATGAAAGTGGCACATTATTAGAAAGGCATTTAGATGGAGTATTTAGGCATATGATCATCCATGATTTTTTTTTAAATATACTCCGTCTTTGCAAAAAAGCTTTATTGAATTTAAAGTGCAACACCTATTAAAAATGAAACGAAACGGTTATGTTTTAATATTATATTAATTTTTCTGTTACATCAAAGGTAAATAAAACGAATTTTGTAAAAATTTAGTAATAGTTTGTTTAACATTGATGTTAGTAAATCAATTTAGGTATTTTTTGAATACTTTCAAAATGGTATATTCAAGTGCAAACGAGTTGAGATTATTTCCATATTTTTTTATGTGACAGTATTGGCACATTATCAAAAGTGGAAGGGAAGGGGTTGAAAAATGACACATATCTGCATCGTAAAATTGACATGTTTCAGCATTTTCTTAAATTCTTATGAATACTGCTAAATATCGGGGTGTACTATTTTCTGTCGAATGTTCATTCCTTTAAAAAAATAAGGTAAAATTTTTACATAAGTCTATATTTGAGTCGATGGCTGAGCCATAAAGGCTTCACTATATCTTTATTACAGCAACATGCTGCTGTTAGGCATATTAAATGGCTTAAATTGAATCAAAATGTAACAATACATAATCCCAGCGAACACAGGGAATTTAGACAAATATTGAACTACGACTAAAGTGGGGTAATTGGGTTAATAAAACGGATCTGAAAATTACAATCTTAAGGTTGTAGGATTAAATTTAACATAACATAACATGAAATTGGTTTTTACCAAAGTAGGTAATTAATAAAAAAACTATACTTAAAACAAAAATTTATTGATTACAAAGATTCATTATCTTACAGGTAATAATAGTATATTATGCAACGATCATGTAATAATAGCTATTAATATACGAGAACCAGGTAAGTTACGACACGAGCCGTTAATAGCCACTACATGATCTTTGCATATAATATTTTATCTACGACTAATAAAGAAAATAAAAACAAGAATTAATTTCAAACTAGTTATATTAAACAATTTAAAATTTAAACAATTAAAAAATTACATTAGTATTAATCCTTTTTATAGATACATAAAATATTAATGGTGCAATTTGAGAGATGGATTTGTGGAATTTCTTCAGTTTGGAGGATTGTTGAGTTTGATGTTAATTGCGTTGTTTCTATTTTCAATCCAATTAAGTATCGTTTTGATATATTAACTTTATTCTGCACTGAGTTATCAATGTATCCTTCTGCGACAGCGGTGGATTTTCATCCACCGTGTCTCTTTTATGTCGTAATATCTCCCCCCGGATCAACTAATATCGTAGCAGAATTTTTGGGGAAGCAGTGTCCGGTATACAAACTTGGATTAGGAAGCTTAAGGTAAGTGGCTATTTGTTTCCCCAAATAACCAAATTTATTTATTCCAATATTTTGCACTGTATATTTACCCTTATAGTAGTTGAAAAAGAAATATGGTGAACTGCAATCTTTTGGCCGTAGATTCATTTACTTTTTGCAGATATAATATTACTTCCCAGTTATCGTAAAATTTACTCTGCCTTTTTGTTTTTGTATCGGGAATGTTCATAAGAAGTGTTTCACCCAGGTTCTTCATATTCTCACATTTTAAGTTATGTAACTCATTTCTTCTGCAAGCTCCTATAATTCTCATAATTAACGAAACCTGTGAAAAATCATGGAATTTAATTTTAATGCAAGAAAAAACTACAATATAATATTTAATGTTTCTTAAAAAAACATTATATTGTTACAAATCCGGTCCTGTCAGCAACTGAGAAATCGACAGCGCCGAGGGTCCGTATTCGACCGCTTCCTTTGTAACCGCCAACGGAGCCTAGGAAAGTCGCGCAACCTCTCGAATCCGCGTCGGAAAATGAAAAAACAGGTCGAATGATCTGGAACTGTGATATCAGATATATAAAAACAGTATCGGCTTATGTGTTAACGAATTATTAAATGTAAATAGTTATATAGAGTTGTAAAAGTTGTATTGGATCGAGTGTTTTAATCGCCGAACCCAAGAGAGAACTATAAAAATCGTAACAATATAATAAGAAAAAAGTTACCCCATTCGGAATTTGAATGGCAGTCACTTATTGGGCTATATTTCTGCGCTCGCTACCAACTGAGCTACGGAGTCGATTGTATTCATGATAGGGTGTCGTTGTTATAATTATTTGTGGTCAGCAGAAATAAACTAAGTTCTTACTCAAAAGAATTGGAAAATAAAAATTTCATCACTACTTGACATGTTCACACTTTTATACTTTGATGCATTGTAAGTGAATGTCGATAGAAATTGAATGTCAAATATGTGGAAATATCCTACTTACTTAATAAGTCCCAAGTGCATGTTTCTATAGAGAATCTGCGTAAAGACTAGTAGCGCCTCTCTTGTCAATATTGTAAGTTCATATGTGATATCGAGTTGTTTACAAACATAAATTCACTAGCACGTGTTCAATTTTTTTATTAATTATTGATTGTAATTTGTATAAAATTAATTTATAAATATTGAAGTTAGATATATTAGTATTATAGCCAAAATAGAGTGATAATGAGTAAGAATAATGTTGAAAATAAATCAAGATCTGGAAACACAGGTTGTTGTGTTGTATTGTGTCACAATACTTATAGTAAAACAGATAAAAATATAAAATTTTATTTTTTTTCCGTCAAAACCACATTTGTTGGGTCGTCGACAAAAATGTATGAAAGCAGTAAATCGGATCAAATAAGTTTATGCTACATATTACATATTTGTTTTTCTATTAATTATTTAACGAATGTAATAAAAATGCTAATATATTATAAAACTTCACTTATTTATAGGTAACAAATAATATGTTTTGAAGTTAAAACATTTCTTAGATTTAAATTCTATGCTTACAAATGAACTTTTCGATGTAATTATTTACATAAAAAATTTCCAATTTTAAAATATGTTTTGGTAAAAATCTTTATTTCGTAGTATAGTAATTAAAATATATTCCGAATTGGGAAAGAATACAAAAAAATCATATTCATTAAGACCAGTACAATACATTAATATTTGGCATTGCGTATAATATGTATGAGATTTTTGCAAATGCACTGTACTATTGTTATTAAACACTAGGTAAGGATGTTTCTTAGCAACTGTTTTGTTTTGCACAGTAATGAGACATTTAATCTCCAAAATTTATCGGCAAGCCATCAGCAACAAGTACTCTATCAGGACTCGCACACAACCATGGTTGAATAGGATGGATAACAAGACCATACTCTTCTACTTCATATCCAGTTATTTTTTTATAAAATTCCCGAACATCATGTTTATTTTTTAGGCCATGCAAACATTTTTAAGTCCTTTTCCTTTCATTTTTTTTCAATTGTCATAGAATAAGCTAATTTATTAAATTTAGACTTACGAGTTTTAATTGCATGTGCACAACTAGCTGACATTCCGATTGACCTCGCGTACTAACACATATATCATCCAAATGATAAAAGTGATTTTTAAATTTTAAAACCCATACTGCATCTATTACAGTGTCAATTAATTCTTTCATTATTAAATTTACTGCCTTATTTGATTTTGTTAGCATCATAGATTTTAACATACTACCCAATGAACACACAAAATTAAGATTAACTAATTGAACAGAAGCATATTCTTTAGGATAAAGTTTTATTGGATTTAGGTCACTAATTTTGCGGCATTAAGAATATTCTTCGTTGTCTTTTGATACAAAAGGAATATTCCATTGACAACGCAAACTTGTTTTTACATTGCGGTTGGGCCTTTGGTGTCGGCACCTATGTCACCTAGATCTTTTGATCCTCTGTGACTACCGCTGTGTCTTCAGGGCATCAGAATTTCAGTCTTGTTTTAAAATTGACACAATGTATGACAGCAGCAATGGGCTTAAAATTTTTGCACAATCCAGCTGGGCAATTGAATTTTCCGTCAATGACATTTCGTTGGATGTCAACCTAAAAATGTTTTATAATTTTAATTTTTTAATAAAATATGTTAATTATAATGATGGATTAAAAACTTACATCAAGTGTAATATCAAAATGTTGTTTGATAGAAGTTTGAGGTACGACTCGAGCTTTTATCACACTTGAACTATCAGAATTCCATTCCTCAACATTTTTTACATGTCTACTCATAAATTAATTTTCAGCTTTCTTGTTAGATGACAATCTTAAATCCGGGACATTAATTTTTTGGAATACACTTTTAATTACGTTTTATAATGTTTGCCATTTAATTTTAATTAATAATTTCTCTATAATTAGTATGGTAACAATAATAACATTTAATTTATCTCACACAACAGATCCTAATTTTTGCCACCATGGACGCTAGTGTCAGTTATCAAGATCACGCAGGTTCTCTATAGACCAAAAATTCGTTTCATAATGAAAAGTACGTGTCTTTATTGGCCAAAATTTTTAACATAATAAAAATTCGTGTTAAAGTGGACCTCATTAATAAATCGGTGACAGTTATTTAATTCGCATATTATAATTCGGAAAAAGATAATAGTATATTCTATAACAAGCTTATAATAATAGCCATTATACGCGAGTAGAAGACTATAATTTCTCTACGACCATCACTATCACACCTTAAATTCTCCATCTTATTGTCGTGATCGAATAGTCGAGATGACAGTTCATCAGAATGAACATCACATTCGCGATATCGAGTTATAGGAGCAGAGCCCACTTATGAAAAAGCTGTTCTATTGCAGCTTCCTCATTGGTCTCAGCATGTTGGATCCTGAATATTGAAATTGGTGATTGGTTGTTAGCTGTTAAATAATGTATCAGGATCTTACATATCTAATAAATTATATCCATTCATCAATAGATAACTCATATGTAATTGTTGAGAATCCAATGGTCGTAGAGAAATAAATATAATTTAATATGTAAATATTATCATTGTATATAAATTCTTGGCTAGAAGTCAGGTCTATTGCGCTTTTATAGACTTGAAAAAGGCCTATCACAGAGTGGTGAGGAGTGAATTGTGGTCGAAATTATCTAAGCAAGGGGTGAGCGGTAGTTTAATACGAGCACTGGAATCACTTTACGAGGGTGCCACTGCTTGTGTCAGTAGGATTTTGATAAATGCAGTTGATAATTACCATAGCAGCGAAATAACGACTGACAGCTATAAAATTAGTTGACATTTGGATTTCTGAATGTTTGCATGGTTTTTGGTCCCAATTATCGCATTAAACTATCGAAAGCAGCAGCGATAGTAAGTTTGAAAATGTGCCTTACGACATTTCCAATGCAGCAGCTGCTGTTCTAGCACAATTATTGCCTGAAAAATCAAAGTCTAGGAATAAATGCAAAACTATTACTATTATATTATTAATTTTGGCATATTTGGCACAAAAATCTGAAACTGTCAAATCCTTTACCCTGTAGCATGTACTCCAAGTTGAAAAGTACCATTTTAGTAAAGAAAAATGTAAACAGCCACTTTCCCAAAGTTTATCGCTTTTCTTAAAAGAAAGAATGTTGGTTGGCAAAGAAATCAGAAGTCTTCAGCAGGGAGCAGATCAACAAATTCATTAGGTTTTGATTTATTTTCAGGTAGCAGCAATTATTGGGTTAGGCGGTACGTGTAAACGGGAAGAACTAACAAAAAGTCAATTGATCAAATAAATGACAAGAAAGACATGTTGGATGTGAAAATATCAGATTCCAAAACACATATTGATGTTGTAATTGGGCAAGATAACCTGCTGTTATTTAGGCAATATTTATCTTTACGGTTATCCCATACTTCACATAACAGATTATTCGTGAATAAAAAAAAAGAAAAATGTTAGATTTATATTTGCTGATAATGGTGTAAACAACAAATTTAAAGAGACACGATGGCTGAAAATTTACCAATGTCGCTGAAGGATATATAGACAATAATTCACTTACAAACAAAATTAAAATACCAAGATCATTCAAAGATTATCAGATAAAAACAATCAATATGAAACGAAAACTATTGATTTATTATTCTACACGTTTGCCGAAAAAATAATGTACGCATCACGACCGAGTGACGAACTCGCAGACTTCCAGAATTTTGAATACTTGTTAAGAAAAAGTTACTTTGGTTTTTTTTTATTCAATAAAGATTATTTAAAATTGTTTTATAATTTAAATAAACAAAGCAACGAATTAAAAAACAAAAATTTCTGTTCCGCAATAGTAGGTATCTATTTGTGATTAAATAAATAGTACCAACTCACGAACAAGGAGACTGCAAATAATGCAAATGATATTGACCGTTACAAATATGTTTTGACATTGAAACCTGCAACAGCTGTGCAAGACTTAGGTAAATAAAATTACTGCTGGTACCTGTATAGTTATCTACAGGGTGTAGTAATTGGTGTAGAACTTCGGTTTTTGTTGTTTTGGAGTAAAGGGATTGTAGAAATAGTTAATTAGATAAAAGGAAAGTTATTATAGTAAATCAAATACCCAATGTATCAAAAGAAGGATACATCATCGACATTTTTATTACTGTAAATACGAAAAGCACAAGTCGTAAGTAGCAACAGTCCCATTGGAATAATTGTTACTATAAACAGAGCAAAAAATTAAAAGTAAAAACACAATACGTTTAAAAAGATCAAGAACAAGTATAAAAAAGCCAACAAAGCAAGCAACTACAAGAAGAAGACAAGAATCGATATTTGTGATTGCATGGCTGATTGAAACAATATACATATTTATGACAGCGAAGTTTACCATTGGTAAATATTATTTTTATGCGCTACCTTCTTGCTATGTTGTTTTCTGGATCTTATTATGGACTATACAGTATTGGACATCTACTATTAAACTTACAGATAAGATCTTCCTTTGATAGTGCATTATAAGGGAACAATTTTATTGGACAGAGCAGCTAATTATCAAATAAATGAATTGGTATTTTTTAAAGGTTGGTTTTTTGGTTATAATCAAGCATTATATTAGTGAATTTAAAGGGGATAATTTTGTAAGTTTATTACAAAAAGAATAAATGGAAATCACTATATTTATATCTTTTTATAAAGTAAGGGTAAACTCCCAAGTACCATAATACCATACCATACTATAATACTTACATATTTACATATTTACATTTCTTATCTGTATAAATATTTTTGACATTCCAGTAAGAGATCAACTCACAGTGACGTATTATATTATATTAAATTTCTTTCAACAAAATATATTATGTTCCTCTTTGTGATAATTTTTTAAAAATTTCATGTTAGTAAGTATATATATTGTAATGTGATTTTTCTTATATTGATTAAAAATATTATAGAAAAGCCTTGAAAAAGAAAATAAACATTTTTGAAAGCTCGACTGAAGAAATGAAGAATTTTTATTGAATTGGTCACTCCTAACTGCTACCCAAATAATTTAAAAAAAAACCTCCAATATATATATATATATATATATATATATAAATATATAATATATATAATGTAAAATTTTTGTAGGGATGCAGCTATGTTTTAATGAAATTTTTTTAACTTTATGTAAAAGTTTTCGAAATTAACTTATTTCTTCTAGTTACTCTTAAAAAACATACAAAATACTTTCTTTAGATCTTTACTCCTGCAATCAAATATTCAAATATATTATTGCAGGCCACAAAAGTGATTGTATTGTCAATAAAGCAATTCAAAATTGTCTTACCTTTAAGACCAAATTTTGTCGGCTAAAAATATTAAAAGAAAAAATTTAATAATTCTAAAACAATAACATAACAATAAACAAACGTTTAACGTTAAAGAAAAAAGTTTTTTTAAAAAGAATTTGTTTCTTGAGAAGTTAACGAATATCTAAATCTAATTAAGTATAAGTATGAAAAGGATTATAAGAACCAAATATATGTTTGAAATTTCGTTCTCGGCGAACATATCTCCATCAGATTGACATAGTTTTAAAGAAAGACCAGGTAAAGAGTACCAAAAATTAAAGAGCATGTATAAGAGCACTGATAAAAGTAGAAGAAGCAAGCAAGTACCGTCGCAAGTAAAAGGATGTGGTCTCTGACTACCCCTATGGGATAAAGGCGTGACTATATGAATGTATCTTTGTATGTATGTATGTATGTATAATACCAGTTTATTATTTTCTGTATTTAGTACTGGGCCACTCTATAAATCCACCCACTGTTCTCATTAGCTTATTTGGCCATAATGAATCAGCTGTATTAGGATATCGTGATCGGATTATTTAAACAATTACGTTCAAGATATTGTTTAAAATTTAAAAAGTAAAAAAAAAGGTGTGTGCGAGATGTAATGTAAACGCACGTGGAATATGAACTTGGTTCATATTGTATGTGAGTTGGTATGTGGATAAACAAGGTCTTTTTCTTTTATTTAATGTTTAATGCAGGAGTGGTCAGAAGGGGCTTGTACTACTGCCTACAACTAAATTAATGATGAAGGAACTGATATACATATTTATCATACGTTGGCTATTTTAAAAAAGTTTTTTAAAAAATAACTAAATTTTTTACGTTGATTGCAGAAAATTACAACAAAAAAGAATAAAAAATTGGACTCCATCAAAAAAAACTATTCGTCCTATCTTCGGCACCTCCACGATAATGCTACATTATAAAACAAGATCGGGAAGTTGGTGATTCCTGATGAGTTAGTATAACACACGTGTGGGGAATTAAAAACTTTCCGTACTAGCATTATACTAATTTTTTTGTAACACTGTAAGTAAAGTCCAAAATAGGAATCAGCCAATTTGCTTACAGTTTTCGGTGCAAAAAGTGCGAACAGTACTTTTTCGACAAAAATATGGATTTACAAATCAATAAAGGACATTTCTTCGTAATAATATATTGGAACATATTTAGAACCAATTAGACAATGGCATGATTAATTTTTAAGATTGGGTAGTTTTAAAAATTCCCTCAATCACATTTAAGCTTCAACGAGTAAACACATATAGTCTCGTTTCAGCATTTTTTGGGTACATACGATTAAATACGCGTTAGTTTTATGTATATTGTTTTTTAAGTGGTAAGTCGCTTTATATCTACCGTATAGTAACGATTAAATAAATAGGTCAGTCTATCTGGCCAAATTTACTTAATATTTTCGTATCCAAAATATTAAAACCAAAAAAATATGTTAACCACAATAAACCAACCACAATCAGCTGGACCTAGCTTCGCAGCAGTCCCTGAAAATTCAGTAAAGAAGTCGCAAGCACCTACATGATTCTCAAGTAGAAATCAAGCTATTGTCATGAACGCTCTTCCAGACGTCATCCTTTTTGACTAAATTAAGGCAATCGGCAAAATTGTAGCACCGAAAGGGATTATTTTTCATCACTCATTTTTAATCACTGTATATGTATCTATTTATCTTCTGTATCCGTGATAGATAATCTTATAAAAAATCATCCTTTTGTTACCATCAAACAAGAAACCATACCAATTCGTAGACTTATCACACCGGCTAAAATATTGCTACTTTCCAATATTAGTCCCTCTACCTCTAACTCACGTATCGAACAGGCACTTAAAAATGAACTTCGGCTTCAACTCACCTCTCCAATTTCCTTCATTCGATGTGGTTCCCCAGTAGATGAATATGCACACATCTTCAGTTTCCGACGATCTATCTATGTTATACCTGAAAAAGAATCTTTTGAAATACAAACTTTAAGTGTATTCCTACATGAAAACACAAACTACAAAATCTTTATTACTTCAGATATACTTGAATGCTTCCTGTCCAAATCCGCAAGATATATCTTGCAACCCTCCTACACCTTCTACCTTTAGACACGAAAACCAAGACATATCTGCTAGTATATCACCTCCTCAATATTCCTCATCCGAAGAGCATCCTGCTGATAATACATCTACCATTTCAATAAAAACTACAGGAAAACCTTAAATTTCACCCAACTTTGGCATTTAGAGAACATACTTTACGGACACCAGGCTTGAATCATCATTTGTATAGATTACTGCTATTCCTCTAATTCTCAATCTTGAAAAAACTCCAACCCTCTCAACTGCTGCCTTTGTAACACCAATTTCAGTCCCTAAAAAGAAATCCAAAACTGAAAATCAAGAAGTCCCTAAAATCAATCCAAAATTAAAAAATAAATTGGTTCCGATCCTAAAAAATTCTTACTATCGTCTATACAGCTAATAGCCTTCCTGGAAATTTTTTTGGCTGTAGTGATCCCTTAAAAGAAGCCTATAACTTTACTACTAAAATTAAATAACTTCTTGAAGATCTTCTACAAATATACCAAATTTTATCTGATCTCTTAAAAATCGGATTAGTAGATTGCACAAAAAACTAAAACTCGCAATAAACCCCAATGATGCTCCTGAACTTGCAAGCCTATCGCCCATTAATTCAAACGATTCCAATTAGGATGATTCCGATTTATTTTAATATATCTTTATTTATCTCATTTTTTTTTAATTTTATGATTCAGTATTTTACAATGGAACTGCGATGGATATTATCCATGTCTAGAACAAATTCAGCATCTAACCTTAATTTAACGACCATATTTTCTTTTTCTACAGGAGCCTATTTTAAATACAACTAATATCCCACGAACTACATCTTTTAAAGGGTATAATTTTATTAGAAACAACTGCATTAGAGCCAGCGGGGGCTCATCAATATTCGTCTCAAACGAAATGTATTCAGAGCTACTTCCTTTGACAACAAACCCAATAAACTAACCATATGCTCCATAAAGAAAAAGAAAAAGAAAAAGAGCTCCTTGATTTAATATATCAACTCTCCCAGCCGTTTATCCTCACAGGAGATGTTAACGCTCACAACAGCATGTGGGGTTCACAAAAGACATTTGGACGCGAAAAGGTAGTCGAAAATATATTGAACTGTACAAATTCTTGCCTACTTAATACAGGATGTAATACACACTTGAATATTTTCTCCGGTACCTTTTCTGCCATAGACTTAAGCATAAGTGACCCCAAATATATGACTTGGAAAACAGCTGATGGACTATATGATAGTAACCACTACCCAATAATTATATCGAACAATCACAACGAAGCAGTTTATGTAAAAAGTTAGTGGTGCCTCAAAAAAACTAACTGGTCTGAGTATTCTACGACAGTTGATACACTCTTATTCTTATATGACGCTTACGCCTCCAACAATGTTAGTTTAAGCTTTTAGTCTTGTTTTATATTATGTAATATAACTCTGTCTGTATTTTACCTCGTGCTACACTTTTTTCCTAGAATCATGATTTTTTGTTTAAATTACTTTCGGCATAATGAAGTTTCATCTTTCCTAATAAATTTGTGGTTTTGCTCTCTGCTGAAAAATTTTGATTGATTTTTTTGTAAGTGTATTTTGTGTTCGTCAGTTTGACTTGTGGTTCCAACCTTTCTAGCAAAAACAGTAACATCCATCAAACAAATTATTCACGGACTATCGTCTTTTAAAAATAGGAAATTTTTAAGAAATTTTATAAATAGTTTTCAAAAAAATTTGACAGATTAGCATCAACGATGGCTACCCATGTTTGCATCTAATTTAGGCTTGATTTTATTAATATGTAAATCGGTGCTAAATGAATTTTGTGGTACCCAATATTTCAATAGTAGAAGTGTTATATTTTATTAACTATACCAAGAAAAATTTAACAATTTAAAAAATTATTTTAGAATAAAGTAGTTTAAAACACAACTTAAATTAGTTAATGATAACTTAACCTGTTCGACGCACTGATAATTAGTTTAATAATTATGGTCAAGATCATTAACTTAAAGATATTACCATCCTGTTTTTGCACTAATGTCAGTAATTACTACTTAATGATTTTCATTACGGTTAAATTGAATAAGCACGGTTTAATTTATATCATTATTTTAGGAAAAATATTTAGTTAATAAATAAATAAATTACAGTTATAGTTTTGTAAAAATATTGTTCTATTTTAAAAGTAAATACGAGGGTGTTCCAAAAAGTTTCCGACCTTAATATGAAGATGGCAGCACTCGTCAATTAAAGCTAGGTAATGTGGTCTTTTAACAGGTACTTACCATAATTTTAGATATTTTTAAACGCGCAGTTGTTTGACAATCGCTTAAGTTAGTTAATGTGAGTGTTTTTGTAAAAATGGAAAAAATCGAGTATCGAGTTGTCATACAAAAATTGTTTTTGAAAGGTAATACGCTTACTCAAATTAAAGGTGAGATGGACGCTGTGTACGAGGACTCTGCCGTGAAACTTTTGAGAGCTAAATTTAAATGTGGCCTCACCAGCTTAGGAGACGATAAACGTTCGGGATGTCCACTGCAACTACTAACGATAACATTAATAAAGTTTACCAAATGGTGCTAAACGACTGTCATAATTAAAGGAAGAAATATAGCAGAGGCTATAAATATGTCCAAAGAACGCGTTTTTTCCTATGAAATCAAGAATTAGCAAGAAATTACGCTCTGTTGGCGTAATTTAGGCGCAAGAAATCTAAGTTTCACATACATACATACATACATATAGTCACGTCTTTTTCCCGTAGGGGTAGGCAGATACCACTTGCTACGGCTGTACTTTTCAAACTACTCATCTCCGCAGTACCCTTCGCTCAATGTCACTGTCATACTTTCCATCTCTCGTAAACTTTAAACCCATCATGCATAACATTAAACATCGCCTGCAACTCCTCTTCAGATGACGCTAATATGACTTAATTATCGGCGTAAAGAAGGCATTTGACGATCAAATCATTCATTTTCAATCCATACGCACTCTCTTTAAAATATTTTAAACAATCATCTATGTATAAGTTAAACAGCCATTGCGAAGCCACACATTCCTGTCTCACACCCTTTTCCATGTTAAACCAGTCCGTGCAAGCTCCGTTTATCCTAATACAAGCAGTGGAATCCTCATAAATTGATTTCAGTGCTCGTATTAAACTACCGCTCACCCCATACATAGACAATGTCGACCACAATTCACTCATCACTACTCTGTCATAGGCCTTTTCCAAGTCTATGAAAGAATTTTTCAACTATACCTTGTAATGAAAAGACCTGATCCATACATCTCCTTTTTCTTCTAAATTCTGCTTGCACATCCCATATTATCTTCTCAGTTTTATTCGTTACTCTTTTAATCAATATCTTTGCATACAGTTTTCCGACTATGCTGAGTAAAAAAATACCTCGGTAGTTCTTACAGTCCTGCTGCGAACCTTTTTTCTGTAAAGCGGCAAGATAACGGCCTTGCACCAGTCATCTGGTTTTAGCTAAGTTTTAGCGCCTACTAATTACTGGAGATGGTACTTAAATACACCATTATACGCCCGAAACAAAAATGCAGTTAAAACAGTGGGATATGAAAAAAGAAATTGGCTCCAAATTAGCAAAAACTGTTATTTCATCAAGAAGTGATGGCGACTTTTTTTTGGGTTAGTCGTGAAATTATCTTAATTAATTAATATCAAAAAAACCATTATATGAACCATTACTAGAGAAGCTGAAGGCAGAAATTATGGAAAAATGGCCACATTTTTGAGCCGTCTTACACCTCAGCGGTTGCTATGACAAAAATCTACGAATTACGGTTTACGCTGCATGACCACCCTCCTTACTCACCAGATCTAGCCCCAAGCGACTTTTTTCGTTCCATAATCTAAAAATTTCGCTCAGCGGATAGAGATTTTTGTCAAATGAGGAGGTCATCACCTTGGTAAACCATTATTTTACAGAGGAAGGCTTCGTGTACTATTTGGACTGGTTAAAGAAATAGGAAGCATCGGCGTGCGGTTGGCGACCTAATATCATAAATTTTGTCGTAGTGACATTCAATTAAATTAATACCGGAATGTTTAATAAATTGACAAAATAAAAAAATAAGTCAGTCAGTCATTCCTACTTTTAGTTTGACATCTATTTTTAGAGAATTTTTTAAAAAAGTTGCTAGCAAGGAGTAAAAGTACATAAAAAAACGATTCGTCGCGCGTCTGGCAGATGTGAAACATTGAAAATTAGCATGAAAGAAAAGTTAATTAAACAAAATAAATATGGCATAATCAAAAACAAAATATTCAGATAAAATTAAACATTTCCTAAAAATTAAGACGGCTCATTTCTTTCGATCAGCTACTTCTGTAATAGTGTTGGACATAACATTAACAAGGTATCTTATAAATAATGCATTAATTATTGTTCCATATCTGGTAGTATAATCTCTTGAATTGTTAATTTGCAGTTAAAATTTTTTTTTAAGAACGTAATCAAGGGCAACGATTTTTTTTTGCAAAATTAACATTGAAGTACCCAGTTAAAATCAATCGCAGTTCATGGTTCACGATTATTGTTTTAAAAATCATTGAACCTCTTCAACGGTATTAAAATAATCTCTCGTGTAAAAATAAAATAATGTCGTTTATTTTTTTATTAGGTTAAATGTAAAAAACAACCATAATCAATTCTTTTCCAACATTTTCTTTAAACATTTCTTTGATATTTTAAATGTGTAAATTGCGATTTTGGCCTCTGTGGACAACTTTCACCTGGTACTTTTTATTTAGCTGACTGTCGATTTGATTTTGGAATGTAAAGGTGAAATCATGTTTTATCTATTGTTACATACCAACAGAAAACAATTTAAAATATGTTTATTTCGTTAAAACAGCTCCAAACAGCGCTCTTAATCAACTTCACATTTTTGTTTTTGTTTCGTTCGCTGTAAGCAAACGTGGTGCCCATTTGTAAAAAAATTTCCCAAGATTTTTCAAAACCTATAGCGAATTTTGAGAATATTTTTAATGTTTTTTTTTGTGTTACCCCGATAAAAGTAACACACAAAGTACAGGTTTTTTATTGGAAATAACAAATGAAGCGCCAATAAAAATACTGTAGCTCAATAATAAACATTTAATTGAAATGACATAAAATTTTGACATTTTTGTATTAAAGGTTAATATTAACAGTAAAGTTAACACTAACAGTAAAACTGCACATAAGAAAATAATAATTTATTTTTTAAAATTGCTATAGCAATTGTTAATAAATGGTTATGAGCAATAAACTTGATAAGTTTAAAACTTAAATCTCATATTTTGCATTTATTTTTATTTAATTATTTAATACTGTCGTTTCTGAAGTGGTATAATTAAATAGTAAGTAAAATATTTTACACCGAAAACGCTATTTATATTTATAAAAGTAAAGATGATTTATAAAAACAAGTGCTTTCGGTATCTTATGACCATAATACATATCTAGTTGTTTCAAGAAAACATCCAGTTAACCTTGGATTCTACTTTTTAAACTCAATAATAGACCTGCCTATTTATGATTAAAATGCCTTTGGACTCATACCCATGGGATGTCGTATGTTGCAGAAAGGAGTGACAATTAAAATCTTTTACAATAAAGAATGTAAAATTTCATTTTGTTAGACTTAACCGTTCGTGATTAAGTACATTATTTGGGTGAGTAACACTGAAAGATTTTTCCTGATTGTTGAGCCTGTTATTTAGTTACTTTTTTATCGTTACATAAAAACTTGTTCTTGTAGCAGTAAAGGATTATCGACTATATTTTTATTCGCTTAGCGCTCTTTGCAGCTGGTCTGGTAGCAAGACCTTTGTGCTCCCGCTTGCTCCTGCTTCCTCTATTATCATACACCGTGGAGCTTTTTTTTTAATAACCATCATTTTATTCGTCTCCTATTATTTCTGCGTGGCTAGAAATCCATAAAAGACATACTTTGATGTGCCTAGATATTTTGCTAAGGATTTTTCTGCAATTTAAAACAAGCCTTAAAGTGACAATATGCTTGCTCGGAGCCACCTGACTGTTAGAGCATACAAAAATCTATCAATTTTTTTTCTGTGGTACATATTTCAGGCCATAATTTTTGCGCAGTTATCCGCCTTATATGTACTCAAGTGGAAATAATTATATAACCCTCGCTTTTATTCCCACGATTCTTGATCCGGAGAGTTCCACAGATCTGAAGCCTAAGTACTACACATGGTTTTTACGAGAAAAAAGGCTAGTCTCTGTATCCCAGTCTTCTTTTTAAACAATTTTAAACTCAAATCAAGTCTCGAAATGGTACTGTGGTTGTATGCATTTACATACATATAGTCACGCCTTTTTCTCGTAGGGGTAGCGGAGACTACTTCCTTCCACTTCCACTACGGTTCTTACATCTTACATCTTTTGTTTCCTGTTCTTCATCAGGGCTCTCATGCATGCTCGTCGGTTGTTGGTACTCTTGACCTGGCCTTTCTTCAAAACAATGTTGATCTGATCGAGATATGTTTGACATTCACCTAATAATTATATTGAGCTTACAATTAGTTTAAGATTGCTTAAGCTAAGTGGAGGTAAATTAAAACTTATTTTATGAAAAATGTGATACCAAAATATGTTAAATACACATCACAACTATAGCTCTAGCAGTATGAATTACTACCTCATCTTGTTGAAAATACTTTTTTATAAATGACAAGTTTCTAGCTCTGCAAAATCATTTTCTTTTTTAAATAAGTACAAATCATAAATTTAATATCTTCTACTAAATACCAAATAGTTACTTTTTTAATTTCTTTTGGTTGTTAAAGTTAAAAAAATATGTGCGATTATCCAATGGTTTTTTCTCATTTTGAGTAATTTGTTAGAAAACCAAATTATTCTCTTCGTTGGAATAAGGGCAAAATATTTGACACTTGCCATTAATATTTAACCCATTGTTTAAAACTCTATGGATTATTCATAAAATAAATATTAATGTGTTTTTAAAATTTAAAATATTACTCTAATTTTTCGACGCAGATCTAAAAATTGTATACATTTTTCGTTATAAATTTTTTCTACATACAAAAAGTAAAATATGTTTATAATTTCGGTTAAATTTTTTTTTAAATAATAGTTTCTTCGTGTTTAAACGAGTTTAAATCTTGTTTCTGTTATAAATGTTAATTACTAGATCACATAAGCTGATGGATTATTGATTTAATGATTTTATACAATCGGCTCTTTTGTTGAAATCCTTAGTAGTACACCAAAGTTTAATTACTTTAATAACGATTTTTTAATCCATATGCTTAGGTGGGCTGTACGCCTCTGGCCGATGTTACGTGAAACTCTCATGGGTATTGTCGTTATGTGGATTGGTGGCTGGCTACATAACAAAGGATTTCTTGAAGGGGAATTAAAAGTTATGGACGCCGCGCCGTCGGGGGTCAGACTAAAAATTAGCACTAGTTCGTGTACGTACTAGAATCAAAATAATAAAAAAAAATTAAATATCATTTATACGTAAAAACTAGTATGAAAGGCAATCATTAATTTAATTAATGTTATTGTACTTAGTTTTCTATAAAACCTTTTATTTCGAATTTTAGACTGAGTTGTAGTTAAGATTTTGGAACAAACTATATGTAGGAAACTTATTTAGACACCAGGATTAAATGTTAGGAGAGAGGGAGTAAAAAATGAAAGAAAGATTTAATAAGGTAATAAAAAAATTGATTTTACTTAAAAAATAAATTAATTACATTCAAATTTTAGTTTATTACAAAAATAAAAAAATTCAACCCAAACAGTACTCCAGATACAAGGTGAGCCATTAGTCAATTGTCAAAAATACAAATTCAAGTACTATTAACAGTGTTATTATATACACATATACTAGTATCTACAGTTCAATGAACTTACAAAAAATGCTGAAAGTGCTAATCATGAAGTGTCTTGACGGAATAAACCTCATTTTTTAGTATACTCTAGACTGCAAAATCCATGAGTGTCATATCTGGGGATCGGTGAGCAGTAGTTTAATACGAACGCTGAAATCACTTTATGAGGATTCCACTGCTTGTGTGGCTTCGCCATATCTGTTTGACTTATACATAGACGATTATTAATTAACAGATTTGAAAGAGAGTGCGAATGGATTAAGAGTAAGTGATTTGATTGTCAAATGCCTCCTTCACGCCGATGATCAGACAAACTGCGAGGTGCTGATTGAAGGAGAAAGAGTGGAAAAAGTGAATTAGTTTGTATATTTGGGTTCAAAGTTAACCAGAGACGGAAATTATGACTGTGATATTAAGCAGAGGATGTTACCAAAAAAAAAATTATAGGGCCTTGTATAACTTTATAAGCATCACGAACGTTTTAAAAACGGCACGACTGGCTTTGAATAAAGGAGAACTGGTCCCTACACTTATGTATGGTAGTGAATGTTAAATGTGGTAAAAAAAAACATAAAAGTAAAATCAATGCTGCGTAGATAAGTAGTCTGAAAAGTATAGCTGGAGTGACTCTAATGAATAAAGTGAGGAATAGTGTGATAAGTGAACGCTGTAATGTGAAAAAAGATGTGATAACAAAGATAGATAAAGATGTGCTTAGATGGTTTGGACACGTAGAGTGTAACGAAGTTAATATTATTATGAGACATACGGTTGTGTAGTGATCCGATTTATGATTTATTTGTCTATGAAAGGGATCGTAGGCCGTTGTTTATTTCGATAATTAAAAATAATACGTATGTGAAAACGGGTCTTTGTTGCAATCCACAAACGTGTCCGCGCACACCATTTTGTGCATGCGCGCTCCACTCATTGGGAAGAATGGTGGAACCAAGAGTCAAGCTGGTGAAGAGAATCACTTGCAGCTTCAGTAGCTGTTCAGCAAAGGACCAGTTAGCCACGAAAGACCAGAAGGACCAGACAGCCGACCGACTAGAAGAGGAGAGAACCCACCAATCACAAAGAGAGAAACCGGAGAGGCCGTCCAGCCAACACACCGAGAGCCGTTGCGACACCGGATCGACCGAAGAGGAGAAGACGAGCGTAAAGATAAGTGTAAGGGTATTAACTAATATTATTTTCAGGATTGTTCGCGTTGGAACTTGCGTGGTTAAGCACCGATTTCGCGGTATAACATTTTATTATTATTTTTTAGCATATTGGTAGGGAATCCCGTCCGGTCTTTTCAACACGGCCTCCGATATTCGCGGGATTTAGTTCCGGTACTTGAGGTCTTTGACGAGATACCCGTGTGATTTATCACCGGTGAACAGGGAACCCGTAGCCACCAATTAATTACAAGGGTATTTTTAATTTTATTTTCAAAATATTTTGTTGCTGGAACTAAGGAGGGAATCATCGGTGACGTCACCTAACATTTTAATGTCTTTATAAATTGTTACCATTTGTTCTAGCATGTATGCATGAAGCTTTTGCGGGAGTAGTTTTATTCACGAGTTTGATAGGTGACATTGCTTTACACACGAGCTTTTGTGTAGTTAGATGCACTTGCTTTAGCGTAGCTTAGTATAACCATCGTAAATAATACCGTATGTTTTAGAGGGGGTAAACCGATCGTAGCGACTCGAACCAATCGCTATGTAAATAGTGTAATCTAGTTAACGTAGAAATAATAAAGTAGTTTTATTTGTATGAATGTTTTATTTCTAAGTAGAGAGTAAGTAATGACCCGTGAGCAACGAAATCCAGGTGAGTATCAACAGTCATACTCCTGTCACTTTGACAAATTGCTTTTAGACCCTGTAATTAACTTTCTCCACTGAAAATTTTTTGCTCAAGTTGATATCCAATAAAATCAGTCAATTTGTGGTCATCTGATCAAACACAACCAATCAAAACAAAATTATACTGAAAAGAGCCCATGGGTTCTTTTCACTAAATCATGTCATGTTGCTATGGATACATACCTACATTTCCTTTTAATTCGATTTTGACAATTACAATATTTCAATATGTCACGATTTGGTTGTGATACTCAAGATAATATTGATGAAATTATAGCATCGAATATACCGAAGAATACTGTTCACAATAAAAATTTTGTGTGGAAAGCGTTCATGGACTTTTGTGATGTAAGAAAATATTTTATTTCCATAATCAGCAAAAAAAATTTCTATCCGAATAACCCTCGAACATTGATGAATGCTCAAAATTTTTATAACATCTATCTCAAGCTTGTTGCTTATAGGCAACAGACCTCCGCCTACGGCGTCGGTCCGTTTCCAAGCAACAAGCTTTCGAAATCTGTTATAAAATTGTTTCGACAATTATCAATTATCATGTCCTTGGGTTATTACTACTGATAATTGCCCGGTGCAAGTGGACCTACCACTATAATATAGGTGGCGCCCGAGATTGTAAATAAACTAACCGAGTTAGAGCGCCAATTTACACAGTTGTGAGATATAAGCCTTACAAGAGAGGATGGATAAAAAAAGATTTATAAGGCGAGTGTAAAGCGACAAGTCGTTAGAACGTATCTCGATCAGTTTGAAATTGTTTTAAAGAAAGGTCAGGTCTAGAGTACCAACACCCGACCAGCACGTATGACAGCGCTGATGAAAGTAGATAAAGCGAAAGCCGTGTGAAAGAACCGTAACAAGTAAAAAGAAGTGGTTTCTTCTTATCTCTACGAAAAAAAGGTGTGACTATATGTATGTATGTATACATTTTATTGGTTTTTGAGTGAAAACAAAATTGTTTTAATAAAAAAGTTATTGTATTACGTCGCAGAAATAAATTGCTTAAAGCGTTATTTGGGTAGTGTCTTGATTTTAATAAAATAAATAACTTAAAATAGTGTAACTGTAAAACATTTTAAAGCACTTTTATTAACTCATAGCTCATAACCTGCAATGTAACCTGTAATGTACAGGTAATATGTACATTTGTTACGCTAGGAATTAAGAAGGTGTAACTAGGTGTACTATAGGTACACCTGATAGTTACTGTCATTCCTTTAGACAATTTTTTTTTGTTTCCGGTAAAATCTTTTAATAATTGGTTAAATTAATTATTTTACAGCTTCCAATATATTTTAATTTAAATCATGAACAGACGCCAAATGATTTGAATATTTTATTTGTAAAAGTTAAAATATATAAATTCTTAATTATAATAATCCGACTTTTTACAAATTTTTTACTTATTAAAATGTAAACAAGGCTTTTTTTTATAGTAGTTTTTTTTATCAATTTTATTTTTTTATTTAAAATAAATTAATTTAATTTTAAAAAAAATTAACTTCTTTTATTAGCATTTTTTAAATTTTAATTAACGTCCGCTAGTAGGCTCCATTAAGATTTATTATTACTGCTTTCGTAATGTTTTCATTAACTATTTAAAAAATAGTGATACTTCAAAGCAAATAGTTTTTACTATAAAACTGGATTCTTCTTAAACGTGTCTCGAAGAACGATCAATTTTAAATGGCACACAACCAACTGCTTGCCAAAAGTTTCCGGATAAAAAATAATTGACGACGGAGGTTCATTCCTCACCATGGACACTGCTAGCAGTTTATACATGACCCCAAATAATCGTCTATACGAGCATCGATTAGATGAATCATCTGAACTAGGTGCCTACAGCTTTGATTTGACGCCCAATTATTTCACACACGTAAAGATCAATCTCCGTTGCCAATGATTTTCAGATTGGTTTGAACGTATAGAAAATTGTATTGATCTTAAGGATGTTAAATAGTATTTTAACATGGACCATCAGCAAGGTTACAGTGCAATAGAAGTAGCTAAACTCGTATATGACGTCATAAATGTGAAAACAGCGCAAGCATTTGAATGTTAGCAGAACTTTTTACTTATAGTTGACGTCTTATGTTATATTGTATTAGTTAAGAAAGTTCTAACCCGACTGCGTTAGTCAAAAGAAAACTGAAGCAAGAATTCTCAAAAAAAGAGTTATATGACTAAATAAAAATACTGTTTTCAGCTCACAAGAACATTCCAGACCATATAGAAAATCTTAAACTTAAAAACAATTTAAATAATTAAATTAAACAAAAATTTGTTTCACGTAGTACCGGTTAAAAATTTAATCGTGACAACGTTGCTTTACGCATTTATCCGTGTGATTAATTTATCTGCGTGTATGAGTGCCGAAAATGAGGTTGTGGGTGTCAGTGTCATCATAGACATAGGAGAGTACACTGCAGGTCTCCGTGCTGAGAGTTGGCTCCCGATAGGAAAGAGACAGTCGATAGAGAGGTTGTTTCGTGCTCTCTCACTCTAATGTTACGAGCCGGTCCTGTTGTCTGTCGCCTTGAGGCGCGTCGATCACAATTAAACTACATGATTATGCCGCTGGCGATGGGAACAAAAGAAAAGACCGACAAATTCTAGAATACCGCGTCTCTAATAACTCCGAAACAATAAAAGGATTATTCGTGAACTTTCTAAAAAAGGTCCAATAATTTAGAATAATGATAATTCTTCTAAAACGATAATTTGAAGATATTTAAACGGAATCATAGATCGAGGTTTTTAAGTTTAGTTTTAAAAGTTTAAGTTGAAGTTAGTGTAAAGTCAAGTATTTTTAAGTACTTATAAAGTGTTTGAAAAATAAAATTTATTGTGTAAGAAATATTAAAATAAAAGCTGTTAGTTATTTTACTAAAAGTTTGGAAATACCAAACCCGAGAAGAAAATATCGTAACAATAATTTTCAAACTACTCATTGCTTTACACATGTATGGAGGAGCATCCGTACACAACGAGCTCTTTTTCGTATCAAATGCCTCTTGGCCAAAAAAAAATTTAGCCAATTTAGATAAAATTTATCCATCATTGAAAATTGTGGCAATTGTTGAATGGTTCACTTTTTCTAACACTTTTATTGATAACAGATACCAAAAACAAAATTTGATTTGCTTCTTTGTTTTACATCTGTTGTTTTATCTAAAGATACCCAAATTATTATGTTCTTATATTTATGTTCACGTAGTGTATGTGATTCCATCGGGCACAAAGGTTTTATGTCACGTATGACAGTGTCAGATGAATTATTATTATCAATATGTCATCATGAATGTTATATAAAATAAAGAGTTACAAACTATTCCAAGAATAATTTGCAAATATAATACAAATATTTTTATTTTTATTTTCCCGCAGCTTTTGTATTGTGGCGTTATATAATGACAGAACATAGTTTTTTTGCAGTGTAGATTCGTCTAAAATATATTGTGCTTGGTATCTTTTTTCAAAAAGGTTTTAAATGCTTTATTTTTTAATTTCGCCAACGGTGTGTTCGCAGAAATTGGAGATTCACTCAATTCCTCGTTAAATGGTGAACGACTGGGACCAGGTTTTAATATTGCTCGTACTAACATCTGCTGCTCAATTCTTAAACTTCCTCTAAAAATGTTGTGACTTGTTCTTTGCATACTATTAACAGTCGATGCTCTGCTATAATAAAAAGAATAAAAAAAAGCACATAAAATTAAAAAAAAATTATTATTTGTTTTATCAGTGATAATTTCTTTTAACCATTTATGTAAGAACACTATTCGTTGTGGGAATAAATTTCAGCAAAAAATACCTGTGGCATTAATTTCGCAACAAAGATTCTTTTTACTCTGCTTTGTTACATATACAAGTAAAACTAAACGGTAATAATTTTCCCATGCTTTTCATTTGTAAGCACCTCCATTATTTATAAACAAATTTGTTATGTTGCAGGTAGGTACTTATTGCAAATATTTTTGTTGATTTGTTGTAAATTTTAACTAAAACGTTAGGTAATTGTTTGAAGACGCATTAAAGACTATAAAATTTTCGACAAAAATCACTGCAACAATGTTACAAATTTGCCAGTGGGTAGTTCATAAAAAATAATAATTATATTACACCTAAACCATAATAAACAAAAAAGATCGTTTGGGTATCCATGCTCACTGTAACTTCTTAATAAATTGTTGGTGGTTTTAAAAATTTATCTTACCTCTTAAAATTATTTATTAAAGCATTTCCCACACATGTTCTGTATGCATAGTCACGCCTTTTTTCAGTAGAGGTAGGTAGAAACCTCTTTTATTTTCTTGCTTCGATTCCCGGTTCTAACACACTTATTTCGCTCCTTCTACTTTCATCAGCGCTTTCATATATGCTCGTCGTAGCTGGCACTCTTAACCAAGCCTTTCAAAAAATAATTTTGATCTGATTAAGATATATGCCTAGGTAGACCTCTTCCAACCTTATAAGTATGTTTCGTCAATCTTCTTTCATCCATCCTCTCACGTTTTTAAATATTCCTTTATCCATCTTTGTAACCACATCGTTCCCTTATCTCACTATTCCTCACTTTATCTATCAAAGTCACTCCAGATATACTTTTAAGACTACTAATCTCCGCAGCGTGAATCCTACTTTCATGCTTTTTCTGCCTAACCCAAAATTCACTACCATGCATAAGTGTAGGGACCGGCACTCCTCTATGCACACCCAGTCGTGCCTTTTTTGATACGTTCTGGCTGCTCAGAAAGTTATGCAAGGCCAAATTATTTTGTTTCTCTGCCAACACCCTTCGCTCAATATCACAGTTATACTTATTGTGACTCGTAAATTTTGAACCCAAGTTTACAAACTCATTCACTTGTTTCACTCTTTCTCCTTTAATCAAAACCTCGCAGTTTGTCATATTTTTTTTTTAAACCATTACTTTTGTTTTGCTTAAATTCACTTTTATCCTTTAATTTTTTAGAGCATTATGCATAATATTAACTATTGCCTGCAACTCCTCCTCAGACGATGCTAATATGGCCTGATTGTCGGCGTAATGGAGGCAAATCATTCATTCTCAATACATATGTATTTTTTTTCAAATCCTTTTAACAATCGTCTATGTATAAGTATAAGTAAAACAGCCATGGCGAAGTCACACATCCCTGTCTGGCACTTTTTTTATGTAAAACCTGTCCGTGTAACTTGTTTATCGTGACACATACTTACGTACATACATATAGTCACACCTTTTTCCCGAAGGGATAGGCAGAGACCACTTCCTTCCACTTGCTACGGTTCTTACACACATCTTTTGCTTCCTGTACTTTCATCAGGGCTCTCATACATGCTCGTCGGTTGTTGGTACTCTTGACCTGGCCTTTCTTCAAAAAAATTTTGATCTGATTGAGATATGTTCTCCGAGGTCGACATCTACCAATTTGCCCATCCACACTCGCCTTATAAATTTGTTTCGTCAATCTTCCTTCATCCATCCTTTCTACGTGTCCAAACCATCTAAGCATTCCTTTATCTATCTTTGTGACCACATCTTCTTTTACACCACAGCGTTTTCTTATCTCACTATTCTTAACTTAATCCATATATATATATATATATATATATATATATATATATATATAACTAAATAAATTCTTGTTAGTGGGGTATCATGTGAGTGGGGCGTAGTCGCCACTCCACCGCGACCTAGTTAGTGGGGAAGCAGCTAGTAAATGAAAATTCATTTAAAAATATTCCAAGCTTTCGGAAATTTTATTTTCATCTTTAGGGAACCACAATATATTAATAATGAGAAGTAAAAAATTATAACATAATATTCTTAGTAAACATTAACAATAATACTTATCTACGGTAAGATGTTTGTTATTAATTAGAATAGTTAAACAGTGATGTATTGATGTTCATAATATATCGAAAAGAAAAATAATAAATATTGATTGTATAATAGTAATGTTAAGAATATTCTCTAATGATAATGACTACAACTACTTACATCTTTGCTGAGGTCGATTACAATGTTGTTATAAAGTTCCTTTGGAAGATTAAAGTATGTTTTCAAGTCGGATATTCCCATCAGTCTAAAACGAAAAGTATACAATCAGTGCATATTACCAGTGATGACATACGGAGCCGAAACATTGACGCTTACAAAAAAGTCAGCAAAGAAACTGCATGTCACCCAACGGGCGATGGAGAGGGCTATTCTGGGTATCTCCCTCAGAGACCGAATACCAAATGAGATTATTCGCCAAAGAACAGGTGTTATAGATGTAATCGAAAAAATAACAACTTTAAAGTGGAACTGGGCTGGCCACGTAGCTAGAAGAACTGACGGAAGATGGTCTAAAAAACTATTGGAGTGGCGTCCGAGGCACGAAGCTTATCGTAGTAGAGGGCGCCCCCCCACACGATGGACCGATGACATCAAAAGAATCTGTGGTAATTGGATACAAATGGCTCAAGATAGAGCAGAGTGGCAAAATAAACGAGAGGCTTATGTTCAGCAGTGGACTACTATAGCTGAGTGATGATGATGATGATAAAGTTTCATGATATACATCTAGAATTATTGAAGGTACTGTTCAAAATATATATTATTTTGTAGTCATTATCATTAGAGAATATTCTAAACATTAATATTATACAATCAATATTTATTATTTTTCTTTTCGATGTATTATGAACATTAATACATCACATCTTGACCTGGCCTTTCTTCAAAACAATGTTGATCTGATCGTTCACACTCGCCTTATAAATTTGTTTCGTCAATCTTCCTTCATCCATCCTTTTTACGTGTCCAAACCATGTTCTTTTAAATTTAAATCCGGTGATTGCGCAGGACCACATTTATACTTTGATAATATTATCATCAAGAAATACAGCCATTTCTGCCGCAACATACAGATGCATTATCATGCGTCTGTAAGAAATTTTCTCCAATGGCTACGGCATATGAATAAACAATGTATTTCATTAATGTTCCTATCGGTTATTTAATATACTTTTTATAACTTTGATGTTGATTCCTCCCCAAAACCATTACTATACCTTCTCTTTAAGTATGAACCTCCTGTACTGTAATCGTGCTTGATTACCTGGTTCTCTTCACACTCCTACACGTCTTGTGCCAAAATGTATCCTAAACCTTGACTTGTTTGAAAAATAAATATGATTCCATGGGACATTTTGCCATAACACGTGATCCTTAGCTCAATTTAAACGAGTAGTGCGATTGTTTCCAGTTAAATACTGACACTTCAGTGAACTTTGCGATCAGTAATCTTCGTTTAAACGATATATTATGGTCCTGAAAGAAACTTGTGTTCCATATTATGTAACTTAGGTGTCGATACCGTGCGATTAATTCCTGCAGCTAATTGCAAAAAACGAACTCCAGTTTCTGCAAAATGAGTATTTAAATGGTGTCACGTGCCTATTTTTCCCATCTACCGTTTCATTATTAATTGTGTCTCTGATAGTCTGGTGCTTGTAAATAGTTTTGCATACCGTATTTTGTTCGTTGTAAATAGTGTTGCATACCTAGTAGGGATAGGATTTAATTATTAATGGCTGTGACATGTTTGTTAATTGGAGTGGGAGTCTTTGTATTAGATTTCGCCTTGATTTTTGGCCTCGATCGTCGTGTGTTGTCAGCTATATTATTGTTTGGTTTGCTTCTCTGTGTGGATGGGCTGGCTATCAACACGGACGAGCGTGATTATGAGTTGGGAAAATAGATTTGCAAAGGTTGGCTGACGTGGGTTCCGTGTTATTTTTTTTCTGATATCCGGCCTGGGAGTGAGGAGTGGATAAGAGTCGCTTGGTGTCAGTCGTGGAGGTCGGGCGAGAGTTTTGGAACGATTTGATATTAACACGTGAGCAGAACTTCTACGGTTTTTTCTTTCATATCTGGCTGTATTTGGGCCATCTTAATTGGATTTTGAAGAAAAACCATTTAATTTCTAACTTGACCATTCTGTCGTGCCTTTGTGGTGGATATTTTGGTTATTGGGGTCGAGTTAAAATAACCGCGTGCGGGATTTGATGGAGTGAAGCCATTGTTAAGTAGCAGGTGCGGTTCCATAATTCAAACTGGCCAGGAGTAGGCCACAGGATTCGTGAATTCGTGTATCCGAAGGTTACAAGTGATTTATTTTAGTATATTTAAACGACGTGACTTATTTTTGACACCACGATTAAGTTTTGTTTTAATTTATTAATATGGTACACTGTTGAAAACTATTTATTGCATTGGATAATATGCCGAGTCTAAACTTTGATTAAAGTAATATTCTCAATAGTTCTTTGTGTCCAAGTAAAAAACGTTTATTCATACTTATTTGTAAATATCCTACAATATTGCTATTTTGAAGGACAGCCATCGTAAAAAGAATTATTTTTAAAATAAGATCGATTGTTTTAACAGTGTAAATCTTTATGTAAATGAAAAAGAAAAAAAATGTGATTAAATTATCAGCCGTTCGTAAACGTTGATGAAGTATTGGTAAAAAGTTGACTTGTATATGTTTTTTTTTATTTTTGTAACCTGATAAGGTTCGTCATTCTTACCTTTGTTTTAATTATTTTAATGGAATCGTAAACTTTGGATTTTTGATTTATTGTTGTTTCATAAAGTTGTAAATTTTGAAGTTTCGATTTATTGTTGGCTGTTAATTTTGATTATATGTGTTATAATTTTGTTATTGAGCTGTGTATTTTAATTTATTGTGTGAGTAAAGTTTTCAATATATTTTTGCTATAATTTTATTTATCTAGTTCACCATAATTATTTGTTGTTTATCGTGTGGCTCTGCTGGTGCCTACAAGACCTAGGAGTTTCCGACTTGTACCGTCTAAGTCGGTGGCGCGGCTCACTTTTATATTTTTTTTCTTTTACCCTCTACGGCTGAGCTCGGGCATAATTTGCCAGTAGAGAGCCACTGGCAGAGTACTCTTTAGAGAACTAAAAGACGTGGCAATGGGAAATAGATGTGTTAAATACTTGCGTCATTTTCCAGCATGTCAGTTGTTCTTAGCATTTGTTTGCGGTTTAAATAGTGTCTTTTTATGTTCAATCTAAAAATTCTTGTGATTTACTTTGAACTCAAATTAATACTAACACATTTTTTTTAGTGTTTGAAAACGATAAAATACAAAACAGTAAAAACACATGCTTTATAAATATTTTTTTTTCGCTTATTTAGACTAAATTAAAAACAATAGAAAATACAGCGATACGCAATGTAGTTTAAAAATAAATGCCAACTTAATATTTAAATTAATATCATTAGATTATTTGCAAGTGTTTATTCATTGTGCTAATGACAAAACCGTACGTTGTACATAAACAAAATTCAATGTCGAATTAAATACTTTTTTTATTATACTGTTTTGGGATTGATTGACAAAATATTTTTGGCGCTTTCCTAGATTTCATGCGAAAGTAACATCTATTAAATTAAAAACATCATTGTTGGAAAAAGCCTCATTTTTTATTTTACATAAAGGTTAAGAGTAGTTAACGTGGGCGATAATTCTTTTTAGTAAAAGTCTAACGTAAAAAGCTTCTTATTAAATAAAATAATTGCTGCTTAGTTCAAATTGTATGGAATTTAAATAGAGATTAACATGAAAAGATAAATGTTGACTTTATCAAGAGATACTTTAGTTATATTTTGTATTTAATATTAATGCAATCACACTTAGTTGTAACCAACAGGCTAGTCAAGTTGAAATCTAGTAATAAACTTTTGAGTGTAGAACTAGCTATGGGCCAAATTCGTCTTAAAGTTATACGAATTTTGAATGACCTCATTGGGTGACAAAAAACCCGATAGATTTCCGGCTAATCGCAGTGGAAAAACGGGTGGGGTTCAAAACTTAGTACCATAAAAAAAGAATACATTTTTGGAAACCAGGATTTATTTTACCCTTTTTAAAAGATTGATATTTTTTTCCCAAAAATTAACTAAAATAAGAGAGGGAGTTTAAGTAAATATTTCCGTGTCCCAAAATTTTATTTAAATAAATGACAAAAATATATATTTTTTTAAAATGATACCAAATAACAACTAAAATAAAGGTTTTATACTGTTAAAACCATTTTTAAATGATTAAAACAAGTAAAAACGTATTAAGTTAACCGCTTTGATTTATTGAGATAATGATTAAATTATATTCAGAGAAAACCCTCAATGATCTCTCAATGAAAGTATTTCTTCCTAACGAGGTAGGACTTTTTTGTTAAATAAATTATCAAATTATTAAACATTTAAAATACCTAAATATTTATTACAATTTAATAAATAGATGTCTTTTTAACACTTCCAGATCTACGATTAAAATTAAAATTAAACTATATAAAAGGAAACATGCTTTTATTTCTGTGATAATTAGAAGAAAATGACTGTAATATATTTCTTTAATTAAGTGAAACGGTATTTATTAGTTTTTCAATATCACTCCTTTTGGAAAGAACTCGGTTTTCGTACAAAACAAATTATATTAGTTAATTTAAGGTAAGTTAATGAATTGAACAGATGTGTAAACAGCAAAAACTTTCGCATTTAACTCCTTTATACAAGAAGCTGACATTGTTGTCATAAATAACAAGGAATTCTGCTCTTCAGAAACACTGGTAAACAAGTACGTTTGCACAATTCATTCTTAACTTTCACATTAAACGGGATCTCGTTCTTTGATATATAGTATAACTTATCTATAGTGATTATTTTTTGCAATAAAAATATTTATAAGTGAAATGTGAGAACAAATTAAGATTCTCGGTTTGATTTCTTAAAGTTATTAAACTACCGGAAGTAATTTAAAGGTTGTTATATAAGTTTGTCGTCTTAACATATTTTGTCTACATTAATAAATATATTATTAATTAAAAGTAAATTATAAATTTCCCTTTCGGCCTATTAGTAATTTGGTAATTTTTAGCTTGTATGAATATGGAACGTTCCACGTCAACTTAATCACCTGCTTGTCCAAAATCCCTGCGGTAAAGTACTTGCGTATGCAAAATTCTGGACGCCAACTGACGAATAATTTAAAAAGCTAGTTTGTAAGTACCTAATTATAATTTGGCAAAAAAAATAGTGTATGACTTGCTTATTTGTTAGTTTGGTGTAAAACTGCAGAAATAGGATTTTTGTAGACGTATTCCTAAATATATTGGATTCGTAAAAAGGTATGAACGTATCTTAAAAGAAGATTAATTGACATTAGATTTAAAGTTGCAAAATGATGCCTCGTTATTAAATTGCAGATATAGAATTGTTGGTAAAGGATACTTAAATATTCCAGGTTAATAATGTATTTTACGGAATAAGAAGAGTCTTAAGATTGACCTTTTAAATTTTCGGTTGAAAAACTTAAAAAAAAATTGAACAAATTACTGCGAAAAAGAAAATACTCAGTGGGTACTAACTACAGTAGTTACATATTATATTACTTTTAAAAAAATAATTAGAGGATTTTACACTTTCATGCCTTTCCTTATAGAGATCCATTAATGGTTCTTGTTACTAATGATTTTGCAGATTTGAAAAGACAAATCAATAAAAGCGTGGGCGAAAACCTAACTAATGAGAAGTTTCTTTTTTTATTTTCTACCACAACATTAAATATTTAAATATTTACAGTCCTCTATGTTTTTCTAACGTCCTCCAGCGGTAATTAAAAATGTGAATTAACACATAAAAACATTTCTTCAAACGTACAAATCGGTGTTTTTAAATTAAAAAAATCAATTAATTGTGAAAATTAATGAAATATTTGAACACAAAAACGAAATTATTGTTTTAAAAACCTCTTAGATTCTGTGTTGCAACAAATTGTGTTAGTTTAGCTTAAAAAGTTACCTGGGGTGTATACATATTATATACACTGTGTTTATTTGAAAAGAACCCTTAATATTTCAGAAATGCGACATATTAAAAAAAATTTCCGAAACACGTCAACTTTTAACTTGAGCGGGACACTTTTAAGCGCTGATGTCATAACCGTCAGATTCACCCACTCCCTACTGGAGATACTCCTTAAATATTTTCAAATGTCGTTAGGCATCAAGTCTGGTAAATCTCTATTTAATCAATTTCGTTAAATTCAAACAAGCATTTAATTTCAATCGACGTCAACTTAAACGCGATTGAAGAGATCTATAAGAAATTCTCCAAGTTGTACTTTAAAATCTGCAAAACTTTATCCTACGGTAAATCGATTTTCTGTACAAATTGGTTGTAATATTTTTTAAACGTTTCTCTTTTAATTGCAAGTCTCGAGTCAATTACCACATAGAGTCTACTTTTCAAAGGATTAATTGATGTTAAGCAAATTTACGACTCGTTTGAATTAAATTAATGTATTACTATGTGCGTAGAGCCAACAGTGCAATCACGCAGAGACTTTGTATATTTCAAATAGATTTACTGGTTATTTATTGCAAAAGCTAATTAGAGTTTGTGTTCAAAACTGCATTTTGCAAATATCACTGATGAGATATTACCTCCTTTTTTAAAACTTCTTAAACTGTTGTTTTATATTCGTTGGTTAGATAGAAGGTGTGTTAGCATTTCATTACCATGACTTTTCATATTGACTGGTTGTTGTTCCATTAAAATCTTTAATAATTTAGATGTATCAAAAGTGAAATCGTTATTATTTTTATCCAATTATAATTATACTGTTACAACCATTTTGTCCAACAAATTAAAAACTGTATAATAGTCCGGGAGGCAGCGACAGTTGGCATTTAGTTATTCCGACAAAGCTCGTTTACTCTCAATTTATTGTTTTAATATGGCAAATAAAGAAACTGACAGTTTACCACCCCGATGTGGTTGCCTTAATGAATAACAATTGGGTAAATATGTAAATAATTTATGTGTAAATACCTTATATGTATAAGCTGAAAACTTGGAAGGGTGTTTGTCGACAAGTGAAAATATAAAGTGATGATAGTCTACCACCGTGGCAGCGTTGCAATCAAAGTTCTACCTCCCACTCAAAGTGTCAAAAATATCTATTTAATTACCTTATTCTTACAAGACATTCGTATAAGATAACAAAAAAAAAATCCACCGTTTGTATAATGTTGCTAAGCTTCGATAGACGTGATAAAAATTACGATTAACGTAGTGCAGCCAGCGCGCTGGTATGCTTCAAGTCGCGCTGAATTACGTTAATAATAATGAATCTACAAAGCTGTTTTTTCCTGCAAGCAGTTTAACATGATTATTGAAACACGTGGTCTGCCACCAAGAGGTGGTTAAGAAGGTGACTTATTCGGAAAACTTTAAGTAATTGCTCTAGATAAACAATTTGATATTGATATAGTAATTTTCCTAACAAGTGCGGAAAGTGATGCTTTCCCGCATGAGTTAGGAACAATAATTTTTCTACAAGCGTAGGAAACAATTCATTTTTTCAATTATTTATTCATGCAAATGGAAACAAATAACAAGAGTAACATTTTCTATCCACTAATTATTCGTAATATTTATTGTAAATGTACAATTTGATGCATTATGTAAATTTATAGCGGAAGCCAGCATATTTTTTGAAGATGGCTGATTTCCTGAAGAAGAAGGTAACTCGGGCAATACATTATCGAAAGAAATCGAATGTGCAGGCACAGGCATCAAATCGTCGCCGATCGATATAGACGTGGATGGTTCTAAAATGCACCCGAAAGACGATGTAGTGTTCAAATTGAGAATTTTGTTGGACATTTCTTTTTTTCGATTGGTGGAGTCTTCTAAATACCCCTCTGCAACTGAAGTCGATTTCCATCCTTCTAGGCGTTTGATATTAGTTATACCCATACCACAGTCAGCAAGTAAAGTGGCTGAGGAACGCCTGAAGCTGTGACCAGTGTAAAGCTCTGGATTTTGAAAACGCAGATATACTGCTATTTCGGAGGGTATCTTTCCTATGGTATTGATTCCTACACATTGCACAGTACATTTTCCACTTTTGTAATACAAGAATAAACGACGGTGAGGAGTCTCTTTTGGACGTAAATGTACATACTTTCTGTATACGTTCAAAAAATAACCATCATTTGTTTCTTCAGATATCACGAAGGATCTAGAGGAATGATTTTTGGAATCCTTGATATTAACAATTATCAGGTTTTCTTTGTCGTCTATGTCGTCAATGGTGAGTTTTGTCAGCTCTTCTCGTCTGCAAGCACCAGCTAATCCAATAATTGCTACTAACTTAATCATGAGGTATATGTCATCGGGTGCTTCAGTCATAAATTTTGAAACGTCTTCTTGAGTGAAGATTTTGGCCTTTTTCGGTCGAAAACCGACATTTTGTCTTTTAATGAATGCAGTTGTTTTGTAAAATTTGCTAATATCCAAATTTTGCTTTACTTTGAATACACTCTTCAACATTGAATATCTTGCCCATAAAGTGTTCGGCTTCCATGTTTTAGACATTTCTAGAAAATAAGCCAAGAATACTTCTTCTTTATTTGGTGTTTTCACTTTTTTATTGCTGCACCATTCAATAAAACTCGTGTATTGCTTCTCATACCTTTGTTTAGATTTCGTTGGCAATAACTCTAAGTTCGCATCTGTAGCTGCTTGCACAATTTCTTGTGGAAGTTCTTCATCAGATGAATAATCCATTGTGGCAATTTCACTGAATCGAAAATTTTATATAAGTAACGCTTTGTCTGTCACTCTGACAATTACAAACAAATTTGTGTATTGATCGGCATGACAACATCAATTACCTACTCGTTATCAGATCAATCAAAGCCTATATATAGGGTGATTTTCATAACAATACATTTTTATTTATCAATATTTGTTCATTTTTTCAATAAATAGTGCAAAATGATGGATGATTTTGAACAAACTCACTTAGTATTGCAACAAAAAAGCTTGAACTTTCATATTTTGTCACCCACCACTTATATTTTACGAGGATATCATATAAATGTTTTTCCCGCACTAGTGTGGGAAAACTTTTCCCGCACAACTGTGGGAAAATGACACTTTTCAAACTAAATTGCGTGCGGGTAGAGGGTGAATCACGCACGCTTGTAGAAAAAAATTTTTAACGTACGCACTGACGCCTATTCCATTTTCTCTGTGCCATCTTAATAAAAGTATTTGCAAGATGCAAAAAAGAACAAGAAATCGAAAACGATGAACCACGAAAACCAAATGTGCAAATTTATGATGGTTTTTTTTACAATTGATGGAAGAGACACCAGCTACTTATAATAGTATTGCTGCAAAATTACTTTAAACATTTCTTAGAAGTGACGCACAATTCGTTATCGTTGTATTCGATACATATACGTCTCCTTCAATCAAAGATCAAAAGCACAAACAGAAACAAACAGACGACTCTTTTTGAGTATTTTTTCTTCTTTATTTAGCGATAAAAATATATGTTATTTGTAAGCACTGTTAAAGGTATTAGGTTATAGAAGACCATGTTGTAATACAAACATAATGTTTCACGTTTGTAACTTTCAAGATTTACAACCACCCTACACTGTTAATATCAGATGTTCAGATACAGATATTCTGGTAATTATGTTGGGCAATTTGGAATTCGTACCTGATGAAATGGAAGTTTGGATAGACGTTGAAACTGGCAAATCTCAAAAAAATATTCATTTGAATAAATTGTATGAAATACGGGGAGAAAAATTATGTCGCTCATTACCTGATTTTCATGCGTTGACAGGCTGCGATTTTAATCCAACATTATTTCAAAAAGGAAAGAAACGACCTTTTAATACCTCCTTTTATCACCTCTTGAATGTGGCTGGAGAATTGATGGGAATAATAAATATTTTTGGGAACGGAAATCCTTATCGCACGGTATGCAGATATAAGATAATTGAATATATTTTTTTAACACTTTGCGTGGGTGGTAGAACGTTAATTGCAATGCTCATCATTCCATATGTTTACTTGTCGACAAACACCTTTTCAAGTTTTAAGCTTATAGATGTAAGGCAATTACCCAAGAATTATTTACATACTTACTAAATTGTTATTCATTAACGCAACCACATTGGGGTGGTACTCATTTTATTTTTTTGCCATGTTGGAACAACACATCGAGAGACTCCCGGACTATAAATTTAAATACAGAAAAAACTTACTTAATCTATGATCTTAATTACGTAGCCACGAACGATAAAATATCTCGTGAAACTATACCCGAGGAGGTGAAAATTAAAATAAAAAACTGAAATAAGTATAATATGTATTTTGTACTTTATATCTCATCGTTGGACTAGTTTCCATTTTTGGTTGCTGTAAGCGACGTTGCTTGAAAATTGACTGTAGCAGAAAAAAATTTTGCAGCTGGCGAATCATGAAAAAATACAACAACTTTAATTAAAAAGGACTTCCCAAAAACTTCTTGCAATGTAATTTGTCCTGTCTCACTGTCGTCTTTTTCCTCGGCATTTAAGCATGTGTCTGAATATTCGGCTCGGTGTTCTGTCAGTAAGCCTTTATAATATTCTGCCCACGTTTCTGTTTCTATAGGATTTATTTTTCGCTTTTTATTTGTGTTTTTTCTTAGATTATTTATTGTGTTCCAGGTTCTCTAGACCTTGATCCTCCTATCCTTGAGTTTATCTGTGCGCATTTGTTGTCCCATGCATGCTTCATTTTTTGCTTCTTTGGTAGCTTTTTTAACTATACAATACTTTTTTCTTGTCTACCAGTTCTTGGAACTCGTCCGTCCACCAGAAGTTTTTTGATGTTTCTTTTTCTTTCCCAGAGATTCCAATGCTGCTTCATGTATTTTTCTTTTTAACCCTTTATACATCTGCTCTTCTGTGCCTGTTACTTCTTCTTTTAGTTTTTGTGCAAGCCGTAGTTTATAGAGGAAGCTTGTAGATTCGGTTTTTAAGCTCTCCAAGTTATATTTTCTTTTTTCCTTTTTTTTCTCTACCGTATGTTCAATACTTTGTTTGTTATGTTTTATTTCTATAGGCGTTTTTACCAGTAAATGGTCCGATCCACACTCTGCTCCTCTCCATACTTTTACATCATATGCTCTTATTGATGAGTTTTGTTAAGTTACGATGTAGTCTATTATTGTTCTTAATTTTTTTGTTCTTTGTACCTATGTATATTTGCTTACATCTTTATGTTAGAAGAATTAATTTAATATTTGTGGTGAATGCTGTTTACATATTTTTTTCCATCTACGTTCACTACATCCTCTCCGTATCGTCCGATTACCCTACTGTCTAGAGCTTTGCCTACTTTACCGTTTAGATCTCCTAATAATAGTATTTCTTGTTTGTTTTTGTTTTATTTAATTCTTCATAGAGTTCTTTAAAGAAGGCGTCTTTTGTCTACTCCACTTCAGAAGTATAAGTACTCGTTAGCGTACTTATTTACTTTGCCTTTTTTTTTTCGTTTCGCTGAGTACTGCGATATCCATATTAAATAAGTGAAGCTCTCTAAAAACTTGCTCATCTTTTGTACCAAGTCCTTGAACATTCCAGCTTCCTATATTCTTTATCCGTTTTCTTTGCTTGATGTCTTTTTCCGTATAATCCCTCCGATACCCGATGCTTTGTCTTGGGATTTGTAGCATGAACTTTTTTCACAGGATAGGGAGCTAAACTATCGCTATAACCCTCTTCTTTTATCCGGGCTTGCGACCGGCAGTGACTATTGTTGAGCTACTCAGTCCACCCCACAACTGTCACTGGCAGAGTTGTAAATAGTTACCTATATTAAAAAAACCGCATAGATTATGGACTCTCTGATTTCCAATAATAGAATATTCTGCTTTATCGACTAAATGGTTTAATTTAAAATAATCGGCATCTGCCTTATGTTTTTTTTTTGATATTTGAATCATGTTAAATAAATTAAATGCTTTAACTTTACGCTTGCAAAAATGGGAATTGTTTGCAAAACATGCTGACAGCCAACGTAACGTTCAGCAGAACAATCGTTCGTCAACTGTTTGTATCTGGTGAACGCAGCCAATATAATCATATTAACCTATAAAAATGAATTTTGCGTAAAAAAAGATCAAATACGTTTTTTTTTAAATTTTATGAAAACATTCACCCCAGCCGGACCCTGACATTACATTTCCACAACACTGCTAATGCGATTTAAAAAAAATTCTATTGGATTCGTTCTTTCCATTTTTTGTTCTTACTTGACGTTGACGAAGTCTCTTTTTTATTTTCGACTCGCTTTTTAATCGCTTAGGCAGACGGCACCGGTTGATATGGATGAAAGTTAAAATGATTGCGGAAATCACGACGCGCTAGATGATACAAACTACCGTTTTGACAAATTGCTTTAACAGCTTACGCATAATTATAAATGGTCAACTGTTTTATTATGGCTAAGGGATATTTGGCGCCGAGCAAGTCCAACTGCATCCCCACCACCTACAACATAGCACTAATCGCGTTATTTTCAAAATTGCTCACCCTGTATATTCAATTTAACAAGAATCTTAATGGTAGTGGCTATACAAAAATTATAATTATGTCATTCCGTTTAATTTAAATACGATAGTTATTATAAGTACTTGTTTAAATTACCTATTTATTGTTGCATAGCCTTTAATTCTTTGATACCCGCATAACCATATTTTTTTTTTCGTGCAAAGGATCAACATTCACATGCATTTAGACATTTAAAGTGAAAGGTCCACTAAAAAAAGTACACAAGTGTGATTTTTGTTTGCGTTTAAGAAATTCAAAAATTGTTTCTAGTTATTAAGTCCATAGTTATTTTTATCCAGGGACTATAAAATTGAGTAATCTTTGTAAACATGTAATACTTTCCATTTTAAGACCAGTACTTTAAATTATTATATAAAACTCTTACCAATCTTATTCATTCTTATGTAAATAATTTGTCCGCAGACAAATTCAAAAATAATGTGTTAAAATCCTTAAATAATGTATTACATAAGAGCCATGTATTCTTGAAAACGTAAAAGCAAAATTGTGTTTACACTTCAGAAATTCAGTCAATAGCATTATAATTTAATTATTTTTAAATAAAGGTAAAAAGTGTTTAAAGAAAGGAAATATCAGTTGCCATAAATTTTAATTAATTATTTTTTTTTAAATTATATTAGGTTATACCATATGATTAAATGAAAGTTAAATCTACCTATTTCGTTGTGGGGTCGATTTTCAAATACAATAAGTGGTGGCAGAAAATCGGAAATTGTTTGTTGTAATAATGGTATTTTAGCAAAGTTTATGTCGATTATTATTTGCTATTTAAGCTTTAAATATTCCCAAAAATTTATAAAAAATTATTGCTTATGCACTGTTTTGTTGTAATTATTTTTTTAATTCACAATTAAAATTAATATTATTAATATAATGCAATCAGTTTAGAATCTTTTTTACTTTGTACTTGGTGGTGAAAATTTGTTGGATGGGACAATTTTGTTTTCCCGTAAAATAATATAATACTTGGGTACTGTTAATTCCTTACAATAAAGCAGAATAATGTTTTAAATTTTTTTCTCGCTCAAACAGATGGTACCATACCGGAGTATGTTTAAAAAGAAAGAAATTCTACTTACTGTAATGTAAGAATAGTTTAAATTTAATGAAGTAATAATAAAGATTTTACCTTTCCCTTAATGTACCAAAGAAAATTTTGTTAATTAGGTTAAAGTATTTCAATTTGTTTTAATTTTAAATTAATATATTTATAATAATAGAAGAGTAAAAAAGTGCTAAGTGGCAAAAACAAGAAGTCGACTAAATTAATTAAAAAACTTTTTGCAAGTTAATTTTGATATACCTTCATAGTAAGAAAAATTAGAAAAAAAATAATTTGGAAAGGTGCCAAGTACCGCTGATTAACATGTGCTAAGTGCCAAAATATCAGTAAAATGTTATTTTATTAACTTATTATAGAAATCTTTATGCTCCTGCTTATCCAAAAAGGGAATCATAGCTACCAAATTTTTCTTATTAGTGACAGCTATGTGACTTTCCTGAGACAGTTTTCATATAGAATTTTTTTTAAATCTTCTATGGATATACTTTTTTTAAATGAGAATCTTTTTTGGATTTGAAAAATCTGATTAGTTCTCTTTGTAAAACAAAACCAGCATTTATTCCGGGTTTTTACTTCTGTTTTCAGGTGCTTGTTACGAAATATTGTGCAGCCGTTCTTGTTGCTTTAATAGCTTGTGCTCTTACTTCTGGTTCAATGTCGCCGAAGCTTGAAATGTCTATACCCAAGTATTTGAATTTCATCTCTTGATGTACTTTCTTGTTATCAACCACTAATTTACATCTCAGAGGTGTTTTAGATGTGGTCATGCATTAAATATTTTTATTGCCATCCCGAGCGTTTTAGCAACTGTGTTAAATGTATAAAGAAGCCTCTGCAGATCATCTTCATTTTCCGCTATAAAAACTGCATCATCATCGTAGCATAGGATTTTTACCTCTTGACCTCCTATTCGATATCCTATTTTCCTGCGTACTTGTCCTATTATTTCGTCCATAATAATACATAAATACATACATATAGTCACGCCTTTTTCCCGTAGGATAAGGCAGAGACCACTTCCTTCCACTTGCTACGGTTCTTTTGCTTCCTCTACTTTCATCAGTACTCTCATACATGCTTGTCGGTTGTTGGTACTCTTGACCTAACCTTTTTTTAAAACAATGTTGATCTGATCGAGATATGTTCGCCGAGGTCGACGTCTCCCAATTTGTCCATTCACACTCGCCTTATAAACTCCTGAAAACATGAAGAAATAAAATGTTGTCCATAACACTCTTACTGTATCTTGTAGACATTTGTATAGCTGTTAGCACGATAAGCTAGTCAGCATCTTCTCCGGCTTGTACGACGAAAATTCCAGATTGTTAAAATTCATTTTTCAGCATTTTTATTAAACGTTTTTATTCCTTTCGTTAGCTAATGACTTCTTCTGATTAGTTGTCGCAATCATAGCCTCGATGATGATAATATCTATAGAGGACTGTGTTTTAGATCGACGAATGCGTTTGGAGGACTTCATACCCAAATTGACGACACCTTCAATACATTTCAATACAATGTAAAATTATAATCTTGTAGCTATTGTGCGTCGACTCGACATTTGCAACGTTATAGCTCTTAAACTATAAATGTTACGTCAAAAAGTTTTTTATAAAATTTAAAAAAAAATTTATGTTCTACAAATTTGGTAATTACTATTTTTAACGTATCATTAACCGTTAACTATATATTTAGCAATAACCATATTGAAAAAAGTTTGGAGCGCTATAAACAAAAACCCATCAATTATACAAAGAAAAGTTTCGAAAAAGTTATAGAAAATGATCTTTACTATTTTTGTCGTACGATGTACAGTTTACGAGATATTTGATAAAACGCGTTTACCAAGATGGCGGCTGACGCTCGCGCCCCCCCCCCTCCGTCACGCCAACTTGTATTTACAATCAGGGGACACCCCTGAACATATCCTAGCCAAAAAATCCTTTTAGTAGAAAATTGCATAATGAACTTACTTTTTTTGCTCTGGCTCTTGGACTATTTAATTAAATCATAAACTGTAAACAAAACAAATGAATTAGTATCTTCTTCATTATTTAGAAAGTTTTGATTCTTTAAGAGGTAAATTAAATCAAATTAAAATATAATTGAGAAAATTAATTGTAGTAGATTGTCGCAATGAAAAGTTTCCTATTTTATTTGCTCATATTTTTTGTTAAGAATTATAGTTTTGAAATATTAATAATAAAAACAAATGCTTTAAAGACCTTTAGAAAATATTAAAGTGATTTCTAGAGAAAAAGAAAAAGTTATTGATTCTCAGCTGGTCAGTACTCACCCCCAAAAAATCTACGCTTTCTAAAAATAGAAATTTCAATATGCAATGTGCTTCATACATTTTTTTAAAACCTGAATTGAAACTGGTAATTTTAATGTTTGGAGCAAATGAAAACGAGATTCTTTTAATTTTGCAAATATTGGTTAATGGTTATAATGACAGAGGCGTAAGGCTTTAAAGTAAAATATAAAAAACAATAATAATAATAATAATAATAATAATAATAATAATAATAATAATAACCAAAGTTCTATCTCAGCCACTCCATATTAACCACTCCAGCTTTTCATTCCCCGATGAGCATGCTTTCAGACCAACGGCAACTAGACCAACTCGAATTCGTTTTCATGAAGCCTGCAGAAAATACTCTACAGAGAGTTTCTCCATTTTAACCAACAACGTTCCTTCTATCCCGCCATGGCAATTTACCCTACCAACCTTAAATTACGGATTATCATCATGGAAGAAAAGCGAGACATCTAGCTCAACTTACAGAGCTCTTTTTATGAGTGAAATATTTTCGTACACAAATAGTCTCATCATTTACACCGATGGATCGAAAACAAGTGATGGTGTTGGCGCTGCAATTGTAATAGGAGAAAACGAGCACTTCTGGTCTTTGAATCCTAGTTGCTCAATTTTCACTGCGGAACTATACGCCGTATGGCAAGCCCTCCTTTTCTTTTCGTTTTCAACCCACCAAAGCTGCGTAGTTTGTTCTGACTCATTGAGTGCAATTCAGTCACTAAATAACAGGTTCACAAGAAATAATTATTGCCAAAATATCTTAGAACTAGTTACTTATCTAGCGCCGGAAAAAAAATGCACCATTCTTTGGACTCCTAGCCACTGTGGCATCACTGGTAACGAAAGGGCAGATCTTGCGGCGAAACAAGCAACACTCACTCCAGAAGATGAAGGAATCCCTATTCCTTATACTGATATGAACATCCAAATCAACTCAAAAATTTTTAGTACATGGCAAGAAAGATGGACCTCCCAAAATACTCAATTGAACAATATTAAGCCAAATACTAATAAATGGAGATACCCAATTACCCTGAACAGACGTGAACAAGTAATTACTTGCCGCCTCAGAATCGGACATACCCATCTCACGCACTCGTATCTCTTAGTGGGAGGGCCCAGACCCCGATGCGACCATTGCAATACAAGAATGTCAGTTGCGCATATCTTCTCATGTCCGATGTACACGTATCTCATGCACAATATGGGAATAAACCCTGATTTTGAAAATAATTTGAATAATTCCGAAAATATTAGAAAAGCTCTTACCTATATTGATCATCTTCGTTTAACAAATAGAATTTAAATACTATACTGGCAGCTAAATGATCATGGCAATCAAACGCTGCCTAATCCAAAAAAAAAAAAATAATAATAATAATAACCGACTGTTGATCAGGTGGAAACCTTCTGGAAAGGCATATATGAGGTGACACGTCCATTCAATAGAGATACTCCAGCCCTGACGCAGTTCGGAGCCTTTTGTGAATGGTTTCGAGAGCCTGAGCCCGAATTTCTGCGTCAACCGATAACCACCGAGGAGGTTCGATAAACCCTAACGGGTACAAATAACTTTGCTGCTCCAGGTCCCGATGGGATAAATAACTATTGGTGGAAAAAGTTATTACATACCCACCACCATTTAGCCAGAATATTTAATGACTGGCTAAATGGGGAGCAGCAAATACCGGAGTGGTTTATTGAAGGGCGAACCGTGCTTGTCCTCAAGAAAGGAGATTTGTGCAATCCAAAGAATTACAGACCAATAAGCTGTTTAAACGCATGCTACAAGCTGTTTACACGGATTTTGTACATGCGCATGCTCCTAGTAGTAGACCCGATTTATCAGCGGATATATGAACAACGAGGGTCTAAGAGAGGTGCAGGGAAAACCTGCTGATAGATAGGTCTATTACGCAGGACTCCGTGCAGTACAAGCGGAACCTCTCTATGGCCTGGATCGATTATCGAAAGGCATTTGATACAACGTCGCACGAGTTACTCGTGTACCTACTCAAGTGCCTTTCGGTACCCGAACCGATAGTGAGATGCATTGAACAACTAATGCCGCTTTGAAGGACTCGCTTTACCATAACATCGGGTAATGTGAAAGTCCAGACAGAGCCGGTCATCATCAAGAGGGTAGTTTTTCAGGGAGACTCCCTCAGCCCTCTCTTTTTTTGCATCTCACTGTTACCATTATCCGTTGAATTCAGGAAAACGAAGGGTTATTACTGCGGACCACCCAGTCACCGAGGGCATAAGGTCACCCACTTTTTTTATGTGGATGATCTTAAACTTTATGCTTCCGGCGAGAGGGACTTGGATCAATCCCTCATGGTGGTACAGTAGTTTACAAAGGCTATTGGAATGGAATTTGGGATGGACAAATGTGCACTGGTTCATCTTAAGAGAGGACAATGCGAGGAATTCAACAAGGACGCGCCGCTAGTGGACGGAAGTATCCTACATCATTTTAATGCCGGAGAGACGTACACCTACCTGGGGAGGGAGGAAAGCCACATCCAGGAAACACAAATGGTGAAAGACGCTCTCCGCAACAAGTATAGGCAGTGACTCCGACAGATCTGGTCTTCGGAACTGTCGGGCAAGAATAAAGTCGCTGCTACTAACATGCTTGCTGTTCCGATCCTGCTCTACTTCTTTGAAGTAATGAAGTGTAGAAGGCCGTCATCCTGGGATCATTGCGTCTGCTTAGAGCACACGATATTCGGTCTCAGTGATCACTCACCTAAGGGCGTGGGGAGTGGTCACTGGTTTCTCTCCAGCTCGGCTCTGCGAGATATCGGAACCGCAGAATCGTGACTGGTATTTAATAAATTAAATCAATAATAAAAATAAAAATAATAATAATAATAATAATAATAATAATAAATGATTATTTATTCGTTATAATTAATAATTATTTATTCGTTTAGTATGGTAACAATAACAAAGGGATTTTATTAACACCTTATGATTTTCTTATAAAGTTACACACATTATGTTACATTTTCAATATTTACAATATATTAAAAAATATTTCCGCCAATAAAATGTTAAAAAATTTACAAAAAAGCCTACTCTTCATTAATTTTTTTATGCAACGTTGGTCATGTTTTAAAAATATTTCTGTTTTTCTATAAATTTCTATAACATCACCACTTTGGTTACTCAAGTAGTCTCACTTTTAACTTAGATGATCTATTTCACATCAACGATTTGTTGGAAACAACTTCATGTCCAGTACACATCTTCGCGGATGATAGTACCCTTCATACCGCTTTTTCTTCCAGAGCTCCTATATTTGCCCGTGAAACCAAAAATGAACGAGGAAGAAATGTCAACAACATAAATATGGACTTGGCAATTCAATGCAAATAAAACACAAGCATGTCTTTTCTCTAGAAAAGCCCATCTCACTGTGCCCAACATAATATTGTCAGGAGTAACCCTACCACTGAAGTCATCCATCTCGATGCTTGGTATTACTATCAGCAATAACCTTTTTTGGAAAAATCACGTGAGATCCATTGCCAAATGTGCATCCCAAAAACTTGGCTTTTTGTTTCGTGCCAAGAGCTATTTAACTTCCAGTCAGCTGCTTATGATCTATAAGGGATAGATCTACCAACCCCAAAGGAAGAAAGACGTTTGTCCCAAGTTACAGCGGCAACGGAAGAGTCCTTTCTTAAGAAAATCAATAATCTAGTTTACCGCAGTCAATTAGGATTGTTATTTTTCTTAGTATTGTGTTAATATAAATGTTGGGTTTTTAAAAAAGTGTTAGCATTTTTATCACAGACAGCTTAGTAAATTTAAAACGATATATTATTTTAAGTAAACCTCCTGTATTTTTATCTATATATATTTATATTTTTAAATTTTTGAAGTTAGTAAATAATAACTTGTCGTCAGTATTCTGCTTACTTAAATAATACTTTTAAATTTTTATCTTAAATAATTAAATTTAAAAGTTTTTTTATCCATTCATATATTTTTGTATTCAAATATAATTTTCTAAGTAGCCAAAACAGTTAAACTATTGTCTTCCTACATATTGTGAAATTTCTTTTCACAACCTACATACTTTTATTTGTATATGTTAACGGTGTGGTGTCTTAAAGGTTACCGAAATAAATGTATAATGCAATTTAAAAAGTAATAATTACTATCATTTTTGTTTTCAATGGTCTAATACCTAACAGCAATGCTTCTATAATTACACGTCAAGTCGTCAAATAATGAAAAATCGAACATCATCAGGTCATTAGAAAAGAATTACGAATGAAAGGCACCTTTTAAACATCCCTACTTTTTCACGATAGCAGCGCCACATCTAGCGTTGATTGAAACCGAATTGGGTACCAGTGGCGTAACCTTAATATTTTTTAACGATTACCGAATATTTTTATACATACTGAGTCACGAATCATTAGACATGACGATGTAACTTAGGCAACGTTCTATCGGAATATACTTGGGAAGGTATTGTGTTCCTCTTCCTTACATACCACACTATAGCGGATAGGAATGGTTTTAGCATTATTGCCAAATCTTTTTCCGTTCAGTAATTTTATCTGATTTTGTAATAATTAAAAGAAATAACATAAAACCACTAGTAGTTCACAAGTATAATGCAGATTATTCTAACATTAATTTATTTCAGAAAAAAGTAAATGTAATGGTCTATTTTTATGCATTGTAACTAGTAGATAATTATGTTAGGTTTAGTTTCATTAATTAAGAGCAAATACTTTAACCGACAATAGTGATCGGACAAATACCGTGGTTTCAATCGCGCCGCGGCCATAAATTATTCGCTATATGGGGGCGTTTTGGTGCTGTCAAAGAAATAGGTAAGCGCCTTGCGTGGACGATACTGCCTATGTCAAAACAAGGACGTATTTATCGTAAGAATACTATACCACGCTGCAACTACCTTAACTTAATGTAATATTTGCAAGAAAAAAAGTATAATATTATTTTTATTATTATTTACTGAATTATATTAGGTATATATAATTTTTAATATGTTCCTTCAAAAGTTATGTTGCAAATACAATAAAAGATTTATTATTTTGACTAATCGTGATGAAAAAATCGACTGCGAAATACACCGGCAAATATTTTAAATTCACAATTATCGACCTACAAAACTTAACAAACATTTTACATGAAAATTATTATTAAAAATTTTTTATGCCCCATTAAACCCAACCTCGAATTCTATAAACCTACCAGCACCATATAAATATACCATTATTATTAGTATTTTATAGAGTGATGGGAAAATATTGTAATAAGCTTTATATGAAGTCAAAGATAATTCGTCTTCTTGTTATGTCTGAGATTTCAAATGAAATGCTTTCAGTTAACTAGGCTAAGTTAATAATTAGTTATCTAATTAGTTACTCTGAAAGTAGTTCACCGGGAAGAAAACAAAATTACGCGATGCACAACTCATATTTTCTTAGAAAACGGATACAAATCAATTACATTGATATATTTTTTATCAGAAAGGTTAGTTGGTCTCTAGTAGTTGTTAGAGAAAATATTGAAATTTAAATTATTTTACAACAAAAGAAATTGGTTAAAATTTATTTAATATGCAACCACTAAGCACTTTTGCAAGTTTAAGTTTGGTTGTAGTAAATTAAAATATCTGGTTGAGGAAGATTTTAAATTTGTATTTTCTAGGAATGAAACATGAAGGTATTGGATGAATTACTAATTTACACATCAATAAAACATTTATCAAGCAATATGGTTTTTTTTAGTAGGAGGTTTTACAAATAACAAAATAAAAACATACAACCCAGTATAAATTACTTTAAAGATTTTTTACCTTCTACTAATTGTTAAAAATTAAAATGTCTATTTGAAATATGGAATTGCATCAAACTGTGGATACCTGGGCACCAGGGGGTGGAGGGAAAGGAAAAATCCGACACCCTTGCAAAACAGGGGGTCGAATCTGCGTTCACTGGACCAGAACCGGTTTTTGGAGTCACCACAAGTGCCGCCAAAACAATTATTTCGGACTGGGCGAAAAGGATAATACTCACGTACTGGTCCAATATACAATATACCACCTCGGAAAGATAGGTCTGAACCAACATACGGACTGTCGGTTTTGCTGCGCGGAAGACGAAACTGCTGTACATATACTATGTTCATGCCCTGCCTGGGAAGAATAAGGTTCGACATATTTGGTTACACCAACCTAGAACCTAGTGATTTCAAAAAAATCTCACCCTATACAACCATGAACTTCGTGAGAAGGGCTGGATTGTGCGGTGTAGCCTCTAGGGGTGAGCCACAATAGACAAACTAAGGTTCGCGGTGAAGGGGCGACCACGCTCCACTCACATGATACCCAACCTTACCTAAGCATTTGAAATATAGAGTGAAAAAAAATAAAGTAAAGTTTACCTACAAAAAAATTCATGTATAAAACTCGAATATGAAGCGACTGTTATTTTTGCACATTTTCTATCTTATTTTAATTTAATTTTTTTTGTATAATCCGAATTTTTTTTCTTTTTTCAGATGTCAAATTAACCTAAGCGGTAAGTTTTTTAGTATTCATATTTTATAACTAATTGAAATTTTTTTTTATAAAGGATAAAAAACAAACAACAAAACTCTTTTAAAATAATCTATTAACACCGATAGGCTAACAGCATTTTAAAAAAGTCGACAGTTTCGTAGATAAGAAAACATTCAAAATTTAAATTCCTCATAAATTAAATTTATTTGTTTAACCTTATACGTAGTTAATTTTAAAATATTGTGTGTAGGGATGGGTTTGGCATTGGAAGAATCCATTTGCCACAGACTTGTTATGTTATAACTGTTAAAGGTCTAGACCAATATTCCCCAAAAAAATTACCAAAATGTCGGATACGGCCCTATTTTGGGTATTAGGCAGATATGTTATATTTAACGAAAATGCCATATTATGGTTTTGTAATAAACCCAGAAGTCGTGTGATTTAATTTAAGGATTTCTTATTTCAAGTGGCAATTCTTGGGCCTCGGCTAAGAGTGCTTGCATGGGTGTTGATTTTAAGGCTCCTAAGCTTATTCTAACGGCATTATACTGTATTCTATCAATTGCGCTGTTATGACATTTCGCTGCAGAACTATACAAGATGCTTCTATAATCTATGATAGAGCGAATGTATACCCTGTAGAATTGAAGTGCGATACTAGGATCTACACCCCCTTTGGTTTTTGTGACACATCTTAGCATGTTGATTCCCTTTTCGCATTTGTTTTTAATGTTTTCTATGTGTTTATTTCATGTTAGTTTTTGGTACAGGCCAATACCCAGATATTTAAAATGCTTTTTTAACGAGAATATTTATATCACTCAAGTTCCCGGGTATAAATATTGAATAAAATAGGACTCAAAACCGCTCATTAGGGTAAACCCTGATCCACCCATCAAGGCCCGTATAAATTATTGTTTTGGTCTTTTATGTACATTTTTCGGTTCCTGTAAATATCCACAATAATGGCAGATGCTTTAGAGCCAACTTTTAAGGAATGTTACTTTTATATTGACGAATAAACAAGCCAAATAATTATAATTAGTGAATTTGTTCTGGATGTCAACCACAAGATGAAAAACAGCTTCAATCGTACCGAGGCCTCTACGAAATCCATATTAAGTGTTCGGTAATTTTGAAAAATGTTCGAGATAATTTGTTTTTTTCGTTATTTGTTAAATTTTTCAAAATATTTTAGAAGATTATATCTTCACCTGGAGAAACAAGTCATTACCATGTAGTGGGAGGTTTTTTGGATATTGTGTACGGTATCTAGAGCAAAGTATTTTAATAGTTTCTAGGGGTACATGAGATTTGCCAACGAATTTTTTATTTGAGAGTTTTTTAATAAAGCTTTATATTTTACTAGGGGAAGCGTCTTTATTCAGGTTATTTAAAAAAAATTTACAACTTGCTTGGCATTTAGTTTTAAAAAGGGGTTTTGACTGAGCTTCCGTGTTCATCAATATAATTTTATTAATTCGAAGCCTGTTTATATTTTTCATATAGTTTTCTTCTTTCCTTAACCATCTGTCCCACCAGATTGGCCAAGATACTGAAGGTAAAAAGGCTTCATTCATTTTCATTGATACACATAGTGCTCCATCAATAGCATCAAAGAAGTTCATTAGGGTAATTGAATTGTGATGGAGAAGATTTTATCAACAGGAACAGTAACCAGTCTGCGGATTTTTTATTCTATTTGGTGGCTGAAAGAATACTTTCAAAGCTAAATTCGCAATTGTAATTAATAACAATTGGGTAGTGATCATATCCTATTCTATTAGGTGAGACAAACCATTTGATTTTACTCATAAGATTGGGAAATTCGTTACTGTCCACAGCACTGATCAGACGATTGCCATTAGTTTGGTTAAAAAAAGATCTTCACAAAGTGTGGTCACAGTTGAAGTCCCCACAAAATAAAATATTTTTGGTAAATTGTGCAAATAGGTTTTCCCAAATCTTAGTACCCACGTCTACACGTTTGTAAACAGACACAATTAAAATGTAAAGCTTCCCTAAATAAATTGCACATATTTCTATTTTATTTGAAAAAATGAATAAGTAACATAGTCCAATTTAAAACAACTTCTACCTTAGCCACAAAAGAAAGTCATAAGTTTGGCATAAATATGCACGATCTGACCCTTTTATTGAGTTTAGCTGGAGTTGTTTTACAGTTTGCTTGGTTTCCCATCATCATAAAAAACCATAGCTTTAACAGCCAATTAAAAATTAAAATTCTTATTTAAACTCAAAAAGTACCTTTTTCAATTTCAACTGAAACTAAAAAATGAGTAACTGTATTTGGGCGCAGAGTGGTTTCAAATTAACGAGCTAAGCTTACTTTTGTAAGTGTGGGTTATTGGAAGAAAAAATATCACGATATTTTACATAACCTAACAAAATGGACACAGTTGAAAAGACAGCATGTTATATTTTACACAATAATACTCCAATGGGTGCCAGCAAAAATATTTATATACTTTAATAATGTGAAATAAAAATATTAAAAATAAATGAATTTTAAAATATTTAGAAGCATCTTGTGCCAAATCTACTTTTTTGGTAACGCCTACACACCGATTGTGTTTTATCTAAAATTATACTTTAATGTTTTGATTAAAAATACAATAGGATATAATTATGTAAAGTATCTAATTTTGTAACACTCAATTACTAAAAGAAATTTTTTTTTCGTGGGAATGGTTACAAGATACTATTAATTTGTTAACCAATTATTTTGTTACTTTGCGATATTAACAACGCGTTGTTTTAGTACCAAATGTAACATTACTCAAAACTAACAAAAACATGTTTTTGCTCGCTATATTTATTTCAATAGCTTTATTTTGACAAATCTAGAGAATACGGAGAATGTGGCAGCAGTTTGAAACTCAATTCGAGAAGTTTTGTTATCGGAACCATTCACTTGTCACACAGTGCATGGTCTTAATGAGCACATAGAGTTGTTTTGCCTTAATTCCATTCTTTAAATGGTCCAATAACCAAATATAATATTTACTTAAGACTGTTTTTCCTTTTTCAAGACAGTCTCATCTCAAACAATTATATTTTTATCCTACTTAAACTGCTCCAAATGGCGTTCTGAAATATCAACATTGTAGTTTTTGTACCGCTCTGAATAAGCGGGGCACACATTTAAAAACAATTTTCTCATATTAAATGTATACTGTAATTTGATTTATTTAGGATATCAGATATTTCCTGCAACTTTTTTTTGGGATTGTCAAAATAGTTTTGAGGATATTTATGTTTTCTTGCATAGTCACCTCTTTTAGGGCTATATTTCACCGAGACACCATGGTGGCGCAACCAACCGCGCAGCTGTGGTGTCTTTAAGCTACCAAACCGAGACACCATAAAGACACCAGAATTACCACACTGCGGCAGGGTTCCCAAATTTTAAGTTTAAGTTAAAGCAGTTGGAGGACTTCTTGGGGAATACTTTTATCTGGGATATATTTTGGTACATTTTAAAATCAAAAGTTTCTTTATTTTTATTAGTTTTTTTTGTTTGTGGTTGTTAATTTAGAGTTTATTTTCCATGTTTTATTTTTTAGAATATTCCTAATGTATTTATTTGAGAAATGTTAAAAAAATTGTATGCTTCTATTAGTGTAATTTATTAAAAAGGTTCATTTTGAGGGATTGTGGACTTCCTTCAGTCCAAATTACTAACAATAATAACACACAATAAACCATAAAGAATAAATATGGTCAAAAATAGGATTTAGAAAAATTCGGGAAATTTTTGTTAAAAAAGTTACAAATTTGGTGGTTTTTCCATGTTAATTAGGGGATTTTTAGTTAGCCGACCTCGCAAATGGAGTTCACTGCAGAGTGGACGTCACTGGAAACGTATATACGACGCTGTATTAATGTTATGCATGATGCCGTGAAAATCAAAGCGATTAAAATAAATGTAAGCAAAACGAAAGTAATGGTTTTTAAAAGAGAGGAAAGCATAAAAAACTGTAAAGTTTTGATTAAGGGAGAGAGAATGGAACAAGTAAATGAATTTGTGTACTTGGTTTCAAAGTTTACGAGAGATGGAAAGTATGACAGTGACATTGAGCGAAGGGTGTTGGCAGAAAAACAAATGAATGGGGTACTACATAGCTTTATGAGCAGTCAAAAAGTGTTAAAAAAGGCACGTCTGGCTGTGCATAGAGGTTTGTTGATTCCTACACTTATGAATGGTAGTAAATGTTGGGTTTGGCAGAAGCAGCATGAAAATATCATTAATGCTGCGAAGATGAGTAGTTTGAGAAGTATATCCGGAGTAAAAAATAGTGAGATAAGAGAACGCTGTGATGTAAAAGAAGATGTGGTTACAAAGATAGATAAAGGAATGCTTAGATGGTTTGGACACATAGAAAGGATGGATGAAGGAAGATTGACGAAACAAATTTATAAGGTGAGTGTGAATGGACAAGTCGGTAGAGGTCAACCTCAGCGAACATATCTCGATCAGATCAACATTGTTTTTAAGAAAGGCCAGGTCAAGAGTCCCAATAACCGACGAGCATGCGTGAGAACACTGATAATGTAAAGGAAGCAAAAGATGTGTGTAGGAACCATAGCAAGTGGAACGAAGTGGTCTCTGCCTACTCCTACAGAAAAAAGGCGTGACTATATGTATGTTTATATGTACTAATTAATTGACATTTTAAAAATTTCGATATTTGAACGGATATGTTTCTACCATTGCCCTCAATTTTTGTTTACCTAGGTGCTACTCCAAGTAGTCGATGCATGAAGCTGTTCTGGCAGCAAACCACGTTATTGTTTGTGGTGTCAAAGAAAAAAAGGATAATGAGTGGATTATTAAAAACAATTTGCTCTGCTGGTCATTTTCACTTTAAACAAATTATTAGTCACCATTAAACAACAATAATCTTCACACAAATGCACGCTTTCAGGTAAATAAACACAAAGCGTTCAGTGTCATTCATGTCCGTATGACTATGTTTAATTGTTTATTATTAATAAAGCAAACTCCTTAAACATCTTTCTTACTATTGCTGAACTTAAAACAGTGATTAATTAATCCGTAAAATTTGGCTTTTTCATTGTTAAAAAAAACAAAAGCAGCGACCCTAAAACCATTGTAACTTAATGACTGATAATTAACATGTTATAATATTTTGACACGTAGGTATCTTTTGTGGGTTGGTATTTACTTATAATATGGATTTATAATTAGAGTATTTATAATTAGAGGCCCCATCTGATGGTCCCAATCACGATACTTTGTAACGTGCGTCATATGTAGATTAAATAAAAAAATATATTTAAAAATTGTATTAAACCACTACTTTGAAATTTGATTTAAAGTAAAATTTTTACTTTAAAGTTGATTATATTTAAAAAATTGTTAAAACCAACAGTAAAATTTTACTAACAAATTATCTAACATTGCAAATCCTAAATTCGCTTTCATTATTTGTATTCTTACTGTGAAATGTTTTTAAATTATTTATATTCGGCAGCTTTTGAGGTAGTACTCATTGCTTAAAAAACTTGCCAATAAATTTTAGTGAACCAAAAAATTACACTAATTGCTGAATCTTATCAATTTGAACAACTATAGTGGGCATGAAGCTCTGATGCACTCTGTTATGTTCTAAAAAAAATTAAGTCTGCTGTAATGTTTTAACTTGGTACGTTAATGTTCGTTTTATTACAATGGTTTATGTGCCACCATTGTGTACACTGTGTACCTTTAAATTTCAGAAACACATACATACATACATATAGTCACGCCTTTTTTCAGTAGGGGCAGGCAGAGACCACTTCCTTTCACTTGCTACGGTTCTTACACACATCTTTTGCTTTCTCTACTTTGATAAGTGCTCTCATACATGCTCGTCGGTTGTTGGTACTCTTGACCTGGTCTTTTTACAAAACAATGTTGATCTGATCAAGATATGTTTGCCGAGGTCGATTTCTACCGACTTGTCCATTCACACTCGCCTTATAAATTTGTTTCGTCAACCCTTCTTTATCCATCCTCTCTACGTGTCCGAACTATTTTAGCATTCCTTTATCTATCTTTGTAACCACATCTTCTTTTACATCACAGCGTTCTCTTATCTCACTATTCTTTACTTTACCAAGCGAGTCACTTTAGCTATACTTCTTAGACTACTCATCTTCGCAGTATAAATCCTATTTTTATGCTTCTTTTGCCAAACCCAACATTTATTACCATACATAAGTGTAGGAACCAACACACCTCTATGTACAGCCAGACGTGCCTTTCTGGCTGTTTATAAAGTTATGCAGTGCCCCATTCTTTTGTTTTCCTAATAACACCCTTCGCTCAATGTCACTGTCATACTTTCCATCTCTCGTAAACTTTGAACCCAAGTACACAAATTCATTTACTTGTTCCATTCTCTCTCCCTTGATCAAAACTTTACAGTTTTTTATGCTTTCCTCTCTTTTAAAAACCATTACTTTCGTTCTGCTTACATTTATTTTAATTGCTTTGATTTTCACGGCATCATGCATACCATTAACCATCGCCTGCAACTCCTCTTCAGATGACGCTAATATGACTTGATCATCGGCGTAAAGAAAGCATTTGATGATCAAATCATTCATTTTTAAACCATACGCACTTTCTTTTAAATCTTTTAAACAATCGTATATGAACAAGTTAAACAACCATGGCGAAGCCACAAATCCCTGTCCACATAAGCAGCTTTGATTTTCACGGCTTCATGCATACCATTAACCATCGCCTGCAACTCCTCTTCAGATGACGCTAACATGACTTGATCATCGGCGTAAAGAAAGCATTTGATGATCAAATCATTCATTTTTAAACCATACGCACTTTCTTTTAAATCTTTTAAACAATCGTCTATGTACAAGTTAAACAGCCATGGCGAAGCCAAAAATCCCTGTCCACATAAGCAGTGGAATCCTCGTAAAGTGATTTCAGTGCTCGTATTAAACTACCGCTCACCCCATACATAGTCAATGTCGACCACAAGTCGCTCCTTACCACTCTGTTATAGGCATTTTCCTTCTCTATAAAACCGCAAGAGACCTGAATTTTAGCCAAGAATTTTTCGACTATATCTCGTCATAAAAAGATCTCATCCATACATCTCCTTCCTCTTTTAAATTCTGCTTGCACATCCTATATCATCTTCTCAATTTCATTCGTTATTCTTTTAATTAATATTTTTGCATACAGTTTGCCGACTTTTCCTTTGTAAAGCGAAACGATAACGGCCTTACCAGTCGTCTGGTAAGCTACCAAAGGTTAAAAAGGCGGTACAGCAGACTAGCTACCACGATTTGTCCAGCCTTCAGCATTTCAACTGTTATCCTGTCGTATCCAGCAGCTTTACCCAATTTCATACTGTTCAACGCATCCACAATTTCTGTCGTACTTATTTTCACTTTCATTGCAACTTTCACTTTTCAGAAATAAAAATATTATATCTCAAAATAAAGCTTAGGACTAGTGTCAATTTTTAAAAAAAAGATAAGTTGTGAGTAGCTGCCATTACAGTTCTTTTATTCCTCGGTTGACACTCGAGCAGTGAACACCTGGGAGTTGGTTTGTGTTTTTATATCATATCTATTATATTAAGGAAATACTCCTTAACTATGGATTTTTGAAATTGGTTTAAGGTGAAAAATTTATATATTTATTAAATGAATTGTTGTGAGAAATAGATTAAATTACAATATCAATATTTAATGTAATTTGGAGCTTATTAAATAAACGAGAAACACGTATTTTTTGCCATTTGACAGTAAATAAGTCAATAAGAAAAGATTTTTTTTATGTAACACTTTTGCGCGCCGGCGCCGACAGCAAGGAGTAGATGGGCGTGGTAAACTATAGAATGCTCTGAGGTGTGGGCAGCTCCACCGCCGGAACCTCTGTTGCCTAAACTCACTTGCTTTTCGACGACGTCGTTCACTGCGTAGATGTTTGGATCCTTCGATAACTCAGTAAAGCTGGCTCGATCTGTTTTTTATTACTATAGGCTGAAGGATTTACTGCATTTTATCGCCGTGAATTTTGTTATCACAGTAAATGAAACATCACACTTGTCATTGAGAATATATTGTATAACTTTAATACATGGAGCTTACAGTTTAAAGCCTCCTGTATCTTCGGAATAATTTCACTGGTTGTTAGCTTGAATTTGATGTATTTTATTTAATTATATTGATGAGAATTTTACCACGTGGTGTTTTAAAGCCGTGCTCTTAGCGGCGGGCGTGTGTATTAACGACGGTCGAAATGGGAAAGAGAACGAGAAGCCGGAAACCTTTTCGAACTTGGCTTCTTCTCGCGTTAAATTCAGCGTTTTTGATTGGTCATTGTAGGGTCACGTGACCGTAAAACCGGTTGCTAAAATTGCGCGCGAAGATTTTGGAATGTTCTGGAATAATAAATGCACGTGCTCTTCAGCTGATTTTTAACTTGCACGGGTCCCTTTGTTTCTAGCCGAACAAAACATTATAGTGGATTACAAAAACTGCACGTGTCTTTTAAATGATTTTCTTGTCGGCGTCAGGGCCGTACTGAGTAGTTTAAAAATCAAGGAATTTCTCAAAGAGGAATTGTACAGTTGGAAGTACTGATTTCCAACAACTTTTTTAAATTATTTTTTTTACTTTTGCGACATTTTATTTATCTTTTTTTGTACGAAACAATACAACATCAATTAATAAACAGTCAGAAAAGTCCCAACTCAATAGCAAACAAGAGTGCCTACGAGGGACATTTTTATAGACAAAGCAGTTTAGCATTGCACAAATAAACATCTAAATTTGAAATAATTGAGATTTTTTAAGGGGGTTAATTAAATAAAAATTTACTTCTTTTTTGTTACAAAAGTAATCATTTAAAAAGTGTAAACAAAAAGTAAAATGTCTATTTCTTCTTTTATATTTATAAATTCGGATTGATAACTATTATAAAAAAAAATGATCCAATATTTTTTTTATTTAGACACGAAAAAGATACCTTTTTTTGTTATCAGATCTCCTATCCTTAATTTGGTTAATTTTTAAAGGTTAAAATAAAGAAATGCTTAGGTGGTTTGGACACGTAGAGCGGATGGATGAAAGAAGATTGACGAAATAGATTTATGAGGGGAGTGTGAATTGGCCGGTAGGGGTCGACCTCGGCAAACGTATCTCGATCAGATCGAAATTGTTTTAAAGAAATGCCAGATCAAGGGTACCAACAACCGAAGAGCATGTATGAAAGTATAAAAAGCGAAAGACGTGTGTAAGAGTCGTAGTAAGTGAAAAGAAGTGGTCTTCTTCTAACCTTACGGGAAAAGGGAGTGATATGTATGTATTAGAATAAATATAAAATACTTTCGAGCAGGGCAACTCAAAATCTTGTATTCTTCTTCTTATAGTGCATCTCCTATCTGAGGTTTGCTATCATCACAGCTATCCGGACCTTATTGACTGCAGCTCGAAGAGTTCAACATTGCTACAATTAAATTAGTCCCTTAGGTTTTTAAGCCAAGACACACGGCGTCTTCCAATATTGCTACTTCCATCAATCCCTTTTCCCTTTGAACTATCAGCTGGAGAAGATCATATTTGGGTCCTCTCAATATATGACCTAGATATTGAAGCTTTCTCTTTTTTATGGTGTTAATAACTTCACATTCCTTATTTATCCGATTTAGAACTTCCACATTAAAGATGTTTTCTGTCCAGGGGATACGTCACATTCTTTGGTAGCACCACATCTCGAAGGCTTGTAGTTTGTCCGTGTGATTCTTCTTGAGAGTCCATGCCTCTACTCCATACAAAAGCGCGGAAAACACTTAACAACGCAGCATCCTCATCCTAAGTCCAATCTTAATATCTCGACTGGTGAACATTTTCATTTTCGTAAACATTGGGCTGGCTATCTCTATTCTTGTTCTTATTTTTTTTGTTTTATCACCCGATTGTTCTATCCAGGCTCCCAGGTATTTGTATGACTGCATAATCTGCTACTGACACGTTTATATGGTTGTGATTTTGGGAAACTTTGTAACCATCATTAACTTGGTTTTCTTAAGATTTATCTTTAGACCGTATTCGTAACATCGATCATTTAATTTCTCTAGAAGATGTTGTTTGTCTCTTTGATTGCTCGGTAACAAGACGGTGTCATCAGCATATTGCATATTATTATCGTGAATCGTTAAAACGATTTATCACATAACGTTGGAATTATCCTTAAACATGTTTTAGCAATAGTAAAAAATAAAACAATAATGAGAAAAATTCACAACCTTCCTTAATTATTTAAATGGAAGCTGAATTAGAAATGAAACCATTTTAGGTTTTTAAGTTGGTAATATAACTTTGTTATTTTATTGCAGAACTAGCATTGTTCTTTAAATTGCAAGCAAAGCATTTTTTGTTTAGTTAATACATTGTTTTTAAGATTTACGGCAATATCTGTGAATGAAAATTATATATCTTTTAAGAGGATAACGGTATTTTTTTTAAATATGGGAAGTAATTAACTCTTATTAAAATTAATTATAAATGGCAGACTTATCGTTTGTATGCTTAAACATGTTTTGTATGTTTTGCGTAATAAAACGGTACTGCTAACATTTACACACTTCATAAAATCGGACGTTACTAGATTTTTATAAAAATAATAATAAATCTTACCTACACGATTTAATGACAATTTATCAACTGGTAACAACAAGCAAACATCTTAAGGAATATTTTTATATAGGACAGGACACCTTGTGGAAATTTGGTATGTTCACAGACTCTAGTTCCCTATTTTTGTTCACATTTAAGACGGTCCGCTGTAGTTGCAGCCGCAGCAATCACCTAAGTGAAGTGGGCCAATACCGAGCTGCGCTCCCATTGCCACTACTGAAGTAGTGCGCATGGCACCAAGAGCGTCTATTAGTATCAAAGTTTTGGTGCACTCTATTATTGTCTTGGCTGATGACTTCTGTACTCTGGGCCAACAGACAACCGAAACGTACAGTAGCCTTGGTTAAAATATCGCCGTGTATGTTCATAAAACTATTCTGGGTCTTAAGCCACAGGTCTGGCTACATGTTCTGCATATCCAGTAATACACGCTTACGCTTCTGCAGCGTTATTTAAGGTGCACCTTCCAGCTTAGCTTCCTGTCTAGTGGTATGCCTAGAAATTTTACTAAGTAAGTCGGAGTTAACCTTATTCTTTTAAGTTCGGGTCCCTTCACGGGGCCCTTCATTGGACTCTCCACGGGGCGTACCATGTACTTGCGGGTAAATATGACGAGCCCAGTTTTAAGCGAATTTACTGAGAGGCCGATCTTGTTACACCATCCTTCTTCTACCACTTCTAGCGCTGTTTGAGTGAGCTCTAGAAATGGCTCTAGAAAGGGACCTCGTATAAGGAGAGCAAAAATCATCAGCATACTCTTGCGTAAAGAATCCTTTGTCGTTCAGTATTTTAAGAAGCCTATCGTCCATTTTAATCAATGGTAAAAGACCAAGAGGAAGGTCTTCGACGCGCTGGGTGGACCAAACCACAGAAATCATTGGTTACGGTCTGCAAGAAGCTTCTCTTGCAGCTCAAGACAGAGAAGAAGACAGATAACTACGATCCGAGCAATTAAGACATGATGTCACCATACTCTCTCGAGAGTAAAAGGACAAGAAAGAGATTGGTCATTTAACACCATAAGAGTGGGGAGTCACCCAATTTGTGACCTCCACTGTACCTTGTGGGGCTGTCACTCGTCGCTCTAGAATGCCCCGGATCCACTCCACAAGACTCTGCGGTACACCTCTTCGAGCAGCCTCTCTACACATTACTTTATGTGATGTGTTGCTAAAGGCATCTTCAATAATAAAAAAGGTGCCTATAACGAAGCCTTTCCTCAATGACAGAAACAGTCGATTTCTGTCACTGCTTGTGTCAATGAAGTAAAATACAATTTTCATTAAAAAAAAATTGTTTGTTATAAAAAATCATTTCAAATAATACCTGACCCATTTTTTTCAAAATATAATTTTAAAATGGCTTATTACTAAGGTGAGATGTCGAATGTTACATATCATATGCGACTACTGTAAGGCTTGCTCGTTTTTTTGGCATCGAATTTTTGTTATCTACAAAAAAAAACAAAAAGGTATTAGGTGATGAGCAAGTTTATTCAATTGATGTCAATTTTTGCTCTTTTTACCAGAACCTATTAATTTTATTATACAATAGATATATTTTTTGAGACAATCAGTATTGTATCACATTCAGTACAAGTCCGAAGTCAATAAATAGGATCGAGAAAAGATACTTTTTTATCTAAGCCGGTCGTCTAAGTAATTAACAAGAGATTGATTTTAAAATAATTATTAATATTATAATTACTTTATAAAAAGGGATCATCTATTACAAAAAAAATTCCACGATGTAGATTATTAGTATTATAATTGTTAAATAAAAACTATCAGCTATTAATTAAATACTTAAGTTGCATTCTTAAAAATGCAGCTTGATCTTTCTCTAAACATATTGCCGCATCGCTCAATAGTATTTTCCAATTTAAGCTGTAAAATTGCGTTTTCTTTTTCCAAAATATTAATATATTCATTACAATGAAATTGTTTGTTTTAGACGTATTAATCAACGTGGTAGCTACATCATCCACATAATCGTGTATTTAACTGTATCTTTATCTTTTTGCTGACTTGTAAAAAGAGTCATTACCACAACGTACAATCCATTTTAAGTCCCTATGATAATAAAAAATTATATCACGTTAAGCTTTATAAATAAATACAGATTTTGTGACCGTGGTGCATATATTTATATCATTTTATAAAAAGAGGAAAAAAGTATTGCAAAACTTACTATCCAAAATCCGATATTGCCTTAACTAGAATAGCTCTTGATCTAATTAACAGACTACAATAAACCGTGGTGAATTAAGGTTAAATTGCGCCAAGGCCCTTATCAATTTTCCACCTTTTTACTTTATAAAAGTAAAATGTTTTAGGTATAGTGGGTTAAGAATAATTTATAATAAAACATAAAATTTGAAAATCATAAAAATATTCTATTTATTTTAAATATTTATTTTTTAGTATACTTACACTACCTTAGGTATTAATATAAATATAATAAAATTGTTAATTAAAATATCTTATAATCCAACAATAAACAAATTTAAGATTATTCACACATTACACAATTTTTTTTTTGCTTTTATGATCCTCATAATCAATTTTTTGCACTAATTTTGCTTCGATAGATAATAATACAAGTGCATTAAATCTGCAGATGGCATGCCTATATACGCATGCAAATAGATTTTAACCCTCTTTAGAGTAGAAAAGAATCTCTCCAGAACAATCTGTTACTTACTTAAATAAATGCGTAAACGAACATGAAACTTCGCAAAGGTTACGTAAATGTAAAAAAACGCCTGTAATTGGTGCAGAGTACATGTTTTAATTATTCTCTATCTTCTAACGTAAATATATAGTAATAATTGGAGCCACTAGAGTTTAAATTGCCGCCTTGCTGTCCGAGCATTTTTTTATGTACCTCCAGGTCCCTCCTATGGTGAGATTATCACAATACAAAATTCAAAAATTCTTTTCGTCGCCGCTGCCTTTTTGTTATTACTTCAAAATTTTTTAGCAAACAAATAGTAGTAAGAATTAATCATTCTACCTTTATCTAAAAGCAAGTTTCGATTTAATTTGTACGCTTTCTTCATTTGTTGACTTTGGGTCAGTTTAGAAAACCTTTGTGACGACCTTAAAAATATTGTATGAAGCACTAAGAGTATAATTTTTGAGCATCTCCTAACACCAATCAACCTGAGCTTTATTTAAAATACCTAACAAGAACAAAGTTTTTTTATGCCTAAACATAAACAAAAAGAAACAATTTTTTTTAAAAAAAAAAACGACGAAAAAGGCAGTTTGGAAAAGTCTCAACGTTTGTAACTTAAAAATAGACTGGCATATTTTTTAATAAAACATATCAGTATGTTTCTTCGAAGACTTTAAAAAAAAACGAATATTTTACTTACAAATTTTAAAAGATAATAAAATAAGATTCCTTGTAAAGAAAAATTAGGCTCCTACATAAAAAATTGTAGTTTAAATTTTCTAAAATGTATGCCAATTTGTCCCAGAATTATATACATAGTTGCATTTACGAAGAGTTAATGTTGAATGTATTATTATTTGAATAAATATTTGTTTAAAAATAATCATATTTTGCAGCTTTTAAATTGTCATGTGTCGTTTTTTAAATCAGTTTTCATACATACATATAGTCACGCCTTTTTCCCGTATGGGTAGGCAGAGACCACTTCCTTCCACTTGCTACGGTTCTTACACACATCTTTTGCCTCCTCTACTTTCATCAATGCTCTCATACATGCTCGTCGGTTGTTGGTACTCTCGACCTGGCCTTTCTTCAAAACAATGTTGATCTGATTAAGATATGAAATCAATTTTCAATAGTAATAAAATAAAAATTCCTTTTTAATCAACAATAAAAAAATCTGAAAGTAATTGAGTAGTTACAAAACTGCTAGATGTTTAAAAAAATCAGGTAGTTAAATAAAATGAAATAAGTGGATAATTTAGCAAGAGATATAAAGGCTATATGCACCTTTTACATATTTCAATTTACTTTGCTCGCTTATATATTAAAACGGAAAATATTTTCTTGTTTAGTCGTTTCAACCTACAATTTTTAAAAAAAAGTTTTTTTAAGACTTGTATCTTAGAATAGAATAACTTGGCAGGCATAACTAACGAAAATATTATTTTAGTTTTTGTTATGACAAGCTAAGTTTATTGATAAGGGAATTAAGTTAGTTTATTTAGTTACATGTTGGTGTTGTTTGCAACACAAAAGATTTTATTATTTATACAAATTTTGCCAAAAATTTGTACACGTTGTTTAGCCAGAACACCTTAATTTTGTAAAATATTAGGTTATAACATGCATAACACGCACCATGTAATCTTTAGGCTTTGGTGCTTAGTCCTGGAACTGTAAGCCCCATGTAAGTTAGCACCAAAAAACTAATAGCTACGTTATCCTGCGTGGTTGCGGAAGGCGTTCACTTTCTAATGACCACAAACCGCTGCTTTGACATCAACGAATCCAACCACGGAATTTCATGGCTTATAGACAATCAAGGATGTCTGTACCAAGTTTAACAAATTATGCCGATAAGGCATCTGCCGTTAGTCTAATAGTCCCTGTTTTTCCTTTCACATGGTTAAGAAAAAAGATGGTTCCTGACGTCCATGTGGTGACTACTGCTACCTCAACGCCAGCACGGTCCCTGACAGCTACCCAGTGCCCCACATTGCCGACTTTACAAACGGTTTAGCCGGCATAAAAGTTTTCTCTAAGATCGACTTTGTTAAAACGCTTTAAAATATCCCCTGTCGCTCCCGACGATGTTGCTAAGACCGCTATTACTACTATTACTACCATTTTCAATCAGCTACCACGACGACATCCTCGTTGATTTTTGGGATTTGACCACACATCTACAGCATCTTCGATCACGACGACATTCTCGTTGCTTTTTGGGATTTGGCCGCACATCTACAGCATCTTCGATCATTATTTTCCTCTGCAAAACTTTGCTCACATCATTCCGGATTACGGCCCATTTCTACCCAGAACACTGGGTACGGCTACATTCATTCACGACAACATTGTCAGCTGCCAATCAATCTTCCTTTGCGTCGACAGCGTTTAGCATTCGCTCTCCCAATCCTATGTCGGACCCTACCGCTGTCTCCAGCATGGCAAAAAGTCATTTAAAATAATTATTAACTGGTCATCCACCGATATTGGCATTGATCGGCTTAAACTGGCTGACAGCACCGGAACCCCGTCAGAGGTTTACCAGAAGCGTCCGTCTTTTTGGGTACCACCCAGATAGGTAAAGACCACGGAGAATTTGCTTGGCCGAATAATTTTTTGCTCTAACTTTTTTTATTTGTTCTTTGACTTCCTTTTATGTATAAACAGATAGCAGTAAGACTTCGTATATACCAGTAGCTCTTTAGTTGTTTGTATGTGATGTCTTACTTGGTTTGTAAAAGTTAAAGGTGTATTTTCGTGGTAAAATATATCCGAGTATTCTTTAGAAAATGAAAGAATTTTCGTTTTCTCTTCATCATTTGAATGATCGGTTCGTATTTTCGAAAAGTCTAAGAATTGTTTTGGTGAGTCATTAAAGTTTTGGAGATCAATTTTTTGGATTTCGTCCGTATTAAATTTTTTCAACTATTACAGGTTTGCGAAATTCAGCGTCACGGCTTTCGTGGTGTTATTAACTAAAGTGGTCATTGCTTTTCCCCTTTTGGTAATTGTCTAATATTCAGGTATTTAGCAATTGTGAAATCGTTGATCTATTATGATTTCGCCTTTTTGATAGAAGTTTTGACCTGTATTACCTAATAAAAACGTGGTGCGACAGTAACAAAATTAAGATAATTTTTTATTTTTTGGAATTCAAGGCGAATTTTGGCGTAAGGTGTAATAAGATGCCGACGTCGAAATCTAGTGTCGCTTGTAGGAGTTTCAGGTGGTCAAGACTGATCAAACCTTGAAAAATGGAATTTAAATAGAAAGAATTTTAAATATTTTTGTCCAGGTAAATTGGATAGTTTTAAAGCTGGTACTGATGCACTGTATTTGTGAGCCGATTTTTGGAAAACAGTCGAAACAAATAGTTTCGTGCGATATTGGGATCAAAAAATGATTTATTAGATCCAGAGTTAATAAGAAATTTTGCATCGTATTCGGGAAATGTTATATTTAAAACTTCGCTGGAATTGGCATTATTGAAAGAAATTATTTAAGTGGCTAGGTTTGATTTTTAGTTGTTGCTACTTTCTAAAAAATTTCTTTAGGGTAATCGAAATTATCCTGCTTAATATTTTCAGTTTCGCAAAATGCAAATTCCTATTCAAAGAAATCATTTGATTGATTCATTATTATCGCTTACTACAGTATTAAATAATTCTTCCGATACATAATTTCTTTGGAGTTGTTGATAAAATAAAGTCAAAGGACCATATTGATTATTGAAAGTATTTTTTGTTAATACGCTTATTGAAGTAGGTCTGTTGAAAGTATTTCGAGTTGATACACTCATGGGCGTAGATCCAAACACCAAGGAATAATTAATTTTAATTTGAATCATTGAATTTGAGGTCTAGATTGTAAAACATTTGGTTTAAATATACCCATATTTGCAGTGGCGCGCACAGGATTTTGCTTTTGAAACAAATTTATAAGGCGAGTGTAAATGGACAAGTCGGTGGAGGTCGACCTCGGAGAACATATCTTGATCAGATCAACATTGTTTTGAAGAAAGACCAGGTCAAGAGTACCAACAACCGACGAGCATGTATGAGAGCACTGATAAAAGTAGTGGAAGCAAAAGATGTGTGTAAGAACCGTAGCAAGTGGAAGGAAGTGGTCTCTGCCTACCCATATGGGAAGAAGGCGTGACTTTATGTATGTATGTATGTATGTATAGGTATTATAAAATTGTTTTTCACTATAATTCACATATTTAAATTATTACTCGCTATAAAGCGTTGGTTAACAAAATGAAATATCTTAAATTTTAAAAGTAATTTATTAAGTTTTTAAAATATGCTTTTTAAACATATTTCCTAAATTTAAAGACTTTATCTGGACTTGTTTTTGTAGGTGCAAATGGCATTTTAACATACATACATAAAGTCACGCCTTTTTCCCGTAGGAGTAGACAGAGACCACTTCCTTCCACTTGCTACAGTTCTTTCACACATCTTTTGCTTTCTCTACTTTTATCAGTGCTCTCATACATGCTCATCGGTTGTTGATACTCTTGCCTGGCTTTTTTTCAAAACAATGTTAATCTGATCGAGATATTTTCGCCGAGGTCGACCACTAATGACTTGACTATTCAAAATCGCCTTATAAATTTGTTTCGTCATTTGTTTATCCATCCGTTCTACGTGTCCAAACCATCTAGGTATTCCCTTTCTATCTTTGTAACCACATCTTCTTTTATACCACAGCGTTCTCTTATCTCACTAATCTTTACTTTATCCAACCAAGTCACTCTTGCTATACTTATCAGACTACTCATCTCCGCAGCATTAATGCTATTTTCATGATTCTTCTGCCAAACCCAACTTTCACTACTATACATAAGTGTAGGCACCAACACACCTCTATGCACATCCAGACGTGCCTTTTTGACACTTTCTGGCTGTTCATAAAGCTTTGCAGTACCCCATTTATTTTTTTTCCTGTCAACACCCTTCGCTCAGTGTCACTGTCATACTTTTCATCCCTCATAAACTTTGAACTCAAGTACACAAGTTCATTGACTTGTTCCACTCTTTCTTCTTTAATCAAAACTTCACAGTTTGCCATGCTTACTTCTATTTTAAAAACCATTACTTTCCTTTTGCTTATATTTATTTTAATCCCTTTGATTTTCAGGGCATTATGCATAACATTAACCATCGCCTGCAACTCCTCTTTAGATGACGCTAATATGACTTGATCATCGGTGCAAAGAAGGCATTTGACGATCAAATAATTTATTTTCAATCGTCTATGTATAAGTTAAACATCCATAGCGAAGCTACTCATCCCTGTCTCACACCTTTTTCGATGTTAAACCAGTTCGTGCAAGCTCCGTTTATCCTGGCACAAGCAGTGGAATCCTCGTAAAGTGATTTCAGTGCTCGTATTAAAGTACCGCTCGTCCCATACATAGACAATGTCGACCACAATTCACTTCTCTACAATCTGTCATATGCCTTTTCCAAGTCTATAGAAGCGTAAGAGATCTTCTGACTTCTAGCCAAGAATGTTTCGACTAAAATAACATTAATCTGTCTGTCTTCTCTCATCGTGTAAATTTCATCAATTTTATCAATCAATCCTCCCCTCACATTCAAAGTAGCAAAGTGGCATAAAAAAATAAAAATGTTTTAATATTGTTTTTTTTAAATTTAAAAAATATGGCACATATTTTTACATCGTAGCACATGTCAGTATTCTTCTTGTCAAGAGATCATAAGTAATACCGTGACCTGGATTTCTCGATTTCAAAGCCGGAGGCAGGCTAGTCTACTCAGTGGAAGGTAATTCGATAATTTTTGATTTTGCAATTTAAATAAATTATTTGGTACCGGGCACTGGGTACTGCCTCAGTTACTAATAAAGTATCAAAGGAATTGGTGACTAACAGTAAATCTGCAGAAAAATGTTGCAAGAATATTGTAAACGACCTCGTATCTACGGCGAAGAAAATTTTGTTATGATGTGGTAATCAAACTTGATTAATGTTAATACCAATGTGATATGGATTTAATAAATTTTTTTAAACAAATGTTTGATCTTAGGTACCAACATTCAATTAAAGTAGATTGCGACTATAAGTTATCAATAGTTCACAATATTTTATTTAGTTTGTTTCATAGTTTGTTAAATATCATGGTTTATTTTGTTTTACTTACAAAGAATTATTTTATTTTTATAATTTTATTTTGTTTGAAAATGTTTTACATACATATATATTTACACCTTTTTACCGTTGGGGTGGGCAGAGACTACTTCTTTTCACTTTCTACGTTTCCTACACACTTTTTTTGCTTCTACTTTTATCAGTGATTTTATACATGTATGCTTGTCGGTTGTTGGTACTCTTTACCGGGCCTTTTTTTAAAATAATATTGATTTGATCGGAATATGTTCGCCAATGTCCTATTCTAGCTTTCAAATTTTTAAGCATTTTTTGAAATGTTTAAAATATATATTAAAAACGATTAGGTACATATTTACAAGAGTTACAAGACTTTTTGATAAAATAGCATTTAGGATCGTTGTTTCCTATTTAGGTATTGTTTGGTTTCAAAGAAAACACAAAATAAGCGCTTAATAATAATTATTAACAAAAGTTTTGAACTTTTATATTTGTAAATATTAAAACAAAACATAACCTTTTACCAGCAACCATCGTTAAATTCACTATTATATCTTAGATGATTTAAAATACTTTAAAAAAACTTATTTTTAACTTTATTTATCTTTGCTTTGTTTTAATAAAAATAATGTTATAAATTAATGTTTTAGCTCATTTAAAGTTTTATTTTACTTAAATAACAAAAATTAAATAATATGTTAATTTTTTTTAAATTTTTTCTTTTATTTATTACCAAAATATTCATCAAATTGCTTTAAAAACCACACTAGATTTTTTTAATGTACAATAAACTAATAAAAAAATTAAACCATGCGGTTTTAAAGTAGCTGTAAATCTACAAATTATTTGCTCCACTCTCATAATTATTATTTTTTATGGAAGTTGTTCACATTTTTACAACTTGATTTACTAGTTGGGGACTAGTTGACTTGTAGAAAGGAATGTTATGTATTGATGTAATTCATGTGGAAACCTAGATTTCTGCATAGGCGTAGGAATACACTTTTCACCTTTAATTAATTAATGATTATAAAATCAATAGTTTTAAAAATTGGTATTAAAATAGAAATTGTTACAAATCTGCCAAATCAAACATTTATCGAACAAATTGACCGAGCAAAAAGGATGCAAAACGACTACAAATGGACCGTATACAGCCCACTGGTCAGGAGTTCTGGAAACCAGCAGAGGTTGTCATGGGGCGTTGCTGTGATACTTTCAGCTAGAACGAATGAGTGTGTGACTGACTTCAAATGTGTGCGCACAAGTGTGTGAATCCTTGAGAATGGTGACTATTAATATTGTGATAACACAATGTTTAACCATAAAAAGATCCAATTGTACACAAGACAAGGTTGTGGCAAGATAGAAGAAGAATGATAAATATTAATTTGATAGGTTATCTGACGATTTCTAGAACAACATTAAATTTTTCTAAAAGTCCATAAAAACAGCCAGTGGTAAAAATACTATTGCAACTGGAATAAATCAGGAACCAAGATGGTAGTATGGTAAGAAAAGAAAAATGCGTTTTAAAGAGATGGATGAAATACTTAGAAAGTTTATTTAAAAAAGAGGATACAGAAGCGCAGCCCCCATTCGGAGACATGAGTGAAAGTTGCAATGAAAGTGAAATTATTACGACAGAGATTGTGGAAGCGTTGAACAGTATGATATTGGGTCAGGCTGCAGGGTACGACAGGATAATGGTTAAAATGTTAAAGGCTGGACAGGGCTTGGAAGCTAGTCTGCTGTACTGCCTTTTTAACCTTTGCTGAAGGAGCGGTAGCGTACCAGACGACAGGTTCCGGTTAACAACGGAAAAGGTTCGCAGCAGTACTGTAAGAACTACCAAGGCATTAGTTTACTCAGCATCGTCGGCAAACTGTATGCAAAGATATTGAAAAAAAGAGTGATGAATGAAAGTGATAAGAAGATATGGGATGTGCAAGCAGGATTTAAAAGACAAAGGAGATGTATGGATCAGTTCTTTTCATTACGAGGCATAATTGAAAAATTCTTGGCTATAAGTAAAAAGATCTACTGCGCTTTCGTAGACTAGAAAAAAGCCAATAACTAAGTAGTGTGGAATTATTTGTGGTCGTCGACATTGCCGATGTATGGGGTGAGTAGTAGTTTAATACGAGCACTGACATAACTTTACAAGGATTCCACTGCTTGTGCCAGGATAAACGCAGCTTAAATGGACTGGTTTAACAAAAAAAGATGCGGGGCTTTGCCATGGCTTTTTAACATATATAAAAAAGATTGTTTAAAATATTTAAAAGAGAGTGCGTATAGATTGAGAATAAATGATTTGATCGTCAAATGCCTTCTTTACGCCGACGGTTAGGTCGTATTAGCATCTTATGAAGAAGAGTTGCAGGCAATGATTATTAAGCATGATGACCTAAAATTAAAGGGGTGAAGGGCAGAATGTAAGCAAGACGAAAGTAATGGTTCTTGGAAAAAAACAAAGCATAACAAACTGTAAAAAGCTGATTAAAGATGAAACAGTGGAACAAGTGAATGAGTTTGTTTACTTGTGTTTAAAGTTTACAAGAGACAAAAAGTATGACTGTGACATTAAGTAAAGTGTGTTGGCATAGGAATAAATAAATGATGCCCTGCATAGCTGTATGAGCAGCCAGAACGTGTCAAAAGAGGATGAATAGCTGTGCATAAAGTAGTGCTCGTCCCTTCACCTATGTATGGTAGTGAATGTTGGTTTGACAGAAGGAGCATGAAAATAAGATAATTGCTACGGAGATGAGTAGTGTAGCTGAAGTAACTCTAATGGATAAAGAAAAAAATAGTGAGATAAGGAAACGCTGTGGTGTGAAAGAAGATGTGGTTACAAAGATAGATGGATAGATGGACTACTAAAAAGTAAAAAATATTATAACGAGTTGTTATATTTAATTTTCAGCGATATTTTTAATGTTTATTTTTCGACAGCGAATTCTTGTTTTGCATAAAAAATCAGATTTCGAGAATTGTTATAATAAAAGCTTGTATGTTCTTGGACCTATTGTATGATGGAATTGTTAAACATATACCTTTGTAGAATTTGAGCTTTTTGATTAGCTATAAATAAACATTAGTACCCCAGTTACATGTCACATGTCTCTTTTAAAAAATGGTTTTGTACGATTTTACAAATTATTATATGGCCAAATCAATAAAAATTATTGCCCTTGATAATTAGAATGAAATTAAAAAAAATTAAACTTTATTTTTTCTTATTCTTGTCCAGTTTTTATTTTTTTTCTAAAACAAATATATGTAAGAAACAATAATTTTCTCACCTACAATTTTTTTTAATCAAAAAAATGTTTTTGTTTTAAATTATTTTTTTTACGACCCAGGAGTATTGTTTGTTTATGCCTTTTTAAACCATGGAATAAGTCAGTAAAATACATCCTAAATAAAGATTGCATTTGACAAAGAATTATGTGCCCAATTAAAAATATTATATTTGTAGTGCAATTATTGTTTATGTCACTTGAGGTAAGTATTTAATAAATAATAAATATGAAATAAATATCAAAATTAATAAATTCTTATAAAAAGGCAAAAAGCAAATTAACTTAGGCAAGTCGATCTTCTTGGTGTTGAAAAACTAAAAAGCTCTTTTGGTTTAATAATTAAAACGGAAAGTTTCCTGCAGCTTTTTTACGATAACTTAATTCAGCAAAGCACACACAAATAATTCATTGTAAATGTCTCTTTAAACTAGAGCTTCTAACATTACAAGAAGGAATCAATCACATTTAAGTATCAGCTTGGTCAAATTTGTAGAGTACTAAGAATTAACACAGGCAAGAACTCTAAGATAGGTGGAAATGTGCAAGCAATTAACAACATTAATAATTAAAATTTTGCCTAAACAGTTACACGCTTAATGACGATAATATTATTTAAATAGTATTCGTAAAATTTCTTCTTCTTTAAAAAGAATGACCTTGTTTTTTCGTAATTTTATTTACATTTGATTATTGTTATCTAGAGTTTATTTGTTCTGCGAATAACTCATCTGGTCGGTTTTAAGTTTTAAAACAATAACATACTCCAGTTGAGAGTACGAACATGGTCTATTAGACACTTCTTTTAAGTTTCTAATTTTAAAGCCTTTCATTTTTGGTAAAAAAATGCGCTACCATTACCAAGAATCAATGTTAAAAATAATATTTTCACATTTGACAAAAAATAATTTGACTTTTTTTTTAAACCCGCGCTATAAATATAAATGCGTGTATTTATTCGGTAGGTTGGTATGACTATTGTGAACATATGACTTACATTTCATGACATTTGTCTTATCAGGTTAAACATTGCAGCGTTTTTCGCGTTTAAAGAAAATTGTTGTAGGCGGTTTTAAAAATGAAAAAGTCTGTAGAACAAAGAATTTGCATTAAATTTTGTCAAAAAAAATTTTATTCTGATGGATTTCTTATAACACAAGTGTAACAGTGATTAATACTTATCAAAAACTTATTAAGTTTTTAGGTGGAAAAAATTATTTGGTGGGGGCCGTGAAGTGGTCGAAGACAAACCTCGTTCAGAAAGGCTATTAACCTCAACTACTAATAAAAATATCAACAAAATCTAGGAGCTTGTGCTTTTCAATCGTCAATTGACTTAAGAGACCTTGTAAATATTGTTGGTATATCAATAGAATCATAACAAACAATTTGGGCTTGGCTAGTGTATATTTTCGTCTTGTTCCAAAAGATTTAAATTTAATTCAAAAACAAAGCTGGGTTGAAGTAGCTGGAGACATGCTTTCTATGACTGTTAATAATTTAAAATGCATAATTAGTGGTGACGAGACTTGGATCTATGCTTATTACAGCTTTACAATCTAGTGAATATCGTGCTGCAGGTCAACTAAAACCAAAAAAAAAACCGTCAAAGCAACTCAATCATTAAGGACATGTTAACTGTTTTTTTCGACTACCATCGCGTTGTTCACAAAGAGTTTTTTTGAACTGGCCAAACAGTCAACAAAGAATATAATTTAGGTCTTTTTATTTGCGTCGTTTACGTGAATCAATAACTTATTCGCCAGATATGGCTGTGTGGGACTTTTTACTTTTTTTTATTTAAACTACTAATTTGTGGGCATTGTTTTAAGTGAATAAAAGCTATGCAAGAGAATAAGCTGGTCGTTTTTAAGGCTATACCGGAAATAAGTGTAATATCTGTTTCAAAGACTGAAAAAACGTTAAAATAAGTGTCTTCTAGTAGAAGGAGATTACTTTGAAGGATATACAACACATTTGCATGAGTAAAGTAAAAAAAAAATAATAAATTTGTAATGTTTTTGTAACTAATTTTTGTTTAAGTCTGCTATAACAAATGTTCATTAGCATTTTTAAATATTAAAAAAATTAGAAGCGGTAACTGATTATTTAAATATGATTTTTGGTTATTCAATACTTTTTTTAGTGTATAAAACTAGTATTTAGTATTATAGAAAGCGATGCCAAGTTGATATTACTATTTACAGAGATGAAAGTATTCTAGTGGTAAAAACTTGTTAACTATCTTATTTTGTTTATAATTTCTACTACCGTAAAAATTGATAATGAGTGTTTTTGGGGGTCAGAAAAATTTCACATACAAAAAAGTATTTTAGCAATTATACGATTATAAAAACAGTACAAAATATGTGAATCAAATTTTCACTTTCAAAAAATTGTGCTGTAATGTCTGCATCTTTTTTTAAAGTTAAAGTTATGTGTAAAAAATTTGTTTTTAAAAACTAACAGAATTTTACAATTGGTCCATTTCCCTGAGAAGGGATTAGTGACTATGATGCTCCCGTAGCAGCACTTATAATATTGAGCCACTCCTCTCTATTCTGGGCCATATTTACAGTTTCATGTAGGCCTTGGCCGATTAGATCTTTAGTTTTGTCCAACCATCTCTTGGGTGACCTTCCGCGCGGGCGCTTCCCCTTACCTTTCCTTCGACTATTAGTAGTTGCAATGAGTCTGTCCTTCTTGCAATGTAGCTGATGTATGTTAAAAAGCTTCGGTTTATCTTTTTTGACAGATTTAGTTGAATATTTAGTTCTTAAAGAACAGATTCATTTGTACGGTGGGCCGTCCAGGGTATCCGCAGTAGCCGTCTGTATGCTCACATTTCGAAGGCATTTATTCGTCTGGTATCGCTTTTCTAAGTCTCCAGGTTTCTGCTCCATAAGTAGTAATAGGGAACACAAGTTAATTCAACAATCTTAATTTGGCGTTTTTGGTGATGGCTGTATCTCTCCAGATTTTGCTTAACTTAGTTACGGCTGTTCGAGCAAGAGCAACTCTTCTTTTTATTTCACCTTCGCATGCACCGCTGTTATCGATTAGAGACACTAAATACAAGTTTTTTTTAACCACCGCAAATCCAGCTATGTTTTTTATGTGGGGTTGGTTGTTATTTTGTCGGTCTACAATCATGATAGTAATGAAATTAAGTATATATATTATTTCTTTATAATTAAAGGGTTGTCTAGAAAATATTTTAAAGCAAAATTGTGTTTAATTGTGTTTAGACCATGTATGGTTAATGGGTAGATTTCCACTGGTATTTTCTCTTCTCGATTTAATAACTGATTGTGGACTGTATAAACTAACTTCGATGTACATTAAGATTTCACTTTAAATAACACTAAAAATCTTGTTGTGATATGTAAGTAACTTAAAATTAAGTAGGTTAGTACCTTTTTAAATAAAAAAACAAAGTAACGTTACTGATATGTTTAATAGTAAAAACTTGAATGTCCAAATATAATTGATTAAATGTTTAAATATAACTGTATGAATGTTTAAATATAAACTGTATAAATGTTTAAATATAACTGTATAATTTTTCCCTTTGACAATAACTTCTCCTAGCCTTTTTGTAAACATTGATTGCGTATTAGATGCTAGACATTATCTTTTTCTCACCATTAGTTTGAATGATTTCTAAACATCTGAATATGAAAAATGGGACGGTTATTTCCAAAAACCCCTTAAAAGACATTGTAAAAATCTATAATTTGGATCGAATTTCACCAAATAATTAACGCTCACAAACCTTTGCTATAGTTAATCACATATAGGTATACAAAAATTTATGCTTTAATACCATGTCTTTTGCGACGTTTTAATCTTAACGTTAAGCGTTTGCTTGTTTTTTATGATGAATTTCTGGCCGTAAAAATCAGCGTTGCCACTTTTATATTAAAAACCGAAAAAATTGTGTTTTAAAACTTCATGGTTATAAAAATAAGTACATAAATTATAAATAGAGCTTATTCCAAACTTTTCTTTAACAAACATAAACTGTGAAACTTTTAAAATTATAATAATCAATAAGTTACAGAAAACAAAAAAATAGTTGACTATCTGTTGCACTGGAACAGAAAGAAATACCATTAAAAAAAAATAGCAGTGCAAAATTCTAAAAATTCTTTATACTTATTGAAACTGTAAAAAAATAAAGCGTTAACTGAGTAAAGAATAGTGTTACATTCCAGCTCTGTTTATAAATCGGCATCCAAGTATCGACCACAACGAGGGTGCATAATAATAGTATGAATGTTTACACATAGCTTTCCTCCAACTCAACCAAAGTGGACAAAAGCTTAAAATCTACCAATGCATTATTCATACTCAGACAATTGGTAAAAAAAATCCCTAGAGTACAAAACCCCTGCCTAACTCTGCATTGTAGATTTAACCAAGGCAATCAACAAAGTTCAGCTAAAAGACGTTATAGTGATCTTGGAAAACAGTAATCTTCTTCTTCTTTCAAAGGTTGGCGATCCATATAGTTACCATTGTTCTGGACACAGCAGCTCGAAAGATTTTAATTGAAGTGCACCCAAACCATCTTCTGAGGTCTTTCAACCAGGAGTTCTGACGTCTACCAACTGATCTATTCCCTTGAATCTTTCCTTCAATTATTAGTCTCAGCAGTTCATACTTATTGCCTCTCATAATGTGGCCTATGTATGTAGTTTTTCTTTCTTTAATGAGAGCCATTAGTTCTTTTGGCTTTTTCATTTGTCCAATCACTTCTTCGTTCGTAATTTGTGGACCCATGAGATGCGGAGCATACGGCGATATAAGTACATTTCAAACGCCTCAATTTTCTTTTTAGTTGCAGGGTCCAGGGTCCAGCATTTACATCCGTACAGCAACACACTGATGACATAACATCTAATCATGCGAACACTGAGCTCCAAATTCAGATCAGGACTAGTAAAAAATCTTTATGAATGTTGTCCTGGTTTGTTCGATTCTGGAACGGATCTCTCGTTTCGGATTGCACCACGGGTTGACTATGGTACCCAGATGTTTAAAACACGAGACTTGTTCAATTTGAATGCCGTTAATCAAAATTGTTTCAGCAGTCTCTTGGAGAAGACTAGCAGTTTGGTCTTTGATATATTAATGTCCAATCCATGATGCTCACTATATTCAGTTATTCTATTCATCATATTTTGTAGGTCTATGTTATTGGCAAGGACTACGGTGTCGTTTGCGTATCTGATATTGATGATACATACTCCATTTATTTTGATACCTCCCATGTCTTCCGCTAATGCTTCTTTGAAAATTGCCTCTGAATAGATGTTGAATAGGAGTGGTGACAATATACAGCCCTGTCGTACGCCTCTTCGGATTGACACAGTATCAGAAGTTCCTCAGTCTATTCTTACTTCGGAAATCTGGTTCCAGTAGAGATTTGCTATCCTTTTTGTCAATTCTGGTTACGGATAATATTTCCACCATCTTTTGATGCTTGACACGGTCGAATGCCTTTCGATAGTCGATAAAGTCTTGTTCTTAAATATTTATTATTGCGTCTTTCATCTGCCCCATATGGTTTCTGTGTCCAGTTGCATTCTTGAGTCTATCTTATTCAGTTCTTTTTCCAGTTTTAGCTATTTCTGCTTGAATTTCTGAGTCGTTCAGTTTTATTATATCTACTTATTTATTTGTGGTTTCGCGTTTCACTTTCTTAAAACGCTTTATTTTGAAATCCATGACTACTGGATTATAGTCGCTGTTAAAATCTGCTCCGGGATACAATTGTGATCTCACTCTTCCTAGTCAGTTTCATTAGTTCATCTACTTTGTTATAAAATTCTTTTATTTCTGCCTCTGATTTGTCATTGGTGGGTGCATATACTTGTAAAATGTTCATTATGCGGTGAGACCTTTAAAGTTTTAATAACATGACCCGGTCACTAAGAGGTACATAGTCCAGGACAGCTTTCTCGAATTATAGATAAAATGTCAAATATTAAATAAAGAATGGATAAAATGTTGCAGCATTCTAAAAAAAAGTTAAAAACAAAAAGTCTCTTACTCTTGTCCGCTTTATGTTTAAAGGTAAAAACCTCTTATAATTTATTTTATTAATTGTGCTGTTAATCCCATTTAAAATGGTTACCTTATCTAAATCTAGTTTCTACAACAATTTATCCGATGAAAAATAACCCTGGGTTGGGTAAGTTTTCATGCGAGTGGAACTTCACTGCGACCCTTGAAAAATATATAAAAAAACACAGTTAACTTACTTTTGGTGTTATTCCAAAATTGTAATTAAAAATTACTTATTAATTGTTATTTACCTACATACATATAGTCACGCCTCTTTCTCGTAGGGGTAGGCAGAGACCACTTTCCTTCACTTGCTACGGTTCTTACACACATCTTTTGCTTCCTCTACTTTTATCAGTGCTCTCATACATGCTCGGCGGTTGTTGGTACTCTTGACCTGGCCTTTCTTCAAAACAATGTTGATCTGATCGAGATATGTTCGCCGAGGTCGACCTCTACCGTCTTGTCCATCCACACTCGCCTTATTAATTTGTTTCGTTATTTACAATTATAAATTTGGTATGAATAATTTTTAACAAGATTTTTTATTTAATTTATTTACAAAATTATACTTATTAATAATTTTTGTTGCAGGTTTTCTTCATTCATATTTCAACGAAGCATTCCTTTTACTATGAAGTTACCTAGTCAAAATTAAAATATCAACCACGAACTAGTGCCATAAACTTAAGTTTTTTTTTTAAAATAAAATGCCAACCAAATAAACTTCAATGGCTCTAAAACTAAGAAAGGATATCAAAAAGTCCAGTTACTATGTTTGGTTTCTTGGAGCAAAAGAATCAAAAGGACTTAGAGGAACGGAGTATATAATTCCAGTAATAAAACACTTAGAAGATAGAGAAAAAGATATAGATCCGTTTAAAGTAACTCTTCAAGTTTCTCATAAGGGATTAAAAATAATTCAGAATATAGTTTCCCAAAATCAAAAAAATTCCAAACCCAAGAACGAAATTATAAAACATTTTATTCCCCATAATACAATAACCTGTGTTTACCAACAGGAAGACGTTATAGCTTGTATTTTATTGCTGTTTAATCCCGTGACTAAATGTCCTTTGCATGTTCATGCGTACAGATGTGATAGCTTAGAAACTGCTACTTTGTTAAAAAACCAGCTTCAAACATTAATAGAACGGCCCGAAAATCAGAAAAAGTTTGCTGAGATAGAAAGCAGGTTAAAACCACAGAAAGAACTTAAAAAAGTCGATAGTAGCATTGGAAGCGATACAGGAACCAGTACAAGAGAGAGTGAGAGCAGCGAAGAAAGGCAAGTTAAGCTAATATTAAATTTAATTTATAATATTTTTTAAAAAAACAATATTTTTAACCATTAAGATGTATGGATTTGAACATACATACATATAGTCACGCCTTTTGCCCGTAGAGGTAGGCAGAGATCACTTCTTTCCACTTGCTACGGCTATTACACAGGTCTTTAAATTCTTTTGCTTTCATTAGCGCTCTCATACATATAGTCGTCGGTGTCTAGTACTCTTGACTTGGCCTTTCTTTAAAACAAATTTTAATCTGATCGAGATACGTTTGCACCTATTATGGACTTCTATTTTACCAAGATGCAGCACCTTCACCGGCAGAACTGTATTTTGGGGAATCGTATCGCTTACACAATAGCTTTTTCACCACACTTCCTCCCTTACCGACGTGCTATATTTATTTTGTTTGCGATCTTTGCTCGCATATTTCTGGACTACAGCTCTGTCCACCTAGGATACTGAGAACAGCTACATTCGTTCAGGACGATCTTTTGCCAGCTGTCATTCTTTCTCGTGTCGACAGCGTTCGGCATTCGTTTTCCCAACCCTATGTCGGACGCGTTCGGCATTCGTTTTCACAACCCCATGTTGGACCCTATCACGTACTCAAGCGTAGCAATAAGTCATTCATAATTAAAATAAACTGACTATCCACCAATGTGACCATCGGTACCTTGGCCAAAAATGATTTGCCGAGTTCGGACTCACCTTCGTCTCCTTCAGCTTTTCGAATAACCATGCCATTTTTAATCTTGAGTGGCTGTGCCACCATGACACCCTCCTACCTGCATCACTATGTGTGCTTCTCCATGGGAAGGGGGGGAAGGTAAAGTGTACATCCAGCACTCCCTTTTTTTTTGTTAAATGATAGGTTATTTTGGGCCAGTCATGATTCACACCATGTAATTTTCAGGATGTATTATGATTGGGTCAGTGTCTGGCACAATCAACCATCATACTTTTTTATAATAATCGTGATCGACATTGCAGGACGTCTGTCAGAATTTTAGTCAGTTTTATTTCCTGGCAGTGCAAATATCTCTCTATTTTTTCCTTACCCAGTTATGTTACATCATTATATTTTTACCATTCCTTTCATAATACTTTTAGTTTTTATTTTCAAGTATGCTATACTTATACAAATATATAAACGGAAACACACAGCTTAAATGATGCAGTCGCTGTAAAAAAACTAACTGGTCTCAGTGCCCCTTTATTTATTTAAAAAAAAGCTACTAAAATAAAATTAATACAAATGTTCTTAAAACGAATAAAATATTTTTTGTCCCTTTTTTGTGCCCAACTTAATTAACAATAAATAATTAATTATATCAAATGCAATTTTAACGTCACAGCTTAAATGATGCAAATATTATAACAGGGATCAAAACTTTTCGGTTTGAAATTTACGAAAGAGGCGTTGCTTTGATTTTTTGTTGCCATTTTTTGTTTAGTTTGATATTTAAAAGCAGGTTTTTATTAAATAAATCGAAATTAATTAAGAATGGTTCGTCTAATTAGAACTTCTGGAATTCAGTAATATTTGCTAATGAGACCAACATAAGAGTACCAACAACCGACGAGCATGCATAAGAGCCCTGATGAAAGTAGAGGAAGCAAAAGATGTGTGTAAGAGCCCTAGCAAGTGGAAGGAATTGGTCTCTGCCTACCCCTACGGGAAAAAGGCGTGACTATTTGTATGTATGTATGTACCAAGTGTATAACGTTAAAGATGAATAAATTAGTTTCATTCTTTTCATGTTTTGCTTCAATGTTAGGAATAACAATTCGTAAACTATCCTCGTATATATATCATAAGCTGTAATTTCTTTCTAAAAGTTTCTTTTTTATTTCATTATGTTGTTCTTTTTTTGAGTCTTACGCTATCTGCTTTCAAAGCAAATGACTAAATTACCAACAAATAAAAACATTTACCAATTACTTTCTGGTAATCTTGTACTAGTAGTGATATAACAGCTAATTTTCTTGTACGTAATTATTATTTATCGGCAAGTTATGAGAAAATGATACCTATAGAAATTTATTTCCTTTAAGAAAGAAAATTTTAGTATCTAAACTACGCGAAAGAAATGTCGTGAGATTTTTTATTAATAATAATTAACATAATTTAATGAAAAAGGAATAAAACAATTTAATAATAATCGTGTAAACGAATTTTCACCGTGTACCTAATCATTATGCATTTTGTAACTCTATAAGGAAACAATTTATTAATGAATTATGTGCTGTTAATTTCTTCTGGTTTATTAAAACGAGCAAACTTCATTTGATAAAATTAAACTGGCAATAATTAATTGGTAGTTTTTTTTATTATATAAAACAGTAGACCGTACATACAAAAAGTCACGCCTTTTTTCTATAGAGGTAAGCAAAGACCACTTCTTTCCACTAACTACGGTTCTTACACACGTCTCTTACTTCTTCTACTTTCAGCAGCACTTTCATTTATGCTCGTTGGCTGTACTCTGGTACTCTTGACCTGGCCTTTCTTTAAAACAATTTCAATCTGATCGAGAAACGTTCGCCTAGGTCGACCTCTACCGACACTCGCCTTATAAATATGTTTCGTCAATCTTCTTGCATCCATCCTCTCTACGTTTTAAACATTCCTTTATTAACTTCCCAGTGGGAAGTTATAGCGATGGGTCCGATTTTGCGAATCCCGAATTTTGACATATCTTCACATTTCAAAGTCCCCAGAGTCGAATACAACAGTTTTTAAGTGGGCGTCTATGTGTGTATATGTAGTATGTGCGTATGTTCGTATGTGTGTTCAAAATTATTTTTTGTCTTGATTATTTCGAGAACAAAAAATGGTATTGACGTGGGACTAATCAACTGATTTGATTTTGAGCAAAATCGGTCAAGCTGTTTTTTATGGAGAATCAAAAAACTAAAATAATTGGTAAACTACCTGACTTTTGAAATTTATAAATCAGACTATTTATAATACAGAATTTTAAGATCTTTTGAATAATATGATTTTTGCATGTTAGGAATATTTTTATGAAAAATTGATGACAATATTTAATAAAAAGAGATAGTTTTAAAAAACAAAAATAGGATTCGGAGAATTTTAAACTTGTGTCAATAAAAAATTATTGTTAGTAATAATCAAACATTTTTTATAACAATTAAATATCGTTACTAACAAATGATTATTGATCAAAATAATTAAAAAAAATTTCAATTGTTATAAACAGTTGAAAATAGCACCCGCTTATAAAATGATAAGAAATGTTTTAAAAGAATACGGTTGACATAAACAGAATATTGTTAATGACAATTATAATTTTTTATAAATAATTTGAAATCGATTTTTATAATTATTTTAATAATAATAATCATAACAACAAAATTTATGGTATTTTTTCATTCTTTCCACTGGGAAGTTAGTCGTGTGGACCTCGTGTCGCACCCAGACCACTGATATTTTATATTTGTTACCACATTTTCTTTCACACCACAGCATTTTCTATCGCATTATTTCTCACTTTATTCATTCATCATTCCAACTACTTTTTAAGAATACTGATCTTCACAGCATTGATCTTACTTTCATGCTTCTTCTGCCAAACCCCACATTCACTACCAAACATAAATATAGGGACCTCTAAGCACAGTCAGTCATGTCATTTTGATACGTTCTGGCTGGGCCGTTATACAGGGCCCTATACATTTGTTTCCCTGCCAATACCTTTTGTCCTTTTGTCCTTTTGTCCAGATGGAGTTGGGGCCGATTTTTGAGCTATCTGTGTACCGTGCATATTTAGTCTCTGAAAAAAGGATTTCTCCCCTTACCCGTTCATCTCTCTTCTAAAAGAGGACTTTGAAGAAATTTTCTACGTGTAGTTTTGTCGCTGGCATGTCAGGAACCATCCCTAAAATTTGGTGGTTTTTTGTTTTACCCAGTATCCCGAAGTGATCCCCGAATTAGTCTCCATTAATTTGCCTTTTCAAAGACAGAAATCTGTAAAAGACTATCCTGGCCTCCCTCTGTAAGAGAATATCTAGGGTAGGAAGATTTAGGAGGTGTTTCATCGCTGCCGTAGGTGTGCTGGACATAGCTTCAGTTATGGCCAGGCATGCCAGCCGCTGAAGCGTACGTACTTTCCGGACTAGGCCTAAAAAATGCTACTTTCTTAACAAAAATAGCGTCCGTGCAGTGGGTTTACTTTCCGGACGGTTGCCAAATAAGAGTTTTTATCCTTTTATTAACCTTTAATTTTTAAAAACTCTGGTATTAGCAAACTAACATAAAAAAATTATTATAAACTCACCACATTCTAATCTACTAGAGCTTTAGCTACAAGCAATGATTTTTAAAATTTGTAGGTATAGCAATTTACTTTTTGATATATTTTTGTATATAATATACATAACTATTATTTTAGTTTTGAAATTCAAAGTTACTAGTTGTATTTATAATGAGGGTTTTTTTCCGAGTGGACCATCTGTTTTATAATTTTGTAGATATTGTTACAAGCCGGCCCTGTTGTTCGTCGGCGACTGAAGGTCGACCACTGCTGGGGTGCATATTAACGAAGCACTTTGTTGGCCTCCGTCTAATAAACTTTCGCCGCGCCTAGAGACTTCTAGATGGTTCTATCGCTTTCGCGAAATAGTCTGGAATTATTTAATTGTTACTAAATAATGTTTACAGATTGTCTTTTAATCTTCTTTTATGTAGGACCCATACTATCTACCATATAAAAAATTGTGGAAAAACCACCAATAAAAAATATTTTTTTTAAATTTGATAAGATACTGAAAAATTATACATTTTTCGGTAAACTACTTTTTATATTTGGCTGTTTGAATAAAAAATATATCCTAACAAAAACAAAATATTTTTTTAGATATGCAGTCGAAACAACTCGAGTTACAACACTCTACGACTCCGTAGCAGCTGAACTTCGCGCAAAACTCGGTAAAAAGAATTCTCCGATCCTTCTTCCTCCTCGCGATTACGATACCGTGCATAGAACAAAAGGTAATTTGACAGGAATCGAGTTACGACGATGCCTCAATGCCAATATCGTAGGTCAAAATGTAAAGGGTAGAAGAATTGAAAGTAGTGGAGGTAGTTCCGGAATAGGCTCAGATCATCCACCCAGTCCGGAGAGTCCCGATGCTCCTGATTCTAGGTTTAATACATTGGATAATCAGAGCACCAGCGGTAAGTTAACATTTTTAGCTTAATTTTCATTAAATAAGAATGATTTTAGAAATAGAGGCAAAGTGAAATTAATGTTCACAAAACAAATTTAAATTTAACTGGATAAAACATTGAATCCAAAAATAAAAATAGATATCTATACTAAAATCAACAGGATTCATTTTTGTTACACGGTTTTTTGTTTTATTGGAAATATATTTGACAGTAAAAATATTTACGTGCGCTTTTAATTAAAAAATATATCACACAATTGCTATTAGGTAGGTACATTTTATTAATTTAGAAATTTTTTCTACATTTTCTTTTTTTTTCTTTTAACAATTCAAGACTTTCGGTAACACTTTAAATCAGTCCAAAAAATCCAAAACATAGTTGACTGCAAGGTTTGGATAAAGTTTGAAAGATAAAATTAAAAGAACTAAATAAAAATAAAATCATTATTTTAAATTTATAAATATTGCTTCCACAGGTATAAAATTATTATACAGGGTGTTAGAAATTAAGTGCGACAAACTTCAGGGGGTTATTTTGCATAAAAAAAAATGACAGTTTGCTTTATAAACGTATGTCCGCAAATGCTTCGTTTTCAGATATACAGGGTGTTAAAGTTTTGAATGGGTAGGGGAGGTACGGAACATTGGCCTGCCCGATCGCCGGATTTATCCTCTAGATTTTTTTATTTGGAGTTATCTAAAGTCATTAGTTTATTCCACTCCCGTCGAAAATGATGAAGACCTGAGAAATCGAAATATGGCCGGCTGTCAGACAATAAGAAATACACCAGGAATATTTGCGCGAATACAACAATGAATGAGGCAAAGAGTTGAATCTTGTGTCACGTCTGAGGAAGGTCATTTTGAACATTTTTTGTAGCTTAGCACCTATTTAAAATTTTATTAGTGTTTTTTTCCGTTATTATTGTTATTGCATTAGATAGTTCTTGATAATGTATTAAAGAAATGAAAAATACGAGTTAAGATGTTTTGTTTTTTGCATAAAAACGGCACTCTATACGAAAAAAGGCAAGTGAGATTTTTTCCACCAATTTACTAAGGAATTTAAATTTAAAATATTTCAGTGGCGTACTATTTTTTTCTTTAAAAAAATTGGGATCATTACCCCTATGCGCGCCAATGATAAACATAAAATTCTTAATTGCATATTAAGTTATGCATAACTACCTCTTTAAACCCACCAAGTTTCATTTGCATAACTCATACGGTTTCAGAGCAATAAATAAATCGTCAGTTTTTAAGAAAAACTTTAACACCCCGTATCTCTGTGATAAAAGCGATGAAAAGATCTTTATGTATATCCAGAGGGGACAGAATTAGGAATAAGATAGTAAAACAACCGATGGGTGTGGAAGGATCTATAATTCAAGACGTAAATGCCAAACAACTAACATGGTATGGGCATGTACAACGAATGCCAGCATCAAGACTACCTAAACAAATTCTAGGCAACCAATGGGTCAACGAAAAAGAGGCAGACCCAAAATAGAACGGCAGAAGACAATCCACAAAGCCATGAGTAAAAAGAATTTAACAGCCGACGACTGGGAAGACCGAAGGAGATAGAGATATATATATATATATATATATATATATATATATATATATATATATATATCTGAAATTAAGTATTTGCGGACATACGTTTATATAGCAAACTATCATTATTTTTTCATACAGAATCACTCCCTGAAGTTTGTTGCACTAATAACACCATGTATTTGTAATTAACTATAAAAACATTGTGAAACCATGCCTTAAGACTTTATAATTGCATCCAAGTCTTGATTCCAGATATACAAAGGGAACTAGGAAAGTTTTGCAATACAGCTTTGTTTATTTAATTTTTTAAATAAGTTTTACCACAGGCAATACATTTCTCTATCCTCCGAAACCAATCCTTAAACCACATCTGCCACGAGTATGGCGCACTTGTGGTCCCAAGCGCTCAAAAGTTACTTATCACTGGAAAACCATTTCCCTTTAAACTTTATTTTCACATGGGAATAGTGCAAAGTCGCAGGATGCAAGGTCTGTACTGTAAGGAGGGTGCTCAAGCAGTTGATCAAATATTCGATGTATACTTTCGCGCAGTGAGCTGAAGCGTTGTCATGATGAATGAACCAGGTGTCCATTCTTGAATTTGGTCGAAAGTTCTTTTGGAGAGTCGATGACTTTAGGAAGGCACTGAGTACATTGAGTACTACTTAGCTGTGACTGTGACACGCTTCACAATTCCACTTGATTTAAAAAATACGGCTAGCATTTTCTTCTTTACTGATCAGGATTTTCTGACTGCTAAGGGTGTATCCTTGTCATGAAAGGACCAAACTTTGTTTTGAGACTTTGTCATCACATCGTAACAGTGCAGCCAAGTCTCGTTACCTGTCACGATATTGTTTACATACCGATATTGTCCATAATCAAACATTTTCAGCGTCTTCCGGCATTATTTTACAAGTCGTGTCACCTGGTCTTCAGTCAGACTATGCGGAACCTAGAGAGAACAAACTTTCATTACGTACAAATGATCGTTTAGAATTGAACAAACTGCTGGTGCATTTAGGTCTAAGTTTTTCTCAATCAGTTGGTAAGTCACTCGCCTGTCTTTGTCAAGCATTTTTCTTACTGCAGTAATATTTTCCTGCGTAACAAACCTTGCTGGCCTCCTCGTCATCCAAGCGATCTCCAGACTGAAATTTTTTCTTTGGAATGATCTGTATCATATGAATATAGTCGTAAAATGTGGACAATTATTACCTATTGCAAGAGTTATTTTTTTTAAACCTTGGCCTTTCTTTAAAGCACGAGCAGTCATACTGCAAAACCACCCAAATATCATTTCGTGATCAAGAAGCCAAAGAACGCACTTTAAATTACCACTGCTAAAAATAACTAAGCCCACCGGCTTGGCTTAGCGGATAGTGTGCAAGTATAAACACGTCTTAACATGCACCAACACTTAGACTCCTGCAGCACATGGTTGCGTCTTGTTGCAAAACTTTCCTAGTTCCCTTAGTATTTGGTTGGCAAATACGTAACTCTACTACTAGAAACTTGTCTATTTACCACTGTTCATTTTTTTAAAAATTGGAGTCGAGGTCTCACCATATCTTTATCCTAACAATATTTAAATAAAATCCTGTTACTTAAATTAATTTTCAATAACAACTCAACCAGTGGTGTAATTATTTAATGTAATTTTATAACGTTAATATAATTAATAAATGCAATGCAAAGAAAGTTATTTTTTTTTAAATATTTTAATGAAAATTTCATATCATCTAAAAACCTCTAACTATATCTATATTTTCATATTTTCAGTAGTCTAAACAGACGTACTGTATTTAACAAATAGTAGGTACCATGTATTTTCTGCATTACCTACATTGTATTAGTACATTTTAATGAAAACTATTTTTGCTCTACATTTCTTTATTTTTTCGTAGGTATATATTTTATAATAGTTGTAGCATCCGACATTGTTTTGTTTCTTAATAGTATCATTAATCTTAATGTAAAGTAATATTACATGTTACTTTTCGTTTTGGCATCCCCGTCATATCACTTGAAACTCCTTTATTTTATATAAAGATTTTGCACGCAAAACTGTAATTAATCATGAATTATTATTTATCAACAACTTTTTATGTACACACATAAGTAACGGGACAAAATAATTATAAGGAAACGTAACTAATGAAACAAACAAATAGAGAATATAGTATTGCGTCTAAAAAAAGAATAATTATAACAGAATTATTACTAAACATCATTAATATTACTTAAATTTATGGAATATTCTATTATTTTTCTTTGTATTTACTGAAAATGTATGTTTTTTAACGAGTTTGTATATAATATGTATAGTTTGCACTTGTAGAAATTTTTGAGTTATTTTAACTGTGAAAGATAAGTAGCACATTTACTTTAGACCTATTGCACTTATTTTAAATATTTCTTCTATTTAAATAAAGAAAAGTATTTAACATAATTGAGTACCCGTAATGTTGGCTTAGATTGGTAATTAAGCATATTGTCTAATGAATAAAATTAGGGCAGTAATTTTAATCTGTTTCACAATTTTATTTTACTTCTGATGCCTTTTATACAAACGCATTGAGAAAATTTATAAAAGTATTAAAGGAGTTTATAGTGGTCAGTCAGCATTTGTTTAACAAACTGTAAGTTTCTGCCCTTCTTTAAACAAAAGATGATGACTTAATACATAAAAGTACCTACTTCGGGTATCTAAAAGGATGTCGGTGTATATTTAAATTTAATAAAGGTAAATACTAGACTTAAACTGTATGGGGTTAAATAATCTGGAGCAGTGTTTCCCAACGTGAGGCCCACGCTCCTCAGGGGGGTAATTTAATTGTTAAGGGAGGCAATTCGAAAATGGACACGACACGAGTTTAACCCTTTTGCTCCGGGCCATACTGAAGTAAGATGGTTATCTAAAGGGAACTGTTTGATACTCTTAGTAATTTTTTAAGCAACAAACCTAAATTGAAGTATCTGTTAACAATCAATGGTAAAACATTTGTAAGTTATCTAGCTGATATCTTTAAAAAGTAAATATATTAAATAAGCAACTTCAAGGAATAAATTATACACTTGTCGATGCAAAAGCGAAGATATTTGGTTTCATTACCCATATTGAGTTATGTCAGGAACATATTAACAACAAAAACTTTAAACAGTTTCATTGGTTTCAAAAATGTGAAGTAACTGATATTGCTATACTTGTTAATCATCTGAATATTATTTTGGTTAATTTAAAAGAAAGATTTGCTGATTTAAAACAAATTGATTTTCCAACATGAATGATGCAGCTTATGTTAAGGGATTTGTTTGATATATCAAATGTATAGTAACAAGAAGAACTCACCGAATTGCAAAATGATGAGTCAATTTAAACTTTTTTTGAAATAAAAGGAGCGATGGCATGGCTTTGTGAGGAAACAAAGATCAAATACCCAAATTTAACCAAATGTGCAAGGAAGCTATTGCTACCGTTTCCATATTCATTTTTAGCTGAATGTGAATTTGGTAATGTAAATGACTTTTCTGGTAAAAAAAAAAAATCTGCTGGATATAACACAACGTGGAGACTTGAGACTGAAGCTAACCAAATTGGAACCTAATATTAAATCTTTGTGCAGGAAGCATCAAGCTCAAGGATTTCACTAAATTAAAATAATAAATTAATATAAAAAATATTTATTAAAATCATTTGGAATTTAAATTTTAGTTTTTCATTACATGTTTTAAAAATTTACCTACTGTGTTTCGTTAACAATTTCCTAGTGATTTCTTCCTAAGTGAAAAACTCAATTTTTTAATATTAAAAATTATGTACGTTACATAGGGGGGCATAAGAATTTTAGAAAGGCTAATGTGGGGCATGGCACAAGAAGCTTTTTTAAATGTTGAATGTACAACCTATTTTAAAGTTTAAATACTTATTCTATTTTAATATTAATATAATCGAAAGTATATTTGTATGTCTATTAGTATAAAAGAGATTGTGGAAGCTTTAAACAGTATGAAATTGGGTAAGGTTAAAGGGCATGACAGGATAATGGTTGAAATGCTGAAGGCCGGACAGGGAGTGGTAGCTAGTCTGCTGCACCGCTTTTTTTAAACTTTGCTGGAGGAGCGCCAGTGTACTAGGAGATTGGTGTAAGTCTGTTTTCGTTCCGCTTTACAAAGGTAAAGATTCGCAGAAGGAATGTAAAAACTACCACGGTATTAGCTAACTCCGCATCGTGGGTAAGCTGAATGCAAAGGTATTAATTAAAAGAATGACGAATGAAACTGATGCGAATATATGGGATGTGCAGGCGGGTTTTAGGGGTGGCAAGGGATGCATGGGTCATGTCTTTCCTTTACTAGGCATAGTCAATAAATTCTTGGCTTGAAGTTAAAAGATCTAGTGCGTTTTTGTGGACTTGGATAAGCCTATAACAAAGTGGTGAGAAATGAATTGTGGTCGACATTTTCTATGTATGGGTTGATAATAGAGCTGAAATCACTTTACGAGTGCTTGTGTTAGGATAAACAGAGCTTATATAGACCCGATTAACATTGAAAAAGTTGTTAGACAGGGATGTGTGGCATCTCCAAGACTGCTTAACTTATACATAGATGGTTGTTTAAAAGATTTAAAAAAAAATGCAAATGGATTAAGATGATTTGATCGTCAAATGCCTTCTTTACGCCGATGATCATGTCATATTAGCGTCATCTGACGACAAGTAGTTAGCGATAGTTAATATTATAATGCTATAATAAGACTGTTAAGTCTTAATTAAAGGAGAAAGAGTGGAACAACTAAATGAGTTTGTATATTTGGGTATACGAGAGACGAAAAGAATGTAATATTAAGCGAAGGGTGTTGGCAGGAAAACAAATAAACGGGGACCTGCATAACTTTATAAGTAGCCAAAACGTGTTAAATAAGACACGATGGGTTGTGCATAGAAGATTGCTGGTCCCTACACTTACATACGTATGATAGTGAATGTTGGGTTCGACAGAAGAAGCATGGAAGTAAGATTAACCATGCGTAGAAGATTGGTCTAAGAAGTTTAGCTGAAGTGACTTTAATGGATAAAGCAAGAAAAAGTGTGATATGGGAATGCTGTGAAAATAAGATATCAAAAATAGATAAAGAAATGCTTAGATGGTTCTTACACGTAAAGGAGTAGGATGTAAGAAGTTTGACAAAACGGCGCTGATGAAATTGGAAGAAGTAAAAGACGTGTGTAAAAACCAAAGAAAGTGAAAAGAAGTGGTCTCTGCCTACTTTTACCGAAAAATGGCGTAACTTTATGTATGTATATGTTTTACGTTGCCGCATAATATATTAAATTTAATTACTGAAATTAAAAAAAATAAATAATAATTATATGTACACATTATATTTTTATAAAAAAAAATTACCGTTGTTTTGAATTTATATACCTACTCAGTGTAACAAAAAACTTAAAGGGAATAATAAACTGTTTCAAAAAAATAAGCAAATAAGGTTTACGTTTCTATAGTTATGTTCAAATAAGTAATTCTATGTATTTGTACGTTATATTCTTAAAACCGCCGTCTACAATAGGTTAAATGTATCAGTTATTACCATCATAATGATTGACAAAGGGTATATTATAAAGTTACACATATTTGTAATACATACATAAATACATACATAAGGTCACGCCTTTTTCCCATGAGGGTAGGCAGAGACCACTTCCTTTCACTTGCTACGGTTCTTACACACATCTTTTGCTTCTTCTACTTTCATCAGGGCTCTCATGCATGCTCATCGGTTGTTGGTACTCTTGACCTGGCCTTTCTTCAAAACAATGTTGATCTGACCGAGATATGTTCTCCAAGGTCGACCTCTACCGACTTGTCCATTCACACTCGCTTTATAAATTTGTTTCGTCAATCTTCCTTCATTCATCCCTTTAACGTGTCCTAACCATCTAAGCATTCCTTTATCTATCTTTGTAACCACATCTTTTACACCACAGCGTTCTCTTATCTCACTATTCTTTACCTTATCCAACCGAGTCACTCCGGCTATACTTCTCAGACTACTCATCTTCGCAGCATTAATTCTATTTTCATGCTTTTTTTGCCAAACCCAACATTCACTACCATACATAAGTGTAGGAACCAATACACCTCCATGCACAGCCAGACGTGCCTTTTTTGACACTTTCTGGCTATTCATAAAGCTATGAAGTGCCCCATTCATTTGTCTTCCTGCCAACACCCTTCGCTCAATGTAATACAAAGAATTTTATATTCATCTACAACAACGAAGTCAAACTATTTCCTGATAAAAGCTTGGACTAGCTAAATATACAAAACGATCCAAACAAACATGCATTAAATAGCATTTTACTTCTAATTTCCCATCTGAAAAATATACAACAGCCCTTTATATGCTAATGCTTTAAAAATTGAAAGAAATAGATACCCCAAGAACTTTAGGAAACCTCATTTTAAGCATAAAACAGTGAGTACAGAAATTTAATTAATTTAAATATATGATATAAAAAAAGCTATTTTTTAAAATATATTAAACTCCAGTTAAAAATAATAGCCCATTTTTACGTTAGCATATTTATGATTATTAATTTTATTATTTAGTAAATGTGGTAACGTTTGTATGTATTGAAATAATTTATTTAAGTTATGTAAAAATATAATTTATGGTAGTTCTTAGGTGTATGGAAAAAGCAAGGTTGGTTTATTTTGTTTAAAAGTAATATTTATAAAACCGCAATCAAATATGGAAATGATTATTTTCTCTTTAAAGTTAAATGAGGCAAATTTGCTTTACTAGCTATTGCTCGCGACTTCGTCCTCGTAGAGGTCGAAAATGGTTTTAATAGGATTTTTAATTGGTTTTTTACGTTATTAATTTTGTTATAACATAAAAATAAATTATTGTGTTAAAATGTTTAAATACTTATAAAATAAAGCAATCTTTATTATAGTGTAGGGATTTAAAGTTTAAAGAAAATTGAAAATAAAATGAAATTTTGTTATATTTTATGAACACGAACACGATCTGGTGAAAGTGACAAAGGGGTATTATGGTTTTACAACGGAATCGAAATACAATACCTACCGCAGTATTTCTTTGTAAACAATATTTTTTGTTTTTCCTTTGCACTCTCTTAAATTTAAAGGGGTAATTTGATGGTGTTAGGGGAATCCTAGGAATAAATACTCTCCTCGAGAACAACCTGTTAGTATAGTTGCCTCAATTACATTGCGATGCAATGTTTTTACTTGCAATCTGATGCCATTGCATAATTTTGATGGATTTATATTGCGCAGCAACATAATTGGCGCGCCAACTCTCAATTTTAAATGTGAGTTGGGAGACCGGGAGGCTTCGGTGTATTCAGGAACTCGACCGGATAATGAATGGCATCATCGGTGTTTATCGACGGATTTATATTGATATTCAACCGCTTCGAATGATCTCAAAAGTATTTCATTTATGAATGAGGCTTGTTCGTTTTTTGGTGTTAGGATGGTACGCTCGCATAACCATTCTGCAGGTTTATCGTGAATATTATTAATGTTTGGGTAAATTTTAGCCATAAGCTGTTCTACAGTGAAAACAATTGTACCTAACTCTGTAGGGAGAATTATATTATTATCCAGTTTCGGGAAATCACCATTTCCCATTTTAAGTAACAGGTCTGAGAACTGTGCGGCAGTAACATTTCCCCTAAGATGGACTCTCATATTTTTGGTAGGGCAGTTTTGTCACTGAAGCCTACAAATGGGACCGCTTCCGTATATATTGCAGAGTGGGATTTTGGTTTGTATTAAATCTAGAGGAAGTTTAAACGCGGAGTGTGCAGTCAAGGTATAAATATCCAAGAACAAATAAAATTGAAATTTCGAATTCTAATCGGATTTAAATATTTTTTTATATTTGACATTCCAATTTTAAAGAGTACTGCATTTCACCAAGCTTTTATATGTAAGTTCAACGTTTTTGAATAAAATCGGATTGAGTTGTCAAACATGTGTCAAAATAAAATGTAATTTAAATCAAAAGCACTAAGGAGAATTAATATCTTCGATGCAAATCTTCCTCAAAATAACTTTTTACCCCTTTTTAACCCCGTTAGGCGATGAGTTTCAATAAAATACGAAACACGTCTTTCATCAATACTGTTAAAGAACGTTTATGCAAAATTTGAAGTAGATTGGACCAAGCAATCACGTTGTCCCATACAAACTTTGCCCCCGTTTTTCACCCCCTTCGGGGGCAGGATTTCATGAGATCCTTTCTTATCGGATGCCTACGTCATACAAAGAATACACCTTCCTAGTTTCAGGTCTCTACGATCAGCGGTTTAGACTGTGTGTTGATCCGTCAGTCAGTCATTCAGGACAAAGCATTTTATTTGTATAGATTAAATTTTTAATATTATTTTTATTAGTTTTTATAAATAAATAATTTCGTAGTTTAAAAAAAGTAAAAAAAAATTTTTTTAACATGGTGAATTTTTACTTGTAATACCACTAGAGGTTAAATTATTTCCGAAAGACATGTTTTGTAGTAAAATAGTATATTGTGCAACAAGTGCGGAGAGTTTAACTTTTCCCACGAGTGTGAAAGTTTGTGCAAACAAACGAGTGCAATAAGTACTTTCTCCACTTGATGCACACTATACTTTTCCTACAATTGCACAAATTTAAAGAATACAAGTAATGTACCTTAATATTTATTTTTATGATTAGCAAAACTAAAATAACATTAAAGTATCCTACCTCTTGACAGTTAAATAATTTATTTAAAATTTTAGTTAATAGTAAAATTTTTACAATTTTGTATGGTTAAACCCGGAATGTAATTTCTTTTTAGTAAATTTTCTGTTATATTAATTGTATTCATATACGGTGCATTTTCTGTCTCCATTTCAGTAAAGAGTTCGAGTGGTTGTTCAATAGGGTTAACGATTTTATTGGCAACGTTAATTTTATTTTTAATGAACTCCCCGATGTATTCTTCTGCCACGGTATTGGATTGCCATCCACCATGGCGCTTTAAGGTCAGTGACCTGTATGTAGATGGGAATTTTCTAACTTTAAAAAAATTGCAATTGTCGTAGCCATATCACCAAATTTGTTAATGCCGAATACCTGTCTAGTCATTTTCATTGCGGGTAATTTAAAAAGAAACGTTTTTCTGGGGACGTAACTGTCGGACTTTAAAACCAAACGTTATTTTTGATACGAGGACATATTTTTGTTATTTTTTATACTGATAGTACTTTGCATTATTGAATATTGTGACCAAAGTGTAAACGCCTTTAAAGTTTTTAACATCTCTTCTAAGTATACCAAAAGTGCACTTTCCGAAAAAGATCAGATCAGAAAAATCCTTTTTTGTAAACTTTTAAGGTTTTACTGATTTTATCCATATTTATTTATAAAATCGATTTTTTGTTTTTGTGATCTAACTAACATTTTACAATTACACTGACATTGGGACTGGTTTCGGGAATGATTTCTTACGGCATTATTTAATACATCGCTTCAAAAATCAAAATATTGTGATGTATGTAGCAAGTAATACAGATTTATATTTATTAATAAAACTTTCATACGAAATAATTATTGTGCATAGGTAATAAACGTTCAATAAAATAATATATATTTAATTTTTTTTTATATAACAACTAAATTTTTTTTATTTTTTCTCTGTATAGATCAACATGTCTAATTCTAGTTAAAGTAAATGTAGCAAAAAAAAAACTTACGGATAAAATAACTGTATTTATTTCAATTAAATATAACTAGTTTAATGAGGTGAAAATTTTGGGAATTAGGTAATTTAATTGCATTCTGATATTAAAAATAAATGTTTACATTTATTTTTATTATTTTTAAAATAGTTCATTTAGTTTAATACGAAACAAATAATCGTATAAGTTAAAAACCTCTGCGGAGATATAGTTTATGCACAGCTATGTTTAACAGTATTTTTCTAAAGAAAAAAGACATTGATTGTGTAGATTAATGTCACGTAGATACGCCGTGTTAAGTCTGTTTTGACTGTGCTCACAATTTAACGCTATACAAATACGTAATATAAAATGAGTTATTTGCTGTAAATAATTTTTTAAATTAATAAAAGACGGTGCTTTTATACAGCACATTTCTCCAAGAAACGGTTTTACTGTATGCATAAAAGCAATAGTATATAACGACCCTAGGTCATAAAGTTGGATTTCCTGGCAGAATCATACCCTTCAGGGCCTTTAACATTATTGACGTGGGTTAAATACTATTTTTCTTGCTCCCCAAGCCAAAAGTAAAGTTAAATAATTAATATTAAAAAAGCGTATGATATTTCACTTGCCATCACCTGGACATATCGCCAAGTGCATCGCGCTTCATTTTTAATCCAATAATCTTTTTTTGTTTCTATTTATTATGTTTTATTTTTCACCAACAGCAATGTAGCTGTAAAATATTGCTGATTTTATTAGTATGTAAGATAACTTTAGGCCAAATGAATACACAACCTCTGTAGACTGCTATCGTACCCAACCATGCAAAGTAGCCCACTCTATTGAGAGCGCGTTGTACTTCAAACTGTCCGCAAAAGTTGGCAGGTGACAAAAGTCGTTCTTTCGGGACTAAAATGCAGCCAGAAAAACCGTACTTTTGGCTTGGGGAGCAAGAAGTATTTGTTAAGTAATGATAAAAACACACCAAAAAAGTAATTTTTTATAATTTTAACATACTTTTAACAAATTCTACTATTTAAAAATATTTAAAAAAAACCTGAAAAAGTGGGTTGGTTAATTTTAATAAAATAATTGTTGTTGCTCCCCCAGCCAAAAGCGTTTTTTTCGGCCGCAATTAAGTCCCGAAAGAAAGACTTTTGTGTCCTGTTTACTTTTACGGACAGTTTGAAATATAGCGTGCTCTCACCACTACCCAAGCACTACATATCCAAAAAACTGACTTTTTAAAAAAATTAATTAGGTGATTTGCTTTTTTCCGTTAAAGCATGCTTAAAATTCTTTTTACTGAATTTAATAAAATTAAATTAGTTTATGTCGTATCGGGTTAATGAAGAAAAGCCCTGTATATAAGTATACAAAAGTTTTGATACGATAAAATAAGCAATATATCCGATTTCCTTAAGCGTTGGTATTTCTTAGAAGTCTGCGGAAATATTCTGTTAGGTATATTCAACCAGCACCGGAAATTAAGCTGTAGATTTGTAGAATTGCTTATGAATACAAATAAATGTATACAAAGGACAATAGAAAAGTATTTGATAATTTAACAAAAATAATCTTGCTATAGCTAGGTTATTTGCGGAAAAATATTAGACAAGAGTTTTACATACATTTTAGGTAATTTTTGTTTCACTAATTTTTTTACAGTGTTAAAGTTGTAACGGTAAAACTTTCCTTTTTGTAAATTTTTATAAGCAGTGTAATTAAACATTTTACTTAATACAGGTGAGCACTTATCAACTTATCAACTTATCAAAATACTTATTAATAAAATAAATTTTTTTTATTGAAAGCAATTTAAAAAATTCTACTGTGCTTAACTTAGTTGAATTGCAAATTTTGATTGGGGCTTATCTCGGCGTTTGTTCAAAATAAATGTATTCGTTATTTTATATGTTCTCATATAAACCAATATTTTATGAGCAAAGTGGCTTACATCTGTAAGTCGTATTTATTTCACCAAGATGAGACCTTTTCAAAATGTATTTAACAACGTTGTTCCAGCAGAATCGCGTACAATTATCCCCCGTTTCGTCGAATTCATTCTAGTTAAAAAAATGCACTACTCAAACAACATTGTAAAACAGTATTATCTTCTTTACTTAATGTAACAATATTACATCGGGAATATTATACTAAATATCCTGGTAAACTACGAGTTTTTCAGAAATTATGTAAACGTAAATTTTAACTAATCATTTGAAAAACCACAAATTGATGTGTGCTCAAATTGTAAAAATTGAAGTAAGAAAATTAAAAAATTCCACCTAAATAACTTGTTGGTGCCGAAATAAAAAAAAATCTAAAAGTGTCAAGAGGATGGTATTACTAGGGATTGGCGTTTGATTATATGCAAAATCTCCCATTGCTAGTTATCACAATCTAGTAAGAGTTTTATTTTCGTCAAATATGGGTGTTTAAATTATGTGTTTACATTATAAAAATAACAACTTTCCAATCCACAAGAAACAAGCGCTCAAGGGGTCCATCGTTATTAAATGAATGTATTTGTACCAATATTTCTAAAGAAATAATAGACTTAAACTTATTTTGCAATGGCTTCTTCTTCTTTCTGTACCCTGTTTGTCTTCAGACGTTGGCGATCATTGAAGTGATAATTTTTTGAAAGGTATTATGGTCGGCGACCGCTCTGAAAAGTTGTTCAGGTTGTAGTCCTATCCACTACCTTATATTTCGCAGCTACGACCCAACGTGTGCCCTTTAACTTTCCTTGGATAATGAGGCGGAGTAGAGGGTACTTGGGTCCTCTGATGATATGCCCGAAATATTCATATTTTCTCGCCTTTATTATGTTTGTGAGTTCTCTGTTGGTATTCATCATATGAAGTACTTCCTCGTTTGCAGTGTGGGTAGTCCAGGAGATCTTCAGCATTCGACAATAGCACTATAGTTCAAATGCTTCTAGCCTATTTGTCGTTGATGTCTTTAAGGTGCAGGCTTCACTGCTATAAAGTACTACGGACCGGACAAAACATTTGAGGACTCGTTTTCGAAGGTGCATGGAGAGATTTTTGTTGCATAGTATATGTTTCCAGGCTATAACTGCTCGTCGAGCTATTGCAATGCGTGAAAGTATTTTCTCAGTTTTGTTGATCCTACTACCTAAGTATTTGAAATGGCTAACTCATTCGAGAGGTCTACCATCTAATAAAAGCTTACCTTGTCACACATCTATTTTTCCTGCAACCTTCCATTTTGTCTTACCAAAATTTATCTTTTGCTCGCCTCATGCACTGAGTTGAGCAGTGTCGGTAGATCTTTCAGGTTTTCAGCTAATAATGCAGTGTCATCGACGTATCTTATGTTGGGGATTATTTCTCCTCCAATCTTTACACCCCCCTTCTATCCATTATCTTCCTTGTAAAAATCTCATCCACTTTGATGGTAGCTACCCGATTAAAATAGAGATATTTCAGTAGTCTAAGATCGTATTTGTTTATAGTTTTCAGCTTAAGGTACTCAAACAATAATCCATATTTGACTTGGTCGAAAGCTTTTTCAAAATCTTTAAAGCAAATTAACACGTTTTTCTTGAATTCACATATTTTTTGTATTATTATTTTTTTTTCCATTTTTCTTCGGTAGTGTACTGAAGAGAGATTTGAGCCAGTCTTCCGGTATGTTGCCATGATTAAAAATATAATTAAAAAAAAACCGTTAGATGGGTAATTCTGTCGTTGCCTAATAGCTTTAGTAATTCACTTGGGATTTGGTCTGGTCTGGTCAGGGTGCTTTATTTGTTTTTGATTGCTTTATTGCTTTCACGACCTCAGATTTAAGGATTGGACGTTTTTAATTTTCTTCATCATGATTTTCATAGAATTGTGTCGGTTCTGGTCTCGTCGCATCTGCATAAAGGTTTTAGATGTAGTTTTCCCACTCATAACAACGTTATTTAATGTTGGTTAATATGTTTCCATGTTTATCTCTTAGCTAGTTGACATGTCCGGGTTTATAGATTCCTGCCATAGATTTAAGCTTCTTGTGAATGTTAAGAGTGTCATGATTCTGTTGTAAGTGTTCGATCTCCTTATAAAATTGCTCTAACCAAGATTCCTTAGCTTCTTTTATTTTTCTGTTTATTTTTTTGTATTTCTGGTTGTTTTAGTTCTTATATTTACGTCGATCAACCATCATAATGAGGATTTGTTCTGTCATCCACTTATTTTTTGTTTCTCTCTTTGTTCAACTTGTTACTAATCTTTTTGTGTGTTCCAAGAAAGGTTTCCTGATGTTTATCCAGTTCTCGTGAATAGTGTTATTTTCAATGGGTGTTTTACCAACATTGTGTATTTCTTTGTTTATTTTTGTAGCCAACTCGTTTCTGATTTCAGTGTTTGATAACTGTTCCAGCGATATGCGGTTTGTCGAGGGTCTCTTTTGTTTTTTATGTTGACTCTTTAAGGTAGCGTAGGGCAGATTATGATTTGAGTTTACGTCTGCACCAGGATAGGTCCTGACAGCTTGGATATTATTTATGAATCGTTGATTGATCATTATATAATTAATTTATTTGCGTGTTATTCTATTTTGATGTCCATCTTGTGGTAATATCCATGTGAATAAACGGCGCTTCGGGAGCTTAAACCAGGTGTTAATTATTACCAAGTTATATTTTTGGCAAAACTCTTAAAGTCGTGATGGCTGCTCTGGCTAAAATAAAAATAATACATTGATAAAGTTTCTACAAACACTGTCAGCTAATTGCAACACACAAATTCACATTTTTTTTTCTGCGAGAAAGCCACTATTTTAACGACTGTGACAGAATGTAGCGACCGTAAAGCGTAAAATTTAAAGATTGTTTGTTTACTTACCAGTATAACATGGATTTAATGTTTAGTAATACTATAGACGAGAAGTTCAGTGTCAAAACAATAACATACATATTCTGAAGTCAAGGCAAAACCATTATCGAGAAGATGATACGGGAAAAAAATACTAAAAAGGGATAAAGTTTTCTTTTGTATCGACTTTTTTTATTTAAACTTTCATCATAAAAAACCCGGTGAAATCTTATGCCATTTTTTCATTAATCTCGAAATAAATAATGAAAAACTTTTGTCCGAACAAAAACAAAAGATTGTTGTTCAAACATTCGTACTAATAACTAACTTCCATGTTACTTCTTTAAACTGACGATTATTGTACTAAAGATAACCGACCTACTTAGCGGGGAATTTTGAAAACTTCTGTAAAGGAATTCTGTAGTAATTGAAAGAAGCGGCTTTACAGCTGGACTTTAAAAAAACTTTTAATAAAAGGATAATTTTTGCATTTCAAACAGTGTTTTTGTTTTTTTCAATAATATACGTAAAAAGGATGGATGAAGGAAGATTGAAGAAACAAAATTATAAGGCGAGTGTGAATGGACAAGTCTGTAGAGGTCGACCTCAGCGAACATATCTCGTCAACATTGTTTTGAAGAAAGGCCAAGTCAAGACTAGCAACAACCGATGAGCATGTATGAAAGCACTGATAAAAGTAAAGAAAGCAAAAGATGTGTGTAAGAACCGTAGCAAGTAGAAGAAAGTGATCTCTGCCTACGGGAAAAAGGCGTGACTATTTGTATGTATGTATGTTTTACGTCCGCGGCCCACACAATAGGTCTACCATTTTTGCGACTATTTTCATAAAAAAAAAAATACAGACAATGATCTTAAACGAGTAAACCATTGTAACAGAAAGTTTTATTTTTCTTGACACTTTTAAAATGCACAATAATTGAAAGCTTCAATTGACAATATGTAATTGTTAAAGCTACTGTTGGTTATTTATCCGTAGAAAATACAAGTGCTAAAAAGCTGATTTTCAAAATTTAAATATAATTTATTCTAATATTTTGGATATTAATTATTTCAGCAACAACTTGATTCAACCTTTTACAAAAATTATTTCTCTTAACTATTTTACTACATCCTTTTTATACCTATATCATTTATTAAATAACCTTTATGTCATACTAGTTCATTATTGTGTTTTTATTACTTAGTTACCAACTATCTAATGTCGTACTTTATGCCCGTGCGGGCATAAAGTTCACTTTATGGCCCGCGCGGGCATAAAGAGAAATACTTTTTTGTTTAACTTATTTAATAACCTATATTAATGAAATTACAAAAGGAATATAGTAATATATGTAAATATTCGATGAACATTATTTTGACGACTTAACATAAAATTGGCAGTTCTGAAATGATCCGGTGATAGGTAAGTTGCCTGCAGCAAACGATTCATGTTTCATAGTTTGAGTTTCAAATTTCTGTACCGAAAAGCCAGACCCGGAAGGTACACCTGCCGGCATTCTTGAAACTTCATTTTTTGAAGATAAACTATCCTCTAAATATCCTTCAGCAACCGACATACTCTTCCATCCACCATGGCGCTTCAACGTGGTCATACTGGCTCCACCCTCTACAAGAAGAGTTGCTGACGTTCGACGCTTACAATGACCTGTATATTTCTCAGGATCACTCAAACCCAGATATTCCGATATATTGGACGGGATTTTTCCAAAAGTGTTTTTTCCTACTGGCTGTACAGTACATCGACCTTGTCTATAGGTCAGAAAAAGCCTTTATTCTGAGCAATCACGTGGCCGTAGTGACATATAATCTCTTATTAGCTCTTAACTGTTCATTTCACCCTCATCTATAATGGTAAAATGCGTTTTTTGTCTCTGGTACATTACCACAAAAACCGATTTTCTATCTCCTACATGAGTAACAAACATGTTCACAAGTTCTTGCCGTCGACATCCACCAAATATTCCAAATATTAATGCAACTTTGTTCATTAAAAACGTCTCGTTCGGTGCCTTATGAATAAATTTTAAAACATCTTCTCTAGACAGAATTTTAGACTTCTTTGGTTTGTAGCCTTTCGAAGTTTGCTTTAAAATTCCATTAACTTATAGTAATTAGCAATGTTAATATTTTTATTTACTATTAAAGTCGTCTTTACCATGGAATATTTGGACCACAAGAAAATCGGAGAAAATGTTTTAGCGAGATCGCCGAAGTATCCAAGCAACACTGTTTCATTATCATCTTTTACGTAGTTTTCTTGCATCCAATTTAATAATTTTTCGTATTCCATGTTGTAAGCTTCTTTAGACTTTTTTGGCAACAGATTTTCAGTTGCTTTCTTTGCTTTTTCAATAATTTCGTCAGGAATTCCAAAATCTTCGTACATGTTGACTTCTAACTTTGACACATATAAAAATTATTGTGATTTTATGACATTTACGTTTGTCAACATTCACCTAGCAACGATGGTGTCTACTATGATAAAATGGCAATGTTATTAATTCAAACCGGATTTTTTAAGATACTAATTTGTATTGAGATTGGATTGCAATAACGAACTAGTATGACATAAAGTTATGTATGTACCGCGGGCATAAACAGATGTGTATACCCTCGGGCGACTTACAAACCCTCAGGCCAGAGGCCCTCGGGTTTGTAAAACGTCGCCCTTAGGGCATAACCATCTATTTATACCCTTGGTACATAAATAACTATATATTGACTTTTCAAATTAAGTACTGTCAAAATTTTTTTTCATTTTCTGAATGTTACTTTATACTTTACTTATATACTTTAAGTATTTTTTTAAAAATTTGTCTATTATTATACCATGATTTTTGTAGAGTAACTGATGGAAGAAATAAATTATAATTTTGAAATCTTTTACAAAAAAGTAAAAAAAGAGTTTCAATTAAAAAGCAGCATCCCCAAAAAAATTTTACATTTACAATTGTATTCGCTTTAAAATATATATTATTATTATTATAGTACGGTTAAATTTTTTTAAAGTTTGATTTACTTTGGTAATTTTTGGGATAATCATTTAGTGCCCTAACGTGGTTTAGTTTGTTTTTTAATTTCAGTTAGTTTGTTTACTTAAAAAAAAGGTCGATAGGTCCGTAAACTGATCTCTTCATTCTCTCAAAATTAATTTAATCAAGAATTCACAAAACCCTGAGTAAGAGTTATTAGTTTTTTGAACAATAATTTTTTTTCTTTTTTAAAAACAAAAAATAAAAAACGACTATTTTCTTAAGAAGTTGTTCGTAACACCACATCTCGATAAAAACTGTCTTTTCAAAAAAGTGCTAGGATGTAAAAATTTTTTAAAAATGATGCATTAAACTAAGGGTGTTACCATACTAATTTAATTGTAACGCATTGAAAAGTTTGGGGAGTTTTAGGGGTTAAAAACCACTGTAAAATATTTATGGGTACACATTTCGTGGTTTTATATAAAAAAGATGCTCGTATGATAAAAAAGCCATGTACATTTTCATTACAAAATAATAAATAGTTATTATTGACCCCAAAATATGTAGTTCAATTTATAACTCACCTTTTTGTTCAAACGTGTATAGTTGATTTAACAAATAAGTAATTTGCGATTTAAATAAATTTGTATCAAATATATATTTTTTTCTTTTTGTAATAAAAAATAAAAATATTTAAGAACTCACATACCTTCCTGTATATTTTTTCATAAAAAATCATGAAAATTAATTATGTACGTTAATAATTGTCTTTTGTTTTAACTGATACTTTAATTCGCTATTGTTGCGTGTTAATTCGCTGACAGTTTTTTAGTTCTAAGTTCTTTGATATATTTACTATCTTCTTTTTCTAAAATTTCCCACAAAATATTTGTATTACCTATAAAAAATACACAGAAAAAAAATTAAATACATGTATCTTTTAAATTACTAGGTAATTGTTGGGTATATATTGTTTTAAGTATTTATCAATATTATTAAAAAATATTTGGGTAATTCAATGACACACGTTTTCTGTGTCAAAGTGAATGTTTTGTTACGATATTTACTTCTTTCTAGGTCCGGTGATTTTAAACTCTCGATACAGTAACAAAACAATTTTTATTACAATACTTTTACACAATAAATTTTACTTTTATAAATCACTTAGATATTTAAATAATTACAACTTTTAAAACTATTTAAATTTCATAACTTATAAACACTTTTTTAAACTGTCCTTTGTTACGACCGCTGTCCTTTTTATATTTCTCAATTATTTCTTACCTGGAAGTCTCTAGACGCGGCGAGAGTTTATTAGACGGAGGCGGAAGCCAACAAAGGCTTATTAATATGTACCCTCGTTGTGGACGATGCTCGGATGTCGATAAATAAACAGGGCCAGATTGTAACAGTATATTCTGATCCTGATCCTGATCAACTGTTGACGACGTACAAGGCTCAAATCCGACCTCTACTGGATTATTGCTCGCACATTTGGGGTTCAGCACCATGGCATTCTCTTGGTCTTCTAGATTCCATTCAGAAAAGAGCCATTCGCTTGATAAACAGCTCAACTCTCACAGATTCCCTTCACCCTCTAGAACATAGAAGAAAATTGACACTACTAGGACCAATCTTCATCAAGAATCCTTTTTTTACAGGGCTGCTACGGAATGGAATAAGCTTCCAAAATCAGTTTTTCCAGAGAACTATGACCTACAACTTTTTAAAAAGCGTGTCCACAATCATTTCCTTTCTATAATCCCTTCCCCTTCTAATAGTCGCAGTGCGATAGGTCTACCCTTTTTGCGACTATTTTCATAAAGGAAAAAAAAATTCTAAATGATTATATGCAACACACAATACGTCATATCATCAGCAATAGTGCCAGTGTACTAAAGAGCTTAAAGAAAAGGTCACTACAGTTATTAATTTCTAAAGCGAAAAATTAATTCTGAAATTAATTTAAGACTCACTTTAGTAATAAAAATGATTTTTATAGTTAATATTGTGCACAAAATGAAATAAATTAATAAAATTTCTTTTAAAAGCGATTGCATAGATTTTTTATGAGCGCTGAACGCAATTTGCCAAAGTTGCTTTTCACAAAAACTTAGAATTTAAAAAACAATTTTCAACACAAATACGCAATCATCAACTCACTTCAGAAATTATTACTACTTGTATTTTTTTTGTTACCAAGAACTCAATATTACATAGACGACATTAAGTCACGTTTTACTTTCATAATAGTTTCAGCAATTGCTAATGCATTTAAATTGGAAAGGAAATATGAAACCACTGCTACTTTTTTCCTTTAAAAACAGTACCGTAACAACAAAATTTATTTAGATTACAAACATTAAAAATATTTATTTGAAACTAATAAAAATATGTGTTGTTAGTTATCCTAAGGCATCTACCACTGTTACTTAAACTAATTCGTTAATAAATTTAGTTATTACCAATATTACCAATATTTATAATTTCTTTAAATACAATATGGAAATAATTTTGATAAAGATAACCCAAAAAACGAGTTGCTGCTGATTTTAGCTGCCTTAGCATAACGGGAGCTATGACATCTATCCTAATAGCAGCTTTTGGACCACTCTTCCATTGACGCAATCATTGCAGAATCAAAAACGCAATTGCTAAATGTTGGTTAATACAGAAGACCAAAGATAATAAATAGAATGCAACATTAGCGGCAATCCTGGAAAAAAGATTTGGTACAAAGACATGTCTAAGACAGGGGAAGGAAATAAGGCTAAATAATACAAAGAGGTATACTAGCCAAAATCATTATTTTTATGGTGAAATAATTTATTCTTTAGAGAAGGACGCTTTAGCGCCTTTTGCAGCTAGTCCTACAGCAGTACCGTGATGCTTTCCTCATGCTCCGGCTTATCCCATTATGATACTGCTTCATGATACTTGGTAAATACTTCTTTAATAAAGATTTTTAATTGCTGCATCCCCTCTGTGGTCCACCAGTCTTTTACGCAGTCCTCAACCGACTACCCCATAGGTCAAAGAATACAACACTCAACCGGTATACAACATATACAAATTGGTAAAGGAACCGGGAGTTATGTGATGGATGTAACACCGTTCTATTAGAATACTAAAATAGCCCTAGATGCTGATGTATGTGTGTTTGGTGAATAGTTCAGGCAACAAAAAGGTCTAAAGGAAAATGCTTGGAACACAATTTTTAACTTCGTTACTATGTTTGGACTCGTTAGGAGTTGAACATATTAAAAGTTCCTGCCCTTAGCTCTTAAGCCAGGGGTGTTTAAAGGTCCAGTTTTTCGGTCTTTTCCTTATATCCCGGAAACTATGCGTCCTAGCGACATGACTACAACAAAAATAAAAGCCAATTTAATTTGCTACAAGTTTTACTTTTTACTATTTTATCTATTTTCATTTAAATGTTAAAGTAATTTCAGTGTTGAGCGTGAAATCCGAAGTTTTGCGACAACTGTTGACTAATGAATCTTTAAATTTCTCACCATTCCTAGTCAACGTTTTGGCCAAAATATGCACCATTATGTAGACATAGTAAATACTGGACTTCTAATACAACAGATACTTATTTTAGAATATGCTGACCAGGTTCTTGACACTTAATTGGAAAAGATCTAGACCATTTTTATGGGAAAATATGCAATGACATGCTATAACCATGTTTGTGCATATACTGGGTGGCCCATTAGTGTGTGGAAGTGCATTTAATTACTTAGGATAAAAAATACAAGAAATGTTTTAAATAAAAATTGTTGTATTTGCGCTGATACATATTTCTTAAATATTTTGAGATATACTGGGTGTTTTTTAAAATCTGAATATTGAGCTAGCATATATTCAGATATCCAATGTTTTTGACCTCCATTTTTACTGGATTAGTTTGATACTAAAACACATTTCACATTATATTACATTCCCATGAAATATTTAAAATAAAAACATTTCATTTTAAATAACGATCCACTGATGCCCGTGTAATTTAAAATGTTATAAATTAAACTTACATATTTTTAATACAAAAACAGCTGCAAAATAGTAAACTGGTTCTTTAATGATCTTTAAACATAGTTTATTAACGATACAAATGAGTAACATCGTTGATATGAATCTGTAATAGATATTATTATTAAACGACTAGCAAATGGATAATAATATTCGTTATTCATTACCTCAATTTTTAATATAAAATCACTGTAATGGTAATTTTATTTTATATATAAGAATTTTAACTGATCGACGTTAATAATAAGATTTGGATCAGAAGTATGGACTTAAGATTTAAAAATCAATAAATTTTTAGAAATTATAGTAATTAAATTAAAAATATGTCATTAGTTTTATTTAACATTTCTGTATTTATACCTGTGTTTAATTGAAAAGGACCCACCTTTAATATTTCAAAAATGCGACATATTAGAATAAAATGCGGAAAATCGTCAACTTTTTACTATAACTTTAACAATTATATTGTTTTGCCTTTGATACTAACCTTCTATTGTTAATTAATCGTTGTTTAAAATTGGCTCTTTTTAAACTTTTCATATGCCGCCGTATTATGTTGACAATTCAAACAGTCAAAGTAACATTGACAAAAACAAAAACAATAATGACAATTAAGAAAGTCATAGTGGTTATTACAATAACGGGATTCACTTTTGTTTAATTACAAAGTTAATTTGGTAAGGTAGGGAAGTATTAGTTGGATGCTATGGGTCCATACTTAAATTTTGTTCTTGATCCAGATTTAGACATAGTTGAAATCTACTCTCAGAGGTAATTTTTATTTTTCGTTGACATAGGACATGATTTTTTAATATTAAATGAAAAGAGTTTCTATAAAGCTGTTCGATGTTGGGATGCTAAGTAGTATTTTAATAATTACAATCTTGTTACGAATGACCGACGAGCAATTTGGTTCTAACTTAAAATAACACAGGTTAAAACTTACTAAGATATACTCATTAGTGTTCCTCAGGTTGTTCTGATAATAATTAATCACACTAATCTTGGCGTATACACTTTGGAAGCTCTGCTTTTTAAACTTTCACAAAACTAACTCAGTCTTTTTTTTAATCCAGTGTTTACAATGAGCTGAATGTCCTTAATATTTACGTGGTGATAGAGTTGGTCTTCGTGATTCTTGGTAATTTATTTGATAGTCTGGTCAACAAATTTTATTTCCGAGTCCTGATGAAGGTTCTTTGTTTCTGATGCTCCAAGTAGCATCTACGATGTTCCTTAGCACTTTTTTTTGAAATTTCCTTATCAGCTTTTAACACTGTAACGATTGTAATTAGGATTTTTTAATTTTTAGTTCTTATTAAAAATTAGCAAAAAAGAACCAATTTGATTATACATAAAAAATGGTAATTTGGCAATAAACTAGAAAAAGACAGTAAAAGTAACCAAAAATTATTCTATAAAGCACTAAAAGCCATAAGAACAGATAAACCCGTAAATGAAGTACACATCAAGAATTCAAATGGTGAAATAATTACAATTGGTAAAGATATAATGGAAAGATGGAATGAATATTTTTAGACACTACTAGGTCAAGACACTAAAGAAGGGTTAATAGAAATAACGAAAGAAACCAAATAAACAAAAATGAACCATTAATAAAAATGCAAGAACTAGACGATGTAATTAGAACATTGAAGAATGAGAAAGCACCAGGAGAGGACAAAATAACTTCAGAAATGATAAAAAACTTAGGAGAAATAGAAAGAAAAAGCTTACTAGACATAATCAATAAAGCTTGGATAAAAGAAAATATACTGGAAGAATGGGGACCAGCTCTAATAACACCAATACACAAAAAAGAAGGCAACAAAAACTGCAATAATTATAGAGGGATTACGCTACTGAATACCAAAACAAAAATAATGGAACGAAAAATCAACAACAAAATAGAACCAAAAAGTGGGTTTAGATCTGGAAGAAGCACACAAGACCACATTTTTACGATATAACAAATAATAGAAAAGAGAAGATCTGAAAACCAAAATATATATCCAGAAATCATAGACCTAGAGAAAGCTTTTAACAGAGTACCTAGAACAAAAGTATGAAAGAGTTTAAAAAATAGAAACATCGATGACAAAACCATAAATATGATAAAAAAAAATATGAAAGTAATAGAAATCATGTTATCAAAAAAACATGAAATCAGAAGGCTTCAAAACAAAAGAGGATCTGAAACAAGGCGGATCATTAAGCCCAATGCTGTTTAATATTTTCATGGACGACATCATCAAGGAATGTGAAAGAAATATAAAAAAAATGCGCATTGAATACAAAAACATGCAAAGAGTGGAGATAGCTGATAGAGCATTTGCAGATGATATAATAATGATTGCTGAAAATTAAAAACAATTACAATATAATATAAAAATATGAAATGAAGCACTAAAGAGAAAACAGATGAAAATAAATAAAGATAAAACCAAAGTGATGACTATAGGAGACGAAGAAATAAATATTATTATAGTTATATAAAAACAGAACAAGTTAAAGAGTTTAAACATCTAGGAGTAACAATAGACGAAAAGGGAAGACAAGAAGCGGAAATCAACGACAGAATCAAGAAAACCATAAAACTGTATTATGCACTGAACAGGATATTTATCAACAAAAAAGAAATTTCAAGACATACAAAACTAAAAATATTCAAGACAATATATAGACCTGTATTAACATATGGATGTAAATCTTGGATAATAACAAAAAAAAACAAAAGTAGAATACAAGCAACAGAAATGAAATATCTGAAAAGAATTACAGGAGTGACAAGGAGAGATAACATAAGAAATACACGAATAAGAGAAGGACTAGACACAGAAGACATTATTTCATTCATAGAACAAAAACAATTGGGATGGTGGGAACACATACAGAGAATGCCAAACAGTAGACCTGTTAAACAAATCTATAAAGCAAAAACACAAAACAAGAGAAAAAGAGAAAGACCTAGAAAAACCTGAAACGACATTTAATTTTTTATTGGAGAAAAAATTGAATAGTACTAAAATAAAATATTTTTTTTATCTTCAATTTTTAAATGCAATAGGTACATTTTAACTGATTAAATGATCAAGTAAATACCAATTATTTATCCATAATAAATTTAAAAAGACGCAATTCGTTTGCTTCTGCAAAACTTTCAGGAAGCTCATTTGCATATTAATTTCTTTCCCGCATTTATATGTTACCCAATTTAGATAACAACTTGTCACTCGTACCTAAAAAGAAGATAAAAAAAAGAAGAAGGTGAATTCAACATTTCTTCCGCATTCTTTAATCGACCCACAGCCCGGAGCTGTCACCTGTGCCCATATTCTTCGCAGCCTCGCCCATACTGATCGAATGGGCACTACCACGAATATTGCTGTTACAGATGGGCGTAAATTAGCTGGTTAAATAACGACAATCACCGAAAATGATTTTTCTTTTTAAAATAATGTTGAATAAGTTATCTTTACGATAAGTTTATCCAGAAATGGTTTTTTTAAAAGTTGGTAGTTAGGTGCAATTTTATAATGACCATCATAAATTATTATTTTACTTTTGTAGTTATTTTTTTTTAGTTTTTCTTAATATTGCGTACAACCATAAAAAATTAAAATTTTTTTAAAGTTTAAAAAAACAAAAATTAGTATATTTATGTCTTAGTTAGTTTTTTATTTGATTTTTAAAGGCATGCTGTGAACTTTTTGGGCGCTTGGTCGTGTTCCCAAAAGCGTAACGATATTTTAATAATTTTAGAAAAAGTTGTTACCCGGGGATTTGCTCCTGAATACACTGACGTGCTAAATATATAGCTCTACCGTTTAAAGTTATCACTTCTGTCGGGCGTCCTGAGACGCACGCCCTTTTTTTTTGTTCATTTGGGATATTTTTACGTTATATTCTCAATACTTTTAATAAAATTTTATTTGGTGGCTACATAAAACGTAATTTAAATATCTACTTTGGTTCTTCGGAAAGCGTCTTTAGTAAATTTAAAAGATTAATGTGTCCTGCTTAATAATAAGCATGGGGTAAAATTTGCTTAATTATTAAACAATATAAAGTAACTGTCATATTCAAGTTAATCTAACAAAAATGTGATGCCCTTATCTTCTCTAGGTGCCGTCTCCGCTTCGAAGGTTGGCAATCATCGGAACGATTCTTATTTTTGAGATCGCAGCTCTAAATAGTTCGTTGTTATTGCATCCAAACCACTTCCTAAGGTTTTTTAGCCACGAATTTCGTCTCCATCCTACAGTTCTCTTTTCTTGGATTTTTCCCTGCATAATAATTTGTAGCATTCGATATTATTCTCCCTTTATGACATGTCCCATATACAGCAGTTTTTTTCTCTAATTGTTGGGATTACTTTTCTCTCCTTATGCTTAAGTCTGATGAAATATTCTCCGATATATCCTCATCTCAAAAGACTCTAGTCTCCTTACTTCGGTTACCTTCAGCGTCCAGACTTCCATCCCATAATATAATAAAGACAGCACTTAGAAACATGGACGTTGACGGAGGCTACCACAAAAAACTACAATCCTTTAAAGTGTGGCTGTACCGCAGAATTCTGAAGATTCCATGGAAAGCCCATGTGACCAACCAATCAGTGCTAATAAAAATGAACAAAAAGTTAGAAGTCATGGATATTGTAAAGACCAGAAAATAGAATATATTGGTCACATTATGCGTAACTAACGTACATACATACATAAAGTCAAGCCTTTTTCCCATAGGGGTAGGCAGAGACCACTTCCTTCCACTTGCTACGTAACTAACGTCGATACGGAATTCTACAACGGATTCTCCAAGGCAAGATATTGGGAAAAAGAGGACCGTGGCTGAAGAACCTGAAAACGTGGTTTTCTACTACCACGACCGGGCTATTCCGTGCTGCAGCAAACAAGATAATGATAGCCAGAATGATTGACAACATTCGGACCGAATAGGCACTTTAAGAAGAAGCAGAAAAGCCTCTGCATTTGTGTAAATGTACTTCTGGCCTGTTTTATTCTGATTCGTATTTGTTGGGAGATGTTAATTTTAATGCCTATGTCTTGACCATCCAGTGCCCTATTTACTATGTTCTTTGAATGCAGATTAAAAGCATTGGTTTGTGTATACACCCTTGACGAACACCGCTCTGTATTTATATTTCTTCTGATGTCATGTCTTCTATTCGTACTGCTGCTTTTTGTCCCTTATTTTTTTTATTGATTACTTAATGATAATTATTATACAATTTTTTACAATGTCAAGTTTAATCACAAAACATTATAAAATAATTTCAATAAAAGGTTGCTAACTAAACTAAGATAAATATTCATTAAAATAATGATAAATTCTTGATAATTAACATGCTGGTTTACAATAACAAAAAATTAAAACAAATATGAATCATATTTGAACTGGTTGATTATAAATATTTTATTTGCAGTTTAAATAAGTTATTCTTAAAATAAAATTTTATATTTAGTCAATGTAAACGAATTCCTAAAATTTAATGTAAAATTACAGTTAATTTTAAATTCTATTGCATTATACTTAAAAAAAATTATAATCAACACTCTTTTTCGCGCAATTTTTATTTTTGTATTAAATCTAGAAACCACAAAAATTTAAAAAATATTTACCATGAGTAATTGAAAAAAACCTTTCGAATAGTTTGGACCTACTGGGGACACGAGGCTCATTTAGACTTTTTGCAGGGGCTTTTTATTGGCCCAGAACTTCTTCATTTTTTGTATGGGAGCCTGTTTACTCTATTCTTTTCGGGTGGCCAGCTATTTGTCTAATAAGTGTAGAATGCGGCGAGATCACTAACTGTTTTAGATCTGCTCGTGTTGTATTAATCAATTTAAATTTAAAGGCAAAAATGTATTGTTATATTTTTAAATATCACTACTCTACATCAAAAATGTATCATCGTCGTAAATAAAGCAATTAGCATTTAAATGAATACTCCATTTTAACAAATATAAACGTTAATTTATATCTTTTATAATAACCCGCGTCTTTAAATCAGCATAAAAAAATGTTTACAGGAATGCAAATTAAGTAAAATACTTTTAAATGTCTGCAAACAATGCTCACTATGTTTTTTTTTATTATGATAATCCAGGTTAACTAAACAACTTTATTATTATTTTAAATATTAATTTATATTATGTCTTTAATCAACATATAAATAATGCAATTTTATAATTGGTAATTTATTAATTTTTTTAATTTCCTTATATTCATTTTAACGAAGGTACTCTGCAAACCAAATCATTAATAATTACAGCATAAGATCTTTTAGGCAAAAGATCTAATAATGTTACATATTATGTTTGATAGCCTTTTTTTATTTTTTAGAAATGGGATTAATAATTATAAAATAACTAAAAAATCACTTATAAGAGACCATAATAGTCTTTAATTAACTACATATATACCAGACTACAATTGCAGGCAAAACCTAAAGTAACCCAATTAAAACATTGATTTAAGTATGACAATCCCAGAAGATACATTTCTTGAACTGGCTCTGGTAGTGGAAGTTTTTGCATCAATAATTCTGTATATATTGGTGTGCACAAAAGGCAATAAAATTTAATTTCAATAGTGCATTACTAGCACGTTTTAATATCTTTTTGTTTAAAACTCAACAATATAGGGTCAATCTCGGCACACTGCAAAATGGTTTAGCTTAAACTTTAAGAGTAAAGGATTTCTGGTTCTAGAAATCGATTTATAATCATTATTGTGAGACTTACTTTCTGCATTTTGTGGATAACGATGAACGGCGAATTGTGTCCTGGGGAAATATTTTTGGGATTTAGAATTTGTTTTATTTGAAAAAAAAATTATTAAAATCAACTGACGTTGAAAAACAAATTATATTACTTAAGGTCATTACACTTGAACTGTATTTGTAAGTATTATTTTATAAATGTTTCATTGTTACTTAATAACTATTGTACTTTTTTTTAACAAAGTATATTTAATAAATATCTTCCAGCAAGGCTTGTTTTCCTAATAATTGTTTTTTTATTACTTACCTATACTAAACACCAACAAATTCTGATTTTAGGTTCAATAAGTTTTTTTAAATTTTATAAAAATAATTGCATTTAAATTAAATTTCTTAGAATGTTTATGTGTAAATTGTGCTAAAAGTGCAATACTGATTTACAGTTCATATAAAAGGATTGTCACATTTAATGAAAAAATAAATGATAACTTTAAACACTGCTATTTTGGTACTAGCGATTTTAATCGCAACGCCATTCCGAAACAAGATGTTACCGTGAAGCGGTCGTACATCAAATCTCGATAACGTCTTTGTAACCATGTATTTATTTATTAAGTAGGGCCTTTGAGTACCGACCCGTCCAATGAGTGTACTTGTTCGCTTATTTACGGGTTACATGGTGGGTACACGTTTTGGTCTTGTATTGATTCGACTTGCATGAGAGCGTAGCAGCAAAGTTTTCTTTAAAATGAAACACGGTAAACTTTAAAATAAAATCCAATTAAACGATATATTAAATTATAGTACAAACTTTCTCTAATAAAATAATGTAATGTTGTTTTTGTGAACGATAATGTTGGGTTTTTTTTAATACATACATATAGTCACGTCTTTTTCCCGTAGTGGTAGACAAAGACTTCTTTTTTTCGCTCGTTATGGTTATTAAACACGTCTTTCGCTTCTTTAACTTTTATCAGCGCTTTCATACATGCTCGTCGGTTGCTGGTACTCTTGATCTGGCCTTTTTTGCATTCCATGGAATCTTGTTAAAACTATCTTAGTCCAGTAATTAAGTAAGAAAATTGACAATAATTTTGAAAAGTTTTATAACACTAAATAAAAAATATTAATTGGATCTTTTTGTAGTTGCATCAGTAAACAAATACTTTTTTCTGCAGGCCAAAATTAAAATTTTGGGTATGATTTATTAAATCGAAAGTATTACTTTACGAAAATAGTACTAAAAGACGATTTTTTTTCACTTTCAAAACGATTTCTTTACTTTTGGGACGATTTTGGGTATCTATGTAGGCGGATTTTATTTGATAATAACATGAACTTTGTATTTTATTATGACGGCGCTTGTCTTGTAACATTGGTGTTTGTTTTTTCGCTTTTTAAATAAAAAAAATACGTGACCGATATAAGCTATAACTCGACAAGCGTAAGGAGTCACTTGGAAATGCGCGACCAAAAGAGAGACGCAAGCTGCCTGACAAAATATAGAAAAAGGATCGATGCCGCGATTGTCTCTTGGCGCATTTGGGGTTCAAGTGACTACTTACGCTTATCGAGTTACACGCTTCAACTTCTAACGTAATAAATAAAATAGAAATGTCAGTAAGATTCAACGACTGGTAAAACATATTACATTTACCACTCACCAGATTTTATCATTTTTCCGAATAACTTTTCATATTTTAAACTTGATAAAATAAAAAAAATGACTTAAGAATCTCAGTGTCACTAAATTAAAGAATAAAAGATTTGAATTATCGCTTTATTCTACATAATAATGCGACTTATTTAACATGACATATATCAAACATAATATAACCAATAGAAAATAATACAAATGTCAAACATAATACAACCAATTAAAATAGATATCAAATATAAAATAAACAATAAAAACTAGCCGCAGTCCAACACAACCTTCAGAAAAATGGAAATCAGTAGTTAAAGTGAGGTTGAAATGAGATTAATCTGCTAAAGCGGCTACTTACGAGGATAGTTCAAGAATTGTTGTCCCTAACATAGTTAGCGTTGAATAACAAATGCAAATAAAATGTCAGGCAAAAGCTTATTGAATGACATTAGGTGTCAATTAGCATTAGCGCATAAATTTGTGTTTGTTAAATATTAATTTTTTTTCATTGAGGTGTGCGTGATTTTATAAAATTGATTTTGTAAAAAGAGGTTATCACCGCAAGAAATTTATAAAGACATGATAAAAGTATTGCGTGACTTTGCCTCTTCGAAACAAGGTAATTAAAATTTGGTCACAAAATTTTAAACTGGGAAGAGAGTCATGTTAACATGCACCAAGTGCAGAAGCCCCCAAAATTGTGGTGACCAAAGAAAATGTGAATTTAGTTCATGACATGGTATTAAATGACAAAAGAATTACAGTCAAGGCTATAGCAAGGATATGTAGGTTTTGTGTTGAAAGCGTTGAAAAAGTTTTACATCAGAAATTGGGTCTCAAAACACTCTCTGGACGTTGGGTTTTATGAATGCTGACGGCAGACCAGAAGCGTGGTCGCAACGTTGCAGCGGAGACAAATTTAGAGATCATTAACAGGAATTCCGATGAATTTAAGCAAAAAATTTTTACGGTCGACGAAACATGGGCTTATCACTTTGATTCAGAATCCAAAAAACAAAGTATGAAATGGCGGCATAGGGTTTCCCCACTCCCTCAAAACTTTCGTGTTGTGCCATCAGCTGGTAAGATCATGGCTAAAGTTTTTTGGGATTTAGCAGGTATTATTTTCGTGGTTTATTTACCCGTAGGTAAATATTACATACATACATATATATAATCACGCCTTTTTCCCGTATGGGTAGGCAGAGACCACTTCCTTCCACTTGCTACTGTTCTAACACACATATTTTGCTTTCACTACTTTCATCAGTGCTCTTATACAGGCTCGTTGGTTGTTGGTACTCTTGACCTGGCCTTTCTTCAAAACAATGTTGGTCTGATCGAGATATGTTCGCCGAAGTCGACCGCTACCAACTTGTCCATTTACACTTGCTTTGTAAATTTTTTTCGTTTTGCTTACATTTATTTTCAGGGCATTATGTATAACAGCAACCATCCAAGTCTGTAAAAGCGCAGTAGATTGCTAACTTATAGTCAAGAATTTTTTTCGTAATGAAAAGACCTAATTTATACATCTTTTTCCTCTTCTAAATTCTGCTTGCTCATCCCATATCATCTTCTTAATTTCATTCGTCAATCTTTTAATCAATATCTTTGCATATTGTTTGCCGATTATACCAAGTTAACTAATACCTCGGTAGTTCTTACAGTCCTGCTGCGAACCTTTTCCCTTGCAAAGCGGCACGATGTACTAAAGCAAAGTAAACCTACACTTAATGCAAATATTATACAAGATATAATTTTGTCAGCAGTAGACGATCCACACAGTACAGTACGAGAATTATCTAGGGAATTGGATATTGGTAACTCTTTAGTATTAAATATTTTTAAAGAGGCAACATCGCAGAACTGTAACGTTTTATTTTCGGATGAGGCAACATTTTATTTGAATGGGCATGTTAATTAGCAAAACACCCGATATTGGTCTGATGAAAATCCAAATTGAATGCAAGATGCCATACGCAAAGACCACAAAAAAATCAACGCATGTGCTGGTATTGTGAGAAATAGAATTACTGTTCCATATTTTTTTAAAGAAAATTTACCAGGAGAATTCCATCTGAATTTTCTAAAAGTATTTTAATTCTTGATTTAACCCAGCTTTTCCTTGATATCCAAGTTGCTAACACTTTAGACCGCAGAATATGATGTCAACAGCATGGCGGTTCGCCACATTACGCTATAGTTGTGCACCAGTTTTTAGACAGAACATTTTCAGATCGATAGATCAAAATAAGGGGAACAGTGAAATGGCACGCTAGATTACCATATCCTTATCATACAATAAAGTTTTTGAATTCCATCAAAAAACGAGCAATTCGTCTTATTGGTGATGTTTCTCTTACAAACTCCATTACTTCTCTGGAACACCGCAAAAAGGTTGGAGATCTGTCTCTTTTTTACAAATATTTTTATGGCCGATGCTCTTCACAACTATCCTTGGTCGTCCATCGTTGGTAGTTTCTTCAAAATTGACCCGACTGGTTTAATCATCGTATCCTTGTACCGTTGACGCTAGGAAATAGATGAAATGAAATCTCACTGGTATAAAGTGCCAGGACAAAGACAAGCGAAAAGGCTAGAGCTCTTCACCAATGAAAGCCAAACAGCTTCTTAAACTGGACAAGAAAGACTTGAAACTGATGACTGGGCTCATCACTGGACACTGCCCTCCGAGGTATCACCTGATAAAGATGGGCAAAACAGAGAGTGATAGTAGTGTCAGAAACTTAGCCCCCAGGACACTGATAAACTTTGCTTCAAGTCTCGGAATCCAGGGCCTCGAATAGATTAAGGGTTATGCACAAAAGATCTGATAGGTCGAGGTGCTTGAGAGGATGCGTGGCCTGCTCGACCCTCCCCTACAATCTACAATCTACCGTTGCCGTGAAGACTTGCTGTACATCTGTCTTTCAGGGCTCTTTCTTTTAACAGAATGTCAAGCTTTGAAACTCATTGCCAGCGAAAGTTTTTCTCGAGACATACAGTCTCCAAAAGTTTATGTGGAATATCAATTCCCACATTCTTTCCCATGGTTCCCACGATGTTCCACAAACATAACAGGATTCTCCTTTTGTGGAAACCAGATAATTTTTTTTTTTTAAATATTACCAATATTAATTACTAAATTGAGACCCCTTACAATATTAATAAAATATTTATTAAAATTTTTCAAGCGTTCACGTAAGTCATGGTTACATGAGTAGTTTAAAATTTCAATTATGAAAGATAGTGATAGTAAAAAACGCGAACTTACCTATTATAGTATAAATCGAGAAGTCTAATATTACATAACTTTTATTTTTTATTTTATTCTATAATAATAGATTTTGATTCTCTTTAAGCTGACATTTAAAGAATAGAAAGAACCACAACTGCTGATTAGCCATTTGGAATTATTCATGACAATCATCGTGAAGATACAATTAAAATGTCGTACATCGACTAGAATTTTCATTTCTATTGTTTTGTTTTGTTTTTATTTTCCTGTTACCTTTAGAAGTCGGGTCATGAGTGGTCGTTTATAAAAGTTCAAGCACCTGTTAAACACAATTTAAATAAAAGTAGTTTAAATTCGTTAAATTAATATGGGCAGTAGTAACAAATTTACGTTAAATTTGAGATAATAATGGAAAACAATTTAGATCCAAATACTAGCTAAGCTTTAAGTTGGAATAACACTGTGATTTTATTCAAAGCATACGAATTTATTACATCATATTAATTCATGTCTTAGAATGATTAAAAAAAAGGTGTGCATCTCGGGACGCCCGACAGAAGTAGGTAATAATTTTAAAGATTTGCGTAGAAACTATTAAATATTCACCGTATTAAACGTAACAAATATTTAGTTTATTAATAAAATTAAAATAATAATTTGAGTAAGGATTATGAACCCCTAAAACCCTTTCTTCTTTTTTTTTTTCAAACTCAATAGTTTCTTTTCATTTCTCTGTTTTTTTTTATAATAATACCAAGCAAGGAATTTTTTTGTAAAAAATATTATGAAAGGAAAGTTACAAATGGGACGACATATACAAGTTTTTGATTTGGTGATATCTTATTGTAGTTATCTATTTATAAAGCGTATGGCATTTTACACACATAACATATCATAAAACGATAATACATTTATGGAACAAACAAATAGCAGGTAAAATAACATGGAATACAAAACATAAAAATAATAAAATATTTTTATATCGCGATGTCCAGTCTGTTCAGCCATTGGATTGCTTTTGGGGAAAGTCCGACAAAATCTGAGAGTGGGCCAGGATATGCGCGAATGGGGCATTCGGTCGCGATGTGGTGGATCGTCTGAGTACCATTTTGACACCCACATTGAGGAGATTGGTTTAGTCCCCATTTGAAGAACGAGTCAGCGCAGCGGCCATGACCGGTGCGTACTCTATTTAATTTGGAAGTTAGGTCAAAGCCATTTGGTGTTGAGTTGCCATTCAGGACTTGATGCCATTTAGGTAGGGCTTTCTGGAGCCACGTGTGTCGCCAACTGTCCCTACAATTAAAATGCTAGGTAGAGAGTTCTCTTGCCGTAGTCATCGGTAAGCGTCTCGATTTCAGGTGTTGTCTTCCAACTGGAAAGTCATTGTGAATAGGAAGCTCTGGGCTGTTTATTATTTCATTGTATTCTTTGAGTAATGCCCTAGAGCGACGAATGTCTGAAGGCTCGATATGACTTAGGGTAGGCAGCCAGTACAGTGGTGTTGTTTTTATGGTACCTGAAATTATGCGCATAGAATCGTTTAGCTGGGTGTCTACTAGTTTAGTGTGGTGGCTGTTAATCCACACAGGCGCGCATTACTCTGCTACAGAATAAACCAGACTGAGGGCTGTAGTTCTTAAATGTCCTGCAGTTGCATCTTAAGTTGACTATGCTAGCTTATGTGAGATATTATTTCTGGTTTTCAATTTTCCAGCTGTGTTGGTAAGATGCTTCTTGTTTGTCAAAGTCCTATACAGATTAACACCAAGATATTTTTGAGTTGGGTTATGGTGAAGAAGTGCTCCATCGAAATACACATTGAGCTTTGTGTTGGCCAATTTGCTGTTTAGGTGGAAGCAGCAGGATTCAGTTTTACTTATGCTAGGCTTTAATCTCCATCCCCAAAAGAAGTAAGATCATTGTTAGAGTGTCTTCCGTTACGGTGATGCTCTTGTGCTGCACGGCGATTCCGAGGTCGTCTGCATATCCAAATTTCCTAGTCATGTTGCAAGGCATATCCGCAATAACCAGTTTACCGCACAATCCAGCCCTTCTTACGAAGTTTATGGTTGTATAGGGTAAGATATTTTTAAAATCGGTAGGTTTTAGGTTAGTGTAACCAAATATGTTGAACCTTATACTTCCCAGGCCGGGGCATGAATATAGGTTAGGTTAGTTTAGGTATCATGTGAGTGGAGCGTGGTCGCCCCTCCACCGCGACCCTTAGTAGGTCTATTGTGGCTCACCACTAGAGGCTACAGTTCACCGCACAATCCAGCCCTTCTTACGAAGTTCATGGTTGTATAGGGTCAGATTTTTTTAAAATCGGTAGGTTCTAGGTTAGTGTTGAACCAAATATGTTGAACCTTATTCTTTCCAGGCTGGGGCATGAACATAGTATATGTTCAGCAGTTTCGTCTTCCACGCAGTAAAACCGAAAATCCGTTTGTTGGTTCAGACCTATCTTTCTGAGGTGGTATCTTAGACGACAGTGTCCTGTAAGCAGTCTCGTTAGAATACGCAGGTCATTTCTGCTCCATTCTAGGATCTGCTTAGTTGTGTTTCTTGAGGGTTTAGGTAGAAACGCCCTCTAGTGGTTTAACCCTGGTATATCGGACCAGTACGTGAGTATTTTCCTCTCTGCTCAGTCCAAAATAATTGTTTTGGCAGCACTTGTGGTGACTCCAAAAACCGGTTCTGGTCCAGTGAACGCAGATTTGACCCACTGTTTTGCAAGGGTGTCGGATTTTTCGTTTCTCTCCACCCCCTGGTGCCCAGGTACCCACAGTAGGGTTACCCTGCTGTTCGCATTTCTTTCCTCACCCATTCGTCTCTCTTCGAAAAGAGGACTTTGAACGACTTTTCTACGTGTATTTTTGTGGCTAGCAAGTCAGGAGTCATCCAGAGAATTTGGTGGTTTTTTGTTTCACTCAGTATCCCGAAGTGATCCCCGAGTTGTTCTTCATTGATTTGCCTTTCCAAAGACAGGAATCTGTAGGAGACTATCCTGGCCTCCCTCTCTAAGAGTATATCTAGTGGAGGAAGATGTAGGTGTTCCATCGCTGCCGTTGGTGTGCTGGACATAGCTTCAGTTATGGCCAGGCATGCAAGCCGCTGAAGGCCAGCAAGCTTTGCTCTAGCTGTCTGTTATAACCCTTTGATCTACCAGACTACTGAGCCATACGTGACCATAGATATTATCATTGTTTGATAAATCCAGTAAATCTGTTTGGGGTTCATTCCCCAAGATTTGCCACATACTCTTCTGAGATTCCAGAGAGAAAACCTGGCTTTGTTTATTGTTTTTTCCAAATGGGCATTTCAGGTGAGTCTTTTATCCAAAACTACACCAAGATATTTTAATTCCGCCGCAAATGGAATGCTCTCTCCGTATAAGACAGGCTGCCGAAGCTTATCTAGCTTTTTTCTTTTTGCAAAAGGAATAATTACAGTTTTCCGGGGGTTGACAGACATCTGTTTCCTCTCGCACCATCTGTATACTGTGTTGAGGGCTTCTTGGAGGACGTTTGAGATCATCGCTTCAAATTTCCCTCTAACTATTATCACCAGATCATCCGCATAACACTGAAAATCTACTCCCTGCATGGAAAGCTCGCTCAGCAGAGAGTCTAGGAGTGACCACATTAGGGGGGACAGTACCCCACCTTGTGGACTTTTCTTCGCCGCCCTGAACCTAACCAACTCTCCATGCAGTGATAATATTATATATCGGTTTTCAATAATGCTTTTGATCCAGTTACAGATTTTACTGTCGATCCCTCTATCCCTCATTGATGTATAATGTGACTGTGGTAGGGTGTTATTGAACGCTCCTTTTATATCTAGAAAAGCTGCCAGTGCAATTTCCTTTTGTTTAAGGAAATGACCGATCTTTCCTACTAGATTGTTTAGTGCTAAATCCGTAGATTCTACTTAAAGGTAGTGTGGGGAGATTTACTTTTGTTCCCCGCGTTTTGTCCTGGTGTAGGTCGTTTTGTCGGCGCTTTACCATGAAGGGTTTTTTACCCCTTTTCGGCTTTTTTGCTGGTTTTGGCCGGCCTCTTCAGTCCCGCTGTCTCCGCCGAGGTAGATTTGCCTACCTCTTTGGTTCTAACGGTTAACCCCGAAGGCTTTTCCACCGATGTCGGATCTTTCTTGGCTTCCTTGGACCGGAATTGCACCTGTCCAATGCCAAAGTTGCCGCTCCAAATCTTTAATGGATACGTCATTCATTGAGAACGTCCACATTTGACCAGGACCTGCATTTTCCCTGTGTAAAATAGTCCACTCCTGGGTATGCAGGGTACGGTTCATTACCGGTTCTCCCGTCAGTCTGGGTAGTTCCCCATCGTCTGGGATGAAAGCCACACAGATGTGTGGTTGATGCTTGATTACATTTGTATATTAGATATCATTTCTTCTTATTTTTCTTCATGTGCTCCGTCAGTATCATCCGATGTTGGCGATAACCATAGCGAAGGCTTTACGGTCTTCTGCCATGGTAGGAGTTGTCCTGCATTTCGTATACCGGTTAAATTTTTAAGATTTTTAAGCCAAGAAACTTGTTTTCTTCCTACACCTCTTCAACCTGCAATTTTTTCATTCATTATCAGTTTCAAGATTCTATAACGACTTCCCCTCAATACATGACCCAGATAAGACATTTTCCTATGTTAAACAGTCCTTAGTAATTACTTATCCTTATTAATTCTCCTTAGCACTTCTTCGTTGGTTGTGCGTGTCGTCCAAGGTATTCTAAGCATTCGTCTATGTATCCACATTTCTAATGCTTCTTTGCGATTCTATAGGTATTATTACCCATGTCAATTGATTACCATAAGCAAATCGCAAACAAATTACAAATCAAAACTTTTAGCTGACACTTTTTCAAATGATAGGCAAATACCAATGCGCAACTTTATGTTTTAGATATATTCCAAAAAAAAAAGGTGAAAACAAATCATACTATTTACTTAACTGCCAGAAACCTTTACAACTTTTATTTAAGTACGAGTGGAACCTTCAATCAGTTTTAATTTGGTGTTATTTTCACATAGGACCTCTAGGTCGGCTAGTGTATTTACATTGTACACGACACGGCTTTAATCCAAAAAAGTTAAGATCTCTAAATAAAATTTGAAAGCATTTTTTATTTATCAAATTAAACAATTAAAAAATTTATCATCTCCAAAGTGCTTAACTTCGTTCAAAATCAGACGAAGGTTCATTATTTGTATACTTAGGCACTATGTTTAATTGTGCAATAAAAACTGATAAAGTCTATAATGGTAAAGCCTCCTAGACCGCATATTGAGCTCCATTGAGCACACATCCGTGGCGAGTGTTTAATCCAAGCACCATTTGTGTTTATTAGCTGGCAACTATTCCCTGTTTTTCAGCAGTTATATTTTAAGCTAGTCACTTTAATGCGGTATTTAGCAAATCCTAAATAACAAATAATCGCTATTCGGCAAATAATAAGTGGTGTGTATGGATTACATTACATTACATTACAATTTTCCGGTTGGGCCTTTGGTATTGGCACCTATGTGTATGGGTTACTCGTGCGCTATTATTTGTGTAGTAAAAAGATTTAGTTTAATTTTATTTTGAAAAAATGAAGTGGAGTTTTTAGATTTCTGTGAAAGAAAAGCGATAATATGAAATGCATGGCATAATGGTTATAAAAACAAAAATCTTGTATATGATAGGGGGAAAAATAGAAAGAAATATGGACGGAAGATATTCTTTTTCGGAGTTAAAAAAATATTCTTTAATGGCTTTGTTTAATAATGCATTCATCACATTTTTCTTTTTTTTGTAGGTTTTTTCCTCATACTGCATACAAGCACAACTTATAACCATAAAAGCAGCAGCATTAATTATCACCAATATCCAAATAACAAAAAGGTGTGCGTCTCGGGACGCCCGACAGAAGTAATAACTTTAAATGATTTGCGTAGAAATTATTATTAAAGGTATTTAATGTAACAAAAAATAAGTTTAAAATAATTATTTAAGTAAGGATTATTAATTAATTTAAAAGTTTTGGTAAATTAGTGACCTTATTAAATTTTTTTAAGAAAGTTAAAGAAAGTTTATTAAATATAAAATATATCTTATGTATAATAATCCATTCTTCAATATATACAGTTGACTTGCTTTCATTTAGATTATCATTATCTAAGCCGACAAAAGTAACAATTTGACACTTATTATTATCCAAAAATATTGCAAATACTGCATCAAGAGTAGTACCATGACTAGTAATAGCAATGTCTGGATTAATTAATCATCTTTAATTGTAATTTAAAAGCGAGAAATTGTGCTCGATCAGCAGCAAAATTAACATTGAAATCTCCAATTAGAATTAATCAAGAGAAAGAGAGAGAGAGTGGGGTGAGCATTGAGTCGAGATAGAAGAAAGGAGATGGCTGACGCGACAGTCTAGTGCCGTTACGCTTTTAGGAACGCGACCACGCTCGAAATGTTTACAGAGTGCCATAATAATTTATCACTTCAAAAAGTTTCTCGGCGAAAAGCGATTATTTACTACTCGCCGGCTTTATGTTATGTATGTTCCAACAACCTATAAAAAATTAGCGAGAGGGTACTCCTCTCATGCTAAGGTGACTGGACTACTAGGCTTAGCTCTAATCTTTGGTTTGCAAGGCATAAATGGCGAATGCGTTGCTCTACTTTACCATTATGAACTTTTTCAAAAATCTGAATAAAGATTTGTGGCGACACTTTAAGTCTTAAGGGGAAGAGAGGAAGATTCATCCCATTTTTTACCTTAAATAATTTTGGTTACGTTAAACAGTAAACAGTAAAAGTTTTAATATACATTATAAAAAATAAAAACAGATAAATATTTTTAAAAGCAAATACAAATTACAGTTATGTAATTGCGAAATAAAAAATTACTTATTTGCGGTTAAAGTTTTCGCAGCAGATTAAATAAATGCATGTAATAATATTAGATTATTGTGGTATCCGTAACGCATTTTTTTAATCGTTTACTATTTTTCATCGTTCCGTATTCAGTTATTGAACTTTGAGTGTTCCGACCCATTGGACCAGGAACTTAAAGTATACGGTACGCTTTTTCTGGCGGGATTTTTTAAAAGAAAACTTTTTCTTCTAGAAGTACGGATGCTATTTAATTAAAGTGAAGCGTTATTAACAATTTTTTGTATTTCACGTTAAAATAAATAAGTTTTTAAGTCACAATTAACTATTTAAAAAAATAGTTTTATAGTGTTACGATATTTAGTCTTGGGTTCGTTAAATTATAATATTCAATGCAAATACTAAACAATTTATTCTAATTTTTCTATATGTAACACATTAAACTTTTATTTAAAAAATCACTTAGATATACACTAAGCCTCTATGTATACAAAACTATACTTCAACTTAAACTTCTTAAAACAATCGTTTTAAAACTATATCTTTTTTCGCGACACAGCGATTCTTAAATAGATTCCTTTTGGGAATGCCCTGTCATGTACCTCGTAATATAGTTTCCCACATATCTCCCGTTTGGTTGACCTAAGGGTCCTGTTAAGTTCGGCCAGGGCTTCTCGGTATCTTCTAGCTCTTATTATTTTAAGCTTGTTTAAAGAGTTTTCAAGAAATTTCCTTTTTAACTTGTCCAGGATAGCTCTGGTGGATTAACTGATCCATAAACAGCTGCTGTGGTACGTCTTAACTATTGCGTCTTGGAGTTGGTTCGCAGCATCTTCTAGGTCATCCAACGGATGTATAAAAGTTGTAAAGACAAGTTTGCTTTTATATTTATATTTATTTATATTTTTCCTGTACTGGTCCCGGTTCGTCTTTCGTGGGTTGCTGTATCTCACGCAGAAGCAACAGAAGCCTCGGATCAGGACGGATACACGAAGACGAATAACGCAAAGAACAAGGAAGGAACCTATGAATATTGGAACATGGAACGTGCTCAGTTTATATTGACCAGTTGCAGCAATAAAAGCGATCAAAGAAATGGAAAGAATAAAGATGGATAACACCGCTATGCAAAAAATACGGTGGCCTGGAGTGGGTCATACTGACATTGGGAATTCAGAATTGGGCTTTCGGAATAGGCTTTGCACTCAAGAAATCTCTGCTGAACTCAGTTTTAAGGTTTGAGCCACTTGGCGACTTTTGCTTTATTAGAATTAAAGGCACTTTTACAACTACTCGCTTCTATCGGTGCATGCACCAACGGAAGACAATGATGAGGGTATAAAAGATCTGTTTTACGACACTTTGGAGATAAAACTAGCCAACTTCCTAAACAAGACATGACACTTATCCTTGAAAATTTCAATGCAAAAATTGGACAAGAAAAGGCACTAAGACCTTATGTGGGCATGCACAGCCCGCATAATGCTTCCAACGACAACGGTCTAAGAGTGTCAGATCTTGCAGCATTAAATAATATGTTAATAAAGTACACTATGTTTAAACACAAAGATATACACAAAATGACATGGGTATCTAATGATGGTGTAACCAAAAACCAAATAGATCACATTATAATTGATGCAAGGCACGGACGTAATGTACTAGACGTAAGAAGCTGCAGGGGGGCAGATGCCGATTCAGATCATTTTCTAGTCAACGCCAAAATCAGAGTCCGAATATCTACAGCAAAGAACAAGCAAACCAATCGTCTTTATCCTTAGTGGGATACAGAAAAGCTTTAGCAGACAGAGGTTAGAGCACATTATCAGGAAGAACTAGAGCGACTTATCAGAGAATATACTAACACCACATACAATACTGATATGGATGCACATTGGAAGTTTATATCTGGAACAATTACAAAAGCAGATCGAAAGGTGGTAGAGGAAGCCTAGGAGGCAACACAAAACCATTGGTATAATAGAGATTGCGAAAATGCTATGGAGAAGAGAAATGCTGCTAGACTAAAAATGCTAAAAGTCCCACTGGCGAGAACAGAGAAAGATTTAGACGATAAAGGACACTAGGAAAAAAAATTTTAAGAAGAAAAAAGAGAGAATGACAAGACAGAGAATTAATTGCAATAGAAGAAGAAGGAAAAAATAACACAAGAACATTCTACCAAAAATTACGCTCGACAAAAGTAGGATTTAGACCCAGGACCGACAATATCTTAAAGAAGGAAAATGGAGATCTAATAACTGACAAAGTAGAAATATTGCAAATGTGGAAAAACTACTTCCATCAACTGCTTAATAGAGGAACTGGTGAAGAGGAGCAAGCACTGGATCTGCTTGCTGCAAAACATCCCAATGAGATCCCTTCTAAAGAGGAAATTGCAAAAGCAATAAAGAAATTAAAAAATAATAAAGCCCCTGGCGAAGACCTAATCACAGCCGAACTTCTTAAATATGGTGGCGATACTATCATAACACAGCTGCAAAACCTTACTAAAACCATATGGGAAAAAAAGCTATCCCTGATCACTGGAAGGAGAGTATTATGATACCGATCCACAAAAAAGACGATAGAACGGTCTGTAAAAATTACAGAGGGATAGCACTAATCAATGTAGCCTTTAAAGTCCTATCAAACATAATTCTTCTTAGACTAACCTCCTTCACCGAAAAAATATTGAAAGACTACCAGTGCGGTTTCAGAGCAAATAGGTCAACAATAGGTTATTTATAGATTTTTAGCAGGCATGCACCAGTGTAAAAAGGGGCAAAATATGGCATACAATGGCTGAGTTTGGCATCCCACCTAAGCTGATTAGAGTAACCAGAGCTTGTGTTGAGGGTTCTAGGTGCAGGGTGAAGATTGGTGATGACCTCTCAGGTGTGTTTCAGGTGAGCACAAGTCTTAAACAGGGAGATGCACTATCACCCACGCTTTTTAATATTGCATTGGAGAAAGTAGTAAGAGAAGCCAAAATCGAAACTTAGCTATTCGGGGCCAGTGGATTAAACTTGCTGCTAGCTTATGCCGACGATATAGACGCAGCTAGCATAAGCGTCATAAAAGTAAAAGAATTATTTTACAAAATCGGAAAAAAGCGGTCAAAACAAAATATACGCATGTCTTAAGACCAGCAGAGCTAGGGTAAAACAAAATGTGACCATGGACAGATACAACTTTGAAAATGTAAGACGATTTAAATACTTAGGGTCCACAATCACATCCGACAACGATATGAGTAAAGAAATCAGAGAACGCCTAAAGTCAGCCAACAGGTGCTTATACGCCCTAAAGGATATACTAGAGTCCAAATACGTGACTAGGAGAACGAAAATCAAAACGTACCATACCATGATAAGACCCGTGGTAATGTACGGCTGCGAAACCTGGACTCTTAAGGTGCGAAATGAGAAACTCATTCGAAGATTCAAGAGAAAAGTGCTAAGGAAAATTGTCGGTTTCACCAAAAACCAGGAAACGTGAAGCTACCGAATTAAAACAAATGCAGAACTAGAACAAATATACAATCAGCCAGAACTGATTAACCTCATAAAGGCATAAAGCTTGAGATGGGTAGGGCACGTACGAAGACAGCCAGAGGATAGAATGGTCTGTTAATATGGGACAGAGCACCAAAAGATAGATGACCACTTGGAAGACCGAGATTAAGGTGGCGTGATAATATAACATCGGACCTCCGGAAAATGGGCATCGGGACAAGTCTAGAAATTATGGAAGACGAAGATAGATGAAGGAAAATTGTTGCCTCAGCCAAGGCCCATCAGAGGCTGTAGCGCTACGGAGTAAATAAGTAAGGTATCTCACATGTTGTTGCGGGTTCCATCTGGCTATTTATGACCATCCATGGCCAGTTCCATCCTGATATACCCATGGTCCGAGTGTGAGGATTCTCGGACACTCTGCACTTTGTGACGAACGAGGTGTCGGTGCTGCCCCATACAATGTGATGTGCATGTCATTGATGCCCACTAGTAGCTTAAGGTTTTGAGTCTTGCAGTATTGTACCAGTTGCCGTAACTCCTTCAATGGAAGTTGGCTAGGAGAATCGTAGGGTAGGAAGGTTAAAGCAAGGACTAATCCAAGACTCCTATCCTCCTGTCGAGGATAGGAATCTTGTGACAGCAATGAGATCCCAGGAACAGAAATCATTAAAGGTTAGAGGAGATAGTGTATTTTTAATGTACAGCGCGATACTCGTCCCTTAACGAGTCAAGGTTTTTGGATCAGCGTAACATCGATGACCTGCTAAATAAGGTTATAACAGAGGGTGGCCAAGGCTGTCCTATTGTACTGGAGGTTTACTTGTAGAAACTGCATTCCAGTCCCATTTTCCCAGCTCCTACCGGGAAGCTTTGTCAATCTCCAACACGTCGGTTGTCCCTAAAGAATCCCTTTGCTGGAAGATAACGGTTCAGTCAGCTGTTTTCAGCTCGAGGTTCTGTAGTCTGAGCATGTGTAAAAGAGAAAAGGTAGACAACTCCTGGAAAGGTTTTGGCGATCACAGCATGACTTTAGTGGTGTTGACGATTTCTTTTGCACTCACTTTTGGCCATGCTCCATGAAAAAGTAGGTTTTTACATTTGGTTATTTTCCATATTGCTTCCATGAGCATAAAGTAAGTCGACATCCGCAGAACCCTCTGCACGGATGCAAGGCAAAGTACAAAGGGAGATTACCCATAATCTCCAGAGCTTTATTTACGGTTTTGTTACCCCCAGTACCATTCATTCATCGGCACAGGTCGCACTACACCCTGAATTGGACGAGGGGCTATTTGCATTGGCTATACCAGTGGGTATCCCTACAACATTGGATTGCGAGCAAATGCAAGCTCATTTTTTAACCGATTAAACACTTGATTAGTGGATTGTTTTCGCTATTGTCCTGGCCTTTAAAGGTAAGTAAGATCGTGTCTTGTTACATCGTCTTAGCATGCGACTTATACTAAAATGATTTCTTGCTATAGTTTTAGCAGCAGTATTCTTAATTTAGCCGAAATTAAGAAAGCTTTTTTTGCCTTCTTTATTGATAAGTTTTTTAAACGATTCATTTTTAAGTTTCAACCAATTTTAACACTGCAAATAAAACCCAAAAATTTTTTTTTTCAAAGATAACTTGTCTTATAAGCAATTATTGATCAGATATTACATAAATTTTTGGTAAAAGAGATTTGACTTTACCATTGCAATTTTAAAACAAATTAATTATTGTCAGTATTTGATCCAAATATCAGAATAGGCCTACAGCCTATTTGGCAGGCAGTTAGTTAATCAACAGGCAACAAACCCTATTCGTTCGTAGTTCTGTAACTAGTTTATTTGTTCTATTTTAATTTTTTTAATATAAATTCCTGTTTGATTAGTTTCCTAATGTCTTAAATTTTTATTCTATCACGCCTTGTTTTTACTACCATTCGCTTAAAGTGTTTAATTTTTAATGCATTTATTTTGGGTTCAAAATTGTTCACCTTTTTTCACATGCGTATATTATTGTTAATGTCGTTATCATATTTTCTTCTTTACCTTTATGTAGATGTTTTTGTGGCCCAGTCAGTATTGTTTTGTTCATGGTAAAATAAAGTTTTATAAGGCGATTAAGTTTTTATTTTTTTTAATACTGTATTAACAAACATCTAGCTTAACAATAATTACCTACCGTTATAGAAAATTTAATAAGTTTTTTTTTATTTATTTTATTCATTAAAAGCCATTAGTAGGTGTGTTGACATCGACCAGTTATGAGATATTTTTAAAAACAATGAAATACGTAAAATAACACAAAAAATAGATAAAACAGCATAACTTTATTGACACCAATATAGAATTTTTAGCTTAAGTTTTACAATGCACATGCACCACAGGAGCAGGACAATGAGAAATTTCATTTTTGTCGCAATGATTTGTTACTACATTTTCGCATAAAGGATAAATTGGTACACTACAAACAACGTCTCCAAACTTCCATTGTGATACAGCATTAGTTCTAAACAATATTAAACATTGTTCATTTCCTAGTCCGTTGTTGGGTTCTCCTGGATACCAGTCAAAGTATAAAATAGTTTGATTAAACCATTCCCAGGTTACATTGTCTCTTTTTCTGTTACCTGATGTATAGAAACCGTTGAGCCAGTCAGAAGAACCTCCACTACCTAAAATATATTTTAATAGAAAATTGTCAATTAATAAAAAGTAACTATTTACAGTGTTTTTTAAATTTCTGAATAAAAAAACAATATTTGATAAGCTTTTTATACTAAAAAAAGCACAAAAATCATACTTTTCTTGAGATAAGAAAAAAATGTTAATTGTATTTAAAATTTGCAATAAGTCAAAACATTTACCAAAAAATTAATAAACTTACCAGAAGCTTTAAGAAAGTTGTTAACAGCTTCTTCCTTATCTTTATTTTGAATACTAATCAAACTCATTGTAATAGATTTACAATAGTCTTTAGCATTTTCCCAACTATAAAATAAAGTAAAAGTTAGTACCTACATCAAAACAAAAATTGTTGAAAACAACATTAAAGTAGGCAGATTCCACAACACTTAAGGAATGTATCGAGTCCCAAGTGTTGCTAGTTTTGCATGAACCAAAAATATAAATAAAAAATGATACATTTCTGCAAAAGATTAAGATGCATATAATAAAAATTTGGACATACACAGTAAAATAAAGAAACCAGAAACTTTTAAAAAAGTTTAGCTAAACATAGGAAGCAGAAAAATGAATGAATAAAATTAGATTCAGATCCTCTTAGCATCAATATTTTAAAAAATCCTTTCAAGATCAAATTGTATTATAGCAATATGTAAAGAATAACATGTTATATCTACCATATTTATTAACTGGTTAAACTTTACGAGTATATCAAATACATACGAGTACATGGCCTTAATGTTTTTACTATTTTTTTAATACATTTTTATTTTTTGTTATTACATTAAAGTGTCTTTATACTTTTAAATTTAGAAGTGAACCTTAAATGTTAAAATTGCGAAAATTACTAAGTACCTTATTTGGACCAATATAAAATGATGCGGCCTGATTTTGAACTACATCTAAAAAAAAAAATCTAGAAAAGCTACAATTTAAGACAAAATAAAAGTGCTTACGAAAATTATAAAGCTGTAACTAAACGGTAAAATGTCGATTTTTTTTACAAAATATCTTCAAAACTGTTTTTCTTATCAACACGTTAATCACAGGATAGGGTGATGGGGTAGTATACACGACTATATATCGAATGTAATTTAATGCCTGTCGCGACATATAGTCAGAGGAGTAGTTGTTATTTGATGTATAATAGACCCATATATATATAAACGAATTGTGGTCGACATTGTCTATGTATAGGGTGAACGGTAGTACGATACGAGCATTGAAATCACTTTATAAGGATTCCACTGCCTGTGTCAAGATAAACGGAGTTTACACGGACTAATTTAACACCGAAAAAGGTGTTAGACATAAATGTGTGGCTCTGTCACACTTTAACTAATACGTAGACGATTGTTTAAGATATTTGAAAGAGAATTCATAAGAATTAAGAATGAATGATCTGATTGTCAAATGCATTCTTTACGCCAATGATCAGGTTATATTAGCATCATCGATAGTTACTATTATTCATGATGCACTAAAAATCAAAGCGACTAAAGTACTAAAGCACAACGAAAGTAATGGTATTTCAAAAAGTAGATAGCATGACAAACAGCGAGTTGCTTGAAGGAAAAAGAGTGAAACAAGTGATTGAATTTTTATACTTGGGTTCAAAATTTACGAGAGACTGAAAGTATGACTGTTACATTTAGCGAAGGGTGATGCAGGAAAACAAATGAATGGGGCCCTGTCTAAGATATGAGTGTGAAAGAATATGTGGTAACACAAAAAAAATAAATGAAAACTTAGATGTTTGGACACGTAAAGAGGATGGATAAAAAAATTGACAAAACAGATTTATAAGGCGTGTATAAATGGACAAGTCGGTAAAAGTCGACCTAAGTGAACGTATCTCGATAATATCGACATTGTGTTGAAGAAAGGCCAGGTCAAGAGTACCAACAATAGACAAGTATGTATGAGAAAACTGATAAAGTAGAATAAGCGAAAGATGTGTGTTATGAACCATAGCAAGTGGAAGGAAGTGGTCTCTGCCTACCCCTACGGGAAAAAAGAGTGACTTTATGTATGTAAAATTTTCAGCTTTTAACAAGAATGTTTGAAAACTAAAAATGAAAAGTAAGAATGCGCCAAAAACATAAAAATAACTAAATAAATTTATAAGTTTAAAACATTTAACTTATTGATAGGAGTCAAAAATTGTTTTACATTAGTTCATTTTTCGCAAAAGAACTTGTATTTGAATGTTTTTTATATCTTTATAATGTTTAAATATGTAGTAAACTGGAAGAATTACCTTCAACAGACGACCCTACTAAATAGCTCAGAGCAAAAAACATAAACATTGTTATAATCATATTAACAGTTATGCACTGCTGAAAAGATATTCAAATGTCCTTTTATACATATAGCAAATACTATTAAATAAAAAATTAGTTACTTATCTAACAAATATTTTTCGTTAATGCAAAATTATTTAAATCTATTGGGAACTAATACACAAAAGATACTTAAAAAAAATACATATACATACTAGGGTGGGTCAAAAAACTCTTTTTAATTTTTTTCCTTTAGCTACCATGAAAATATCGTCTAAGATGACGAAAAATAAAACTGGTAAAATTTGAGCTCTTAATATTAATATTTAGAGGTCGCTTATCGTGATTTTTGATTTCCCATTTAAATAACACGGGAAAATTTACATATTATGAAAGGCTTTCTTGGCCATCGTTTATGGGTAAATGGTTTTTCGGGTATTTTGGTCATCGTAGGTCTGAGTTTATACTCAACGTTTCGCCATATCTAGCGGATGGCATCTTCTGGAGATATGTCTGCTTTATCAAAGCTGACGGTTTGCGACATTCGTATGTCATGATCACAGGTTGTATACGTTTTGGAGGGCGGGGCATATTTGAGGGCTGTTCAGAAATTGGTCACGTTCAGAAGTTCCATTCTTCTTATTTTTGTAAGGAAGCAGCGATGTATTTTTAGGTACAGGTACCTATGTTCTATTACTTTAAAGTGTTTCCTCAGATTTATTTAAGTTCTACTGGTGTTTATGTATTTCAATCGCTTCTCTATAAAGCCGTGGGTAATATGTAGATGTGGTGCATAAAACTTGGGTGTCCTCGAATTTAATTCTGTGATCATTATAATTACTTGTGTGCTCCGCGACAACAGATTTTTCTGTATGTCCAAGACGGCAGTTGGCTTTGTGTTCTTTGACCGGGAAAAATTGTTTTTTTTATCAGAATTTTATTGCGCTAAACGAATTATCGGCCGGTGAAATAAAATACATATACTTGTAGGGATTTTTTTAAGGAATAATGAATTTTTTGAAATAACTACTTGGGTGAATTAAAAATTGCGAATTTTTTCAAAAATTAAGTATATGTAGATTCGTTAAAATTTTATTGTTTTACCAAAAAACACTATAAACTTCATGGAAAATATGATATTTTATGTTTTTGAGTTATTATTTTGCGATAGAGTATAACAAATTGTAAAAGTCATCATTTACAATTTGAGGTTATACTTTAACTTTGAATAACTTTTAAACGAGTCAAGTAAACGAAAAATCATATCAAATCTTTTTTGTACATCGTATAATTTCCTACAAGAATATGTATTCAATTTTACTGGCCAATAATTCGTTTGAGCGCAATAAAATTCTAATTAAAAAAAACAATTTTTCCCGTGTTTTTTAAATGCCAAATCAAAAATCAAGATGAGCGACCTCTAAATATAGAGCTCAAACTTTACCAGAATTTTTTTCGTCATTTTGGACTATATTTTGACCCACCCTAATTACATATATCATTTTTAGTCGGACCAAAATTGAAATTTAATTTGATATTTAGATTATTATATGAAATGAAATCTTACTTAAATAAAGTGCCGGGACAATGACAAGCGAAAAGGCTAGTAAACCTTTCGCCAAGGAAAGCTAAACAGCTTCTTGAGTTGAACAAGAAAGATTTGAAACTGGTGACGGGACTCCTCACTGGACATTGCCCTCTGAGGTATCACCTGAAAAATATGGGCAAAACAGAGAGTGATAGTTGCCGCTACTGCGAGATCTTCCCTGAATCTGCATAACTTAGCTCCCATGATAAACTTTGTACGAAGTCTTGGAATCCTGAGCCTTGAATATATTAAGGGTTATGCACAAAAGATCGAAGGCTTGGGAGGTTGCATAGCCTTCACGACCCCTCCTACAATCTACAATATTTAATTCAGATTATTATCTTATTATTAATATTTAACAATAAGGTCGTGTCTGGAAAAAATCAATTGGCACCTTTACCTTAAGACTTTTTGTGCCTTCCCTTGGGTTATTTATTATGTGTCTTCCTGGTCCAATTTGAGCCCTTTGAAGTATGAAATTAGTGATCTTGCGTTACAATTTTTTGTGATAGTGTTTTAAGTTCTATCAGAAGATGGTGTACAGATTATTTGTTCTCGCTGCAGAATCTGCAGGAATCATTCTCCAACTTGCCCATTTTTTTAGATGTTAATTAACTGGGTGGTGAGCTGTATTGATTCTTACTAGCTGCTTTTGGTATTTCTTATTCGGAAGTAAAAGGTTCTTATCCCCAAAGTATTGCCAGTCCAGTTGTTTTGGATTAATATAAATACATTTGTTTATTTAAAAATAATTCAAATAAACTAAATGTTCTAAAATTTGCTTGTCAGAATGGTAATTTTTGTTGGTGTAATAAAAGGGAAAATAATCTCTGATCGCATGTCCCTCATATGGTACAGCTTCAAAAATTAGTTTTAAACTATTTCCTGCTGTATGATAATAATAAATTCCTTATAATATTTTATTTGTTGTAGTACTTATTTCCTTTTTTTAATTAATTGTTTTTTACAATAATACCTATATGCAAATAAATGTAAATTCTTAATTTGTAAATATTAACGTATTTATGCAAACTTATTTAAATTTTCAGAGAGAACCATTAAAAAAAACAAGCAATTATAAATTTTTGTTGTGTTAACATAAGTACCAATTTTAAATAATGCTTATTTTAAAAATATTTAAAATATTATTTTAAAATCGGTTAAAAAGTGTTAATAATATATCAATGTTACAATGGTATAAGTAGCGACTAAATAATGTTTAGTTGCGATATAAACTATTGCAACAAGAGTATTCAGAAATTTTATTTTAAGATATTTAAATTGTTGCTGGCGACGTATCTGGGGAAGGTTAGATGCAACAGGTATTCTGTCCATTTTTTAAATTTGATTCCAAATTGTCACGAACAGATTTAGAAAAGGCCTATGACAGAATGGTAAGGAGTAAATTGTGGACGACATTGTCTGTGTATGGGATGAGTGGTAATTTAATACAAGCACTAAAATCATTTTACGAGGATTCCACCGCTTGTGTCAGGATAAACGAAGCTTACACGGACTAGTTTAACATCGAAAAAGGTGTAAGACAGGTATGTGTGGCTTCGCTTTAGCAGTTTAACTAAGACATAGACGATTGTTTAAAAGATTTGAAAGATAGTGCATATGAATTGAAAATAAATAATTTGATCGTCAAATGCCTTCTTTACGCCGATGATTGAGTCATATTAGCAACATCTGAAGAGAAATTGCAGGCGATGGTTAATGTTATGCATGATGCCCTGAAAATCAAAGGAATTAAAATAAATGCAAGCAATACGAAAGTAATGGTATTTGAAAGTAAAGAATCATGACAAACTGTGAGGTGCTCATTAAAAGAGAAAGAGGAACAAGTAAATGAGCTTGTACACTTGGGTTTAAAGTTTACGAAAGACGAAAAGTATGACAGTGACTTGAAGCGAAGGGTGTTGGCAGATTAACAAATTAATGGGGCACTGCAAAGCTTTATAAACAGTGAGAACGTGTCAAAAAAGACACGTCTGGATGTGCATAGAGGAGTGCCGGTCCCTAAGTTTTGTATGGTAGTGAATGTTGGGTTTGGCAGACACAGCATGAAAATAAAATTAATGTTGCGGAGGTGAGTAGTCTGAAAAGTATAGCCGGAATGACTGACTCGGTTAGATAAAGTGAATAATAGTGAGACAAGGGAACGCTATGGTATAAAAGAAAATGTGGTTACAAAGATAGATAAAGGAATGCTTGGATGGTTTGGACACGTAGAGAGGATGGATGAGGAAAAATTGACAAAACAGATTTATAAGAAGTTAAAAAAAAATAAAATTTTGGTTCGAGTAGATAAAAATCCTGCTGTAAGTTCATATTGTACATGACACGGCTTTAGTCCAAAAAAAATAAGATTTTTGATTAAAATTCGAAAGAATTTTGTTTTAACTAAATTGACAGTGCTTGTCTTCGTCCAAGACCAGACAAAGGTTGATTTTTATTGGTACCTATACTTATGCATAGTCTTCACGAAATATTAATTTTAAAGAACTGTTTCTAAAAGATTATTAAAGTTTAATTCTGGAATAAAAAGTGATAAAATCTATATTGGTAATGCCATCTCTTAAAGTGGACCGCTCATTAAGCTCCATTGGGCACACATCACGCCTTCTTATGCGTGCATGTCCGTGGCGAGTGTTTAATCACGGCACATTGAAAAATTCAAACACCATTTGTGTTTATCAGCTGGCAACTATTGCTTATTTTACCAATATACGACGGTATCGGATTAGTCACCAAGGCATCGACTTAACGGGTGCATTGTGCTAAGAGTTACATTAGTAAATTCCCCTAAGATTTAAACCCGAAAATTTTTTGTTTCATATTATGCTTTTGTTGAGAGGTTTTATTTTTTTTTGCTTTATTGTGAACAGAAATCGTTGATATAGCTCTTAATAAGTTTTTTGGTTAGAAATAGGCACATATTTAATTATGTTAAAAGGGAATGCAACAAAAATAAATTATCGGCACACATTTAATAAATATGTTTAATCATTTAGCAATTACGGTATTATCAGGCATCATATTTATAGTCATCATTATCGGAATCACTATCGTCGCTATCCTTATTCGGATTGTAAATGATAACAGGATTAACTGCTTAGATGCGGTTTTTAACAACCCACCATTCCTCTATTAAATTTTCATATTTTGTGACACATTTTTTCCAAAATTTTGGGAGTGGCAGTTATAAGTGCTCGTTGCCAGGTGGAACATTTAGAAGTTATAGAAGGTTGTGATAACGTTCATTGGTTAAGTTGGTGTCTTTTTTGTCGTTAATTGAATTTATATATTTTTTAATTTCTATAGCTTCGTAGATTTCACGTTTACGTTTGTGTTCTTCTGTTTTTAAAATTTTTGTCTTTTCAAAATTGAATTTGTGGTTGTGTTGTGATTCTGGTTTGGACAGAGCAGTTTAATTTTTTTTGTCGTACTTATGGGATTGGATCCTTGAGCCCAAGTATTGATATGTTTACATGTTTACATGTATACACCTGTGCAATCTTTACACGGTATTTTATATACTACGTGTGACTTTTTCTTTTTTGGAAGTTAAGTTTTTAGTTTGCTGAAGTTGTTACTAAGTTGTGACCCGTGAAAGCCAGAGAGATGTCATATTTTGAAAATTTGAAAGTTGTTTAGACAACCCTTGTATATAGGAAATGGTTAGGAATTTTTATTTTTAGTATCGTTTTTATTTTTTTTATTTTTAGGGATAAGCTATTAAGAAAAAGATTGATTCTGTTTTTAAAGATTAAGCTTGTTAGTTTGGAAGGGTAATTGTTTTTTAACAATGCGGTCTTGATTTTGACAATAGCTTCTTCTCCAAAAGTGTCTGACAGTTTGATGGCTCTATTAGCCAATTCAAATATTACGGATTTTTTTTAAACTAACAGATGATTAGAGTTGAAGTTGGTGTATTGAGAAGGTCACGTTTCTTTGGTATACCATTCAGTTCGTATGGAGTAATTTTTTGTGTGTAGAGTTATGTCCACAAAGTTGATCTTATTTTCAGATTCTACTTCTACTGTAAATTGCAATTTTTCGTGGTAGTTATTAAAATTAGTTAAAACGTAATCAATTTTGTCTTCGGGGACTGCAGTTATGCAATCGTCAATAAATCTGTAGAAAAATGGTAAATTGAAGTCAAATTTTTTTATAACTGTCTCTTCCAGGTCTTCTAAATCAAGTTGTGCTATAACGCTAGAAATACTTGCACCCATTGCACACCCTTCTATCTGTTGGTAGATTTTTTCATCGTATTAAAAATATGTTAAGTTCAAAGTAAGTTTTATAGCTTCTAAAATTTCGTTCAGTGGAATGTCAGTGTGATTTTTCATTTTGGGCCATTTTTTTTATGATGTTGATAGCCAGCGCGGTGGGGATGTTTGTGTATAGTGATACAACGTCTAGTGAGATGAGCTTGTAATTTTAAGGAATTTTTGTATTTTTAATTTTTTCTTTGAAATCCAGAGAAACTTATATAATACGGAATCTTATTTACAACGTTGGAAATGATATTTTTCAGAAATTTGGATAAATTGCTGTATGGAGACTGGATGCAAGAGACAAGAGGTCGAAATGGCACGTTTTTTTTTGTGCGATGGAGACTGGATGCAAGAGACAAGAGGTCGAAATGGCACGTTTTTTTTTGTGCGATTTTGGTAACCCATAAATTCTAGGTGGAACCGCATTGTGAATTTTCATATTGTTTGCAGTGCCTGGTGAAATGTAATTTGTCTCCTCCCATATACTTATTAGGTTGTTATTATTTTTTAGAAACTTGTTTGTTGGGTCTAATTTGATAGGTTTGTAAGTATACAAGGGTCAAAGAAAAAGTATCAAATTTTAAATATAAATATATATATATATATATATATATATATATATATATATATATATATATATATATATTATGTTATGTTTTTTAGCAGTTATATTTTAAGCCGGTATTTAACGAATCATAAATAAGAAATAATCGCTATTCGGCAAATAATGATTGGTGTGTAATGGGTTGCCCGTGACAAATATTCGTACATCGCAACTTTCCACTAATTTTCGGTATTTTGGGACACATTAAAGCAGACAAATATTTGCGTTTGCAACCGATACACATATTTATAAGCTATTATATGTGTAGTAAAAAGATTTAATTTTTTTTTATTTCGGAAAAATGAAGTGGAAAAATAAAAATTTATGTTTAAGGATGTTAGATTATGCCAGCGGGGTGTCAGAGAGGCATACACTAAAGTATATAAAGTGTTAGTGCTGCCAACCTAAGATAACAAAATAAATGCAAATTCTATCAAGGTTCTTTAAAAAGAAATTAAGCGTTTTTAATAAAAACTTAATTTTAAGTATATTTATACATAATAAAAAATATATTAAACATTATTTTATGATTTCCCGACTATTTTTGAATCGGTAATTTATATAAAATATATGTGGCAACAACGCATTGTTGACACTTTTACATTAGTGTCACTAACCTTCAATTTTCGGCTTCTTTGGTCGATTATTATTATAGATTGTAATATAGTGTAATTTCTTTTTTTTATTTATTACATGATGTCGCAAGCAAGGTGGAAGGGAAAGTTTGTAAAAAGTTATGGAAGAGTTTCAAAAATATATTTATGGATTTGCAGATACACTATCTCTATACAAAAATAAATTTCCACATAAAAAAATGGATCCAAGCTTACAGTTCTGGCCTCAGAACTTCTTGAACTTTCTTGTGGTGCAGCATATGATGCTCTATTTGATTTTAAATTATTAGAAAGTTTATCTAATACACATTTTGACGCCAATGAATTGACAGAAAATATTAAATCTATTCCAGAAATATCTCTGAAGTCTATTAATAATAATAAAATATTACTTCCTTCATATGTGCCAATGAAGAAAGTATTAAGTACTGCTTTACAAAAGACACTGATAAGTCATAATATTACTTATGACATGATAGTCACTACATTAAAAACTAGAAGTTTAGATGAAACAAAATTGTTACAAAAAGTAGTAGATGGAAAGCCAACAGTTAACAAATACAATAAACATTAGATAATATTATCCAATTTTTAATTGAGTTATCATAAAATAAAATGTGGTAAAGTAATTCGTTTGTTTATTTGTATAGTAAACAAAAGTTAATTGAGTATAATTGTGTTAATTTATTGAATTATATTAATAAAATCATAAGTAACAACTCTGGATAAAAAAATATAATGTTTTTTGATATTGAAATTCTTTGTACTTACATAAAGGAAGTCTTACACTACAAAATTTAATTTTTTTCATTAATTTATTTACACAATTGCATAGTGTACCTGTACGGTTCAGCATTTACAGTCTCTACAGTTTTTTAAACAATGATGATAACTACATTTAATTTATTGACCAACTTTTCTTTTAAGTTTATACTTTACTTTTTAAACTACTAGAGAGGTATATTGTTATAATTTACCAGAAAAAAACAAGCAACAAAATCATTACATTCGCGTGGCTAGAAGAAAATCATAACCTTTACGCGATAAAAGTAAACAAACTAGAGTTGCCACGTTTTTCAATCTGTTCGTCGGGATAAATAAAATGGTTTTAAATTTTTCATTAAAATTAATTATTTCTTCTAATTATGTGCGATGAAATATGATTAAGAAAAGTGCAAATCAATTTACAAATTTTTAGCTTTCATGAGATATTTTATTTTTTAATCCTCAATGTTAAAAGTATTAAAAAATGGAGTTAGAACTTAATCCTACACATCTCTATGAGAACCGATGTAAATTTTAGCTATATTTGAAAAAGATTTTATCAAAAAACGATGCGATAAAAAATATCGATAAAAATTATGGTTTTTTTTTTAGATCATCACAAACAGTTTTTTGAACATTTTATGCCAGACTCACTGTTACTATGTAATCATCAAACATCCTTAAGTACTCATATTTACTTAATCTGAAAATTCTAAAGATTAAATTTAATCAGTTATAGTAATTTAATTTACTTGATTTTCTACATAGGGTAAATCTCGCGACAAGCTTTTATTACATAATAAATTGTGTAATGACCTTTTAAGTTAATAGTAAAAATTTTGAAATACAAGTTTATTAACACGCTTATATTAGTTTCACCTGTATGTTTGTTTGTGTCTTTGTAACAGAATCTTTGACATCGATTTTGCTCTACTTAAAGCGATCAGATTTAATTTAAACTTGTCAAAGTCCGACGACATTTGATTAAAATATCTGATTATCCTGATTAGTTTTGCTAGGATACATAAATTTCTTCAGGAATCCTTTGCATAAGTGTAAGAGAGATAGAGCTAGTACGAAACAAAAATACGCGACAGTTTTCTACTTTCCAAAATAAGTTGTTTGTCTATTATCTAGTAGATAGCGCCACTAGCAATTTGCAGTACTAATACAAATGGTAGCTTGTGTTTTGTGTTGCATAAAAGTATAGTGTTAATTTTTTAAAAACACTAATGATAAAACCAAATTTTTTTAAATGAAATTTGTTTTATTAAATAAACAATGTATTTAGTATAACAGGTGTATTTAAACTCACTTTTATTAGTTTTACCTGTATATTTGTTTGTAACTGACTCTTTGGCCTCGATTTACTTTAAGCGGTCAGATTTAATTTAAACTTCGCACACTTGTCAAAGACCGATGACAATGCAATAATTCGATCAAAATATCCGAGTATCCTCATTAGTTTCGCCAGGATTCATAAATTTCTTTAGGGATCCTTTGCATGAAAGTAAGATAGATAAAATCAGTGCGTGAACTACGCATGTGCGCAGTTCCAATGTCATATTATAATTCACCCAATCCAGTATACTGGTGAGAAACGTAACGAGGGATGAATGGCAAGAGGGTGAGTAAAAAATCGAACTAAAAAGCGAAAAATAAATTATATTTTTAAAAAAACTAAAAAACACGCTTTTGGAGTTAATAAGAAGACCTTCTAATGTTTTTACCCTACTTAAGGCCTCGTAAGCTTTACCAGCAGCGAAGAGCTTCGGGCCAAGTATAAAACGGCATGGTCGATAGTACTACCTTGCATTCTTCGTTCTGCAGTGACATGGCTACGTCTTTACCTAAGTCTATACGGACGGATGGTATGTCAATATCATACATTTGTGCTCTCCGGAGCAGGGCCATATGATTTCTGTAATATGTCCAATGGCACCATTTACCAGACCTTTGGACACATCTACATTGGAACGCAACATTAACTTGGCTCCAACGAATATTTCTAACTACTAAGGTAGCCGTCCTGTCTTGTTTATATCGGATGGTATAATATTATTTAAGTCTATGTCTTCTTTTTTTCTAGTACACTCTACTAGACTATCCTGTGCTAATATTTTGTTAAAGGTTACACCACCAGCTCGGAAATGTATAGTTGTTAGTTAGTGTGATATGTATATCTTCTTTTGTTTTATTTCTTATAAATAATCGACTTAACAAGTTAGCAATGAACATTTGGTTACCAGTACATATTCAATAGCAAAATTAAACTTTAATACTTTTAGTCTAATTCTTTGCAGCCTTGAACTAATTTTTCCTTTATTTTTTTGCTGAAACCTTACTAATGTTTTATGATCAGAATGTATTGTTAGTTTATTCTGACCGTAAACAAACTGATAAAATTTTAGCAAGCAAAAACAAACAGCTAGATATTCTTTTTCAATTTGTGCAAACCTAATCTGACTATCTGTCAAACTTCTCAAAAGATAAGCAATTGGTTTTCCTTCTTGCAATAAACACCCCCCAATGCCACCCTGACTCGCATCCGCTTGTATCACTATAGACACTATTTTTGCTGCTCACAATTTTTTCAACTATTTGAGAGATTTATCTTGTTCACTAGTCCATATATATTCTACATTATTTTTTATTAAAGCCACTAATGGCAATACGATATATGTAAATTCTTGTATACATATACTTACCCAATTAAATAATTTGCCATGTCAAGAATTTCCTTTTTTTAGTTTTTAGGGTTTTTAATGCTAAAATTGCTTCTAAGTAACTACTTTAAGGTTTTACACCCTCCTTTTAATATATTTGTCCTTAATACTTTACTTCCCCCACTTTATACTGTAATTTCTTTTCATTAAACCTACAATTATACTTTCTTACTTCCTCTACTACACACTTCAAAATTTCATCATGTTTTTTTTCATTAACACCTGCTAAAATTATTCAACAAAGTAAATTTGTACATTTAAGTCAACAAACATTGCTTCATTAATTCTTTGAATCACTTCAGGACTTGAAGCTAAACCAAATGGAAGTCGTTTAAATCTATACTTACCAAAAGGTGTTATAAATGTACAAATTTTGCTACTTTTCTTATCTAGTGGAATATGATTTTTTAGATCTAAAACAGTAAAAACATTTTAACCTTAAAGTTTTCTTTTAATCTCCTTAGACGTGATAATAGGATGCCTGTCTAAACTTAAGTTACTATTAAGATATAATGGGTTCAGACATATTCTTAAACTTCCATTTGCTTATTTCACACACACAATTTTATTTACCCTCTCTGAAGGTTTATCAGCCTTTTCTACAATAAATCTTTTTACCAAATTTTCCAAAGTTACTTTCAACTTTGACTTAACTGTACCCGGTAACCTTTGGCAATTGCTTGTAACTGGACAACTTTTTTTTTAACAATTTTATATAAAAAAGGAGTTTTAACTGTTCCTTTAAAAACATCTGCATCTATTCCAATGAACTTTGCCTTATCATTTTTGTTTAAACTTAGACCTTCCTTATTCACTCTTTTTATTAAATTTAATCGTTTGCAAGCATTAATCCCAAATAGTGGTTTACCTTTATTATTTACAACTACAAATTTTATAACAAAATCTTTGCCTCTTACTATACAATTTAAAATTATATGTCCTAGAACATTAAGATTGTGATTACCATAGGACATTACCAAGTAAAAAGTATTTTTTTTATTTCACTATTTTTGCTAACTTTCTTACATAATCAATTGGTAATACATTACACTGATATCCACAATCTAATTTTACATTAATGTATTTATTCCCATTTCACACTAATTTAAATTATTCCCTTACTTTGTCATCACTGACCAAATTTATGTTACTCATTTTAATCACATCAATCACCAGCTCATTTTAACTACCATTTCCTACCTCGGGTACTTCTGGCCTTCTATGCTGGTCTCTATATCTAGAATTACCTTGATATTGTTGGTTTCTAAATCTTTGCCAAGTGTCCAAATCCTCCACAACTGTTTGATTAGTTCCCTAATGTCTTTAATTTTTATTCTATCCCACCTTATTTTTACAACCATTTGCCAAAGGTATTTTTTTTCATTGCATTTATTTTGGGTTTATATTATTTTCTAATTGTTTTACCTTAATGTAGATATTTTTGTGGCACAGTATTGTTATGATTATGGTAAAATAAAGCTTTATTAGGCGATTAATTTTTTCTTTTGCTTTAAATATTGTATTTTAATACATCTGAGTTAACAATAATTATCTACCCTTATAAAAAGTTTAATCAGTTTTTACTTATTTATTTTATTCATAAAAAACCATTACTAGGTGTGTTGACATCGACCAGTATATTTTTAAAAACAATAAAAAACGTAAAATAACATACAAGAAAATAGATAAAGCATCATATCTTCATGGACACCAATATAGAATTTTTAGTTTAACTATTACAATGTACATTCACCACAGGAGCAGGACAATGAGAAATCTCATTTTTGTCGCAATGGTTTGTTACTACATTTTCGCATAAAGGATAAATTGGTACGCTACAAACAACGTCTCCCAACTTCCATTGTGATACAGCATTAGCTCTAAACAATATTAAACATTGTTCATTTCCTCCTGCGTTGTTGGGTTCTCCTGGATACCAATCCAAATATGAAATAGGTTGATTAAACCATTCCCAGGTTACATTGTCTCTTCTTCTGTTGCCTGATGTATAGAAACCGTTGAGCCAGTCATTGGAAACTCTACCTAAAATATGTTATAATAGAAAATTGTCAATTAATAAAAAGTAACTATTAACAGAGTTTTTTAAATTTCTGTACCGGAAAACAATATTTGAAAAGCTTTTTACACTAAAAAAGAGCACAAAAATCATACTATTTTTGAGTTAAAAAAAAGTTAATTGTTTTCAAAATTTGCTGTAAGTCAAAATATTTACCAAAACATTTATCAACTTACCAGTAGCTTTAATAAAGTTGTTAACAGCTTCTTCTTTATCTTTATTTTGAATACTAATTAAACTCATTGTAATAGATTTACAATATTCTTTAGCATTTTCCCAACTTAACTATAAAATAAATTAAAAGTTAGTACCTACATACAAACAAAAATTGTTGAAAACAACATTAAAGTAGGCAGATACCACAACACTTAAGGAATGTATCGAGTCCAAGTGTTGCTAGTTTTGCATGAATATAAATAGAAAATGATACATTTCTGCAAAAGATTTAGATGCTTATAATAAAAATTTGGACAGATACAGTAAAATAATAAAGAAACCATAAAATTTTAAAAAAATTAACCTTAACATGGGAAGCAAAAAAATAAATAAATAACATAAGATTCAGATCCTTTTAGCGTCGTTATTTTAAAAGATCCTTTGAAGATAAAATTGTCTTATAGCAATATATAAAGAATAAAAATCTACCATATTTATTGACCGGTTTAACTTTACGAGTAAATCAAATACATTGCCTTCAATGCTTTTACTATTTTTTAACATTTTTTTTGTTCTTACAATGTGTCTTTATACTTTTAATTTAAGAAGTAAACCCTTAATGTTAAAATTGCGAAAATAACTAATTACCTTATTTGGACCAATATAAAATGATGTGGCCTGATTTTGAACTACATCTAAAAAAGACCAAATAAAAGTGCTTACAAAAATTATAAAGCCTGTAACTAAACGGTAAAATGGCGTTTTTCACGGTTTTTTTGGTAACAGCTGAGCAGTTTTAATTGTTCAGGTCTTTTTATCTTTTTAGTTGCTTATATAAGCTTTTTTTGTTTTTTTAAATAAAATACTTCAAAAGTAAAAAAGTTCCTTTTTGCACAAATATGACTTTTTTATCAAAACCCATAACCCCTTTTTACAAAATATCTTTAAAACTGTTTTTCTTTTAACATGGTAAAAAAGTGGACAGATAATATATTTTTAAAAATGCCATTCCGATCATTAAAGAATATAAATATCTTAAATGATTATATATATATATATATATATATATATATATATATATATATATATATATATATATATATATATATATAGGAGTAAATTGTGATCGACATTGTCTATGTATGGGGTGAACGGTAGTTCGATATGAGCACTGAAATTACTATACAAGGATTCCTCCTGCCTATGCCAAGATAAACGGAGCTTACGCTGACTGGTATAACACCGAAAAAGGTGACAGGGATGTGTGGCTTCGTCATGGCTATTTAACTCATGCATAGACGATTGTTTAAGATATTTGAAACAGAGTGCATAACAGTTAATAATGATCAGGTCCTGTTAACAAATCAAAGTGATGAAAGTAAATGTAAGCAAAACGAAAGTAACGGTTTTTTAAAAGTAGATAGCATGACAAACTGTTGTTGATTAAAGGAAAAAGAGTGAAACAAGTGAATAAGTTTGTATCCTTGGGTTCAAAATTTACGAGAGACGGAAAGTATGACTGTGACATGAGCAGCCAGAACGTGTGAAAATAGGCACCACTGGCTGAGCACAAAGAAGTTCTGGTCCGGACACTTATATATGGTAGTAAATGTTGGGTTTAGCAGAAGAAGCATAAAAGTAAGATCAATGCTGTGAAGATGAGTAGTCTGAAAAGTACAGCCGGAGTGACTAATGGATAAAGTGGGAAATAGTAAGATAAGGGGACACTGTGGTGTAAAACAAGACGTGGTAACAAAAAAAGATAAAGAAAAGCTTAAATAGTTTGAAAACGTTAAAAGAATGTATAAAAGAATATTGACAAAAAAGATTTATAAGGCGAGTGTAAATGGGCAAGTTGGTAGAGGTCGACCTAGGTGAACGTATCTCGATCATATCGTTATTGTTTTGACGAAAGGCCTGGTCAACAACAGACGAGAAATTGAACAGAAGTGGTCTCTGTCTACTCCTATGGGAAAAAAGGCGCGATTTTATGCATGTAAAATTTTCACCTTATAACAATAAGAATGTTTGAAAACTGAAAATAAAAAGTAAGAATGCGCCAAAAGTATGAAAACAAATCAATTTATAAGTTTAGAATATTTACTTTATTAATAGGAGTCAAACATTACTTTACAATAGTTGATTTTTCGCAAAAGATTTTTTATATGAATAATTATGTTTATTATGTTTAAAGATATATTAAACTAAAAAAATTACCTTCAACAGACGACCCTACTAAACAGCTCAGAGCAAAAATCATAAACATTGTAATAATCATGTTGACACTTATGCACTGCTAAAAAAAATTTAAATGTCCTTTTATACATTTAGCAAATACGATTAAACTGAGTAATTACAATAACAAATTAGTTACTTATCAAACAAATTTATTTCATAAATGCAAAATTATTTAAATATATTGTAAGCTAATACACAAAAGATACATTTAAAAAAATGCATATACATACATTGTTTTTAGTGTGACCAAAATTAAAATTTAATTTAGGTTTAATTTGATATTTACATTATTATATTATTTAAAATCTCACTGAAATGAATTGCCAGGTTAAAGGCAAGCGAAAAGGCTAGCCTTTCGCCAAGGAAAGCTTAACAGCTTTTTGAGTTGGACAAAAAAGACTTGAAACTGGTGACGGGACTCCTCACTGGTCCACTGCCCTCTGAGGTATCACCTGAAAAAGATGGGCAAAACAGAGAGTGATAGTTGCTGCTACTGCGAGAACTTCGCTGAAACTGCAGAACATTTGCTTTGCTAATGCCCAGCGCTTTTCTGCAAGAGGCTCAAGTTTCTGGAAGGGGATTTCTTAAGGCTCTCCGATGTTAGGAGCTTAGCTGCCAGGAAATTGATAAGATTTGTACAAAGTCTTGGAACTCCAGGCATTAAATAGATTAAGGATTATGCACGAAAGATCCAATAGGTCGAAGTGCTTGAGAGGCTGCATAGCATTCAGGATCCTTCCTACAATATACAATCTAGATTATTATTATTTAACAAAAGGGTCGTGCCTGGCAAAAGTCATTGGGCACCTTGACCTTAAGATTTTTTGTGCCATCCCCTGGGTTATTTATTATGTGTCATCTGGGTCCAATTTGAGCCCTTTAAAGTATGAGATTAGTGATCTTGCGTTACAATTTCTAAGATCTTTGTGGGTAGAAGTTGCCTTCCTAAATGATCTAACCTTTTTATCACGCTTATATTGGTTTCACCTGTATCTTGTATGTATGTATATATGTATCTATGTTTGTAACTGACTTTTTGGCCTCGATTTTGCCCTACTTTTATCGATCAGATTTAATTTAAACTTGTCAAAGACCGACGACTATGCAATAATTCGATTAAAATATCCGATTATTCTGATTACTTGCGCCAGAATTCATAAATTTCTACAGTGATCCTTTGCATGAGAGTAAGAGAGATAGAACTAGTGCAGAACAAATAAAAAAACAGTTCATCGCATCGGTGGTTCAGTGGTAGAATGCTTGTCTGTCACGCGGGTGGCCCTGGTTTGATTCCCAGCCGATGCATTCTTTTTGTGCTTTTATCATTTCATACATAATTTTTTTAGTGGGTAAAACAAATCGAATTAAATAGCGAAAAATAAATTATAGTTTAAAAGAACTAAAAAACACGCTTTTAGAGTCAATCAAACTAAAAAGTAAAAAATAATTCTTAACATATGAATAAAATTACTGACGAGAAAATTAATGTCACTGTTCTAAAAGCGTGGGGTGGTTTGTATTACATTTTTAAAATAACTGCGTTTCGAAATGAAAGCAGCTTACGCTTTTTAAACAGTGACATTAATTTTCTCGTCAGTAATTTTATTCCTATGGTAAGAATTATTTTTTACTTTTTAGTTTTACTGACTATAAAAGCGTGTTTTCTAGTTTTTTAAACTATAATTTATTTTGTCATAGTGTTTTACATAACATCAGAAGATGGTGTACAGATTATTTGTCCTCACTGCAGAATCCGCAGGAATCATTTTTTAACTTGCCTCTTTTTTACACGTTAATTAACTGGGTGGTGAGCTGTATTCATTTTAACTAGCAATTTTTGGTTTTTCTTATTCGGAAGTAAAAGGTTGTTATCTCCAAAGTATAACCAGTCCAGTGGGTATTTGGCCTATTTAGCTTGTTCTAGGTTGTTCCGGTGTGTTGATTTCAGTTGCTTTCATATTTTAGAATTTGCTTTAATGTGTTATTTAAAATTAATATAAATACTTTTGTTAATTTAAAAATAGTTCAAATATTATAAAATTTGCTTGTCAGGATGGTGAATTTTGTTGGTGAAATAATGGGGACAATAATCTCTGATCGTATGTCCCTCACATAATACAGCTCCAAAAATTAATTTTAAACTGTTTACTGCTGTATGATTATAATAAATTCCTTATAATACTTTTTTTGTTACAGTATCTATTTATTTTTTTTAATAAATTATTTTTTTCAATAATATATGCAAATAAATGTAAATTCTTAATTTGAAAATAATAACGTTTTCATGCAACCTTATTTTTTATCAGATGGATACGTTAAAAATAACAGCAAAATAAATAAAGTTGACATAAATACCAATTTAACTAATGGGCATTTTAAAAATATTTAAAATTTTATTATAAAATTGGTTAAAACGTTTCATTAATATATTAATGTAACAATGCTACGAGGGCGGTTCAAATATGATCAAGACAAACGCTGTAGATGGCGCGCGTGTATGTTTTAAAAGTCGTGGCTTGAGTATGTCATATCTGTGTCCCTTACCGAGAGCGTGGCATAGTTTCCGTCGGTAACTCATGTTTCACGCGCGTGCTACGACTATGAGTGAAAGTCAAGTGCCGACCGCCGTTGCGCAACGTATTGTCATTCGTTTTTTAGTTAAAAACACGGAAAATTGTCTGCGGTTGCGAAATCAGTTCGGTAGTACTTGCCTAATTAGGTCTGCCGTGAAACCGTCGAGAATCAGCTGCATGATCGTCGACCGCGAACCAGCATCAAACCAGACAAGATTCGCCGCGTAGAACAACTCATTTTGGAGGACCGTAGGATGAATGTTCGAGACATTTCGGCTAAACTCGGCATTCGTATTGGTAGTGTAGAGTCTATCATCCACGAACACCTTAATTATCGCAAAATAACGGCTCGAAACGGAGGAGCATTCCAGCACGAAGAGCGATTCTTCTCCAGGAAAACGCGCGTCCTAATACCGCGCGTCTCACGCTCGATACAATATCGGAATTAGGGTTGAAGGTACTGGAACACCCCCTCTACAGTCCGGATTTATCACCCTGCGACTATCATATGTTTGGACCACTGAAAGAAGCCCTCGGAGGTCAAAGATTCAACACCGACGACGAGGTAGAGGAGTTTGTGCGCACATAGCTGTCCCGATTGCGCAACGAATTCTTTGATACCGGCATAAAAAAACTTCTGGAAAGGTGGTCAAAATCCTTAACTAGTAAGGGAAATTACGTAGATAACTGTGAATTTTTGTAAATTTTTTCGATAGTAAATAAACGTGTAAGAGTATTTGTCTCGATCATATTTGAACCGCCCTCGTATATGTAGCGACTAAATAATGTTACAATTAAACTTTTTTTAACAAAAGTTTACAGAAATATTATTTTAAGATGTTTAGTGTTGCTGAAGTCCTTAGAAGAGCCGGTCTGACCAGCCGTGAACTATTCGACGCCATTAAGAAGAGAAAGACTTCCTATCTGGGTCACATCCTGCGTGGTCATCGTTACGAATTCCAACGTCTTATCCTCCAAGGAAAAATCGAAGGAAGAAGGGGAATAGGAAGAAAAAAACTTTCATGGCTCAGGAACATTCGACAATGGACAGGAATACACGACTTTATGTCTCTCCAAAATGCTGCTCTAAATAGAGAAATCTGACAGGATGTAAATAGACGGTCGCCTACGCAGGAATCTGCTTGGCACTTTAAAAAGAAGAAGAGTGTTGCTGGCGACGTATTTGGGGAAGGTTATATGCAAAAGTCAATATTTCCATTTTCTTTTTATTCCGAATTTCCACGAACCAGGCATTTAAAGGTGCTTCTTTGTAGTTGTCTTCCAATCCCTCTTACATTAGCTTAAAAGAGAGTATTTTTCATACACCCTAACTTATCCGAAATTAAAATAGAGAGGAAATGATATGAAAGTCTTTTTTCTGGTTGCCCTCCTCACAATAAGTAGTTATAGAAAGGATACAGTTAGCAAAGCAAATTTATTATTGTAGTTATTGTAGACTTAAAAAAGGCCTATGACAGAGTGGTGAGAAGTGAATTGTGGCCTACATTGTCTGCGTATGAAGTGAGTGGTAGTTTAATACGAGCACTGAAATCACTTTACGGAAAATTCACTGCTTGTGTCAGGATAAACGGAGCTTGCACGGATTAATTTAACATCGAAAAAGGTGTAAGACTGGGATGTGTGGCTTCGCCATAGGTGTTTACCTTAAAATATTTGAAAATGAGAGGGAATGGATTTAAAATGAATGATTTGATTGTCAAATGTCTTCTTTACGCCGATGATCAAGTTATTCTAGCGTAATTTGAAGAGGAGTTGCAGGCGATGGTTAATGTTATGCATGATGCGCTGATAATCAAAGGGATAAAAATAAATGTAAGCAGAACAATAAATATAAAGAAAAACTGGCACTGCATTGATATTATATTTACATTGCTATGGTCGCCAAAATTACGTCGTATATTGTATACATGCCTAGGGAAATAACAGGTAAAAAGAATATATTCATTTAAAAAATTTGTTTTAATCATATTCATTGCTAACTTTGTAAATATAATCTTTGTTCATTCGTACAATTGAGATAATTTTTGATTTGATAATCTAAAAAACTCCCGAGAGCTTTTAGCTCGAGGGAGTTATTCTTTGATTATTTATGTTTACATGGTCAAATTAAATAGTCCCGAAATACAAATTATGACGAAACTAATAGCCGGCTATTTGTTATAGTCAAGTGATAGACAAGAAAATTATTTCATGAACACCGCAAAATTATTCATAAACGTTTATCAACTACTTTTTACAACTATGAATTTTTTATTAACTAGAGCTCAAACATATAATAATTTATTATTTAAAATTAAAAACGCATATATTGTTAGTGATATTTGCACTAGCACCATATATAATTCCTGTTATCTTAAATCTTAAAATAATCGATTTTGCAATAGATACCTTCCCCTCCTCGTCAGGCCAATTCTACAGATAATATTTGAAAAAAAATCTTCTGAAGGCAGTTTTTGGTATTCTCATCATAATTATCTTTAAAAGCATTTAATTTATATAAAGTGCTCATAATCTTCCCTTACTCTTTTGAGGACAACTTTGCAGAATTCGCCTTTTTGCATTACGGGCGTCCCTGGCACTTTGGAATTCGTTATCTTCAAATGGATTTACCTTTCGATTATGTTTAGTGAAGTATAATTCCTGAAGAGATTTCGCTGTTGAATTCCACATCAACTAAATTGTATACTATTCATATTCCTCGCCATTTTTTTTACGCATATTTCATGTCCAATCTTTGAGTATTTCGGCTATCACGGAAGTTGGGGTAGTCGCACAATATTCATAATTATTCTGCTGTCAAAAAATCATAAATTGTCTTTAGACAGACTCCTTATTGTTTTTGGCATTTTCTAGGATGAATTTGCTTATATTTTTGACGATTTCCCTGGTGGAACATAAACCAAAAAGAGTCATTTTCAATTAAGTGAATGTAACGTCAAATTTTGACACTCATCCATAGCACTCTTATACAATTAAACTAAATAGCCGCTCATATTTCTTTATTTACCAGATTAGTCGATCATATTGCATATAATGTGACTAAATTCATGACTTTTTATTGGTGGAGCCATGTGTAAATGAAATAATTATGAATATCCTAAAAACATCGCAGGTCTTTGTTTGATGCTACAAAATATAATTACATCTTTTTGTAAATGGTTTACTGTCGCATCGGGTCAAATTAAGGCTCGCTGACCACACTATAATGGACGCTGTAAATATTTTTATTTTTTTTTAACTAAAATATTAAAGTTCATGAGCTTACAAAAATATTTAACTAATATATATATATAATTTATTCAATTTCTTTGAAATATGTATTGGGTAGATATTTAAAAAAAAAAGTACATTTGGTACACATACAGATCACCTTTGGGTACGAACTTTTTTAACTTTTTAAATAAATTATATTTATTACAACTACTGCGATATACTTTTATGTGGGTACTAAGCAATCATTTTTGTATAAAAATAAAAAATTAAAGTAATTTTATTTATTTCAGATGAGGACTGGAATGGAGACCCAGCAGAGTCTACAATATATTTAATGCATGAGCCTGCTCTTGTAACTAGCCCAAAACAAATTAGAGAAAAATCACCAGAATCTAATCAGCGATTATCTCGATATGTTAATGTTGAACCTCAGTCTCCCAACTACAAAAAACCGAATTATAGACCAAACAAAGTTATTAGGTATGTTTTTAAAGAATATTTTTTTAGCCTAAATATATTTATAATTGTATATTTTATCGTTTAAATCTATTTTATTAAAAAAATGATCTGCTATACCTGTCCTCTCGAATAGGAGCAGGTAACTGCCTTAGTTGCTCGGGATTAATAAGAGCTGAGTCCAACCTTAGTCTGGCGTATGCCAGGCATTGTTCAAGGATATGGAGGCTGGTTTTTTTCTCCCTACACAATTCACAATTAGTGCTGTTGGCCAGCCCAAGATTGTACATGTGGTATCTGAAGGTACCATGACCGTTTTATACATGTACTGCTAGTCCGGCATCCTTTCTACTCAGTGACGTAATCTATCCGGTTAGGTCCTCTTGAGGAGAATTCACTATAAAGGCCCTTGCCTGTCTACACTTGTCTCTGGTTTCTGATTTCCAGTACATTAAGTTTTGACCGCTGAGCTAGCCTCGGATTGCCCTTCCGCCTAGACAGAAGGCAATCCCTAGCCCGGATCTGGGCTCACGAACTTAGTCTCAGATCCAGATTTTGCTAACTTATCGGCCCTCTCGTTGCATTTGATTCCTGAGTGATCAGGATCCCATACAAAAGTGACCTTGTTGCCTTTTGCCAATTTTTTTAAGGTTTGTTTGCAACCCATAGTCAATTGTTAATTAATAGTCAAAGCCACTAAAACTTTAATTGCCACCTGACTGTCTAAACAGTCCCAGTCCCCCATATGAAGAGCACAAACTGGGCACATTACATAATTGCTACAGTTTCTGCTTAGAAGCGTATAGTAGTATTAATCGAAGTATTGTTGTGAGTATCCATTAAACCATTCTGGGTCTTAGGCCCCAGATTCGGCAAAATGTACTGCATGTACAGAAATATGCGCTAACGCTTATGCAGCATTATTTAAGTCGCTTTTTTTAGCTTAGATTCCTGTCTATTTTAATTAATTTTACTGGGTTATTCGGAGTTAAACTTATTTTTTAAAGTACGGGGCCCAACTTGTACTTGCGGATGAATATGACGAGCCCAGTCTTAAGCGCATTCACCGCCAGGCCTGTTTCGTGACACAAACCTTTTACCACTTCCAGTAGCTAAGGTTATTAAATAAAATTCTAACTAATAATTAAAATTTCAATTAAAATGCTTTGCTAAGTAATCACTTTCAGATACATTTTGAAATGAAAAAAATTTGAACAAGCAAAATTATAAATTTCAACTAATTTCAAATATGTTATCTAAAACATTCCTGCTGACTTTTGTTTACCAGGAAATTTCTATTATTTTAGCATAAAAAGTTTATTGTGCAATAAAAATTTAAATGAATATTGCCTAAGTAAGTACTCAACTTTAATAAGCATTGGTAAACAATTTTATTTGTTCATTTATGAAATCACCTTTGAATAAATACTGTTATTTAAAATGGTCATGGTTTAATTTGATGAAAGGTTTTAGTTACTTTCAGCAATATTTTAATATATGTAATATAATAAGTAGTTTCAACGCAGAATCAAGCAACAAAATATTTTTTTTTATTTTTCTTTTTGATAAAGTTTATTATTTAAAGAGCACAAAAAAAATTAATCTAAAATAATTATATAAAATTATTTATAGAGTACGATATAATTTTACCAACTATAGCAATATAAATATAACAGCTACGAGTATTACAATATCGATTTTACCTTTACATCAATGAACGAGAGGAAAGCTAATTATGTTGCATACAATAAAATAAATAATAATCTTATTTTGTGCAAACATTGCGTACAATCACTGTCTGGTATAAGAGGGTAGAATATTTTAACCTTTAATTTATTAGATTTGCTTTTTGTTAAGGTTTTTTAAATTTTTAATTTAGTTTTTGTATAAATAAATATCTTATTAAAAAAAAGATAAAAATTTTAGCACAGAATATTAATTTTAGGCTACTAGCAAATATTTGTTTACAAATCTTTTTAAATGGCTAAAATTAACATAAATAAATGCAAATTTTTATTTTTTAATATTTTTACTTCTACACAATTTCTACAATACTAAATTCACGCCGCCAACCAAAAGAAATTAAAAAAAGAGAAGTCAGGTCAACGTAACAAAAAAAAACATGTCAACACAATCACGGGTTGAAGAACTACATTTTTAGTGGTTATATTTTAAAAATAGTAAAGGTATGAAAGGAGTCCAGAGTAGTAAAGACGAATTATTAAAGAAAGAGATCTGTCAAAGGTCCTCACTTTTTTTTTACCAAGCGGATGTCGAGTGCCTACTTAAACCGAATTGGTTACCACCCAACCACCTAACTTTTTTAACATGATTACAAAAAGAATATACGCACGAACTTCTTTGTTAACTGTTAAGCATGGTTATTCCACAACCATCGTTGTTTTTTTTCGTTTCATCCTACTCCGGCTGATTTAACCAGAAGTGGTCCCTTCTTCTTCTTGCGGTGCCTATTTATTCCGAATGTTGGCGACTAACATGGCAATTCTTACTTTGTTGTCAGCTGTGCGGAGCAGATCAGTCGTGGTCATTTTGAACCATTTTTTTAGGATTTGAAGCCAGGAGATTCATCTTTGTCCTGGTCCCCTCTTGCCGTACACTTTTTCTTGTAATATTTATTGGAGGAGTCCATATCGTTGTTTATTCCTCATAATATGGCCTAGGTATTTCAATTTATGTTTTTTAATTGTGGTAATAACTTCGCATTCCTTTCCTATTCTGCGTATGACTTCATTATTTGTGACCTAGTCGACCCAGGAGATTCTTAGAATGCGTCTGTAACACCACATCTTGAACGCTTCCAGTTTTTTCATGGCTGCTTCCAATAGCGTCCAAGCCTCCGATCCGTATGACAGAATTAAAAAAGTATAGCACTGTAGTACGAAGATCTTGGTTTTCAGCGGCAGGTTACGGCTTTTGGAGACGGTGCTCATTTTTATAAGTGCTGCTCTGACTATTGCTATACGTTGTTTAATTTCCAAGAGGTGATTCCATTGACTGTCCCTAACAATTTTAATTTAACTGTAGCTCTTAAATTTGCCAAACACTCTTTACAGTCAACTATGTTTACATATTTTAATTTTGTATGCTCTGAAGGATTTAACCTAAGGTAATTGAAAGTAATATAGATTTATTCGGTTTTCTGGTTTTTTTGTACTACTGAATGATAGCAAGATATTTTCTAAAATACTATTATAATTAATATCACAGGTAGAATTAACACTTTTGGAGTTAATTAAATTATTTAAAATATTTTTAACCATTCCTTTCTCCTCTCATCAGATAGAAAAATAATGTTAGAGAAATTTTAGAAAAAATAATGAAAGAAAAATGCATGATTTTTAGTCGCAGGCGGCAAGAATTCTTTCAATTTACTCCTTGTTCTTCCAGAATGGACGTCCCCATTCTTGAATAGTTTGTTTGCCAATATAAAAAGGAATGTCGTCGATCGAGTTTTAAGTTTTTTATTACAGTAAATTATAAAGTGTTATAAAAAGATTGTATAGACTTTGTAAGTGATTTGTAAGTAAAAATTTATTGTTTGAAAATATTAGATTGGATTTGCCTTTCACAGACCAAAAAATGTATACGAATTTACGGCACATTTGTATCTTCACGTGCAATGTGATATTTTGTTTACAGGCGACAAACCTAAGATTAAATTAAATTAGGAGTTTATAGAATAGGAGTTACTATTTTTCATATTGGTATTTCTGTAATTAACCTAAAAAATTTATAAGTCTCTTACACTTTAGGTTCAGCATTATAAAAACGGCAAACTTTCGTTGTTAAAGTTTTAAGTAAGCTAAAAAACCGAATAAAGTAAATTGTTACAAATGAAAAATAAATGTTTATCAAACCTTTTGGTCCAAGTAAATAAAACATAAGCAATAAGCATGGCGTTTGTATCGGCCAGTGATCAATTGTCAATCATGGTGGAATTCCATCACACTGTTTTTTGGCAATAGAATAACAAAATGTTGCATTGTAACAAAAGGTAATGAAAAATACTACAACTCTTTCTCTCTATGTGCTGGTTAATTGCACAGAAAACGTGCAAGCGTATAAAAAAAAACTAAGGTGCAAGTTTTTCTTAAACGCTTGAACGTCTTTCCGTATAAATTATCTTTGCTGCCAACCTTGGAGAAAGGAAATATTGTCCCTACTACTAACTTTATTTTCAGGAGTCTCTAGAAGGAACTTACCAAATACCTATAATCGGAAAATTATGTCGTATTCTACAAATATTTCTTATGGTTGGAGACCTTGTACACGTTTTTAATAATTTAATTATTTTTAGGGATGAAACTCAGAAATATCTCGAAAAACCCATTTTAAAATATGCTGATAATAATTTTCTAGAACGACAGAGAAGTTTAGGAAATGATAAATATATCGAAAAAAAGTTTATAGATAGACAAAGAAGCTTAGAAAAGGAAAAAAGTTTTTCCAGAAATTTTGAACCAGGTAAACATCCAAAAAATATCGAACACAACGAAAAATATTCTGATAATAGGTACTACTACCAAGGAGATGATGAAATAGAGAAATTTGGTAGGTTTTTTGAATCTGAAAGATATCCCGAAAAATCTAGACCAGTAAATGAAGAATTTCGTATTAATAGGGAAAAACCAAAGTCCAAAAAATATTTTGACGATGATGAGTTTGATGAACGTATAAGGTTGGTTGATATTTTGTTAAAATTAATAGTAATTTATTGTCAGTTTCGATTTTTCCTATTTCCTAATTATATTTGGAAACTACTTGGTTAAAAATAAAAAAAAAATTTAAACATTTTAAAGACCTATTGAATATTTAGAATAAAATGTTTTAATTTTTTAGATTACTTGTAATTAATCTAAAGTATTATAAATGGGTTTTGTTTCACAAAGAAAAAAAAAAAAAAATTAAACAGATAAAAAAAAAATTAGTTAATTTAATTTACTCCATAATATCATCTAATTTTATAAGACAATATATTTATATATTTTTACAATTTAAGATTTAAAAATAAATCGTCTACCTTTGAAAGAGACCGTTCTGGTTTTACTTATGAAGAAGAAGAATATTTTGATAATAGACAATATAAAGAACAACCTTCGCCAAAAATTCGTCAAAGATATCCAGCCGAAGATTCGAAATTTTACAAGGAAACCAACAGATCTGACGGAAGCGGACCGAAAAGCCTCACCAGAAGCTCTCCTGATGACTCTAGGTCAGCATTTTATCAAGATTATTTTTATAAACAAAGAATTTTTTTTTGCTTTATTTAAAACTTATAATTTAAGGTATTATACGGAACCTGAGATAAAACCAAGGTCTATTTCCCGACCCTCACAAAATGAAAACTACTCGAAAACCCAACTTCGGAGTGAGAAAGAAAAATCAATAAGATCACAGGATTATTATGAAGAAAATCGAAAAGGCAGTCAATTTCGATCACCTACACCGAATTCTGATGATATTAAAGCTCCAAGCGATAGATTTAAAAATGCTAAAGAAAAATTTTTGTTGATGGAAAGAGAAAGGTTGGAAAATGAAAGAAGAAGACCCGAACCTCCGATTTCTCCTACTAATGTTAAAGAAAAACCTTTCGCTAAAAGGTATGCAGAGATGACATTTCATATTGACAGAGACAGGTAAGTTATCCCAAACAGTAAGATTCATAATTTATTCTTCGACCCAAAAATACATCCAAAGTTGTGATCTTAATGGATCCGGAAAACATTAAAAACATAAAAAAAATATTTATAAATACATTTTAATCGAGTTTTAAGATTTTTGAAAACCTACTTTACTTTTTCGTATCCGGAGACCAAAGTTTTTCAGCCTAGTATTGGGCTAATTCAAAAGCTTTACTGGTGCTACGCCCGTTCTAATGCGGTTCGGTGACCTCCAGATCTTTCATCGCAGATTCTCACCGCTGGGCATCTCCTGTAGTGGGGGGTAGTCATTTGGGGGTTCGGTTAGTTCGTTGTTGAGGAATCTCAGGAGGCACCGAATAAGCTGTGGTGTTCATCGAAAGTCTGCTTGAACCTCTCGGTGTGCTCGTGTGCGGCTCTTCGGGAGTGGGGGTCCACAAATCCGGCCATTTTATATAGTTTGCCGAGTAGTGTGGGTTTTATGCATCCGGTTGTTAGTCGGCATGTATCGTTTAGGCTTAGGTTGACCTTTTGGGCATGTGTAGATCTGGACCACGCCGGGCATGCATATTCTGCCGTGAAGAAGCACAGTTCTTGAGTGGTTGTTCTCATCACCATTGGTTTGGCTCACCAATTACTGTTGGCCAATTTCCTTAGTGTGTTATTTCTTGCTGCGAGACTTTATGGCGGGTCTTCTCGCAATGATGTTTGTACGTCAGTAACCGATCCAATATAACACCCAGGTATGTTGGTTTATCTGTATGCTCTAAGGTGGTGTCATTCCAGGTTACATTCAGCTTTTGTTTCGCCTGTTTTGAGCGAAGATGGAAGGCATTGACTTGTGTTTTTGAGGGATTAGGTTTTAAGGAATTTTCCTGGTAGTATTCTGACATGGTACTAAGAGCGCGTTCCAGTTTTTGTTCTACCTCATCAAAACTCTTTTCCCGAGCTGTGATGGCCAGATCGTCGGCTTACAGGAAGTGGGTCGTGTAATTTGGTGTTGGTTGATGGTTGGTATACAGGTTGAATACAGATGGGGGCCAGTACACTGCCCTGGGCGAGGCCGTTTTTTTGCCGTTGTTTTGCAGTAGTGACTCAATGATTTTTACGAGCGGTAATCTTTAAGTGCATCTTACAATTTTGTCTCAAGCAGCCTATGGTTCACTGTGTCGTATGCAGAGCTTAGGTCAACCAAGGCTAGTCCTGTTATTATTTTTGAAAAAATATATTGGCGCTCGTTTTATTTCGAATATTGCACACTAGCTTTAAAATATTCCTTAGTTGCTCTCCATTTTTTATTAAGCTATTAAACGACTTAATAAAAAAAAACTCCACTCAATCCATCTGTTAAATTTTTTTTATTAATTTCCAAAAAGTTTGTTTATTACTGTAAGTACGTAATTACAGCATCCCTAGAAATCACTGTCGCAGTAGCGTGTCTAAAGAGGCTGTTAATTCTTTCTCATATCCGTGTGCTGGAGAACAGTAGCTAAATACTGATTCCATGGACGATTTATGACACTTTGCGACACATTTCGAAGCAAGCCGGCTTTTTCTTAAGACACGCAACGCACTATTTGTTTAAATTGTACGGTTTGTAATCTTCGTAAAGGCATAATTTTGATTCTAATAAACTGTTTTGGTATAAATAACAGCAGTAACAAAATCAGTCCTTAAGAGTATTTTAGAACGACCGAAACATTTTCGATTTGAACCCACATTCCTGCATATTATCGCTAAAGAAATAAGTGGTCAAAAAAGAAACAGAACAAAATGTAAACATTGCCTTCTAAATAGTGTGTATGGTCAATATGTATTGTAATAGTTTTAACAATATTATTAAATACATATTTTAGATATTCAACTATAAACAAATATGGGTTAAAAGTAAAGTAATTCCTATTCCACTGTCAGCTGTCAATTCAAGTTACATTTTTCCTACTTATCACTTAACAATATTTTACAAATTACACATTTTTTAAGATGTGAAAGTTTAATTTAATACGTCGTACATTGTATCCTATATGCATGTTTTTTAAAGAAAAAGTTTATAACACTATTGTAATCGCCCTCTGCAAATATGTAAGTAGTTTTCTTAATTATTATAAATAAAGAGTATGGATCCGGTCTTTTAATTACGAGGTATAGTCGAAATATTCTTGGCTAGAAGTCAAAAGGCCACCTGCGCTTTCGTAGACTTAGAAAAGGCTTATGACAGAGTGGTGAGAAGTGAATTGTAGTCAACATTGTCTTTGTATGGTTTGGTAGTTTAATACGAGCACTGAAATCACTGCTTGTGTCAGGATTTTTTTTAATCGTTTAAAAATGGTTGTATTTGTTAAAATATAAAAAAAATTATAAAGAAAAGTTATTTCTAATAATATTTTACGTCAACATACCGATTTCAAACGAAAAATTTAGACTTGCAGAAAATTTGACTTTTTAACGTTTTTTTGATTGACACCGCAACTGACAATTTTGCATTCATTGACAAAGCTAGAAGACAATAACTCCATATTATTTTCTACTAATAATGTTTGACGATGTGCTTATTTTTTACGAATATTAAAATTTTGCAAAAGCAAATGGAGTTTTCTGGATTTTTTTGCAATTTCCAAAATATAACGAATAATTTAAATAATTTTTTTAATTAAATACGATCCATTAATAACAAGCATTATTTTAATTAAAATGTAATCACCTTAACACTTAATTTACTTCTACGTAACATTTACTTGGCAGTTAATTACAATAAAACACTACTAACAGGATTTATTAAAAACTCTCTAGGTATACTTGCAGCTGGTTTTTTTTGGGTGAAGGGTAAATCCGTTAAGGACGCCCCCGCAATAGTTCATCTCTGCGAGGGGAGGGTAGGATTCTTCCCTTCTCTAGAAGTGCAATACCCACTAAAACCCCTCCTTGCATAGGATACAGCAGGCATCCTTGCTATTTTTGGGTTGATACTTTGTATCTACGCTCGATATCTTTGCCGGCAGTTTCTCTTTTAATTTAACATTATCTTGAGTATAAAATAATAAGTCTTATTACCTATCCGGAGCTCGAGCCGGCCCTGTTAACCGTAGTCTTACAGGGAAAATAATTTTTTCTCGTTTACATATTTAGCAGCATAATGTATTTTATTCCAAATTTGTACAATTGGTACGGCTTTGACGTGTTTACAAGAGGGTTTACCTCTCGGGTCGCGCGTATTTACTAAATTTATCGGCCGGATTGTAATGGATGTTCGTCTATTAAAATTTCGCGGTGGTTTGTTTAATTGATTAAATACTCTTTTTAGGTATTTAGATCTCTAAAAAAGTCATTGTTTCTCACGTACCATGGGGCGTCTATTGCTTGTCTAAGACAAGAGTTTTGTAGAGTTTGAATTTTCTTCCTATTTGTGTTGTTCGTATGACCCCATGCGAGAGAGGCTTACCTGATTATGGGCATTTTATCTTATTGAATTAATAGCAATTTTGCAGCTGCTACCATGATGGTAATAATTTTGAACATTTTTACAAATTATTATTTAAAATATTTTTATTTTTTATTTTGAAAAGGATAGTTCTTTCAAAGCGAGTCGACCGACTAAAATAATTTTAAAATGGTTATAGTTTTAATCGGTTAACTCACTTTACACGTAAGTTATTTTTTTTTTAATTAAAAAAATTTTTTAAATGATAATTTGTACTGGGTAGCCAGATAAATGATGTATCAAACTATTCAACATAAAGACTTGCGGTAAAAAGTATTATAACTAAAGTGGCCAAAGAAAATCTTGGCAATTATTTTCACGTTTTCAAGATGGCCGCCAGGGGGCGTAAACGCCATTTAAAACTTTAAAAGTAATTTTCTACACCTAGTAAAACCAAGCGTTATTCAAGTAATTTTTGTTTTATACTTTTTGACGTTTCTATTAAAATAAAGTGGTGGGGGTAATTTAATATTTTTTAAAATGAACAGCTGTTACTCCTAAACAACTAAACAACTAAACTCAGTCTCGTGGTGAATTGTTTTTTTGGGTTTTTAGGCCTTCGTAAGTTAGAGATAATTCTCGACATTTCGCCATCGCGAATGGATGGCATCTTTAGATGTTGTTTTGTCGGCTTTTTAAGGCTGACGGTTTGTGACATTTGTATGTCATGATCGCAGGTTATATTCGTTTTGTAGGCGAGGCGAATTTCAGGGCTGTTCAGAAATTGGTCACGTTCCGGAGATTCATTCTCTTTATGTTTGTAAGTAAGCAGCGTTGTAATCTTAAGTACAGGTACCCATGTCCTATCGATTTTAAATGTTTTCTCAGATCTATTAAAATTCTGCTGGTTTTTATGTATTTTATTTCTTCTCTATAGAGCCTGGGGTAATATGCAGATGTGGTGCATAAAACTTGGATGTCCTCGAATTTAATTCTGTGATCATCAATATTATATGTGTGCTCCGCGACGATAGATTTTTCTGTATGTCCAAGACGACAGTTGGCTTTGTGTTATTTGATCCTGGTTAATGTTGTTCCAATGTAGACACTTCCACAAAATACAACGCTGCTTCCTAACAAACATAAAGAGAATGAATCTCCGAAACGTGACCACAGCCCTGAAATACGCCCCGCCCACCAAAACGTATATAACCTGCCATCGTGACATAAAAATGTCACAAACCGTCAGCTTTAAAAAGCCGACAAAACTACATCTCCCGAAGATGCCATCCACTCGCGATGGCGAAACGTCGAGAATTATCTCTAACTTACGACGCCCTAAGAATCCAAAAAACATTCATCACCAAACGATGGCCGAAAAAGCCTTTCACAATTTGTTAACTTAGTCTCGTTAGTCTCTCGTTGGTCTCTTTCGTTAGTGTAATATTGCTTCATTAAATCCATTTTACCTGTGATGCCGCTAGATCGCGTTTATTGATATACATACATAGATACTTATAGTCACGTAGGGGTAAGCAGAGAACACTTTCTTCCACTTGCCACGTTTCCCACACACATCTTTTGCTTCTTCTACTTTCATTAGTGCTCTCATACATGCTCGTCGGTTGTTGGTACTCTTGACATGTAACAGAAAAATGCTAAACTATCTACAAAATTTAATGCAATAAGGTAACTTTTTTTCCATAAAAATGTAGTAAAATAATACCAAAATGGGCTAGTGAAAACTGTATCTTCATATTTTATTTCTAGCCTAGAATATAAAAAAAAAAAAATTTAGTTATCATAAAATTTTAATCAGGCCCTTTAACATCGGTATTTATTTTTCTTTTTTCAAGAATCAATGATGAAAGTTTATTATTTTATAATTTTTGAATAATAGTATGCTTGGTTTAAAATTTTTAAAAAGAACGTGTAGTGGCTTAATAATCTATGCATACAATATGCAAGTACAAGGTAGGCAGAATATGAAGAGTAGGCCATGGAGGAAAACAAATATTAACATTTAATAAATATTAAAATTATACTTATAAAGCCAGTGTAATAAGTTTTTGTGGCACATACAAGTAACGCCTCAAAGCTATTAAAATGCCTTTTACAGATGATTTTTTTTTATGAAAATAGTCGCAAAAAGGGTAGACCTATCGTGTGGGCCGCGGACGGCCCGCACTGCGACTATTAGAAGGGGAAGGGATTATAGAAAGGAGATGATTGTGGACACGCTTTTTAAAAAGTTGCAGGTCATAGTTCTCTGGAAAAACTGATTTTGGAAGCTTATTCCATTCCGTAGCAGCCCTGTAAAAGAAGGATTCTTGATGAAGATTGGTCCTTGTAGTGTCAATCTTAAAAATAAATGGATGAGACTGATCAGCGTGCCGAGTTCTTCGGCCGAATGTGGCCAATGGTGGTACAAGAGTTTTTATTTCTCTGGAGCATCTGCCATGGAAATATCTGTAGAGCAATGACTGGTCTGCAACTCTTCTTCTATGTTTTAGATAGTGAAGGGTATCTGTGAGAGTTAAGTTGTTTATCAAGCGAATGGCTCTTTTCTGAATGGAATCTAGAAGACGAAGAGAATGCCTTGGTGCTGAACCCCAAATGTGCGAGCAATACTCCAGTAGAGGTCGGATTTGAGCCTTGTACGTCGTCAACAGTTGATCAGGAGTAAAAAACTTTCTGGCTTTCCACAGAAAACCTAGCCTCTGGCTTGCCGACTTTGCGATGTTAGCAACATGGTCATGCCAAGACATATTATTGGACACCGTGACTCCCAAAATCGAGATGGAGGGACTTGGTTCAAGGGTATTTCCGGAAATTGTGATGGGATGATTTGAGGAATTTACTTTTTTGGAAAACGTGGCACTTTGTGTTTTTTGGGCGTTGAACTGAACATAATTGTTGGTTCCCCACTCGACGATTGCTTTAAGATCTCTATTGATGGAATCAACCTGTTCCTGCCTGAGTCTATTTGTATCATTCACCGAAAGTGATCGATAGGATGTGAAAGTTGAGACAAGTGTGCTATCGTCTGCGAAACTGTAAATGGGGTTTGTGGTCGTTTTCAAGAGGTCGTTGATGTGTAAAAGAAATAAGGTGGGGGACAGGATGGAACCCTGGGAGACCCCGGCATTAGTTTTAAACGCATCAGAAGAAATACCGTCAACTGCCACATGTAAGGAGCGATCTTGCATGAAGCTCAAGAGCGCAGTTTGGTTGGGAGACCGTAGGCAGATAATTTACTTAACAATGCCTGGTGCCAAACGCGGTCAATGGCTTTAGATATATCCAAGGCTATTGCACGGGATTCACCAAACTTTTCAATAGTGTTTGTCCAGAGCTGAGTGACTTAAGCCAGCAAATCTCCAGTAAACCGAAGTTGTCGAAATCCATATTGTCCGTCATGGATTATCTCAAATTTCTCCAGATATTTGATAACTTCTGTGTTAGTCGCTTTTTCCATAACTTTGGATATGACTGAGAGCAATGCAATAGGGAGATAATTTGCAGGAATAGTCTTCTTTCCTTTTTTCGGAATCGGTTGGAATTTAGCCTTTTTCCACATGGACAGAAATACTCCTTTGCGTATGATAACTTGAAGAGTCTACAGAGAACTGGTGTGAGCTCTTGAGCACAGGTCTTCAGGACAATTGTCGAAATTCCATCTGGTCCTACTGCCTTATTAGAGTCAAGATTTCGTAGGATTTTCAATGAATGAATGATGAAGCTGTTGTTATGATTTCGGTATATTTTGAATGTTTTCAAAATGTGGCATTTGCTTAAAGAGTATACAGAACTCGATATCCAAATCTTCGTTTACGCGATGCAAGAATTTTTCCGCGTTTAGTGCAAAATTTGCATAATACTGGCAGCTTTCGACCTAAGTTGCAAAGAAACTTGGCAAGAACAAAAGAAGATGATATTGTTTATGTCTTAGCATACGTGGAATTAAATATCTTTAGGTTTTTCATCAAGCCTAAAATGACGAAGACTTCGACCGACGGATAGATTATTGTCATTGGATGTTGGACATGAATAAGAAAAATAAAGAATTTTTATCCAAAATTCTTTGGGCGGATGTGGCCAGTTTTAGAAGTGATAAAATTGTTAATTTGCATAATATGCATCTCATTGTGTGGTGTGCCATCCCGAGCGGAACTATTGTAGGTGTCTATTTCTATAATCAACCACTAAATGGTGCCACGATTCTTGATTTTTTTGTAAACCAATTGCCTATTTTGTTAGATGTGTCCATTTAATTACGGCAAAAAATATTTTTGCAACTAGACGGTTACCCAGCACATTTTTCAATAATTGTGCGAGAACATTTAGATCTAATATATCACCGGAGGTAAATGTGAATAAAGGTGTTTGGACTTTTGTTTATGGGATCGGTTAAAAGATATTCTTTACCAAATTTCACCAACAACGAGAGACGACAGGAAAGAACGAATACACAAGGCCATTCGTAGCCTGTCAAGAGCAGAAATGCAAGCTGCTGTAATTTTTACGCATGAGCGGCTCCAACAATGCATTGAGCATAATGGAAGACAGTTTGAGCATTTAAGATGGCATTAATTCCTTTATTTGATATTGAAGGCTGGGAATAAAATATCCAAAATACGGTCATCACTAGTCTATTTTGGTGTCATTTCACTATATTTTTATGAAAAAAGTTATGTTATTGCATTTAATTTTTTAGAAAATTTAGCAATTTTCTAATATTATTTTAAAAAACGCGCTCTAGCAGCATCACTAAAAACTAGACATATTACAGGTGAAATTGGTTTAATGAAACAATAAATGCTTTTTTTAACGAGACTAAGTTTGTTTAAATCTGTTTGGTCGTTTAGCAATTTATTTAAAAAAAACATTAAAACTTTCCCACCACTTTATTTTATTGGATGCGTCAAAAAGTGGTCAACAAAAATTACTCAAATAAAGCTTAGTTTTTAAGGGTATATAATTTTCTGGTACATTTAATAGGTGTAAATCACCCGGTAAAAATGTTTAAAAATCATTTAAGCCTTGATAAAGGAATAAAATATTTCAAAATCCTGGAAATAATAAAAGAAATTTTATTTCATAAAACTGTCCACCTAGTGACTGAATCCCCAAGATTGTTTTCCGTTTTTTAACTGGCCGTCAAGAACATCCCTCTTGTTTACACATTCAGGGTGTCCCACTAAGGTCGGCAAAGTACAATATTATTACATTAAGGTACTGTTTTGATGAAAAAAAAGGATCTTCAAAATTTTCGTCTGTTTTTTATCATATTTTGAAAGATAAAGGTGGGAAAAGATGTTGAAAAAATTATTTTTAAAATCGCTGTATCTCCCATAAACTTGCTTTAAATTTAATCAACTTGGGTTTGTTTTATGGAAAAGTCTACTCGCCACACTTAATTCGATTTTAATTTCTAGTTTACACGGCGTCTACTAGAGGGCGTCGTTCACCCAAGATTCAGTTTTTTTATATTTTTTTAAAAAAATTATATACAATGATTTACATATTTTTATAACCACATTTAGCTACATTTTAGTAAAAACCGCGATTTGATATCTTCATTCGTTTTTGAGTTATTTGCAAATCTTACCTTAACCCGCTAGTTGCTAAGCAACCTTAATATAGAGATATTGAGTTTGGCATTAGTGTATTTGAAATTTCATTAAAAATATATTTTTTCACTGCGGAAGCCTATGACATGTTTAATTTTAATGTTTTAAAAATATTTATCTATCTGTCTTGATAGGAAATTTTGGTAGAAAAGTATTTTCCAAACTGGGCAAACGACTGCGTGATACAAGACATGTGCATCCTATTCCAGCATCTAGAAATCAAAACATTAGTAATAAAAATAATATTATTGATGTTTTTGAGTTATTTGCAAATAACTAACCTAATTTTATTTAAAAAATTATCTTCAATAAGTCTACTTTGCATACAAAAAAAAAAGTAATTTACCTGTGCTTTTACTGCATAGATTTATGAGCAGCCAGAAAGTGTCAAAAAAGGCACGTCCAACTGTGCATAGAGGAGTGTTGGTTCCTACACGTATGTATGGTAGTAAATATATATATATATATATATATATATATATATATATATATAGAAATTATAGAAAACTTTGTGTTATTAAAGTAAACTATAAAGGGTTTTTATTTTCGACAGCGTGAAGAGATGTAAAAATGTATAACTGATTGTTTAAAAACCAGCTTACTTTCGCTGTATGATATCTATTTTAATATTGGTATATATATATATATATATATATATATATATATATATACATGTGGGTTGATTATACATCAGTTAACAACTACTCCACTGCTCCACTGACTATATGTCGCGACAGGCATTGAATTACATCCGATGTATAATCATGTATACCACCCCATCACAGGAAGCAAGTGTACAATAGGTTTATTAAAATTAAATTTAAACAGAATTGTTTCAACATTCGCTGGAAAAAAAAACATGTACATTTAAAAAATAAAATAATAAAATTTAAAAGTTTAAAAAAACAAAAATAAAATTGTCCAGTTGTGTCTAAATTTTCCGTGGTAGATGCAGGAGAAAGTATTACCAGAAAACTTTTACCAATGTTTCTTTTTAAAGGAAAAATGTTAACTTTAAATCTAATAAATATTTAATATTCCCATATGGTGTGCTGCGCCAGTCGGTGGACAAGATCAAAAAAGATGTTTCTCCAGATCAACAAGAGGAGGACATTAGCAGGAATCTCCTCCAGATTAAAAAAAGGAAGACATCAGCTGGATCAAAAAGGCAGGGCAGAAAAGCTTTGGAAAATCTTTCGAAAAACTTCTAAAAATGAAAGTTCAAAAAAAATAAATGCAAAAATTTTAAAAAGTTTCCAAAGAATAAGAACTTCCGTAAAAAAGAAGTTTTGAAAAAAAACCAAGCTTCCGAAAAAAAAAGTTCCAAAAAAGGCCAATTACTGAAAATAACGATCCACTAAGTTATTTTTTCAACTATAAAATCTATTCATTAACGACACTGGCATAAAATATTTTAATAAATAAATAAATTTGCCAAGTCATTAATGAAAGATTTTATATAAACATAAAAAAAATTAAACTCAAACCATTTAATTTTTTCACTTTTATAACCATAAAAGAAAAGAAATAAAATCTGATCAGCCTTTATTGATTTTTCACTTCACTCAGTATTGAAACTGCCCCATTTAATTGACAAACGCAGTTTTAACAATAAATTAATTACCACTACTCAATAATTATATGGAAGGGCGACCAGGGCTGGCGTTGACGTTACAAAGAACTAAATTGCGATAACGAAAATTAACTTTAATTAATAAAATTTGACAAAGAGGACAACTTTAAATTGAGCATATAAAAGAATATGAAATACCTACCTATTCCGAGCCATTTTCATTCGGCAAAGTAAGCATGGAAACACATCTCTTTTGAAAATCTAAAACAACAAAATGTCTCTTTAAGTGTTAAAAATGCATTCCATTATTTTTAATGCAATTATTTAATTTGCGTTGCGTGCTTAACACAGCTGTTTCAATTTCAGATCTTGAAATGTTGGCAAAAGCATCTTCAATACGTTGCTTGATGCTATCAGCAGTGGTAGGACGAGTTTGGAATACCATGTATTTAAACTTGCCCCACGAATAAAATCTAGCACGGTGAGATCCGGGGATCTAGGCGACAAAAGAAACAAACTTCAATTCAGCGGTTCAAATATCTTTAGTCCAAAAACTCACAGGAAAAGTGTGCGGGACATCCATCATGCTGAAATCAAATGCTTCTTTTTATCAATAATGGAACCTCTTTTAGTAGAAGTGGTGATTGGTTTCTTAGGAAGTCCAAATAATTATTTCCATTCAAATGTTCATTAAAAAAGGGCCCAATAATCCGACCGATGCCACACCTCACAATAATACTACATCAATTTTGAAGGTCAACTTCACGCATTCAGTGGGGATTATCAGTGGACCAGTAATGCATGTTATGCAAATTTACTCCTCCATTACTTGAAAAAGTTGCTTTATCAATTCATAGTTCTCCAATAGCAGAAAATTCAGCCTATGTTCAAAAGTAGGGCCTAATGTAATTTCACATGATATGATAAAGGTCCATTCAAATTCTGTGTACCAATGTTTTGCTCATGCTTAAGTCTGAGGCAATTTTCCTTATACGTGAACATAGGCAAGAACATCAATATTATTTTTATTCCTAATGTTTCAAATTCTTGGTACTGAAATAATATGCGCATGTCCTGTATCAGGCAGTCTTATGCCCAGTTTGGAAAATACTTTTCCATCAAAATGTCTTCTATTAGGATAGATAGATGTTTTCAGAACATCGAAAAAAAAATGCCAACAAGTCATAGGCTTCCGCAGTGGAAAAATACATTTTTAACGAAATTTCAAGTACACGTATGTCAAACTATCTCAATATTAAGGTTGCTTAGCAAACTAGCAGGGTTGAGGTATAATTTGCAAATCAATGCAAATATTTTATTTAAAATCGAATAAAAATATTAAATCGCGGTATTCACCATAATATAGCCAATTTAATGTTCTTTAAATGTGGGTATAAAATTTTAAAGCCCATTTGATTTTTTTGAGAAAATTCGACAAAACTAATTCTTGTGCGAACGACGCCCTTTAGAAGACGCGGTGTAAACTAGAGATCAACATTAAATGAAGTGTTTGAATGAGTGTGGAATTCTTTATCAAGCGAGCTCAATTTTATTAAATTAGGAGCAAGGGTGTAGGAGATACAGCGATTTTAACAATAATTTTTTCAACGGCTTCCCCCACCTTTATCTTTTGTGATATAAAAAAATATATAAACACAAACTGACGCAAATTTTAATGAACCTTTTATTTCCGTCATCAAAAAGTACCTTGATTTAGTGATTATCGGGAAAAAATTGAATTTGCAGTTATATTGTAGTAATTAAGCCCCATGATGAATATTTTAAATACTTGAAAATATTTTCTATCGATTTTACTTGGTCGATTTAGTCCTTAATTTTTTTTTGGAGCCCTAAGGTTTTTGATATTTATCATATCGTACCTCATCGACCATAGTGAGACACCCTGCATATAGTATACAAATCACCAATGCATTAAAACTTATGATTTTCCAATTTGTTAAAAAATCGGTTAAAGTATCAAAATACTCGTATTAATTATTATTATATCTGTTTTTCACTTCTGCATTTCATTTGGCAAAAAGTAATTTAACAAATGAATCCCTCAAGCCTTGAAATTAATAGGATATTTTATTCCATGGTGTGTGTAAGGATTAACTTGATATCACACAAGCACTTGGGATTTTAAGACCAACGAAATTCGATGCTGGAGGGTATTACTACTGAGTTTTTTTAATTATTATTATTATTTCAGATATTACAACGAACGCAGAGATCACTTTGTAGAAGAATCTAAACCTACACCAGCTCCAAGACATTTATCCGAAGAAATTCGTCTTAGGGAAAAAAATCGTGATATCCGAGACAGAGATAGAGACCCTTCATTGGATAGATACCGTCACACGGATAAATACGACCCAAAACGAAGATCAATGTTTTCCCTTATTGAAGAAGAACATAAAAAGAATTCAAACGAAATAGCGAAAGAACTAAAGAGGCGTTCTTATATGGAAGGAACAAACTACGAAGACGATATCGATCGTTTTAACAGAGACAGGGATAGACATTTTCAGGAATTACCGGAATCGGATAGATTTATGGAGAATTACTTAAAATCTAGCGTCGAATTAGATAAAGTCGGAGAGTTAAAATACGATCAGAAGTTTATAAAAAATCAAAAACAGGTAAAAAATTTAGCTGGTTATAGACATAGTTACGCGGAACCGAAATTAAGAATGGAGAAAGTAATGAAAAAACATCTGCCCGAGATGTTACACCGAACAAACAGTTCGGTTGGAAATAATGGAAGAGTAGGAATTGCCAGTATTCATCCGTATTAATATTACAATAGTAATAATAAAATCTTTCTTTTAGTTACTTCAAGTCAAAGGAAATTTTATTTAGTCATAATATATTAACGGCATAATTTAAAATAAAATATATCTAATCCATACAGTATCTCTACAAGTAGTTACAATAAACCATTTCTTTAGTTCTAACCATTAAACGAGTCAGTTTGAGTCAGTTTTCTTTGATTTACTGGCGCAAAAGATGCAATTGTAACAAAATGTAAATAATTATGTTGATGCAGTAAAAAAATAGTTTAAAATTTACAATTAATTTTAGGATAATTTTTAAAAGTTTTTTTATATATAATTACAAAAAAAAATTTAGAATCAAAGTTGTTTCTTATGTAATTGGTATTAAAAATTATTATAAATTATTAATATATACTATATTTTTCTTGCATACTGGTATTTTACCACCCGCCATACCTTATTCTGACAAAATGTTGGCTGTTTCTGTTCCTCTGCTGCATTTTCCAAAAGAGAGTTCTCCATTGCCTGAACCAATTTTTTGTAGGTGTCCCCTAATTGGATTGTGATTAGTGAGGAATTCTTGGATTTGTTATTGGACGGCTTTTTGTAAAAAAAAATTCCGCTTGTATATATGAGTAGTTTAAATTTGTGATGTTCGGCTTAGTCTGAAACAGTACCGTGGGATTTGTTTTAAATTAAGTGTAGATCCTGGGTCAATGAGTAAAGCTGAAAAGCTCTTTCTAAATAGTTTATTAGCTTTTCTGTTGCTTTTGATGCCACAATGTTCTGTGACCAACACCAGAGTTTTTTTTTTGTGTTTTACCAGGGCACTTAATTCTCTACGACTAACGACTTTCAAAGTGGGCCACAGATAACAATCCTTTCCGATATTTTAGAGTAAAAATTAGAATTTAGAAAAATGCTGAAAGCCATCGACTTTTGTTTCAAGTGGGACACATTTTTGCGATACAGATATCTGTCATTGGTCAATCTTCTCCCTTTTACTTCCCCACCCCTCAATTTAAAATAGGAAATGTACCGTGTATGGCATTTATGCATTTAGATGGAGTATTCAGGTTTATAATCATCAATGATTTTCGTTTGATATTTACACTGTCTCTGCAAAAAAAGTTTTAATTAATTTAAAGTGTAACACCTCTTAAAATTGAAACGCAACGCCTATGTTTTGGTAATGTGTTAATTTTTTCTGTCACATCAAAAGTAAATTAAAACAAATTTTATAAAAAATTAGTAATTTATTACTTAAGCTGTTTGTTTAACATTGATGATAGTAAATCAATTTAAAGCTCATATAATATAAATGTGCATGCTGATAAATAATAAATTACGTTCCGGTTTTAGTAATTTATTATTTTTAATTACAATTTCAGAAATATGTCGTCTTTCTGATTGATTATGACAATTAAACTTCAAAACATGACAATGTAAAAATAAATAAATAATTAATACTAAAAAACAAATGTAGATGGCGCGAAAGTGCTAAATTTGAATAATCAGTCACTTAACACGCCCCTCTCAAATTTTGCGCTTTGACAGATTTGTAATCCTATGGCGTCAACAAGACGATAATGTGCAGGTCCTGAAAGTGGCTTCGTAAGAATGTCAGCAGGCATTATTGTTGTTGAAACATGTTTTTATTTTACTTCATTATTTTTAACCAATTGACGAATAAAATGGTATCTTGTAGCAATATGTTTAGTACGTGAGTGACAAGAAGCATTTTCTGTAATATACTTTGCTCCACGATTGTCAGTTCCTAGATTTATTATTGACAAATCTTTCAATTTTAATTCTAACATCAAATTTCGTAAATATAATGCTTCACGGGACGTTTCTGATGGAGCCACATACTCAGATTTCGTTGATGAAATGGCAACTAATTGCTGTTTCTTTGAACGCCATGATATTGCCGCTCCACTTAGTATAAATACGTAACCTGTATATAAAATTCTGTCATTCTCATCATTAGAATGATCGGCATCAGAATATCCTTAAATTCCAAACAAATCCTTTTTAAATACTAGTCCATAATTTTGAGTACCTTGTAGATAACGTAACCCACGTTTTGCTGCTGACCAATTAATTTCCTAATATTTTTTATTAATTTGTGATAATCTGTTCAAAGTAAATGTGATGTCCGGACGAGTGGCAATCGCTAAATAAATCAGTGATCCAATTAATTTTCTGAATGGTTTTTCTTCACCTTTTCTCCGGTATCGATTTCCCTCTGGTAGTTTATCTTGAGAATCGCTTGGAGTCTTTACTGGATTACATTCTTCTATGTTAAATCTTTTTAAAAGATCCTTTACATATTTTTGTTGACTTAATTCAATATCTCCATTAATTTGATTAATTTCGATTCCTAAACAATGTCGTGCTAAGCAAAGATCTTTTATTTCAAATTGCTTCGCAAGCCCATTTTTAATGTCCTTAATTTCTTGCTTGTTCCTTGATATATATAAAATATCATCGACATATACAACCAAAATTGTTTATTGATTTTCACTCATGTTGTAATAAAAACAAATATTGCTAGCTGCCGAAGTTAATCCAAGACTTTCCAATTCTTCATTCAATATTTTATGCCATTGACGACCAACTTGCCGTAGACTATACAACGCCTTTTTTAGTCTGCAAACTTTATCGTTTTGTGATAATGTTTGGAGCATCTCGTGAGAAATTTTTCCTTAATTACTGTTCTTACCATCCTTTTTAATAATTTCTCTTAATGCTTCTTCAATATACTCTGGCAGTTCTATAAAAATTTCTTCTTCCAAATATTCATTTAAATAAGCTGCAACAACATCTATTTAAAAAATTAGTAAACCTTCACGTACAGCCAATGCCATCAAAAGCCTGACAGAGTCCAACCTAGCTACAGGTGCAAAAGTATCAGTAAAATCTATTCCTTGTCGTTGTGTAAACCCACGAGCGACAACTCGAGCTCTTCTTCGTTCAAGTGTTCCATCAAACTTAAATTTGTTTCTAAAAACAATTTTACAACTAACAACAGCTCTATCTTTTATACGTTCAACTATTTCCCACGTGTTGTTTTTGATCAAACCACGAATTTCTTCAGTAATAGCTAAATCAGGTATTTCCTTATTCCAAACTTCAAATGGAAAATGACTATCTAAACTAAATGTTGGACACCTGTTTCTTAAATAATTTGAAGAAGCTACTGCCTCTGCCCAGAATCCATGACTTAATCCAGATTGAATTAGAAGACATCATGCCATTTCAACTAATGTCCTGTTTTTCCGTTCTGCTACTCCGTTTTGCTGTGGTATATAAGGAACAATTAAACGCCGGGAAATACCATTTTGCCTTAGGAATTCATCAAACTCTTTGTTACAATATTCTGCTCCATTATCAGACATCAAACATTTAATTTTTCAATCTGTCTGGGTTTCGACACGCGCTTTATATTCTTTGAAAGTTTAAAAAACATCATTTTTATTTCGTAAAAATCGAACTTTACACCATCGTGTACTATCATCAATAAATGTGACAAGATACCGAGCACGTCCCAATGATTCTACTCTTGACGGACCCCAAACATCAGTATGTATTAGTTCCAATTTCGCTGTATATCTTTCAGACTTCTTAGGAAACAACAGTGCAGTCATTTTTCCTTGTAAACATATGTCACACGGTTCCAATTTCTTTTCTTCATTAATCTTGATTCCAACAGCTAATCCTTTTCTTGAAATTTCTAATAAATCTTCTTTATTTAAATGACCTAGACGATGATGCCATAACTTCAAACTTGCTGAATTATTATTTACTGCCGTATTTACTTGCTCTTCACTGCTACAAACATAATATAGATTTCCAACTCTTTGTACCAACAATTTTATCTCGCCGTCTTTTCCAAAAATAGTTGCACCAGTTTTGTAAAAACTGACAGTGTTTTCGTGGTCGGTAATTCTTGCAACAGATAACAGATTAATTCTTAATTCTTTTACTAATAATGTATCATTGAGTTTTACTGACCTGTTTGCTTTTCCATCTGTAATGAAAACATGTTGTTGATCATTTAATAAACATACTTTACCATTAATTAGTTTAGTACATTGCAATACAACTTTGAGAATTTTACCTTAACAAAAGGTTTTTAATAAAAACTATTCAAGTTAGTTTATTAATGCTTTATTTAATTTGATTCAAACATAGACTTAATTAGAGGTAGTAACAAAAAAAGAATACTGATCATAATTGTATTAATAAAAATGATACAGGTTAAAATGCTTCACAATGAAGGTAGAATGCTATTTAGGGGCTGACATACTTAGATTGATTGTAGGGGGGGGGTCGTAAAGGCTATGCAACCTCTCAAGCACCTCGACCTTTTAGATCTTTTGTGCATAGCCCTTAATCTATTCGAGGCCTGGGATTCCGAGACTTTAAGGAAAGTTTATCAGTTTCCTGAGGGCTAAGTTTGCTAAGATATCTGAGTTAACATTTGAAGTGCTTCAGACCACAATTTAAACAGTTTTTTTCTGCATTTTCATCATGGCCAATATGATTATTATAATATTGCTTTGCAATGCCCCAAATCAATTTAATTATATTAAGAATGCAGTGATATGGCGGGAGACGTAACACTTTATGTCCATATTGTTTAGCTAGGTCATATATCAAATATCTTTTTAGTGGTTTGTTTCTAAAAAATATACCAGTTTCACTTTTGTTAAAAAAATCAGTAAAACTACTTTAAAATTTATTTACAATGCAATATAAAAAAATACAGGTAAGAGATTGTTTTATAAAATTAGAAACTATTATATAAACACAAAATATAATGTACTTACTGATCCACAATCTTTAGAAGCTCACGTTTAAACATAGTATGTGAAAAAGCAATATTTATGAAATTGAATATAAGGCAATCTTTTTGAAAAACACGAGATTTTTATGAGTTAAATGTGTAAAGATTATTTTGGGAAATAAAAAATAGTTTTTATTATCAGGTAAATTCTAACTAATTTTTTAAATTAGTTCTGTATATTTTTACCACCGTTAAAATTGTTTTAAGTTATTATGCTAAATGTTTTCTTATACATGTATATGTATAGAAAATTATTAACTAAAATATCAAAAATAAAAAATATTTAATGAATTTAATTTTCAAGAAAAGGTGAAATTTTTTTAAAAGATCATTATCAAATAAATAAATACAAAATAGCATTGCAAAGGTGTAGTAATTCAAAAATAAGATTTTTTATGAACGTATTTTACATTTTTTTTGTAAAATACATCCATTTTTACGTGTCCTGATTTATCCTGGTATCTTGGTTATGTTTGTAATTTTTTTCTTTATGGATTTGTTTGAACTAATTTTTATTGTAATTAAATTGTTTTCTATTTTTTTAATCTTGGGTCTTTGTCCATTTCCGGACCACATCAAGATTAACTGTGGTATTGTTATTATTGTTGGGGACTGGTTAAAGCAGTCGGAGTATGATGCAACGTCAAAAAACACGACGATTGCAAAATAACCCTGCTTGACAATCAACAAAGAAGTTCGCGCATGTATTTTTATGCGGGAATATGTAATCTTGTTTAAAGAATTAAAGATGTGGTTGGGTGGTAACCAATTTGGTTAAAATCGGCACTAGACATCCGCTATGTTAAAAATAAAGTGAGGACCTTTGACAGGTCTCTTTCTTTAATATACCTATTGTCTATTATTCCAAGTTTTCTTTTTTTTGCTAATTTTTAATTTTACCTTCATATTCATAATAATTGATCACAGAAATATATTCATTTTGACTAAATCTTTAGATGTTATGTTTAATTTATTATTTTTGATAATAATATCATTGGCGTTTTGTAAATTTTTGTTATGGTATTTTTCCAAATTGTATATTTATTATTCGTGGTAAAGGAATTAATTTGTTTACAAATAAATATGATAATAGTTAATAGTAAGGCTTTGATTTTAATTTTGTTTCTTTTTATAAAATATATTAATTTTAACTTTTTTGTTAGGTGCTATTATCTTTATCCACCAATGTAATTTGTACATGTATTAAGTAATAAATATGTTAATGTATTTTTTAGTTATTGTAAGAAGTTGCTCATGTTTAATGTAAATTTAATATTATGTAGCGTAAATAAAAATGACAATATATGCAGCTATAAATATTGTGTAAAATTGTATAAGTACAGTGATCTAAATTATTTATTGGGGTAGTAAAAGTTTTTATAACAATTCAACTTTAAAATTAAATTATTAAAAATAAACAGGGTTGGATTAACAATAAAGACTTAAGAAACCCTAAATAAAATTAATGATTAGGTATACCTTAAATAAATGTTTAAGTTTTTACTTATAAAAAGTATTATTTTTTTTTAAATTTTGGGAAAATACGTCCTTTATAACAATGTTTTTTCGGACAAAATTGGCTGTAAAATAACAGTTTCTGATTAAAATTAAAAAACTTTACGTTAAAATTTATCATTAAAATAATATAATTTAAACTTTAGTATTGACAATATTTTGAACTTTTGACTTTTATTAATTTTTAACCAAACAATCTATATATTTAGGAAACATAATAAATAATTTAGTAACCATTTGGCGATATGCTCAACATTTACTTTTAAATATTAAGATTTTTATCACAATTCGACCTGGATAACTATATAAATTATAACTCTATAAAGTGTTTTGTGCAATATATTTTAAACTATTAAATTTAAAACAATAATTATAAATTTGGGTACCTATATTATTTAAATCTTACTGGAAAAATAAAAAGCTTTTGGAGGACCTGATAAAAAGATTATTTTATAGCACTGTATAATATAACTACACGTTATTAATTTTATAATAAAAAAATAATACTAAAATTCTAGTTATAATTTAAATTATTTATTTTTCTTATGTGCCTTTATATTTCATAGATATATTTTTATTATTGTAATTGTAAAATATCTAGATTTTTATATAACTATATTGTTTCTGTTTTTAGTCTGTTGTTTTCTTATATTTTATGGAAATTAATAAAACTATATTTCTTAATAGTACTTTATTTTCCTTATAATATATATATATATATATATATATATATATATATATATATATATATATATATATTTCTTCAAAGGTTTTTAATTAAATTAGTGTTGTCGGTCATTAACAATAAAAAGAAAACAATTGATATTTTAATGTTGTCTTCTTTATCCAAAACATTTTTCCGGTACCCGCAAATCCTTTAAATGCTGAAGGTATTCTGTATTTATTTTTTGTGCGTAACATAATTTATTTACCATCTTGGTGTGATTAAGAACTTCTTCTTCTACTTCTTAGAGATCTGTCGATCTGTTAATTCTGAAGCTGCCTCTGCATCTTTTCCTGAAAGGTAGATTGTCAACTATCTCTCCATCTTTTAGGTGGCCTCCCGGAAGGTCTTGAGCCGGGCGGATTGTTTTCTAGGACTATTTTCGGAAGTCTGTTCTCGTCCATCCGTCTTACATGGTTGTATCACTGCCTCTTACGTTGTCTTTCCCATCTCACAATATCTTGTATTTCGCATTGTTATCTGATATCTGCGTTTCTTACTCTATCTCTTCTTGTTCACCCCACTATTGTTCTCAGTGTTTTAATTTCGGACACCCTTAAATGTGTTTCGTCTTGTTGGTGTCTTCGCGGACTTCTGTACCGTACGTCATGATCGGTGTGATACAAGTCTTGTAGATTCTAATTTTGCTGTCCTTGCGCATGCACGGGTTTGACCAGACTATATCTCGTAGGCATCCTGATAGTGCGGATGCTTTGTTAATCTGGCTCCTCAGGTCTTTAATTGGGTCGTGGGTGCTTGATATGTCTGTTGGGAATGAGAGAATTGTAAAATGTTTCCATGTTAACGATGTAATCAGAACTATTAAAATAAAAATATATACACTAAGTTGTCAAAAGTTCTGCTAAAATTTATTAATAGTTCAATACTTGTTTGGTTTAAATAGTTACAGTAATAGATTTCTACGAACATATCAATCCAATTATAATAATGTCTATGCCTAGATATCTAAATTGCATCACCTGTTCTATAGGATTGTCCTCCACCATTTGCTTATATCTGAGCGGATCTTTCGCGATTGTCATACATTTGGTTTTTTTTGATAAAAATGTTCATATTAAGTTGGCGGCTTACTTGGAAGAACTGAAAGAGTTGTCTCTGTAGGTCTTTTTCTGATTCGGCAATAATTGCTGCATCATCGGCTTAACACACCATACCAATTCTTTTGTTGCCCAGTCTGTATCCAAGGTTACGATCTGTTACTTAATTTATAATTTTATCCATGAGAAAATTAAACAAAAAAGGACATATACTGTCACCCTGCCCAATTCCTTCCAGTGTTGGGATGTTTTCAGTGAGTTGATCTCCTCCTTTAACCTTTGTTACGTTATTGTTATTTAGGTTATAGATTATCTTTGGTATGTTCGCCGGTGCCTTATTTTCTATTAATATTGGAAGAATGTCTCCCAAACGAACTCTGTTAAACGCCATTGTTAGGTCAATGAAGCAATTATACGCTGGCATACTGTACTCTATAGCCTTTTCTTTTATTTGTTTTATTATAAATACTGCGTCTGTTATTGACCGTCCCTTTGTGAAGCCCTGTTGTTCTTTAGCATTATTAATTTGCGTTTCCAGTTTGTCCTTAAGAATACTCGTGAATAGTTTCATTGCTGTATTTAAGAGAGTTATTCCTCTATAGTTTTGTGGGCAGATTTTTAGTCCTTTCTTAAATATTATGCCATTCACCTGGTGTTTCAGTTTCGTTTAAGATTTTGTTAAATAGTTGCGATAGTTTCCCAGCGAGTTCGGGGCCTCCATATTTTAAAAGCTCGTTGGGGATGCCGTCCGGCCCGGGTTATTTTCTGTTTTTTAATTTCTTGAGTTTTACTTGTATCTCTTCGTCAGTGACTTTACCATTTATATCTGTTTCTTATTCGTTTCTTCAGCATCGTAAAGCTCTTTATAACCTGCCTTTATTGGCACTTCTTTGGTCTGCACGAACTCGTTAACTTGTTTTTTTTTTTGTTCCAAAGCATTTTCCATATTTTCCTTTGAGCGCCATACAGGTCGTAGCCCATGTCGCTAGTAAAATTAGCCCAATTTTCTCTTTTGATTGATTTTATTCTTGCGTTTACTCTGTTTCTTACTTGGACATATTCTGCGTGAGTTTCTTCCGACGGTGCGCTTTTGTATGTTAGGTAGCATTTCCGTTTTAATTCAGAGTTCTTTTACCTCTCTTTTCCTTGAACATCCTATATCATCTCCTCAGTTTTATTCATTACTCTTTTAGCTGACGATGCTAAGAACTAATGCCTTGGTAGCTCTTACAGTCCTGCTGTGAACATTTTTTCTTGTAAAGCTGTACGATAACGTCCTTGCACCAGTCGTCTAATACGCTCCCGCTCCTTTAACAAATGGTAAAAAGGCGCTGCAGTAGACTTGCTAACACACGCTGTCCTGCCATCAGCATTTTAACCTTAATCCTGGAGTACCCTACTGCCTTACCTAATTTTACATTGTTCCACAATCACTGTCGTACTAATTTTACTTTTATTGCATCTTTCACTCATGTCTCCGAATAGGGTCTGTACTTGTGTATCCTCTACTTAAATAAACTTTTGAAATATTTTTCCCTTTTTTTAAAACGAATTCCTCTTCTTTAATCAAAATACCGTCTTAATTTTTGATTTTTTCCTGTTGCAAGGTAGTATTTTCACATCGGGATGTTCTTATAGACTTTCAAAAAAGGTTAATATTTTTTTTTGAAAATCGTCAGATTACCATCTATTAAAGTTATCTTTATCCCTCCCCTATCCCTATTCTACCCTATTCTCCGCACATTTTATTTAACTTGCATCCTTATCTTTTTTGCTCACACCACACACTTAAATAACAACATTTCCTATCCGTTTCTTGAATGGCCTCCACAATTTTTTAATCTTACATGCTTTATCTAAACTGTCAAATTTCTTAATCAATTTACTTACAAACTTTTTCTACACTTTTTTTTCTACAAATTCCTAACTTTTATATGCTCTAGTACACTAGGTGCTTGATTCCTGCACACGATGCCGCCACCGCTTAAAGATACCTCTTATTCGGCTCATTACTAAGAAGTGGTATGTGTCAATGCCTGCACCGCGATATGCCTGAGTGTCCATCACTTTCTTTCTCAATCTTCCATCCACAATCACGAAATCAATTATATTTCTTTGGAATCCTTGTCTTTTATACAAGTGGATTTTTTTATGGTTAAACATTATGTTTGTTACCACAAGATTCCACTCCAAACACACTTTAAGTAGACTTTCTTCGTTTTTATTTACTCTGCCATCACTGCACATTGTCATATTCATCATGCTTTACTCCTACCCAACTAATATTATAGCCTAATATTACTATTCTTTTATTTTGGGTACACTTATTTAGAATATCTCTCACACTTTCTCAAAATACTGCTTCTCTTTTTGGGTTTTTAAAGACTAGTTTCACTGCATAAACCACTAGCAAAAATATACAAGTAAGACTAACCTTTAGCCTCACCCAGAGGATTCATGGGCTCACACATTCATTATTTCTTTTAGAAAGTATCACACAAGCGCCCCAAGAACCTCTGCTTGTTTTTAGAATTCCTGACCATTAGTTTTTTTCTTAAAAGCATTTTACAATTGGGTCTGATTTCTTCTCGACTCGGTGCCTACACCCTTTGCTCAATATCACAGTCATACTTTTCGTCACTCGTAAAAGATTTGCTGGAATTTCCCGTAAGTACATTTAACATATTTCTAAAGATTTTTTTAAAAAATTTATATTGTCTGTCAATTTAAATTTTTTTTGACATTTAATATATTTTCCGAAAGATCTTTAACAAATTTTATGTTTTCTGTTAGTTTAAATTTTTTTAACATTTATTTAAGTTTAATTTTAATTTGTCATATATGTTATGTATTTATTTTAATATACATTGTATTTATCTTATGAGAAGCTAAGAGTAACAGTTGTATAACTATATCCAAAATGACGGCAATGAGGCTCGCTACCCATCACAACTTGCTCCCCATAAGGGCAAAACGTGGACTACGGGCTTTGCTACTTTGAATGTAAGGAAAGGAATGATTGGTTAAACTAATGAAATTTACACGATAATAAAAGAAAGACGAATTAATGTTCTCTGTGTGAATGAGACCAAGCGAAAAGGATGTAAAACATGGACCTTATACAACCTACTGGTCAGGAGTTCCGGAAATCAGCAGAGGTTCTCATGGCGTTGGTTTGATACTTTCTGCTAGAATAAATGAATGTGTGACTAACTTTGAATTAGTGAGTGCAAGACTCGTTATTGCTTGTGCCACATTTGCTATAATCGCATCTACGAAAAGGATAATATTAGCGTAAAATATTTTGGGTTCGACAAAGCCTGGAAAGTAAAAACCGGTACAGCGGTAGTAATCTGATAAAAAAATTAAAAGCGGGCGATATCGATATATTGAACCTTGAATACAGATTATGTTATGAATACCAATTTTTTCGATCGAGAAAGTCGATTGACGCGTACACACCAAGTCGAGATTGTGGATAGACAGAGTCTATCAAAAATGTTAACTCAGTGGGGACGATGGGCTGTCATCCATTTATTGTCAGTTGTCTGTCTCATTTGCTTAATATCGGCCACTCCTTCGTGACATTCGACCCGCACACAGTAATTGCAGTTATCCGCACAAGGTCTGCTGGACAATTTTAAAGTGTCGCGAATTTAAAAGACCACTATACCTATACTTTGTTGACTATCGTAAGGCCTTCGATAGCATTAAATGGAATTGGATCTGGATAGTTCTAAAAGAAATGGGAGTACCGGACCATCTGTCACTTTTAATTCAGAATCTATAAGTAATCAGTAAGGCAGTAAGGCAATCGTAAAAGTTGCCAATCAATTATCTAATCTCTGTAAAATAAAAAAAGCAGTCCGTCAAAGATATATCCTGTCGCCTCTTGTATTTAACATTTATGGAGTTTATATTATAAAAAGGGTGACCGACCGATGGAAGGGCGGAATTGCAGTTGGAATAAAGATATCTAATCTTCAGTATGCGGTCGATACCGTCCTACTAGAAATACCCAATAGGAACTTCTGGAAATCTTGCATAAACTGAAAATGAAAAGTAATAATCTAGGCTTGGCTATCAACTTAAAAACCAAAGTTATGATTATTAACAGGGCCCAGAATAATATACTAGACATCCTACACCTGGGTCAATGCCAAGTCGTGAGCCAATACATCTATCTGGGAGCACTGATTTCAAATGAGGGTGGCTGTTTCCAGGAAATCATTCGCTGATGCGAAATTGCTAGACGGACAACGAAAAGTCTCGAAAAAGATGGCAAGATAGTGCTCACATTTAACACCAAAAAAACTATTATTAAAACACTTATATTCCTGGTACTTCTATACGGAGCAGAAACATGCTCGATAAAGGCTGTCGATCTCAGGAAGATCGACCTGTTTGATCTATGGTGCTGGATAAGAATCCTACGAGTCCCCTGGACAGTAAGAAGAACTAATGCGTCCATCATGAAAGAAGTTAAACAATCTCAAAGAATATCCAAAATAGTACAAGCTCGAATTCTTAGATACTTCATGCACATTCAGAGCAGAGACGAGGACAACTTAAAGCGACTAATAGTCCAGGGTTAGGTAGAAGGTACTAGGTCCAGAGGTAGGTTTCCTACATGCTTGACTAATCAAATAAGGGCATCCACTAACTTAACAATAAACCAAGCAGCACTCAGCGCCTACAATCGAGGCAAATGGCGAGAAATTGTAAAACGAGTAACCAAATAATCTGAACCTTGATCACGATTCTTCTGTTAAGTGGAAATCGAAGAAGAAGAGGATCTGCGACATATACTATATCCACGATTTTGAGTCGTCCAAGAGTGAGAGTGACTTCAGCCTCTTCTTTTCTCTTATTGGTGCATTTTATCCAGTAGCTGTTCGAAGAACAAGGTTAAAGAAGGCAGGTTTCACACATACTATCCTAGCTGCGTCGCTTTAATGGTCTGATTCTTTGGCTGTCTCTTTTTGAACTTTAGGCCTCGAAGTATTAAATGCCGCCTTCACTTCCAGTAATCGTACCAATTCTTTACCACTTCTATTGAAGTTCTTCAGTCAAAGAGTCCTTTAAATTTTTGAATATTTAAGTCCATCAATAAAAAATTTGATGACCAGTTGCTCCCTAAAGTCCTCTAGCTATAAAAATGTTTGATGTACAGTTTATGGGGATTTCTACATTGTTAAGTTCACTGAGAGCAGGTTCAGTCCAGGGTGGCCAAAGATACAGCTTTCATATTATTCGTGTGGTTTCTTAATGATAAATTCCATACCGGATATCTTAGGTTTTGGAGAGGTCAGTCCTCTGTGGGTTTTGAATACTTAGATATTTCCTCAATATTAATTGAGATCATCAAAATGATTGGAACCACAGCTTGGTATAAGAATTTGGTTGTAAGCGAAGGATTAACTGATTGAATCGTTGCACAGGGTACGCCCAATTGCAATAGCTAAAAATTTTTAAAGCAATCTTTGTGGAGGCTTTTTTTTGTATCCCTTTCATTAATTATGTGTGTTATGTTAGTTTCCTGGACGTTCTGGTTTTTTTTTTGGTTTGGGGTAAGCAATTTGACATTTATTTAGGTTTAAGAAACAATATTGTAATGTTATGAGTGATCTTACAAAATTCCTTGGGTAAAAACGTGATTAGTTCTTATTAAGTTACTAAAAGTTATTTCACCACATTTTTTTGCAGTTATTTGTTTAGGATCACCATTTATTTTGTCAACTACATGTTAGCGTAAAATATAGTTTAATTTTTTTTTATTTTAAAAAATTAAACATTAATTTAAAAGATATTAAGTTAGTAAGGCATTTCTTTAATGCTACTTGATGCAAATGCAAATTGGGAAACTTTTTAATATCTACATTTTTTTAAACAATTTATTTTTGTAATAAAATGCTAAAAATTTGATTTGAAACCAATTTCTTAACACAAAAAGATACAAATAAAATTTAAATTTTTTTAATCGAGTTATTAGTTTTGACAAATTAAATAATATAAATTGGTTAGGATATAATAAAAATCAATATTTTGTAACAAATTTTATTGAGTAGGTAACTAGTTTTGAAAAACCTACATATTTTTTTTAATTAATCTATAATTTATCAATTGCAATCTATTATCGTTATAATTATTATTGAAATGTTAATTTAATCAAAATGTTACATATTCACAACAATTGTATCTGTTTAATGTTAGTGAAATTCTTGCAGGTGTTAAGCCTCTGAAGGAATTAAAATAAAAAAAAATTATAACAGGTAGCCTATACGTAATGATAGCTACATAACAACTTATCTATGCTGAATAGGTACTCTTTTGAATTAAAACGAGATAGCTGCGGTGTAATTTTCAAGATATTTTAAAAAATAAAAACTTCAAAATGACCTTATTATTTAAATTGAAGGCTGCGATTGTCGACTAGACTTTTATGAGCAAGGTGCAATTTATTATATTTAAGTTGCATTCCTGTAATATTATTCAACTTGATGCAAGATTATTATTACAATAATCATAATGTAACAGGTATGCATATTTTTACAAGGATAACCAAATAACTATGGTTAATAAGCTATATTGATACTTCAACAATATTCTTCGACAATATATTTTTTTATATTACTTGCTGTTGGTTCAGGAGCCGAAGTAGTATATTAATTAATTTAAACGAGTTGTAAGTTCGTCCGCATCAATAAATCTTATAAAAAGTGCACTTTATCTGGTATTTGACACGAGGCTTGCAATTAACAAAAATGATTCAAAATTTTGACTGCCAATTTGTAAAGAAAATTGACTTACCAATAGGAAGAAATCTTGTAGATTTTAAAGTTTAGATGTAAAACTTCTTACTTCTTCTTCTTACTTATTTCTTACTTTAGATCTCGTCAATAGCGATTGACTGAAACGTCGAGTTTAAAATTCCGTATTTGCTCAAATTTGGCTAAAATATCTTTTATTTGAAAGTTTACTATTTTGCGAGAACAATAAAAGTTTGTTAATCACTTTAAGCATCAACTAAACACATTTGAAAGCTATTTGCTTTAAACAAAACAAAAGACAAAAGGAAAAACAAAAGTCTTACAAAGGTTAACGCCTAGTCAACGCCAAAAAAAAATGGAAGACTTATGTGTCTTGAGCGATGATCTTTAAGCTAATGATTAAATGAGTACCTCTCCAAATGGTGACAACGTTAGTGCCATAATGTGGGCGAAATTAATGGGTACTGGTACTTTTGGTAAAAGGCTGGTACCATACATAACTCCAAAGATCCAAACGTGGTATTGAAAGTACTTTACATCAGGTGGCAGTAAATGCTTAATTTTAACAATGAAAGCGTTATGGCGCAAACACCTGTACTTAAACTGCGTATTTCAATGCTGTTTAGCCAGTTGAAACCAGACTATTTCAGACTATTGCGACTATTGGCGGGCATAAAATAATCGGTTTCTTGCAAAGTAAAGATTCAATCCAGTTTTTGCCATAGTGCCCCTGCTAAGACTAGCCAACCGAAGCGCAAGGGCACTACCTACCTTTTCTCGAAGCGCTTCGTCGTGTTTTCGAAAGCCCATAACTTTGGTTTTAATTATACTAGATAAGTAGATAAGATAGTAAGAAAACCCAGCAACCTGCTAGACAGCTGACAATAAATAACCATCTAATTCAGCATGTGGATTCATATGTATATCTTGGGACGCTAGCTAACTTAAAATGAGATCAAACAACTGAAATACGTTCTAGAATTAAAAAAGCCAGAGCAAGTTTTAACAGTATGAGAAATCTATTTACGAACAGTAAAATATCTTTACCATTAAAAATAAAACTGGTCAAGGGCTACGTGTTTCCTGTTTTGCTCTACGGTGCAGAGACGTGGACAGTAACGGAAACAGTAATGAAAAGGCTGGAAGCATTTGAGATGTGGGTGTACTGGCGCATTCTCAGAATATCGTACACTGAACATATCACCAACTTGAAAGTCCTACAACAAATAGGAAAGGAAAAAGAAATATCACTTACTGTTAAAAAGAGGAAACTTGAATATCTTGGTCATCTTATGAGACAGGACAAATACCGTCTACTACAATTAATAGTCCCACTAATAGTTGTGGCTCCACAACTTACGCCAATGGTTTGGTCTGACTTCAATCCAATTATTCAGAAATGTAGCTAAAAGAAATTAAAATTGCTATTATGATAGCCAACGTTCGTAACGGACAAGGCACGTGAAGAAGAAGAAGAAAAAGAAGATAAACAAAATTCTCGGGATATGATGTCAAAGTTGACTTATTAAACATATTAAGTTTCAATTGCATAGCTCTCATACTTTTATTAATATCTAAAAAAAAACCGGTTTCGTCACTAATTCCACTCACTGATGATTATCAAAATTCTTAGAATATTTCCCAGAAAGCTGAAATTTTGTATGTAAGCTGGTACACAAACAACAACAAAATTGTAAAACTTGAAACTTTTACTTCTTAATCCCTTGAACTAGGGAATGGAAATTTGTATGAGACGCAAATTTTAATGCTAGAGGTCTAAAAATTGTTAAATGCCTTCTTTACGCCGATGATAAAGTCATATTAGCGTCATCTGAAGAGGAGTTGCAGGCGATGGTTAATGTTATGCATGATACCTTAAAAATCAAAGGGATGAAAATAAATGTAAGCAAAATGAAAGTAACGGTTTTTAAAAGCGAAGAAAGCATGGCAAACTGTGAAGTTTTGATTAAGGGAGAAAGAGTGAAACAAGTAAATGAATTTGTGTACTTGGTTTGAAAAACCGCGTACTTAGGACATGTAATTCGGAGTGATCCAATGAAGCTGCTAAAAATAATAATGGAGGGCAAAATAGAAGGCAGACGAGGAATAGGAAGACGCCAACATTCGTGGTTAAAAAATATAAGAGATTGGACCGGCTAGACTCACATTCCTTATTCCGAGCTGCTCAAGACCGGACCCATTTCGCCGAGATTGTTTCCAACCTTCAATAAGTGAAGACGAAACCGAAAGAAGAAGGTTCAAAGTTTACGAGAGATGGAAAGTATGACAGTGACATTGAGCGAAGGGTGTTGGCAGGAAAATAGATGAATGGGGCACTGCATAGCTTTATGAACACCCAGAAAGTGTCAAAAAGGCACGTCTGGCTGTGCATAGAGGTGTGTTGGTTCCTACACTTATGTTACTCGGTTGGATAAAGTAAATAATAGTGAGATAAGAGAACGCTGTGGTGGAAAAGAAGATGTGGTTACAAAGATAGATAAAGAAATGCTTAGATGGTTTGGACAAGTAGAAAGAATGGATGAAGGAAGTTTGACAAAAAAAAATTATAAGGCGAGTTTAAATGGACAAGTCGGTAAAGGTTGACCTTGGCGAACATATTTTGATCAGATCAACATTGTTTTGAAGAAAGGCCAGGTCAAGAGTACCAACAACCGACGAGCATGCATGAAAGCCCTGATGAAAGTAGAGGAAGCAAAAGATGTGTGTAAGGACCGTAGCAAGTGGAAGGAAGTGGTCTCTGCCTACCCCTACTGGAAAAATGCGTGACTATATGTATGTATGTTATATAAATAATAAAATTCTTTTATGGACAGGCTTATGTAGCACTCTCTAGGGTGACCAATTTGCAAGGTGTTCACCTTATAAATATTGACTTTAGTAGTATTAAAGCACAAAGACACAACAGTGTCGAATATAATCGCCTAAGAGCCAAGTATCGCCCTAATCTATCACTTATTATAAACAGTAAACCAACAAAGAAAAAAGAGAAAAAGATAGAGAGTAGGCTATAAAAAAGGCACCTCGGATGTGCAAGAAATACACCCAAAAAAAAAAACTGTCATGGGCAACTTGCCACGTCTTGTTCGTTCTCTATAGAGTACTCTGCCAGCGGTCTCTCTTTTGGCAAATTATGTTCGAGCTCAGCCGTAGAGGGTAGAAGAAAAAAAATATATAAAAGTGAGCCGCGCCACCGACTTAGACGGTTCAAGCCGGAAACCCCTAGGTCTTATAGGCACTAGCAGAGCCACACGATAAACAACTGAGATTATGGTGAACTAAATAAATGAAATTATAGCTAAAATATATTAGATACTTTACTCCTACAATAAATCAAAGTACACAGTTCAATAATAAAATTATAACAAATATAGTCAAAATTAACAGCTAACAATAAATCAAAGTACACAGTTCAATAATAAAATTATAACAAATATAGTCAAAATTAACAGCTATGGTAAATTTTTTTTGCTAAAACAAACCAAAAATTTAAAATTTACAATTTTATAAAATAACCAAAACAAAAGTAAAGTAACAGACTTTACCAAGTTACCAAAAAAAAAAGTATATAAGTCAACTCTTTAATAATACTAAATCAAACGTTCACATAAGGCTGCTAATTTACTCATGTTTTTACCATTTACATAAAGATTAACACTGTTAAAACAATCGAGTTTATTTAAAAATATTTTTACAATGGTTGTCTTTTAAAATATCAATATTGTAGGATATTTACAAATAAGTATGAAGAAATTATTTTTACTTGGACATAAAGAATTATTGAGAAGATTATTTTAATCAAAGTTTAGTTATGGCATATTATCTAATGCAATAAATAGTTTTTAATAATGTATTATATTAATAAATTAAAACAGAACTTAATTGTGGTGTCAAAAATAAGTCACGTCGTTAAATATTCAAAAATAAATCACTTGTAACCTTTAGGTATACGAATGCACTACTCCTGTGGCCGGTTTGGTTATGGAATGGCACCTGCTAATTAACAATGGCTTTCCTCAAATAAATCCCGCATGCGGTTATTTTAACTCGACACCAAAATCCAAAATATCAAGAACGGAGGTAAGATAGAATGTTCAAGTTAAAAATTAAATGGTTTTTCTTCAAAATCCAATTAAGATGGCCCAAATACAGCCAGATATGAAAGAAAAACCGTAGAGGTTTTGCACACTTGTTAATATCACACCGCCCCAAAAATTCTCACCACACGACTCTGACTACTTCCCAAGCCGGATATCAAGAAATGACACGGAATTGACGTCAACCAAGAATATTCGCAAGTCTATGTTCCACACTAAGAATCGCGTTCGTCCGTGTTGATAGCTAGCCTCATCTACACAGAAATGTAAACCAAACAATAATATAATCGATAATACACAATAATCGAGGCTAAAAACTAAAGCAAAATCTAATAATGAAAATACCTTACTCAATCTCCAGTGATCAACAAAAATGCCATAGCCATTAACAATTGAATCTTATCACAATAAGGTATGCAACACTATTAACAACGAATGATATATTTAAGTTACAACAAAATACGGTACGCGACACTATTTACGAGTACTTGAGGAATATAAAATTATTAGAGATATAATTATAATGGAACTGTAGAAGGGAAGAAAAAGGCACGTTACAAACTTACAAAAATAAGTGAAATCCCAACAAAAACATTTTCATTTAAAATGTTGCTAAGACGAGACCATGCGGCTTGCACTGTCAAAAAGTGATCAGATTTTATATAGAGCCAAGCTTCAACTCTACACGCCCTAACTGTACAAGCTCTACACCTTAGTCAAAATATGTGGCTTGGCCATTTCGCTACATTCACAAGGGTGTAAGGTGAAAAATTTATTCACCATTCATTACTTACAATACAATAGTTCTTGTAGTAACGAAATGTACAAGCTAGGGCGATGTTAACGATTGGATTCTAATGCTGCAGTAGTACTTGATGTTGTTAAAAATCTTCAATTTGCCGCTGAAGCCGCTCATTTTCCTTGAGTAGAACGCTGATCCACATCACGAATAATGTTGAGACGAGGTTATAACTTTGATTGTCTTTGAAAAATCCAAATTTTGCTTTTTTCATTCATTCAGCAATGCATATCTTGTCGAAGTCACCAATATAAGAAAAAAAGGTTGATAATTTATTGATACAAATACAATACCTGACTGAAACATAAAATGTAACTGACGGACTAAAAATATATCATAAATAATCTACTATCTAGATTGCTTAATTTTATAATCGCCACAACATCCATGTATTAAAAATCGTTGGTGATACAGTGATAAAATAAATTGTAGATTTTAGCCGTGTTGGCTATGCAGCCTCTCAAGCACCTCGACCTATTGTGCATAACCTTTAATCTATTCGAGGCCCGGGATTCCGAATAAAATAGATACAATGTATGGACCAACTTATGATCACCATACAATAAAATGGTTTCTAGGAACGCAAGAAATTGACTTCAATAAAAGTACTGGCTTCATTAAGATTGTCGTTTAGCTTTCATAGAATAAAGACGGGCTGGGCTGACAATCGCTTTCTAATTACTCGCGTTATCAAGTTAAGATAAGAAATAAAAGCGATAAACTACAAATTCCGATAAATAGTACGGGAGCTTGTGGTAGTGACATGTGTTTACAAACGAATAGTGTTAAACAGAACATCAGGTAACAAAAATGTTTTAACAATATTTTTCCCAACCGTCAATGGCACAGATCTACATGGGCTATCCAGAGCAAAACCAGCAGACAATCCATTAACAGATGCCGGGTCCATCCGTGCCAATGCAACCAATGTTCTCATAATATCCACCACAACAAATTAATACAATGTCTTTCCTTTCAAACCACGTATATTAAAACCGACAAACATCACAATATATAGATGAGCAGTCAACCTCAAATGCTGCTGCTGAAGAAATATGGGAAACAGTAATAAACAAAAAACGATTAAGAAGTCCTGAAAAGGCAAAATATAGAAAACAAACAAGAATAATCGACTACTAGTTGAAGAAACCACTCGAAACAAAAAACATTTTTAGCAGTGTATCAGAGAAAAATGGTAAAACTAAGGAAGAAAAAATTATCAACAAGACAATTTAAAAACTGTGTCTAAGCCAGCACCAATAACAATCTATAAAGTAGGTGTAATACAACCTATAGACGAAATGATTTAACAAATCAGAAATAATAAATACACAATCAAAACCACCAGTCACGAAACAATAAAATTTCAAGTTTTTGAAGCTGAACATTTTAAAACATTAATTACGAAACTCGACAACAGAAATACACAATATCACACATTTAAACCAAAAAGCGAAAAAACATTTAGATTTATCCTAAAAGGGCTGTATCACGAAACAGATATCGACGCCAAAAAAGTAAGCCATGCAAAATAAGGTCATGAGGCAGTGAACATACATAACATAAGTACTTCAAAATTACCATTACCTATGTTTTACATTGATATTTTACCTAATGAAAATAATAAACAAATATACAACTTGGAAAACTTGGTAACAATATCGTTAAATTTTAACTGCCACATACCAAAAGAATGGTCCCACAATGCAGAAGATGTCAGGCTTACGGCCATACATACTGTCGTAAAGTACCCAAATGCGTAAAATGCACAGGCAATCAAGAAACAAAAAAATGCACTCGAAAAACACGCGAGGATAAAGTAAAATGCGTAAACTGTAATAGCGATCACCTAGCTAACTACAGAGGGTGCCTAGTCCAAAAACAGTTACAGCAAAAACTATATCCTGCATTAAGAGAGAAAAGAAACATGCAACAACAAACTCAGCCTAAAATAATACAACAAATTCAACCAGGTATGACATTTGCACAAACAGCCAGCAACAGTCAAATACAAAATAACTCTAACAACCACATAATGCCAGGAACTAACCAGTCTAACAACAACATGATTAAGCTAGAAGAAATGCTTAGCAAGCTTATGGAGCAAATGGGCACAATGCTCAATTTGCTTACTACCGTTATCAGTAAACTAGCGTAATGGCCATGCAACCAAAATATAAAATAGCTGTCTGGAATGCCAACGACCTTCAGCAACATGCTAGGGAGCTTAAAACAGTTATATATGAACAAAATATTGACATAATAATGATCTCTGAGACACATTTCACAGACAAACACTACATTCGAATTCCTAAATACAAACTATACCATACAAAACACCAAGATGGCATAGCACATGGAGGAACTGCCATAATCATACGTGATTCCATCAAACACTATGAAAGGGAGATATTCGCCAAAGACTATATACAAACCACCAGTATAACAATTGGGGAAGAACATGGACCAATAACAATGTTTGCTATTTCTTCTTTTTCACGTACCATGTTCCCTTAGGACGTCGGCGATCATTAATAGGATTTTTATTTTATTAGCAGCGGCACGAAACAGGCTTGTTAAATGAACACCATACCACTCTCTCAGGTTTTTCGTCCAGAACGTGCGTCTTCTTCCTGGACATATTTTTCTTGGATTTTGCCTTGCATGATATTCTGTAAGATACGGTACTTTTCCCTTCTCATAACGTTTTCAAAATATTCCAACTTACGTTTTTTGATGGTAAACATGACTTCTAGTTGCTTCTGGAGAAGGGATATTTGTAGCAGGCGAGGGTAGCACCACATCTCAAACGCTTCTATTTGGTTACATATTGCCTTTGTTAAAGACCACCCTTTCATTCCATAGTACAGAAATGGAAATACGTGGCACTGTAGTTAATGAATACGTAGGGGTATTGACAAGTCTTAAGATGTAAGAACCTTCTTCATGTTCCTAAATGCTGCCCTAGCCTGCTCGATGCGGGACCTTATTTCCTGCGTGCTATCCCACTTACTGTTCAATAAGCATCCCAGATATCTGAAACTGGAGACTTTTTGAATCTATTGGTTGCTTGTACTTAGGTTCGCTGGAAGCTCACCATTTTTGCTAATAATCATAGCTTTGATTTTGCTAATATTTAATTTGAGCCCCCTTTCTTCGCTTTTAGCCACAACCCTATCTAGTTACGCCTGCAAGTCATCAGCACTTCCTATCAGTGGAACTGTGTCGTCCGCATAACGCTATTATTAAAGTTATTTATTACTTCTTCGTTGACAACAATTCCTTTCCGTGCTTCGTCCAATGCTTCGGCCAAAATTTGCTCAGAATATATGTTAAAGAGTAGTGGAGAAAGGACACACCCTTGCCTCACACCTCGTTGAATGGGAACGTACTCGTCCTCAACTTTGACGGCAGCGATTTGATTGTAATACAGATTTTTTATAATGCGGACGTCTCTGCTTAAGTTCATATTTTGAAGAATTTTGATAAGTTTCCCGTGGTCGACACAGTCAAATGCTTTCTGGTAATCGATGCGTATACATCGGTGGACATGTCGCGGCATTTCTGTATTAACAACTGTATGCCGAATAGAGCTTCTCTCATTCCAAGCCCGTTACCAAATCCAAACGAGTATCATAGAGGTGTTTCTCGCATCTACGGTATAATCGACCATGTATTATTTTAAGAAATATTTTTAGCATATGACTCATTATGCTAATCGTGTGGTAGTCTCCGCATGTTTTTGGCCATGTAATCTTAGTAGTGTGACAAAGACAGACTCCAACCAATCACTTGGTATTTTCCCAGAAACATAAATGGCGTTGAAGAGGGTGACCAATATATCTGTAGATTGGTCGTTGAAAAGCTTGAGTACTTCCGAATAGGCGTCGTCTGGTCCAGCGGACTTTCCAGTTTTAGCTGCCTTGATTGCGTGAACTACCTTCGCCCTCACAGGGATTGTCGCAAATGTTCACCTGCTGACGGTCACTAACAAAAACTTCCTCGATATACTTCACTCTTCTAGCTTTTTGTTAAGGTCTTAAATAATGTTGCCATCCCTGTTTAATAGAAGTGACGCGGACCTATTAAGTTTTTTAGTTCCAGCAGCATCTTTCATTTTCTTGTGTAGATTGAAAGTGTCGTGTTTCGCATCTAGATTCTCAATTTCGTTGCATTTTTCTGAATACCAGTTATTCCTTGCCTCTTTTATTTCCCTTTTAATTCGTTTATTAAGGTCTTAATATTTGGGTTTATTATTCTTTAGACTTCGAAGTAATTTCATCAGATCTAAGATCTTGTTTTTCATCCAAGGTTTTGTCGTATCATTTCTTGACTGCTTAAGTTCTGTTCTGCTGATTTTTCATTTTAATCCATGCTTCCTCAGTGTCTGGCATGTTCTCGATGTTCAGTGACTGTATAGCTGCGTTGATCTTTAAACCAACTTTGTCTCGGATTTCGGGAGAAATAAGCATCCTTATGTCTAACCGCGACACTGCTGATTTGGGTGTTCGTCTCTTGAGCTTAAGGTGTAATGTAGCTACAAGGTGATTGTGGTCGGAGTTAATGTCTGCTCCTGGATACGTTTTAACGGCGCGTATGCTGTTTTTGAACCGATCGTTGATCATGATGTAGTCTATCTGGTTTCTCACTACCCTATCGATGCTGTCAGCATTTGATTTCCATGTATACAATCTTCTTGCTGGCAGTTGAAAGAAGGTATTGGTAATCGGGTTCAGTGTGTTATATATGTGGGTTCAATTTCTTCAGTAATTTTAGTCTCAACAGGTGGACACCAACTGGGTCTAATATTATTTAATCTTTTTGTAAATAAAGAAGTTATAAATAATTTTCACTTAATAATGTTTGCAGGCGATCTTAAATATTTAGAATCATCACCAATGATAAGGATGTTAGATAAGTGCAAAATGATCTTGATAATATCATGAGATAGTGTAACATAAATCTCCTCAAACTTTACTTGATCAAATTTCGTCAAGTCACTTCACAGAATTAACAATTCCACTATCTTTTCATATCAACTAGGTAATGATTTACTCAGTAAAGTAGAAAGCATGAAAGGATATCATCACTATGTTCTAATGCATTTAGAATGTTGAGTCTTGTTAAGAGATCATCTATACACTTTTCTGTAAACTCAATTAAATTATTTTATTGCTGATTAGTAATATCACATGTTGAATACAATTGTCTGATATGGAATCCTAATACAAATATTGACACTGACAGAATTAAAAAAGTCCAAAACATTTTTTTTAGATTTGCTGCATACAACATGAATATGATAAGAGGTTCTTATGATTATAATGAGATACTATCAATTTTAAATTTAAATACTTTGGAGCATCGTAGAATAGAACTATTTTCTGTTTCACAAATTATTTAATGGTTCAACCAGCTATCTTGATTTGTTGAAAATGGTTAACATTAAAGCAAATACTTAAAAAACACGAGTAAGAGAAGTTTTCAGTATCCCTTTTACAATACTGATTATGGCCAAAATGAATCCATTACACGAGTAATTAGGATTGCCAACAACCACACATTAAATATCAAAATTTTTAGTTTCTCCTTATATTTCTTTAAATGTCAAATAAAATGTCTGGAGTTTTAAAAATATTAGTTTAAGTTTTGTATAGATATCAAATTTAACTGATTGCACTCATTTTTCTTTTTTAGGAGTTTCCAATGTTTATGATTGGCATATGTTTTCTTTTTTTCTTTAATTTTTTGTTTTATGTAAATAGTGTTGGTTAAAATATTTTTACTTTAATTGTTTTTATTACTTACTTTTTAATCTCTACTCACTATACACTGTATTCTATTTTTTCATTATGAATTGCGTGTTTTTTGTTTTTGTCTTTTCTCCGTTTTATGTAAATAGCGTACGTTAAAATATTTGTACTTCAATTGTTATTTTTACTGACTTTGTATTCTCACACTTAATATAAATTGGCATATCCGTTAAATAAATAAAATTAATAATTAAATGTTTTAAACAATCGCCTATGTATAATATAAACTGCCATGGCGAAGCCACTCATTCCTATCTAATACCTTTTTCGATGTTAAACCAGTCCGTGTAAGCAGTGAAATCCTCCTAAAGTGATTTTAGTACTCGTATTAAACTACCGCTCACCTCATACATAGACAATTTCGACCACAATTCACTCCTCACCACTCTTTTATATGCCTTTTCCAAGTCTATGAAAGCGCACTTTTTGACTTCTAGCCAAGTATTCTTTGACTATACCTTGTAATGAAAATACCTGATCCATACATCTCCTTTCTCTTTTACATCCTGATTGCCCATATCTCATAATTATTATCATCTCAACAGTTTCAGTTCTTTTCATCAATATCTTTGCATACAGTTCAGTTTGTCGACGATGCTGAGAAAAAATGCCTCTGTAGTTCTTACAGTCTTACTGCGAACCTTTTTCCTTGTAAAGTTGCACGATAATGGCCTTGCACCAGTTGCCTGGTAGGCTATCACTCCTTCAATTAAAGTTAAAAAGGCGGTACAGTAGACTTTAGCATGTCAATCGTTATCCTTTCGTACCCTACCTACTTGTCCATATTCATACTTTTTAACGGATCCACAATCTCTGTCGTACTAATTTCACTTTTATTGCAACTTTCACTTATGTCTCCAAATGAGGTCTATGGATGTGTATTCTCTCTCTCTCTCTCTCAAATAAAATTTTGAAGTATTCCTTTCATCTCTTTAAAACGAATTCCTTTCATCTCTTTAAAACGAATTCCTTTCCTTTTACCAAACTACAATTTTTTTTTCTGATTTTTTCCAGTAACAAGGTAGTATATGGACCTCTGACTGTTATAGACTTTCAAAAGAGTTTAATATTGTTCTGGAAATCGTCAGATAATTTTTTTTTATTTCATCTTTATCAATCTTCTTTTTTCTTGCCATTACCTCTTTTGCCTTACCTTTTAACCTTTTAACCTTTTATACTCATTATTTGCCTAGTTTACATCCTCAATTGTTGCCTTTTGCGTTCTTTGGTTGGCTTTTGTAGCCAGCCAATCCATCTAGACTTTCTTTTTCTCATTTTCTGTAACTTGCATCCTTTCCTTCTTTTACTTACAACACGAACTTAAATAATAATGATCCCAAAACAGTACCTTGTAAAACATACGTATGAACTTCACAATGTTCATTTACAGTATCATTAACTTTAACACTTTGAGTACTATTTTGCAAATGAGAGGTAATCTGCTGGTGTGCATTACATCTTATACTATATTATACATTTTGTCTACCAAAATTTTATGATTAACTGTATCAAATGCTTTGCCTAGATCCAGGAAAGTTTTTTTTACTGAAAATAGTCGCAAAAAGAGTAGACCTATCGTGTGGGCCGCGGACGGCCCGCACTGCGACTATTAGAAGGAGAAGAGACTATAGAAAGGAGATGATTGTGGACCCGCTTTTTGAAAAGTTGCAGGTCATAGTTCTCTGGAAAAACTGATTTTGGAAGCTTGTTCCATTCTGTAGCAGCCCTGTAAAAAAATAATTCTTGATGGAGATTGGTCCTTGTAGTGTCAATCTTAAAAATAAATGGGTGAGACTAATCAGCGTGCCGAGTTTTTTGGCCGAATGTGGCCAGTGGTGGTACAAGTTTTTTTTCTCTGGGGCATCTGCCATGGAAATATCTGTAGAGTTATATCTGGTCTGCAACTCTTCTTCTTTGTTCTAGTGGGTAAAGGGTATCTGTGAGAGTTGAGCTGTTTATCAACCGAATGGCCCTCTTCTGAATAAAATCTAGAAGACGAAGAGAATGCCTTGGTGCTGAACCCCAAATGTTCGAGCAATACTCCAGTAAAGGTCGGATTTGAGCCTTGTACGTCGTCAACAGTTGATCGGGAGTAAAAACCTATGTTGCTTAAGTTGCTGCTATTGCACTTTTATTAATTTATTTGTATATTAAATTATTTAAATAATTTAAACCATACCCAATTTTTTTATAAAACCGTACCGTTTTCGATATTAGCTTATGAACTCTAAAAAATTCCACAATTCTATAGTAAATAATTTTTTTATTAAACTAGATATCAATGAATAATTGATCATATCATATTTTTCCATAGCTTTATAAATTGGTTTTAAGTGCATCAGGCCAATTTGCTCTTTTTATACAAATATTTATGTTATGTACAGTACATTATATAAAATCGTAAGAAAATGCTTACACAACTTAAAATAATTAACGGAACACACATATTTAAGTACACATAATTAAAAGTTTGTTTACGATTCCACAAATTATTTTTTTTAAATTTTAACATTTTTTATAAATGCGATTCTCTATTGGTAATGAGGGTTAAAATTTAAATTGGTGTACGCATGTAAACAAAAAAATACAGATTTATCCGTTATGTTTCGAGTGAAAAAAAATTAGATATTGTAAATTCTGAATACTAATTTATTGCTTAATTTATAATATTAACTCGGTACTTTATGATAAATTAATTTAACGTAATTAGATTACCTTTAAAAGTAACCGTATGTATTTAATTACAAATCAGTCGTTATGTACAGTATTCTGTACTGCCCCATAGTAGGTAGATTACTGCAAGGTATGTATTCATTTAAAAACAGTACATGGTTTATTACTTTCATTTTTTATTATGGTTAAAAATGGTTTATATGAAATAGCAATACACAAAGAAAATCTACTTGTATGTGTTCAATTCATACCGACTGACTTCGAAGAGTTATATTACTTATTACCACTGGCGTAGTCTTAATAGTGTTTTTAATTTACAAACACAGCTAAATGATTATTTAAAAGGTGACGCTTAAGAGTAAGAAGATCTGCTAAAGATAGTTACTAAAAAAATAATTTTGTTGTAGTTTTAAAATAGTAACTAAAACCCATAAAACAAATTAAGCCACCTGTGTATAAACGATGTTATTTAAATTGTTTTGTATTTTACTATTTTGATCTCTTCATGCAAGCATATGGCCACTTTTTGAAATGAGTTAAGAGGATGACGTACACGTGACGTTACCTCTATGGTTATGTGTGTTTGGTTAAAGATTTTAGCGATCTAAACCATTTTTTGGTTTTTTTGGGTTTAGAATGAGCCATTTAACCATTAGTTAGGTTTAAGAAAAAATATTGTGGTTTAATAAACTTAATAAATAAAGCAAACACAATAAACTCCTTTAAGAACAAGTGTTAAAAATAAGGGATAGGTTACTTGTATCCGGGGTCACTTTTGGACAGATAGATTTAATCTCAAGCTGTAACGTCGTCACGTGCGCATTACTCATAAAATCTGATGCTCTGCAGCGCCATCTGGTTGCGAGTTAAAATAGATTGCATAAAAATATTTCAGCGATCTCATATATACCAAAATTCATTATGTTGTATGTTTAACTATTTATTGATGTTAATGTATTGCAATCATTCTAAACTACTTTAAAATATATGGTTGGTATGGGTTACCTTTTCAGTAAGAAGTTTAGTGCTCATTTTAAAATTTTAGAATCCAATTTTTTAATACAAAAAGTATAATATATCTAACATTAAAGTTAATGCTGCAAGTAAATGTTAATCAGAAATGTTAATCCCTTTAAATTTCCAAAAAAAATACTTTAATTTCTAACAATTTTGGAACTTTATAATTAAATACAATGTTTATTTTACAAGAATTAAAAAGAACAATAATTAAGGTTCGTCACCCTACTTATAATTTTGATTATTTCTGATGCCAGCATATTCGGAAAAGAGTGTCACAATGCTGATGCCAGTGCTTCTGGGAATGAACGTCACATTTCTTCTCCCTACTTTAGTCCTGGACGCGTTCTCGTGGTCCTAAAAGTCTCTGCGAATATTTCTCGTAGTAGCTAAATTTGGGCTGGTTGTAATTTAGGTCCAAAGAGAATGATGGAAATCCGTTTTCGTTTCTTTACCCAACAGGTTGTTAACATTGCTAAAACAAACAATATTAAAAGAAGTGCAATGGAGCTAAATTTCGTTAAAATTAGTGGTAGGACTTCTATTGGTTTAATCCACTGGAGATGACCATGAGTCTCGATATTCTTCAATTTTTCCAAATTTATCTTATGTTCAGGTATAAGCTTCATTGGGACAATCTCTGAAATGGATATTTCTTTAATAGTTTTCCTAGCATAATGAATCCCTTTTATAACAACGGGTTTATTTGTCATCAGGATTCTGCTAAAATTGATGTCTTGTTCCTGAATTTTAGTTGGATGAACTATTCCCAAAAGATTAAATTTATCTGTCTCTCGAGAAAAATTCTTTGTAACTATAGTTTTGGTACAATTTTTTACATTCGGTATTAGACATTTAGATTTTACAGGTTTTGTGCATACAATGTATTCTGCTTGGCACAGACAGGATGGTATCATCTGTTATTGGCGTAATAGTGTGCAGGTGATAAAATCATAACGTGATCGTTATTAGGGATAGGGTAAATTCTAATGATTGATATGGAATGTGCAAGTAGGATCTAGAAAAGGAACGAGATGTATGGATCAGGTCTTTTCATTGCAAGGTGTAGTCGAAAAATTTTTGGCTAGAAGTCAGAAGGTCAATTGCGCTTTTAAAGACTTAGAAAAGGCCTATGACAGAGTGGTGAGGAGTGAGTTTTGGTCGACATTATCTAGGTATGGGATGAGCGGTAGTTTAATACGAACACTGGGATCACCATACAAGGATTCCACTGCTTGTGTCAGGATAAACGGAGCTTACACGGACTGGTTTAACATTAAAAAAGTTGTGAGACAGGGATGTGTGGCTTCGCCATGGCTGTTTAACTTATACGTAGATGATTGTTTAAAAGATTTAAAAGAGAGTACTTATGGATTAAAAATGAATGATTTGATCGTCAAATGCCTTTTTTACGCCGATGATCAAGTCATATTAGCATCATTTGAAAAGTAGTTCAGGGCGATCGTTAATGTTATGCATGATGCCCTGAAAATCAAAGGGATGAAAATAAATGTAAGCAAAACAAAAGTAATGGTTTTTGAAAGAAAAGAACGCATGACAAACTGTGAAGTTCTGATTAAGGAAGAAAGAGTGAAACAAGTAAATGAGTTTGTATACCTGGCTTCAAAATTTACCAGAGATGGAAAGTATGACAACAAATAAATGGGGCACTGCATAGCTTTATGAACACCCAGAAAGTGTCAAAAAAGGCACGTCTGGCTGTATAGAGGAGTGTTGGTTCCTACACTTATGTATGGTAGTGAATGTTGGGTTTGGCAGAAGAAGCATAAAAATAGGATTAATGCTGTGGAGATGAGTAGTCTGAGAAGTATAGCCGGAGTGACTCGGTTGGATAAAGTAAAGAATAGTGAGACAAAAGAACGATTTGGTGTAAAGGAAGATGTGGTGACAAAGATAGAAAAATAAATGCTTAGATGGTTTGGACACGTAGAAAGGATGGATGAAGGAAGATTGACGAAACAAATTTATAAGGCGAGTGTGAATGGACAAGTTGGTAGAGGTCGACCTCAGCAAACATATCCCGATCAGATCAACATTGTCTTAAAGTCAAGAGTACCAACAATCGACGAGCATATATGAAAGCACTGATGAAAGTAGAGGAAGCAAAAGATGTGTGTTAGAACCGTAACAAGTGGAGGAAAGTGGTCTCTGCCTACCCCTACGGGAAAGAGGCGTGACTATATGTATGTATATATGTATGTAAATTTTGGAATTTACATACATATATACATACATGTACCTACATGCGATAGGTGTTAACGTGGAGGATCGGGATTTTGATTATTATGAGCATTGTTTGGGAGGTTACAAAAATTAAAATTTTAGATGATTTAATAAGTTCATAGAGATCATCAATCAATAGGGCGTTTCTTGAGTATATTTTAATTAATTTTTCTTTTATATCTTCGAATTCAGTCAGCGTAAATATTTCAATGTTTAATAAGTTAAAACGTAATAAAGTAAATAGTTCGGATAAGTTTTATTAGAAATTCATTTAAATTTTGAAGATTAATTATTTTGTTAAGTTGGGCAGTGTATACATTTAAATCAGCTGATAATTTAATAATTGTTGAGCAGGTACAATATTATTTTTTTAAAAGCTTATTGTATCTGGGATCGATGGATGGTCCAACACATATTTAATTATTAAATTTTTGTATAATTTCATTTTATTTAAGTTTTATAGCAGTGATTTGAGTTTTTAATAAGTCCTAGTCAAAGTCGTCGGGGTTACCTGTTATGTATTTTATAGCCGAGCCTAGAAAATTAAACATTCCTTTTTTTCTTCGTTTTTGTTTTTGAGATAATTTATGTAGGTTGTTTGTTGCTTCGTTATGTATGTGATTAAATTGGGTATACAAAAAAGATAGTGGCCCGTTTGGGATGGAAATTTTAAAATAGTTATTGCGGTTTATTTCAATTTTTTTAAATTAATGTGTCGGTGATAGTGGGAGATTTCCCTAGATTTACCGGTTTCTTTTGCATAGTATCCGTTATTCGGACTGCTTGAACCTTGACAAGGTGTTCCTTTACTTCCCAGGGGTAGAATCGTCCTGTAAAGAGTTTTGGGGTAGATAATTCTTATTTTTAACGTTTCGAATTCTTTTAACAATCTTTAAATGGATGCTAATTTTATTTTGTTTGTTAGTTTTACCAATAATTTTTGTTTTGTTTTGTTTCTCTGGACGTAAGGTAAAGTAGGGCTCGTTCAATTTTAGTCTGTGTTTTTTCTTTAATACATACTTGGGGGTTTGTGAATTGTCGATGTCAGGAATAGTTTTAGCAGTTTCGTTTCGTGAATTTAAAATTTCTTTTCTTTTTTTTTTCTTTTTTATAGAGATCGGTGATAAAGGGTTGAAGCTCGTCTTTTTGTCTCTGGTTATATATTTCATACAAGGAAACGTCAAAGTCAAAGGGTTTTTTTTTGGCGTATGGGCCATACAATTTAGAAAAAAAGGGAATAATTTGTTGCACTATAAATGGATTTATTCTTATCTTATAGATCCAAACAAGAGGATTGTGATCAATTTTTACAGTGAATTTTTGAGCGTATTAATAAGGGCAAAAATATTTGCAGAAATCTATTTTGACAAAAAGTTCTTTTTAAGTAATTGAATGATTTTGTTAGGCTGAATTTAAATTAAATAATATGCTATAGGATGATTGTCTTATGAGAGTACCTAGCCCGATAGCTATGTTGGAAGCATCAGTAGTTAGGATAAAGGTTTTTGAAAATTCTGGGCAATGGGGAACTGGGGCGTTAGAGAGTGGTTGTTTACATTGATTAAAGCATTCTAAATAGTAAGGGTTAGTGGGATCAATAATTGCTCCTTTTCGAGTACATCGAGAAAATGGGGATGTTATTTCGGCAAAATTTTGGATAAATCGTCGATAATACCCTATAAGTCCTAAAAAAGATGTAATTTCTTTTCCAGTCTTTGGTAGAGGAAATTTTTAAGTAGATTTATTTTTACTGGGGTTTGGTTTTATACCTTTGGGAGTTACTATATGACCAAGAAAGGCACTTCTTTTGTAATAAATTCTGATTTATTAATTTGAATTTTTATATTAATTAATCAAAAAATATTAAATATTAAAATATAATTTAATAAAACTCCATTAAATTATATTTTGATCTAAAAATAAACATTAATTAATACCCCCATCTTTCAAAGTGTTTCAAAGTGAATAAGATGTTCCTGTAGGGATTTAGAAAAAATAATCGACCATGTAGACGAAACAAAATTTATAAATAAAAGGCCTAAGAAGCATTTTTAAACCCAAACAGCATTCTTACAAATTCAAAATGTCCGTGAGAGACTGTAAAAGCAGTTTTTTTGATGGAGTTAGGATGAACTAATTTGGACTAATTTGGTGAAAACCCTAAGCAAGATCAAGACTAGTAAAATAGAAGCTCTACCTAAATTATCATCAAGTAATTTGTCGATTTTTGGTTAGGAATATTTATCGTCTACCGTGTTTTCATTAAATTTGCAATAATCGATTACCATACGAAATTTTTTCTAATCGGACGCGTCGGGTTTTTTTGGTACTATCCAAACGGGTGCAGAATGGGGAGAAACAGAAGTTCTAATTATGTTATTATCTATTAATTAATTTTTTTGTTTAGTGAACCCTTCTTGCATCGTTTTATATTGTAGAAAACCTCGTATATAAATAGGATTTTCGTCTCGGGTTCTGATATTGTGTTTTATTGCTAAAGTAAAAGTAAAGTTGGTTTTTTCGTCATAAAATAAATCTTTAAATTTTTTGCAGTTTTAAAGTTTTTTCTTTTTCTTTTAAATTTAAATGTTGGGTTGGTTTTATTTTCTTCCTAGAACAGAAAGAAAATAAAGAAATAAAAATAGTAACACCAAAGGAAGTATGTGCCGACACAAAAATCAATATTAGCTTACGCAAGGCCCCAGGATACGATTTATTGACAGTGGAAATATTAAAAAATCTACCCCGAACGGGTATAGTGAAGTTAATCCACTTGATAAACGCAGCCTTCCGGCTAAAATATGTACCACGCATTTGAAAAACTGCAAAAGTCATTATGATTCCCAAACATGGAAAACCCCAAACGAAGTTACATCATAAAGGCCGATTTCGCTCTTAACAATAATTTCTAAACTATTCGAAAAATTATTTCTAAAAAGATTAACACCAATACTGGAAGAAAAATCACTCAGACCAGATCATGAGTTCGGGTTTAGAGCTAAACACTTAACAATCGACCAAGTTTACAGAATAACGGATTTTATAGAAAGAACACTAGAAGAAAAGAAAATTTGGTCCGCTATCTTCTTAGATATATCTCAAGCATTGGATAAGGTCTGGTACGAAGAAATGGAATATAAACTCAGGAAATTATTACCTATACAGTTTTCAGATATACTTAAATCATATATTTCAGACAAAACATTCCGAATGAGGCAAGTAAATATTTACTCAGATTTAATAGATATATGCGCTGGGGTGCCGCAGGGTAGCGTTCTTGGGCAAGTTCTATATCTTCTTTATACATATGATATCCCAACATCTAATGACATGAAAATAGCAATGTTTGCCGATGACACGGCTGTGTTGACTGTAGGAGAAAAAATTGCTGACATATCAAATAAATTACAAGAAGTGACTAATAAAATCGGTAAATGGACGAAACAATGGCAGATCAAGCTATACGAGGCTAAAACAACCCATGTAAACTTTACAAATAAAACTTCTCTAGGTCATCAAAACATATTCTTAAATAACAGGTAAGTACCACAGGTATACACAGCTAAATATCTTAGACGCTAAGTTGCGCAGGAAAGAAAAAATCAAAGTGAAAAGAAGAGAATTTAATTTCAGATATAGAAACATGTATTGGTTACTTGGGAGAAAATCGCACCTCTCCATTCAAAATAAACTCCTGTTATATACACAGGTATTAAAACCCGTATGGACCTATGGCATACAGTTGTGGGGATGCGCTCAAAACAAGGTGCTGAGAGGAAAATTAAATGCACCATGCTATGTTAGAAATTGTGATAAACACAGGGATCTAGAAATTTCAACAGTAGCTGAGGAAATCAAAAGATATGCCAGGAAGTACGAGACCAGGCTACACAATCACCACAACATTGAAGTGTTGCAGATTTTGAAAAACCGGGATCAACAGAGACGATTAAAAAGAGTGCTTTAAAGTAGTGCTGTAAAGTGATTAGTGTATAAGTAGTTATCACAACAAACAAGTGATTGGTTAGATAAAAGCTAAGAAACACCAGTGGGTGATGTCTTAGATTAAGGAGTTTTTAAGTACCTTTAAGCAAACTTGCTGGTTGGTCATACTTGCAGTTTCAATGCAGAGAAAAAAAAAGAATAAGTGTAAAGTGTAAGTTTAATGAATCGTGTGAAATTTCATAATTGTTTAGTTTTTCAACATTAATAGGATCTAGTTGTACGGAGTCAGGTAACACAATACTGTCTATGTAACCGTCTGTGACTGTGTGAATGGACTCTGGAATTTTTATGTTATTTATTTTTGTTTCCGGGAGTCATATTTCACCTCTAATTACATTTATTGAAATTTTATTATGCAGTGTGTTAAATGGATTTAAAATATTAAAAACTCTAAAGTTCAAATATTGTTTTGATAGTTTACCAAGGCTTGAAAGCGTTCTAAATCGAAATTACCAAGGAAAACATCAAAATCTTTACTCCAATCGGCGATTTGGGCGTCGATTTGTTCCTGAATACGGTATTCTTTAAATACGGAAGTTTTAATATTGGAATTAAATGTTTGAGTTATTTTAATGGATTTTAATTTAAACGGTTTTATGTATTGATAAGATTAATTAAAAATGGTTGCTGCTTTGGTTGAAATAACAGTATCTGATCTATTAAACTTTTAACTTAAAACTTTACAGGCATAATAAAGTATGGCAATTAAGAATAGTTTCGTATATAATTTAAGTTTATATAGGAGGTGGCTGATTTTCGAAGAAAACGTCCTGAAAATTCTCACTTCCCTAAAAATTCTCAGTTTCTTCGTCAAATTTGGGATTTTCTATTATTATATTTGGGTTGTCGTTAGTGGAAGTGTCAATATTAAAATTGTGGGTTTTTCTAGTAGAAATACTTATGGTTATTTTCGGTTATATTCAAAATTTGAAGTACTGGGTTAAATATTATTACGAGTGGGATTCATACTTAATGATTGATTATTTATTGGGAATATTGGGGCATTGGTATGCAAATCATTTGTGAGTTATTTTGTCGAGGGTTATAATTTGCGTTCTGTTTATTGTATGTTGAATTAAAATGTGTTTGATTTGATAGGTTAGATTGTTGTTTTATAATAGTGTATTTTGTATTTTGTTGACTTTTCAAAAATTTCATGTACTGTTGTTGACTCTTGTGGTTATCGTAAGCAATGCACTTTTGGAGAGCGTCATCGAGAGAATTAATCTTGAAATGTGATAAGTACGCACAGTAAGGGTCATTTATATCAGTGCAAAATGTTTTAAGGGCAGTATCTTTAAAATAGGGGTTTTTGAATTGGGTAGTTTTTGCGTTGTTATTTGTAGAAGTATGTCGTTTAAATTGGTCGAAACTCGATGATAATACTCATAGTAAGTTTCGTTGTCTTTTTGTACTGTTGTAGATAATTGCGTTACTAAATTGTCTTCTGAACGTCTGAAACCGTATTTAGCTAATAAGGTCGGCCTTATATCCGTCCAAATAGATTTATTAGGGTAATTTAAAAAATCTCTGTCTTCACCTTTGATATAAGAAACGATATTTGCAATAACAAAATAAATTCTTGTGTTGCAGTGAAAATTTACTAAGCTAAAAATAAAATTAAATTATCTACTGATTTAATGAAAGTGGATATATTATCTTTTTTCAAAAATTCGGGTAAAGTGGCACAAAAGCTAACTATATCACTATTATTCATCGGCATAATTGAACAATTAATGTTTCGAGATACGTTTACTAAATTTGTAAAAGATCGAGAACTATTTGCTTTATAAGAAATGTCGGATGAGTCTTAGTCAAGGTCTGAGAGAAGTAAATGTAAATTTTCTCCGAGAATATTGTTTAAAATGTTTATAAAGAAAAATAAGGAAAATTGTACTTACAAAAGGATGACCGTTATTATTGTCTTCTGCATAATACTATTTATTTTTGAAGGTTCAATGGATTTTTGTTAAACAACTGAAGTTGGCCTGGAAGCTGTTTCTGTACAAAGAATCCTGTTCGCAGCGCCAGAAATGTTAATCACTTTTAACTCCAAAACTTTTGTTTTTAACAAATTTGGAACTTTATAATTAAATCCAATTTTATAAAACACAATTTTTTATTCTACAAGAATTAAAATTAAAAAGTACTTGGATAGATCCTAAAGTTTATAGTCAAAATACTTCTGTATAAACAAGTCCTCAATATAATAGGAAATTATAACTTTGAGGTAATCTAAAAACAGTAAAATCCCTAAAATTCAGAGACTCCCGAATAAATCGCTAGGGAACATTGTCATCGCTCCTTGATATATCCGAATCAGTGACCTTTACCAAGATTTCCAGACTTTGGACCACAAAAACACCAAATTTAAAATGAACCACGAAAAATTACTCCACCATCATGAGATGTCAAGGATAATATTAGTGTAGTTTAGTTAAAAAATACTAAAGAACACTAATAAGTTGGTATTTAGTCATAAGATTAACAACCCTAGTAGAATTACCAATTATATTAAAATATTAGTAAATACACCCACAACAGGTATTTTTTACCATCTTATTTTTAATTGGAAATAATGCAAACAATAACAAAATTTATCATTAATTGCTCAAAATGACCGATACAATATTGTGGTTGAATGTACTTCTTTGATTTTTATGCAGCAATCTACCACGTTTATCATTAAACTTATTAGTAATTTTTGCTTTTTTTTTAATTAATACTAATTTATTAAGTGTAATAACAAAATCACATTGGTATCGGATATATTCTCCGCCTCTGCATTAAGTATGTTCATATTGGAGTCACTGGACCCAATATCAAGACGGGAAAGTTGACTTAATGCCTCCGGCAATTTTATCTACCTACTTAACTTACAGACACCGAAGAAATACCAGATTTCAAACTTATTACAGACGTACAAATTATTGCCGTTGCCTTTGCACAATATTTTATTTTTCAAATGTAAAACTCTGTACGGCGCGAATCACAAACAATTTAGTATTTAAAAATATTTTCTACTTGTTAAATTATAATTGTTTGCATTAAAGTTTCAAACAGTCTTTATCTCATTTGTGTATCAAGTTTTAAAGATATATAAATATTTCGGTCAAAAGCATTTTTAAAATTTTACCATTTTTTATAAACCATAAATATATACTTGGATATCTAAAATTTAAATTAATAAATATTTGTTATTATCCAATTGAACTAGTTAATCATTGAAAATTTACTTTTTGATTCTTTTTTTTTTTAGTTTTGTGGTGATAGAGAAAATTTAAAAATTTCATTGCACATGGGGTTGTATAATTACATACATTTTTTTTAACATATTTTTTATTAATGTGCCAAAGAATAACTCCAATTTTAAATTTAATAAAATAAGTGTGCTAAAATAGGTGAAATAAAAACCAATTGGCGCAAATACATCAATTCGTTATCAGAACATGTCCCTAAACACTTAATGTAATGAAATATCTAAAAAACATTAACTGGGGTAAAAAGAAAGGTTTTACTTCAAATATTTAAAGCATTGGTTCACTCTAAGTTTGATAACGAATGCATAATTTACATCTTTGTAAAAAAAATTCAACTGTTAAAATAAGAGACACTTCAAAAATCAAGTATAAAAGTATAAAAGGTAAAACACTTTTCTTGGATCTTTGAAAAATGTTATTATACCCTTTAATACGATGCGTCCCAACGGCTGATAGGAAACTTCCTGCCTCACAGGAAAGGAGTTTAATATTATAGAATAAACACCCGCAAATCAACTAAAGATATAGGGTTGCATCTATATTATTACTACATTTGGGCGGGTTCATCGTATTTAAACTAGACAGAAGCGGTTCGTTTATTTTAAGCCAGCCAAGCTTACCGCGATTTTCAGGATTTGCTAAAGGCGACCCGTGCCGAGAGGCACGTATGATATCTGTGCCTCTCCCAAACAGATATCACTAACGGAGCTAAATAAACAGGATGCTAGGACACCTGTCGCAGAGTTCTAAGGATATATATATAGCGTAGTGATTCACGGATGGTGAAATGTGATGAAATATCGATCCGGGATTGCATCCGTTTGTTAGTTAAAAACCGTTTGGTTTTTGGCAGACGTTTCGCCAGGATCTCACTTGGCATTTTTAATGCATAGTCTTCGCTGGTCGGCTAAAGACTGAGAGTTGCTGTCGTCAAATCAGGTGATATTTATAGGTTTGCACCGAAGATTGTAACGGCGCTCATTGGTTGGCATTGGCTTCACCCCCTTCAAAATTTCGTTTGGTATTATGTCGGTTGTGTTCAGACATTGTGGTTTCGCTTGTTTTTTAATTATGGTTTATCATGTAGATGGTAAGTGCAAGTACCAAGTGAGATCCTGGCGAAACGTCTGCCAAAAACGAAACGGTTTTTAACTAACAAACGGATGCAATCCCGGATCGACATTTCATCATGTATATATATATATATATATATATATATATATATACAGGGTGGGACACCCCATACGGCACGATCCCTGCAAACCAAACCATACATTTTTTCGGGAATTTCCTCATTTTATTAGATGTATATTGATTAAGGCTGCAAAAGGAAGGGTGGCTAAAAATAGTGAAAATTGTGTTTTTTTAAATGGAACATCCTGTATTTTGTTACACTTTTAAATAGTTCAGAAAAAATAATACGATTTCATTAAAGGTACTATGTAGCTAACTATAACCGTTCTCGAGTTATTGATTTTTTTATGAAAATGCTAGGTACAATTGGAAACTAAATAACATCGAAATGTATAGAAATCATTCCTTTGCATTCTGACCAAACATAAAAAAGGTTTTAAGCTATTGATTTCGCTAGAACCCATTACTCAATATTATACAGTATGTTTAAAAATCATTGTCACTTTTTTATAATTTCGGACAAATATAACTTAGTTATTTCAAATAAAACACCCTGTATTTTTTTGGACTGAATAATATAAAATTTGATTATCTTTAATTTCATATTGGGATTCTCTATACCTAACCTAAATAGTTTTTCAGATATTGGCTTTTTCAAATAGTAGCTCTTATTTCAATGCATTCTTTGAATCAAGATAGCTTTGAAACGACATTTATTTGATTTGATCACAAAATTTTCATTGACAGTCGTTATACTTCACTTTATCGAAAATATTTACTTTTCATAATCTGACGGTAGTTCATTAAACAGACTATAAAATTTTTTTTATTATTAAACTGAAACAACAATAAAATATTAAACACAAATGTATTTAATTCAAAGTAGATGCTCAAAATGACGACCATCCTGTTAAATACAAACACTCTATAAAATACTGCTTAACACTTTATAATATTTAAGGCGTCGTGACTCTTTGAAAAGCAGTCCTTATTAGGGGTTTTCTATGATTGATCCCATAAAAAGAAATTCATTTTCCTCATTTCCAATGATAGGTTTTTGTCTATTTACCCTTCATAAGCTACACTTTAAGTCCTACGAAATTCATGTAGCAATCGTTTCAGAACCAACTTGTTTGGATGATTCCAGTCTCGATGTTTTTGAGCATACACCCTCGACGCCAAAAGGTATTTCTCTACACACTCACCAATTGCTAAAATCATATCTATATATGGGAAAAGTTTTTATTTTCGTCGGTAATAATTCAGTTAATGTTTTGAATAACGTAAAACACAATAACTGTTAATAAGAATTCTTTCAAAAAGTTGCATAAATGTCTTTTTAAAGCTATCTTAAGTCAAAGAATACATTGAAATAAGAACCACTATTTGATAAAGCCAATATCTGAACAACTATTTAGATTTGGTATGGGAAACCCCAATATGAAATAAAAGATAGTAGAATTTAATATTGTTCAGAGCAAAAAAATACAGGGTGTACTATTTGAAATAACAAAGTTATCTTTGTCCGAAATTATAAAAAAGTGACAATGACTTTTAAGAAACGGGTTCTATCAAAATCAATAGCTCAAAACCTCTTTTATGCTTGGTCAGAATTCAAAGCGATGATTTCTTACATTTCGATGTTATTTAGTTTTCAATTGTACCTAGCATTTTCATAAAAAAATCAATAAATCCAGAACGGTTATAGTTAGCTACATAGTACCTTTTGTGAAATCGTATTATTTTTTCCTGAACTATTTAAAAGTGTAACGAAATACAGGGTGTTCCATTTAAAAAAACACAACTTTGATAAGCCACACTTTTTTTAGCCACCCTGTAGACTCCATAATAATTTCCTTTTGCAACCTTAATCAATATACATCTAATGAAATAAAAAAATTCCCGAAAAAATGTATGGTTTGGTTTACAAAAACCGTGTCGTATGGGGTGCCCAACCCTGTATATATATATATATATATATATATATATATATATATATATATATATATATATATATATATATATATACATATATCTTCTTCTTCTTATAGTGCATCTCCTATTGGAGGTTTGCTATCATCACAGCTATCCGGACCTTATTGACTGCAGTTTGAAAGATTTCAACATTGCTACAATTAAATTAGTTCCTTGGGTTTTTAAGCCAGGACACACTGCGTTTTCCAATATTCCTTCTTTCACCAATCTTTCCCTGAACTATCAGCTGGAAAAGTGCGTATTTGGGTCCTCTCAGTATATGACCTAGATCAGCGGTTCTCAAACTTTTGTTAATCATGCCCCCCTGTTTTAATTTAAAAAATGTTGCGCCCCCCAATCCGTAGACCTAGGAATTTGGACTAAAATAGGCAACATTGTCTCGTCGAGAGCGCCAAAGATGCTGTCGGAAAGTTCGCGGCGTTCGTGCCACGTATTCAAGCTTCCTGATCTTTCTCGAACTGTCTGAACGCGACTATAAATACAGAAGCGCACATACGGTATTCTCAGTCTCTCAGTGAAGTTGTTTTAACACTAAGCAAGCATTATTGTGAAGTGTGAGTGTATAAATAGATGTAGTATGGATAAATTTTTAAAACGAAAACTTGAGGATGACGGGGCTTGTACATCGACAGGTTCAGGTGGAAATCGTCCGAAATCTAAAACAAGAAAATATGACCCATCATACCTAAATTTGGGCTTTACTAGCCCAACTAGCCCTAATAGTATTTTGTATGTCTCTTTGATTGCTCGTTAACAAGACGGTCTCATCAGCATATCGCATATTATTTATATTTTCTCTGTTAATAACTATATATATATATATATATATATATATATATATATATATATATATATATATATATATAGTTATATTTATATTTGATATATTTGACGAACGTAGCTGCCAAACTAAGAACAAGAAACAACATTATCTTATAATTAAGCCAGCTGGGGTGGCTAATCCGAAACCCTCCGCTGCTCCGTCCTAGGCCTCGTATACACCACCGCCGTATATTGTTCACCTGTATGGCTGAATAGCCCCCATTCAAAAATGGTAGATGTCCAACTCAACAAATCTTTAAGAATAATCAGCGGCACCAATAAATCTACACCCACGCACTGGCTGTCTACTCTCTGCAATATACCACCAGCCCATCCTTTCCGTGAAAACGCTTTTTGAGAGAGAATATAAAAAAATCCAAGACAATCCGCAGCTCCTAATTCACAAAGATATCGCCCAACTAGGTAACCTTCAGTTCAAACTGCTGCAGCACTCACCGAAAAATATTTTACTCTGGAACTCGAATGGGCACAAGAATGGCGGAATAAAGTATCTTCTGACACCTACAACAACATCCGTACAAACGAAACAGTTCCTGGCTCTGCTCTACCAAGAAAAACATGGTGCTGCCTAAACCGCAGCCGCACAGAATGCGGCGTATGTGCAGATTCTCTCTATAAATGGGAAAAACTCGAAAGTAACGCTTGCGACTGTGGGGAATGACAGACCATCCATCACCTAGCATATAGCTGCGTCAGGAGACAGAGCCACTGCACGACTACAGACTTCTTGAAGGCCACCCCATCGGCTGTTACGTGAATTGAGAATTTAGATTAAAGAATTTAAAGTTCATTTTTTAGTCCTACGGTTTTTATCATGTGCCATACGCTAAATAAATAAATGTGGCATGGAATGAAACATTATTTCAGCCCTCGTCTGCGGCTAGGGCAGCAAAGACTCTCCTTTTTTTAAATTGTCTTGTTTTATTTGCTACCATACAGCATATTAAAAATAATTTATTATCCACTTTTAATTAATGATTGTTTTTGTCGGAGTTTAAAAAAAAAATTATTTTTTCGGCGATGAACAAAACTGCTTGTTTTTAAGCAAATAACGAAAGGAAAGTATTATTAATAAGCAACGAGAAAGTTTCCTTACCATTTAATTTATAAAATTATTTTAAGTACCAGTAATAGCACTAATTGATAAGTAATTTAAATTTTTTTCTGCAATTTATTATTGTGTTGACCTAATAAATCAAGTTTTATTTTAAGTCTACTACACCATAAAATATACATAAACTAATCTACCAAAAGTGTACAACCACAAGCAGTTTAGTTTTACAATTTTTAAAATAATATATTGTTTAATTACATACATACATATAGACACGCATTTTTCCCGTAGGGGTAAGCAAAGACCACTTTCTTTCACTAGCTACGGTTCTTACACACATCTTTCGCTTATTCTACCTTTATTAGCGCTCTCATACATGCTCATCGGTTGTTGGTACCTGCAAACTGGCCTTTTTTGAAAACAATGTTTGCCGAGGTCGACCTTTACCGACCTACCCATTCATACTTCCTTCATTCTTTCTACGTGTTTAAATTATCCAAGCATTCCTCTATTTATCTTCTTAACCACATTTGTAACCCAACATTTCTACTGTACATAAGTGTAGGGACTGGCACTAATCTATGCACAGCCAGACGTGCCTTTTTTGACACGTTCTGACTGCTCAAAAAGTGATGCAGAGCCCCATTCATTTGTTTCCCTACCCACACTCTTTGCTCAATGTCACAGTCATACTTTCCGTCTCTCGTAAAATTTGAACCCAAGTATACAAACTCATTTACTCTGTCTTCTTCAATCAGCACCCCGCAGTTTGTTATGATTTCTTCCCTTTTAAAACATTACTTTCGTCTTGCTTACATTTACTTTCATTCCTTTAATTTTTAGGGTATTATGCATAATATTAACCATTGCCTGCAACTCGTTTTCAGATGACGCTAATATGACCTGATCATTGGCGTAAAGAAGGCATCTGACAATTAATCCAGATGCACTTTCTTTTAAATCTTTTAAAAAATTGTTTATGTATAAGCATCATTTTTATAGTTTCTTCTGAAAAACTTCTTTGGGGTTTACGCGCCGATTTAATCTAAATTTTTCAATGTAATGTGTTTTGCAATCAAGCAAAATATTTGCTAATTTTAGGCTCGTGTAGTAGTTATCAGCTACAATTGTTCTACCAGAATTTAGCAACTCTTGTGGCACAAGAAGCATAAAGATAGAATTAATGCTGTGGAGATAAGTAGTTTGAGAAGTATATCCGGAGTGACTCGGTTGGATAAAGTAAAGAATAATGAGATAAGAGAACGCTGTGGTGTAAAAGAAGATGCGGTTACAAAAAAAGATAAAGAAATGCTTAGATGGTTTGGACACGTAGAAAGGATGTATAAACGAAGATTTACGAAACAAATTTATAAGGCGAGTGTGGATAGACAAGTCGGTAGAGGTCGATCTCGGCGAACATATCTCGATCAGATCAACATTGTTTTGAAGAAAGGCCAGGTCAAGAGTACAACAACCGACAAGCATGCATGAGAGCACTGATGAATGCAGAGGAAGCAAAAGATGTGTGTAAGAACTGTAGCAAGTAGCAGGAAGTGGTCTCTGCCTACCCCTACGGGAAAAAGGCGTGACTATATGTATGTATGTTGTGACAAATTTACAACTACATTTGTTGGAACAGAAGCGTTTCCTTCGTTTTTTCTTCTCCTGCATAAATTTTTATATTCCAAATAAAACCATTATCACTGCATAACTTAAAAAGTTTGATTCCATAATTATGAGTTTTCTGCGGAATAAATTGTTTTATCGATAAACGGCCTTATTGAAAAGGAACAACCTACTCATCGATGAAAAAAGTACGACCAGGAGTGAAAGTGGCCAAAGGTTTTATTGTATGCAAACGATCTTCTTCGGGGTAATTTTTATTATCATAAAAGTGCCACATTCTCAAAAGTAGCTAAAGTCCATTTCTGGTCATGACTAGAAAAAGTAAAATTTTTATATAAATCATCATAACTTAATTGAAGGCAGACTAACTAGCCGCATATAAACCAGACTACCAAGAAACTGTTTCATTTCCTATTGATTGGTGGGAACCCATCGATGAAGTCTTGATTCTTGGGAAATATCGTCTGCATCACATAAGACTTGTGTTGCATATAAATTTGCCTTTTTTCCAACTTAGTAATAATTTCTTTATCCATAAAAGTTCGAAAACAGCTATAGGGAGATAAGTCGTTTATAAGGACTGCAGCGTAGTTGGCATGTAAACCAGTCCCAGCAGAATACTCGAAATTTTGATGGTTTTCGATAGGTTGCCTTCAAGTATGTTCCTATCGATTAGTAATTTTCACCTTATCTTAAAGATTTTCGTTTGCTGAAATATTCAAGATATTGTCGATATTCCTATTCGAGGGGATTTTAACTTCAAAAAATTCATTTAATTCCTCCTCGGGTATATTCTTAGTTATGTCCAGTTGATTATTGGCTGTTTTATAGTTTTCTTCAAACTTTTTTTTGTAACATTACTGGGTGTCAATGACAGAACAGCATGGTTAATTAAAAGATTTCTGATTTTTACCTTTTGGTTTTTTCAAGTTTATTTCCATATGGCTACTCGTTTCGATTGTGCGTTTCTTAGTTTTAGATATTACTTCTAATTTACTCTTCTAATTTAGAACCATCTGAGCTACTTAGTATTTTTTTATTACTACTTGGCAAAAACGTGAGATGAAGATCAGAATCAAAAGAACCAAATGCATCCAAATTGCTTTCACTATCTAAAAAAAATATTTATATGTAAGATTCCCATTTTTCTGTTGAAATCCATACTTTACATAAAAACGACATACCAATGCTAACTTTACCGTTTTATTTATATGTATTTGGGATTACGTTTGTTTATATTTTTGTACAAAATATTTTATCCGTTCATCGACATAAAGCAGATAAAAACTATCGCATTTACATTGGCTCAAAATAAACATTTTTTTATATAATTATTGGGAAATATTTTTTTATTACAGTGATGTAAAAATATATTGCCCATTTATAAACTGTTAATCTAAAGAGCTGTACAATTCGCTTACTACGATTACTTATGTTTGTGTTAGAAGTCACGTAGCTACAAGAGAAACATAAACAATACACTGAATGTGCACTACAACTACTACTACTGGAAATTTGATTGAACCCCGATATTTCCTTTCAAATAACACAGTCAACTTATGAACAACAAATAGGGCAAATGCAATTGTCCATTCTACCTCCATTTTACTGTCTTACGTGTATTCCACTTCCAATTTTTCAATGTACGACCGCCAATACGACCGCCCTGGCACCCGCAGTAAAAATATGTCTCCAGTGCCCGGGCGGGCGTATACTACCGCTCTTCGGTTTTTTCAAAATACCGCTTATTTAAAAAAATAAGGCAAAATTATGAGATTAAGTATAATTAATTTGGCACCGGGCACACATTTTCTGCAACTTGCTTCATTTCCTTCTTTTACTTACACAACACACTTCAATAGCAACATTTATGATTTCTTTTTTAAATGGCCTCCACAATGCTTCACGTAATCTTTCAAATTTCTTGATCAATTTACTAACGAACTCCTCTTTTACAAAGCCTTTTACAAATTCTCAACTTTTATACGCTCTAGTACACCACTTGATTTTTGTACACAGTGATGCAACCGCTTAAGGAGACCTCTTATTTGGCTCATTACTAAGAAGTCAATGCCTGCACCGCGGTATGCTTAAGTATCCACTTTTTTTTTCAATCTATTATCCACCATTACGAAATCAATTATACTTCTATGGCATCTTTCTTGTCTTGTGTACAAGTGGATCTTTTTGTGATTAAACATTGTGTTTGTTACCATATAATTCCACTTCAAACATACTTCAAGCAGACTTTCTTCGTTTTCATCCATACTTCACACCTAACAATAATTACTATTCTTTTATTCTGGTTACACTTATTTAGAATATAAGTCACACTATCCTAAAACTCCTGGCTCTCTTTTTGATCTTTTGAAGACTAGTTGTGGGGCATAAACCCCTAGCAAAAATATTCGAGTAAAACCATCCTTTAGCCTCACCCATAGGAGTCTTCTGCTCACACATTCAAATTTTTATTTAGCGTATGGCATAAGTATACACAACATATGGTAATTTGTTTATATGGTAATTTGTTTATATAATCGATTGACGTTGGCGTCACACAGGCGAAGTCGCTCACGCTTCCTTCATACTTTCAAGAGGGCATTCGGACGTGATGTGTTGGATGGTTTGTTTTTCTGTCCCACACTCACATTCAGCAGACGGAATCCTATTCCATTTATGGTGGAAATCAGCGTAGTATCCATGGCCTATTCTTATTCTATTAAGGGTGATCCAGGTCTTGCGGGGATGGTTAAAACTCGGAGGAGTTTTGGTTATTTATGGCATGTCTCTCATAATTAAGTTATGCCTGTCGTTCCGCACGTTCTGCCACTGGGAGATTATTCAGAAATTGTTTGCTCTTAGGTCCATTGCAGATCTGGTTCAAGGGTTTCTGGAACGCAGTCGGTTGAGGTTGGCGTCAGTAATGTCTCCGTGTATGAGTTGTTGGGGATTTTTCAGTATTTTCTGGAACTCTCTAAGTAAGGCATTTTGACAGCGGAGGTATGGAGAAGGTATGTGGCTTAACAGTGGTAACCAATGCGTTGAAGTAGACTTTATTGTGCCGAAGATCAGATGCATCGTAGAGTTTAGTTGCATGTCAATTATTTTTTATGGAAGCTGTTCCTCCAGACAGGGGCACAGTATTCATCTGCGAGTACACTAGTCCGAGAGCTGGACATTGGATGGTGGTTGCTGTTGATCCCCATGTTGTTCTCCAAAGCTTATGGATAATATTATTGCGAGTTCTTAGTTTCACCGCGGTGTTTTCAGGAGCTTTTTAAAGGAAAGTGTCCTATCGAGGGTAATTCAGGGTTACTGTTGTGACTACGTAATTGGTCATCGGTGTGCACCTGAAGTTTCCTGTTAGCCATCTTTTTATTTAGGTGGAAACAGCACACTTTGGTTTTATTAGAATGTAATTTGAGTCTTCATTGATTGAAATACTCTCCCAGCTTTGTAAGGTTATCAGTCAGGATTTCTTCTGTGCTTTCAACCAGATTTTGTCTGGTTGCAATTGCCTAGTCATACGCGTATCCGAATTTCTAGACCTAGTAATAGAGATATCTGATATATACAGGCCAAACAATACTGGAGAAAGTACTAAGCTTTGAGGGAGTCTGTTGTTCAGTGTCCTTTGTGTACTTTTAGCAATTCCAATGGCAACCCGAAAGTGTCTATCGCTCAGCATGCCATTTAGAAGTCAGGCCGTCGTTCTGCATGGGAAAGCTTTTAGTAATTTATAGACTAGCCCATCTCTCCAGACGGTATCGTATGCAGCCGATAGATTTATAAATGCGACTTAAGTTTTAAGTTTTCCTTGGTAGCATGCCTCTATGTAAGTCGTAAGGGACAGAACCTGGTCGGTCGTACTTCTTTCTGGCCTAAATCCGACCTGTTTCACCGGGATATTCTGGAACAGGATTGGAACTATCCTGTTTAAGATGAGCCTTTCTAAGAGCTTGTATGCTGCGCTTAGCAAGGCTATAGGGTGGTGGTTTTCTGGCCTATCATCTGCTTTGCCTTGTTTCAGGATATCTATAATTTTTGTTTGTTAGAAGTATTTCAGTAGTTGTTCTGTTCTAATAATATCGTGTTAAACCTGCACAGCCAAGCCCTTGCAAATTCTCCGCAGTGGGTAAGGAATTATGGATAGAGAGAGAGAGAGACTTCTTGTGTGCTAAATCTTCTTTTTTCTCTATTAGCAGTCCTCTTCGTTTCGGATGTTGGCAACCATATTAGCTATCATGACTTTATTAACTGAGGCTCTGAATAACTATGTGGTGGTCACTGCAAACCAGGTTCTGAGGTTCTTTAATCAAGAGATTCTCCTTCTTTCTTCTTCTTCTTCTTCTTCTTCGTTGTGCCGTATCCGCTCAGCGAACGTTGGCTATCATCATAGCAATCAAGATCTTGTTAACAGCCGCTTGGAAGAGTTCACTAGACGTTTTGCTGTACCACTGTCAAAGGTTTTTTAACCATGATACTCTTCACCTCCCTGGTTCTCTCCTACTGTTCACCTTACCCTGGATAATGAGTTGGAGTAATGCATATTCTCATTTCGCATGATGTGTCCCGGATATTTAAGTTTTTTTAACTTTAATTGTCTTCATGAGTTCTCTGTCTACTTCCATTCTTCTTAAAACTTCATTATTTGCCAAATGGTCTGTTCAGCTTATTTTAAGGATTCGCCTGAACACCCACATTTTAAATGCTGCAATTTTCTTGCTAGCAGCTTCCGAGAGTGTCCATGCCTCTACGCCGTACAGTAATACTGAGAATACATAGCATCTAACTATTCTCATGCGCAGATGTAAACTTAAAGTATTGCTTGAGAGCACATCTTTCATTTTTAGAAAAATTGTTCTTGCCTTTTCTTTTCGTTGTTTAATCTCTTTGATGTGGTCCCATTGATTATTTACTAAGCATCCAAGGTAAGTGAGGCTTTTCGCTCTTTCCAATGCCACATCGTTCGCATACAGTCTTATAATTTTGTTGGCGTCCATACTATACTTGGTAATTACCATTTATTTTGTTTTATTGGTATTAAAGCTTATTCCATACTCATTTCCCACATCAATGACTTTATTTAGCAGTTGTAAATCCTCAAGGGAGTCAGCTATGAGGACGGTATTATCGGCATACCTTAGAGTTTTAATCAGATGTCCATTGATGTTAATTCCAATTGGCATGTCATCAAGTGCTTCACTGAAAATTTCCTTAGAGTAAATATTGAATAACAGTGGCGATAACACACACTTCCTTTCAAATGTTCACCTCTTCTGTCAGTTGCCATTTCTCTCTTACCGATGCTCTTTGTCCATAATAAAGATTTTGTATAATTCTAATATCCGCTTCATCTATGTCTGTTGATCTAAGGATGTTAATAAGTTTGTCATGTTTCACCTGATCAAAAGCCTTGTTAAAGTCTATAAAGCATGCATACACATCGGCATTGACATCTCTACATCGCTGTATTAGAATTTGAAGAGCAAAATGTGCTTCACGTGTTCCCATACCATTCCTAAATCCAAATTGCGTGTCTCCAATTTGAGCTTCCAGCTTTCTGTATATTCTTTTATGTATTATCTTCAGGAACAGTTTCAAGACGTAGCTCATAAGGCTAATTGTACGGTAGTCTTCGCATTTTGTTGAATTTCGTGTTTTAGGCAACGTAACGAATAAATATTTAGCCAATCTTGAGGTATTGTACCGGACTCATAAATTTTATTGAACAGTGTCAACAGACTCTTTAATCCAACTTCCCCAAACAGTGTCAACACTTCAGCTGGTATCTCATCATTGTTATCATGTAAGATGTTAATGTTATTTCTGCGGCCAATTCCCAGACTTATTTTTATTTTCTTGTGCATAGCAAAAGTGTCGTGTTTTTTATCCATTTCTTTAATTTCATTACATTCCTCACTAAACCATTTTTCTTTAGCCTTTTTTATCTCTTTTCGAATTTCTTTCTGATTTTCTTTATATTTTGTTTGGTCTCTGTTTTTTAATAGGCGTCTTTCTTTCATCATTTTCAGAATCTCCTGTGTCATCCTTTTTTTCTTACTTGTTTTTTCCTTTTCTTGTTTTAAATGTGTTTTCGATATTTGTGATGCTATTGTCTTTATTTCTGTCCATCTCTCTTTAACCGTTTCACCTTCTTTATATTTTAACTCACTGAATTTATTATGTAGTTGTTCTGATATGCTATCTCTTATGGAAGGGCCTTTAATCTTATTTACATCAATTTCTACTTCTTTCTTTTTTGGTCGGATAGTTTTTAGGCGAAACTCTAATGATGCTATTAAAAGACAGAACATCTGCGCCAGGATATGTTTTTACTGAATGGATTGTATTTCGGTATCTTTTGTTAATTCTAATGAAATCTATTTGATTGCGTACAATTTTCTCTGCCTTATCTGTTAGCGATTTCCACGTATACAGTCTTCTTTTAGGTAATTTAAAGAGGGTATTAGACACCATAAGTTCATTTTTCTGACAGAACTGTACAAGTCGATCTCCTCTATAATTTCTTGTTCCCAGACCAAACTCTCCCACTACATCACCATCTCTTCCTTCTCCAATTTTCGCGTTGAAGTCACATAAAACCATAATAATTTCTCCTTTTTTTATTTGACCTAATGCATGTTGTAAGCTTTGATAAAATGTTTCCACCACTTGATCATTATATTCGCTCTGTAGAGCATACACTTTTATTAGGTTCATCTGAACTGGTTTGGTATTAATCTGCAACAATGCAACCCGATCTGAAACTGGTATTAAGTTTATTAAAGCCTTTTCGATTTTAGAATCTATAATAAATCCTACCCCATTCCAATGATTTAAACTGTCTTCTCCTGAATAGTATATATGGTGTCCATCAATACTACATTTTCCGTAGTTGGGCCATCTCATCTTACTGATTCCTAAAATAGAAATATTAAGTCTCTACATTTCTTGGATGGCGTTAAGTGTCTTCCCAGCTTTGAAGAGGCTTCGAACGTTCCACGTTCCTATTTTCATGTTAGCTGGTAATCTGTCTTATGTTCTTCTTCTCAGACATGTATGACCTTTTTGATTCACAGAGATTTCTCTGGCTGAGATAGTCCTTCCCTGCTGGATCTTGGTTTCCGAGCTCCATGATCAGTAGTTTTTGTGGTATCCGTATACTTGCCATGATGACTATACGAGGAATGCTATTTTAAGCCTTTAATGAAGTAGTTTTCCGTTGCTTTCTTTATCTTTATGCCGTTGACTGCTTCCAGTTCCTCCGTCTTTAGGGGCAGTTTCCTACCCCAAGGACAAAAAAGTGCTCTACCTCCATCCGCTCCTTCACTCCCACTACTGGGGCTGTTGGCGAATGAAAGCAGCGCAAGAATCTTACCTTTGTTGGTAACGTCAAGTCGTGGTTCTTAAATATTTTGCTCATATTTCCGAACACTGCTCTGGCTTTCTCAATACGGATCTTTATCTCTTGCACGAAGTCCCATTCTTCTTCTTCTTAGTGTGCCTTATCTATCACGGACGTTGGCTATTAACATGGCAATTTTAATGAGTAAAAGTTGCAATGAAAGTGAAATTAGTACGACAGAAATTGTGGAAGCGTTGAAAAGTATAAAATTGGGTATAGCTGCTGGGTACGATAGGATAACAGTTAAAATGCTGAAGGCTGGACAAAGCGTCGCAGCTAGTCTGCTGTACCGCCTTTTTAACCTTTGTTGGAGAAGTGGTAGCGTACCAGACGTCTGGTGCAAGGCCGTTATTGTGCCGCTTTACAAGGGAAAAGGTTCGCAGCAGGACTGTAAAAACTACCAAAGTATTAGTTTACTCAGCATAGTCAGCAAACTGTATGCAAAGATATTAATTAAAGGAGTAACGAATGATACTAAGTAGATGATATGGGATGTGCAAGCAGGATTTATAAGAGAAATGAGATGTATGGATCAGGTCTTTTCATTACATAATATGGTTGAAAAATTCTTAGCTAGAAGTCATATGGTCTATTGCACTTTTATTGATTTAAAAAATGCCTATGACAGAGTGGTGAGGAGTGAATTGGGGTCGACATTGTGTATGTATGGGGTGAGCGGTAGTTTAATACGAGCGAAATAACTTTACGAGGATTCCACTGATTGCGTAAGAATAAACGGAACTTGCACGGACTGGTTTAACATTGAAAAAAGTGTGAGACAGGGATGTGTGGCTTTCCATGGCTGTTTAATTAATACATGGACGATTGTTTAAAAGATTTGAACGAGAGTGCGTATGGATGGAAAATGAATGATTTGATTGTCAAATGCCTTATTTATGCCGATGATCAAGTCATATTAGCGTTATCTAAAGAGGAGTTGCAGGCGATGATTAATTTTTTGCATGATGCCCAGAAAATCAAAGGGATGAAAATAAATGTTAGCAAAACGAAAGTAATGGTTTTTGAAAGAGAAGAATGCATGACAAATTGTAAAGTTTTGATTAAGGGAGAAAGAGTGGAACAAGTAAATGAATTTGTGTACTTGGGTTAAAAGTTTACGGGAGATGGAAAGTATGACAGTGACATTGAGCAAAGGGTGTTGGCAAAAAAACAAATAAATGGGTCACTGCATTGTTTTATGAACAGCCAGAAAAAGTCAAAAAAGGCACGTCTGTGCATAGAGGTGTGTTGGTTCCTACACTAATGTAGTGAACGTTGGGTTTGGAGGAAGAAGCATGAATATAGGATTATTGCTGCGAAGATAAGTAGTCTGAGAAGTATAGCCAGAGTGACTCGGTTGGATAAAGTAAAGAATAGTGAGATAAGAAAACGCTGTGGTGTAAAAGAAGATGTGGTTACAAAGATAGACAAAGGAATGCTTAGATGGTTTGGACACGTAGAAAGAATGAATAAAGGAAGATTGACGAAACAAATTTATAAGGCGGGTGTGAATGGACAAGTCGGTTGAGATCGACCTCGGTGAACATAACTCGATCAGATCAACATTGTTTTGAAAAAAGGCCAGGTCAAAAGTACCAACAACCGACGAGCCTGTATGAGAGCACTGATGAAAGTAGAGGAAGCAAAAGATGTGTGTTAAAACCGTAGCAAGTAAAAGGAAGTGGTGTCTGCCTACCCGTACGGGAAAAAGGCGTGACTATATGTATGTATGTAATGTCAAGTCCGTAATTGGTGCTACTCATCGTAACTCTATCTACCAAAAACTGCAAACCTTCCGTGTTATCAGCGAACAAGACAGTGTTATCTTCATATCGAATGTTATTTAACCACACTATGTGCGCAGCTATTTTTTTCGGGTGGATCTTGGGGGTCAAGCGTGACGTTGATTTGCCTTTTCCTAGGGACCACGCCTCTCGACTATATTTTTTAAAGTCTAGTGATTTGACTGTATTGATCTTTTCTTTTCTGGCCTCATCTAAGCTCCCGAGGAGCTTATCTGCAATGTGTTTATCGCCACTTTCTAGGAATTACTGGTGAAGATTTTCGCTGTCCTCACTCCATCCCGATATATATTTTCTGCGGTATCCACTACGTATATGCTTTTTCGCTGTTGAAATCACTGCAGCTGTAAATATATACCTAAAATAAATATTTAATAGGTTATAAAAAAATATAATGGTAAATTTTTGTCTTGCAAACAGTCAAATTTAAAAAAACCAAATACCGTTGAAATAATTTTTAATATAATATAATTATAAAAAATAAATAATAAAAGAATAACATACTTTAATATTTTATTATATAATAATGTCATAGTAAAACAATACAATTATGAAATTATTTATTTATTTATTAACGCAATAATGTAACCATATAATAACCTTATAATAATATTGTAATAAAGTAACTACACGAGTACACTATTTTTAACCTATTTTTTTTTAAATTACTTCTAGTGCGCGAGTTTATTAAAAATTTACACGTGTGTAATGACTTATCTCATTCGCTTATAATACAAATGTACTATAAAAGAATATGTTGCAAAAAAAAATTTTAAATATTGATATCAAAAATTCAAATTTGAAAGAAAAAAATAATACTTATTTTAAAAGATATAAATATATCTATGTTGTTATTTGTTTTTAACCATAAAATTATTTAAATATATAGATAATTAGATATAATTCTAATAAGGGGCTTTTTGTAAGTAAGAACTTCGACCTGATGAGATCTATTGTGCCCCCGTATGGTTGCCCAGCCTCAGTTATTTTACCAACTTCCAGAAGCTGCTAATGTAGCTATCTGTCTTAGTTTTTGTATTGTCTTAGCACAGGAACCCAGGCTTTGCAAATCTTTCGCAGTGGCATAGGACGTGTTTCGTCGTCTCTTCTTCTTTAAGACAAACGGGATTTACTGTTTTTAGCCCCTCCTAATCTACAAAGGTGTTTGCGGGGTTTATACCAGTGTGCCGGTATTTATGTTTGATATGTCTTCCAGGGGCTTTTTGCAATCCATCACGTTTCCTGAGTGATAACCAGAGAGGCTAATGCCTTTAGAACATCTTGGCTTTTGGAGCAAATTACAGTTCAACCCAGACTGATCTCCATCCTTTTTTTCTTTGATTATCTGTACACACCTGCTCCGCTACCACAAGACATTTTGGAATCATTTGTGTGCCAAATTAAGAGAGCAAACACTGAAATCCGGTTTTTCATATTTCGACTGCTTAAATGGTTCCCTTTAGTTTCCGCTTTAATAACCCATACCCAGAAATTATTAAATTAAATAGAGGGTGTAACAAAAAGTGGGTCACAAATAAAACCACATAAACTGGAAAACAAAGTCTATTGAACATAACCTAATTAAAAAAAATTGACTTTTAGAGAGAGGGCTGAAGGGTAAGAATGTTTTAAAAGTACTGTGTTACTGTGTACAAAAATTATTGAATTTTTATTTACAAAAAGTTTGAAGTGTGGTTAGGGAGAAATCAGAACCTCCATAACATTCTTGTGCAATAATGGTTTTTAATATTTTTTGCATCGAATGCCATTTACTTATTTTTATTATAAACTGTCAAACAGTATTTGAATCATAAAAATGTCAGAGTCAGAGTTTCGTATTTACTTCAGAGGCCTAGGCATCAGTGATTTGTGTATCAGATGTGGCAAAAACAACCATGCAACGTTAGTGTGCAGAATCGCTCTCCAGAAACATAAATGTACCCTATGTCATAAGCAAGGGCACATATCAAATGTATGTATTTCTACATTAATAAAAAATAATAATGCTTCGTTATTTCCCAGCCAGTCTAGAGACTTATCAAATATATATGATTTTAAACACTTCTGATCAACACATGACCATACTGATCTCAACAAGATAGAAGTAATTAAGGTTTTTACTACTAACCAATCTACCAGAACATATTAAATTGAAATTTTCATTGCCAAAGTGAACTCTGGATTCTGTTACACACTACTGCCTCGCAACCAGTTTAAATACTTTAATAAAGTCTCAGCTTAAACCATCTACTGTGAAAATTAAAACATATGGTGCAGGAATCATAACACCCTTGGGAGTTGTGACTGTACCAGTTAAATACAATGGTATAACGTCTACTGAATAATTATTTATTGTCCCTAAATATTTTCCTTTACTTGGTATCTTCGCCATCTAAACATTAATCTTTAAGAAATTGACAAAATTAACCAACCTGCCAAATTCAGCACGCCATCTGTACAGGTAAAATTAATTGATTTGAATTTGAAAAAATGTCAGTTGGAACGATTCTAGGTGTCAAATACTCGTTACAATTAAAAAGCAACGCCAAACCTCTATTTATCAAAACACGTACTATTTTCTTTGCCATAAAAAACAAGGTCGAACAAGAATTTTTTACGCTGGAAAATAATGAAATCATTTCTCTTATTGACAAAAGTGATTGGGGTTCACCTATCGTAGCTGTGCCTTAACCAGATGGAAACATCAGACTGTGCTTCGACTACAAAGTTGCTGTGAAAAAACAGCTTACTGACGTACATTATCCTATTAATCGGATTGACCAATTGGTGAATAATCTTAGAAACTTCAGATACTTTTGTAAACTAGACCTGTATAAGGCGTATCTCCATATAAAAGTTTACGAAATAAGTGCACTGATACAAACAATTTCAACACAAAAAGGCATATTCAAAATAAACCATCTAAGCTTTGGAATTAAATCAGCCCCAAGTGAATTCCACAAAATACTCAAATTTTTTGGTATACTAAATTTTTAAGGCAGATTCATTCCTCACGTCTCCGAATTCAAAGCTTCGTTACACGATGCAATTAGTAATCACTTCTAAAAGGGTCTCAATCAATTATTTGGACACCTGAACTAAAAGAAGCTTTTCAAAATTGCAAAAATCGCATTTCTTTTGCTTCACTCCTTGTTCAGCCTCGTATTGGCGCACCACTTGGATTTTTCACAGATGCTTCAAATAATTTTGTTGGTGCTTGTTTACAGTAGCTTGTTGGTTATGTTTGGCAATCTCTCCAAAAAAATATCTACCAAAGAAAGTTCTTAGCCTGCTTATTATTAAGAACTTCTAGATATTTATACAGCGATTCAGCAATTTTGCCATTTTTTAGAAGGACATTCTTTAACGATTTACACAGTCTACAAACCTTTGATTTATGCTTTTTAACAAAAACGTGATAAACTTCCACCAGTCCAGTTTAATCAACTTTTATTTATTTCGAAATTTTCGTCAGACATTTAACATATCAAGGGTTTTGACAATATCGTAGTTAATAGTAAGTATTTCACGAATTGAAAGTATTTCTGGAGTACTTGACTACATCTCATGAAAATGATGACGAACTCAACGGGATAATTAAAAAAAATTCTTTCACATTAAACGTGTGTTAATTCCTGGAACTTTACTTACTCACCTACTTTACGTGTCCGGATCAGACCTTTATCATCTGGTTATTAGCGGCGATTATCGCCTTGTCGTTTGACAAAATTAAGTCCTGCTGCGGGCAGGTTTTCTTTATCTCTGGGCAGGTCAGAAGGTGCAGAGTGTCCTGCACTGTGCCACAGCTACATAGAGCGGTCTCTCCATCCCTCAGCATGCCCTATTTCTCCATATTAGCTCGGCATCTTGAAACGGCAGATCACAACCTGTTGAGGGTCCTCCATTCGCCCTATGGGAGGTCGTGTCCAGTCGCCAGTCTTTTTTTTGCTTCTATAAGAGCATTATGGGCTTCAGCTTTCCATTTTCTGATCCCTTTCTCTTTCTGTGAGCTTCCAAGGGCAGTCGTGCGTTTCAGAAAACTATGGCAGGATCTGAGTCGCTGCCCAGCTGGATGGCATCCATATAGTTTGGGTCCATTTTTTGTTTTAAGGTCGATAAATGCGATTTCGGTGATTTTTTTTTACTCGTAGCCGACCTCTATGTGTTGTGTTAGGTTTAGGTTTTGTCTATAACAGGATTTTCATGCATGCATGCATTTAAACAATTTAAGAGCATAGCACATCGGTGAGACCGGTCTAAAGTTCTTGGGGTTGTTTGGTTCTTTTCCAGGCTTGAGCAGTGCGACAACACGTGCTTATCTCCAGTATTTGGGGATGATAGTGGTAGTTATACAGTTATTCATAAGGTTAAGCAGCTATTGGAGTACGACCTCTCCGAAATTTTTTATTTGTTTCGTTCCCAGGTCATCTACCGGTTGACTTTCATGTTGCTAATAGTTGGATCAACCAACTTTACTTACTGTGTTTTGTGATACGTCAACAGGAAAATCAAGATCCTTTGTTACATATTCTTCCCGGCGTTAAACAAGCGCCAATGCTTCCCTCAAGTTAATTAGCGACCGTTTTGTTTGACCTTCCATAAATAAAGATTGTTAAAATTGGTTTTATGCTTGTAATAAATGCCAACGATCAAAAATTTCCCCTTATGTTTATGCTTATCTTGGAACTTTTAAAACTCCGACACAAAGATTTTTACACAATCACATCGATCCGATTGGTCCACTTTTACCTGCACATTTTTTTCGACACTGCTTGACTGTCATCGATCATTTTACTAGATGGTCCGAGGTATATTCCTTACATTGCATTTCTGCAGAATCAGTCACGCACTTTTGAATTGTTGGATTTTTCGTTTAAGTTTTCTTTAAATTATCACCTCAGATCGTGGAGATCATCTCACTTTTCATCTTTTCAAAATTTTTACAAAACTCTTTGGTATTCAAGATTTCCTCACTACAAGCTGGTGTAAAAATCAACTCAATAGGGACACTGGTATAATTCAAGAATATGGCTGCCAAATGAATTTTCATAAAACTTTCATAGGTCATTAAAACACACTATAAAATGAATATCCGGATAGAAATGTTTGCGCGGAAACTAGTCCAGTCAAATAAGACTTTAAAGGTTACTAAAATTCTCATAGAGCTAAAAATTGGTATGAATGTTAAGAATACTATTATAAACGAATTGTAAAAAGTCCCTATTAATCCCTCTTGTGCAAAAAATTTTATTGATGGTAAAAGTTTGCAAAAATGGGTTTTTCGTGTTTTCCAGCTAAATGGTGAGTTTTACAGCAAAAATAGTTCAGTCAAAAATTTTAGATCATCCGATTCTCTACAAAAAATGTATTTACACTTTTTTTCATAAGTATTGCCATTTCCGTGATATAGCGGTTGAAAGAATTAAAAAAAATATTTTATTCGTAATATGCACACATTGCACACGTTTCCACACCACCTATGAGGTAGTGTGCTTGGCGCTTTTTTTTAACGTGGTTTCCCCGGTAGGCCTATTCCACGATCTATTGTGATCCTATTGAATTCAAATTGAGTATTGAAAATGATGAAAGCTGTGTAAATTATGTAATATATAAATGAAAAAATAATTCATAATAATCCAATGGAATTTCCAGTGTACTGTCTTCGTTTTCTTTTTCTTCTATTTCTTCATCTTCTTTTTCTTCAAATTCCTGGATACAAATATGTTTTAAAAGTGATGCATCATATGTCTCATCACTGATATCGTAATTATCCTCATCTAGTATCGATTCAACATTGGAGCACGACTGTCCTTGACAATTGGTACATGCTAAAGAACAAAACAGTTCAACCTTTTTACAGCCGCATTTAGCATTGTAACCTTTTTTGCAATTGCAAAAGATTGTGTCAAGGAGTTTCTCTGGTGCAGGTGGGAGTAACGTAATTGGTTCCAATGCATTGTCAACTAACTTCCAACCCCAGTCTTCTGGATTCATTTTATTACCAAGCCACACTTGAACTTGATAATATACCCAAAATAGATGTTGTTGAGCAGCAGCAGAGGTTGGGGGAAGACAAGCTAATTGCACTTGTTTTTTATTATACATTTTTTTTTGCAAATGATAAGTATCGGAGTTTATCCAAGCAGGTAACTTTTTTTGGAGTTCCGTACATAGAAAGAAGAAAGCGAATTCCATTAGTGATTATAACTTCTGGAGTAGAGTTACTATCTTTAAAAACTTCAGCACAATTAATTAAATTTTGTTTCTCGAACAATTTCAAAACCGTTGTTTTGCCCCTCTTGAAAAATGCTGATGTTGTATCGCAGCCAGTTATTGCGTGTAGAAAAAGTATATGATTTTGGCATTTTGGAAAAGCACAGAAACTTTTTGATGAATATATTTCCGATTGCTGCTGAGTCTTTACCGGCTTAAAAAAATAAATATTTTTTTCTGGTGGAGTTCGAGCAGTAAGTAAAGTAATACTAATAAATCGACATCTTCTATTCACCAACAACAATAGTTGTATTTGTTGAGTTGAATTGTTCTATTGCTGTTTCAATGATCAGAACATTAGCATCATTTTCAGCTTGTTTTACAAAAATATTTTCAGTAGTAAATTTTTCTTTTAACATTAAAATAAACCGAGACTTGTTGTGGGTATTTGCAAGAAATTTCTGTTTGCTTGTGGGAACTGTCATAAATTCATCAAAAATAACATCAGAAGATGAAGATGTTGTTGTAGCTCGACGTCGTTGTTCTGCGGCTTTAGTATTTTTACTACAATCGGTGTAACCATCAAATACTACAGTCACTTTATGGCCAAAATGTCTACGTACATACTGAACATATTTGTCTAAAATATTATGAAAAGTTTCTTCGTGGTCCCAGACAACTCGTGTAACAGAAATCCCCCGTCGATGATGAACTTAGAATTTATATTGTCAATATCTAATATTACTGTTTGAAAACAATCGTAAATGGCTGACTTTTTTGTTTTACGCATTCCAATATCATCAAACATTGACAACGGGTAGGGAGCCAATTCATATTCGAAATATTTTTCAATTTTATCTTCCAAAGCAGTCGTAATACTCATGCGTTGAAATAATAATACAGGGTCAAAAGGAATCTTCTTATTGTGAACTTTGACAGTGCTACTCATAGCTAGAAGAGGGACTACTTAATCAGCACGTTTGAATTTAATGTTATCAAACGTCAATCCTGTTATTTTTGACATGCAAGCAATCCCAACTTCACGAGCTTTATGACAATTAATTTTGTCATCACCAACAATTCCACTGGCAATAGATACAATTCTGTTGACTTCTGGAAAAGGATCATGTAAAGAAAACCACTCTAGGAGGCTTTGTATGTCTTGAGAATCTTTCTTCATTCGAGAATCACTTGCATCAACGTGCTGATCTGTTGTATCCATTCTAACATTAGCGAAATCTTCCAATCCTTCACTAATAGCATTCATTGCATGCATACCATATAACATTTACTTATGACACTCTCTTTCGTACTTCTTCCTCGAGAAAGACCTCCATCTGTCTTCATTGCTTTTTTCATTGACTGCTCGATCACCATGTCTGTTGAAATTCCACAACTCAATTTATCTGAACGTCTAATCGTGAAATATCCTCCTGTAAAACGTTGGTAAACATCAGGATCCATACAGTTTTTTAATTGTGGCATATCTTGTAGATACGTGAAAGTAAGGAAGCATTTCTTTAACGCTGTCCAAATGAGCTTGCCAATCTCCCATACGTTCAGCTCTTATAAACTCCTTTGCAATCGACACCATATCAAAATATTGAATCCATAATTTTGCGGTAGGTCCTCGTTTTTCATAATCTTTTAGTTTTTCATTAAACTGATTCAGTAATGCTCCAGATGTTTCATTATCATGTTCAACATCATTATATGAAATAGTATTATCTATTACATTTTTCGCAGTTATCATCAGATTTTTATCAATGGCGTCATCAATATCAAGTTTTTTAAATATTATTATTGTTAAAGCTAACTGAAGTAATGTATGAGCTCGAATAGCTCTCGCGTATGCATGACCGTTGAGCATTTTATCTAATGACCCAGGTGCATAAATCAAAGAAAGTATTTCTTTTATGCTTCCTTGCATGATGTAACCAATCGCTCCAAGAAATGACATAATTAAATGAAATCCTCCTAGCCTGATTATGATTTTCAATAATTCAGACCCTTCAGGTGCAGCTAAGACGATTTCTCGAGCTTTTGTATACATAGGCTGATCAAAAGTAACAATGCATACATCATGACCATAACGTTTTGCATTTTCTGAAGCACAAAGTAAAGTGGTGTATATGGTATTGTAATTACTAGCTGGTTAATGAATAAATGGTAAAAATGAAATTTTCGATGTTGAAAAATTCATAATATTACTTGTTAAATGTTCAATAAAACGATTCCAACCGGGAATTGATAGATTTCTCCATTTGCCATAGAACCATATCACGTCGAATTTTTTGAGTAAAGATACTCTTACTCCACTTCCATAATCAAAATCTCGGACATTTATTTTACTGTAACCTACTACACCATTATTTTCCTTAGCTGATGGGACTACTTTTATTCGTTTTATAGGCTCTTCTAGTACAACTGAAGTTTTTGGAGTAACAATTTGAATAATACCCATAATGTGAAGCGTGTTTTGACCGTCTAGCGTATTTACATTTATATCAGCATTATCTGCTACATATTGAATAAATGTGCCAGTTTCAGGTGAGAAAATATGAGGTGGACGATGAAAAACTGCTGCTGCCTCGTACATCATCGTATCATTATAAGATGCGCACAAACCAAAAGATGAAAAAATTTGTATAAGCCGTTTCGATCCAAATCGCCGATGAAAAAAAACGGAGAGACCCAATTGTAATTTGGACTTGAAAGACCTAGGGCGAACAGCACTCATAATACTATGGCTAATATTCGTGCATACTAATTGTAAATGTTCTAAATTGAAGCGTTTATTTTTTAAAATAACCTTCTCCAAGAAGTGAGTCAGTGACTTTGGAATGCCTGTATTAATATCTTCAAACATACGACCTGGTGGAGGATAATTAGAATTATCTAATACTGCACATTGAATATCCTCTCGAATAATTGCTGCTGCAGCTTCTAAGATGCGAAATCGCTCTTCTTTTTTATCTCTTTTTTTTTCGTACCAAGCTTGATTTAAAATATCATGGTGACTATCAATAAAACATACGAATGTTAATGATCCTGATTTTTCTGTAATAATAATTTTATCACCATACTCCAACTTCAATCGCATTTTAATGGTTCTATTATCTATTGTTGATTTTTTACAAATACTTTTCAATTCGTCTAATGTGAATTGACAATCATCGTTATTTTCAATATACTTAAATATTTCTTTCATCGCAATATTTGTAGCTTCATATTGAGGACGACCGACTTTACCCCCAGTGGTCGGTTTCAAAAAAGAATTGTAGCAATCGTTATGATACCCTCGGCAGCGACTAAATCATATTCAAATTCAATTCGAGCAGCAACAGCTTTGGCTACATCATCACAACGAGTTTTAGCTATAGTTAGAATACTGTATTTGAACGAAAGTGTAGTCACTTTAAAAATCTTACGTCGGTACTGCAGTGCTTTTTTCTTCTCCAACTCTTCATTTAATTCATTGCCGCAAAATAAACAACACTGATTAAAGCAAAATGTAGTTTCACGTACTCGTGTTCTAGTACGAGGAGGACTTATTTTTGATGAACCAGCTTCTTCTTGGCGCCGTCTTTTCACGGCATCAATGCTACTTTTTCGAGTATAATTTTTTCGACACTGCACATGAATTTTTACAGATGTCTGGTCTTTCAGGTACTCCGAAAACTCATCACCTCTTTCAATACTTGCACCAATTAATGCTTTCATGCCGCGATCAACAGTAACAACTCCACTTTCAGTCAAAGGTTGACTACAAATATAGCAGAATTGCGAAATTTTTTTTTTAAAAAACAGTAAAATGCACAAACTTTGTTACAAAATATAAACGATAGCCACGAGTTGTCACTACGAAGGAATGCTTACGACTAACAGTATTTTGTTGAGAATGAGACCATTAAAACGGAGCAGGTATACGAGTATCGCCACGTTGACAATTGAATGGAAGACAGATGTTACTCAAGGCCATGCGACTAAATAAAAATAGGGGCGGAGTTTTTGACGTTCATTTATATTCTAAAAATTTTATAATTTGTATGTATAAGACATAGGGACTCATATGTTTATTCGTATAACGGTTCAAAAATGTATATAAAAGTCCATTAACGTGCATATTACGAATAAAATATTTTTTTCAATTCTTTCAACCGCTATATCACGGAAATGGCAATACTTATGAAAAAAAGTGTAACTACATTTTTTGTAGAGAATCGGATGATCTACAATTTTTAACCAAACTATTTTTGTTGTAAAACTCACCGTTTAGCTGGAAAACGCGAAAAACTCATTTTTGCAAACTTTTACCATTAATAAAATTTTTTGCACAGGGGGGATTAATGGGGACTTTTTAAAATTTGTTTATAATACTATTTTAAACATTCATACCAATTTTTAGCTCTATGGGAATTTTTGTAACCTTACTTCTATTTTAAGGACTAATTTGACTGGACTAAACGTTTTAAAAGTACTTTCTAAAAAAAAAATGTGTAAAAAATTCATCATGGAGGCTATTTCAAGGTTAATTTTTATAACAAGTTTTTACCTTGATCAAACACTTAAAATTCCTCGTACTTTTTGGCAACACAATTTACACATTATAATTCACCTATTTCTCAAATTTTTTGTAATTTTTTAGCGAAATAAGTATCAATAATTCCAAAGAAATTGATCATTGTTATTGATACATAAACTATTAACCTGTCCGACATATGTGTGTTTTAATGACCTATAAAAGTTTTATGAAAATTCATTTGGCAGCCATATTCTTAAATTTTTCCGGGACACGTTAAAGCAAAAAGCTCTTTATAATTTCAAGAAACTTTTACAATAATTTGAGGATATATTTTTTTTGACGTTTATTAACAAGTCAATTATTCAACGGAATTTTTAACTTTTGTAAAGAGTAACATGTCAAAAAAACAATATTCTAAAACAGATAAATTTGATCTGTAATCTGTACAGCTGGCATCCTTCTTTTGACTGCTTAGTCCAACGTTTACATCGTCAATTAAAAGCTGCAATCATAGTTCATTTCGATATCAGCTGGGTTTCACGCATTACTTCTCGTACTTTTCGAAATTCATTCAGCTTTCAAAGAAGACATTAGGCCACTCCAGCGATGATGGTATTTAAAAAACTCTTTTTCTACCTTTTAAACTGCTCTCTTTAAATCCTGAGAACCAGAATCTTGACGATCCGAAAAGTTTTTTTTTCTTTCCACCTTACGAGAAATAGTGTTACGTTTAAGTCCCACTCCAACATCAAGGCTGTAAACCTGGAGTTTTTAAAGAGCTGAAAATTTGCATTCACGCATTATTGAAAGAGGGACCGATTCTCAAAGCACTTCAGCCACCATACACTGGACATCGCGAAATTCTCAATTGTGATGAGAAAACGGTAACTTTAAAGATTCGTGATAAATCGACAAAAGTGTCCATTGATTGAATAAAACCAGCTTTCATTCTTCAAGATGAAATATCTACAATAGTATTTTATTTTTGACATCTTTTAGTTTATCAGTTATATTTAATATTTGTCAAATTTAGTCGTATTTATATGAATAAATTATTTACATAAATAAAATTACAATAATTTCGATAAAATGCTTTATAAGACCTTTATCTGCGTTTATATATAAGTATTATCTTTTAAATATCTCAAAACTATGATTTAGTGCTTGGTTCTTGTTTAATAAGCATAATCCAAAGTTATCTTTAATATAGAATATCAACCTTAATTTCCTATAGGTGTATATATAGGTTAAACAGTGATATTTTTACTGAACAAGACTTTTTGCCACTCAGGGGAACCTTAACCCCTAGAGGGCGCGTTCTCAGGTGGCGGATAGGGAAATTCCCGCCAAGCCTAGCTTGAAGGGTGAGATGAAATAAAATAACCCCCACGGACCAAAATAAAGGTTAAGCGTATGGTTAACTACCCTGCATCGGAAAACAAACAACAGTTATGAAAACTTCGAAAGCGCCTCGGAACCTGACGGATTACACAGGAAAACGACAAAGGCATCAAAAAAGGAATATGAGTATCGGTACGTGGAATATTCTCATCTGGCACCGAACAGGAGCATCCACTCACGCCGTAAGTTAAATGGAAAAATTAGGAATTGACATCACAGCAGTCCAAGAAATCAGATGGCTCGACAGAGCTTAGAATTAGCAAGTCACACAGCGGAAACCAAAACGGAAAACATGAATTTGGGACAGGGTTTGTAGTTTTAAAAAAGATTTTAATAGCGTAATAGGCTTTAACGCAGTAAGTGAACGCATTTGCGGCATCCGACTAAAGGGACCATTGTACAACTATTCTATTATATCAGTTCATGCTCTTACGGATTTAGACATCAAAGAAGAATTCTCAGATCAGCAATTATGCAAATATCTAAACAAGACATTGCATTAAAGTCCCTACAGAGTAGGGAAGAGAGTGAATGTACAAATCAACCATAGGCATACACAACATAAACAACACCAGTAATGACAATGGTATTAGGCTCATCCAACTAGCGGCTAGCAATAACTTGCTAGTCAAGTCTACAATGTTTTAACACAAGGATATTCACAAACAGACTTGGATATTAAATGATGGTATCACAAGGAATCAGATAGACCACATTTTAGTACTGTGTCCTGAATGCCAAGTAGAAGGTTTTTTTTTTTTTTATGAAAATAGTCGCAAAAAGGGTAGACCTATCGTGTGGGCCACGGACGGCCCGCACTGCGACTATTAGAAGGGGAAGGGATTATAGAAAGAAAATGATTGTGGACACGCTTTTTAAAAAGTTGTAGGTCATAGTTCTCTGGAAAAACTGATTTTGGAAGCTTATTTCATTCCGTAGCAGCCCTGTAAAAGAAGGATTCTTGATGAAGATTGGTCCTTGTAGTGTCAAACTTACGAGTAAATGTGTGAGACTGATCAGCGTGCCGAGTTCTTCGGCCGAATGTGGCCAATGGTGATACAAGAGTTTTTATTTCTCTGGAGCATCTGCCATGGAAATATCTGTAGAGCAATGACTGGTCTGCAATCCTTCTTCTATGTTCTAGAGGGTGAAGGGTATCTGTGAGAGTTGAGCTGTTTATCAAGCGAATGGCTCTTTTCTGAATGGAATCTAGAAGACGAAGAGAATGCCTTGGTGCTGAACCCCAAATGTGCGAGCAATACTCCAGTAGAGGTCGGATTTGAGCCTTGTACGTCGTCAACAGTTGATCAGAAGTAAAAAACTTTCTGGCTTTCCACAGAAAACCTAGCCTCTGGTTTGCCGACTTTGCGATGTTAGCAACATGGTCATGCCAAGACATATTATTGGACACCGTGACTCACAAAATCGAGATGGAGGGACTTGGTTTAAGGGTATTTCCGGACATTGTGATGGGATGATTTGAGGAATTCACTTCTTGGAAAACGTGGCATTTTGTGTTTTTTGGGCGTTAAACTGAACAAGATTGTTGGTTCCCCACTCGACGATTGCTTTAAGATCTCTATTGATGGAATCAACCTGTTCCTGCCCGAGTCTATTTGTATCATTCACCGAAAGTGATCTTCCTCTCAAATTAAATCTAATATCCTTTAAATAATTTAAGTGACTTTTTGTTCTTTAGTATATTGCCTAAAAATAAATATAGCGCGTCCATAAAGTAATGCATAAATTCATTATTAGCTAAATAAAATCCAGAAACAGGTCGATTTTTAATTTTAATTTACTATTTTGAAAAGAATAATCTATCATACCTTTAAGTTATGACGTTAAACTAATATTTTGATAAAACACACCCCTTTTTTCCAATTTTTGGATTTTCCTTGATGAGCTGATTCCAAAAATGTATCACAAGTTGATTTAAATTGGTACAGGGTGGACAAAATGCAAAAGTTTTTTATGACAATGTATTATTTACAAATGAATTAATTAATCCTAAACGTTCTGCAGTTCCTTTCCTTAAATAACGCCATAAAAGGAAGTCTTATGGGTAACATCGGATGATCCAGCGGGCCATTCTATTGTTCCCATTCTTCCGATTCATCGATCTGGAAATGTTCTGTTTAAAAACTGACTCACAGCTTTAGCGGAATTTGGTATACGCCATTCCTTTTCTAAAAATATTTGATACTGAAGACTTTCCAATTTTTAAATCACTAGATAATCCCCGCACTGTACAGTGTGGATCGTCTGCTGCCGACCAGATTACATCTTGTTAAATATTTGCATTAAGTGTTCGTCCATTTTCTTTTTATTCTGCTTACCGTAAATTAAAAAAAAACGTTAACGATCTGGTTGCATTTTATAAAATAATGTGCATACCTCTTGTAAAATTTTAATTTTCTTACTTTCAGTTAAAGGTATTTTAACAAAACAGTTTCTTAAATACAAGAAGATAAATAAGTATAACAATACGAAATTGTACTTGAATATTTATGACAGTTTTTAACGTTAAATTAAAAAAAAAATGGCAAGAAATAATTTTAAACTTTTTCTGTTTAGTCGAGCAGCTGTGATTATTTTTTATGAAATTGGATAGATACAATGTTAAAATAACAAACAACTTTTGCATTTTTGTCCACTCTGTATCAATTAAGATCAAATTGTAATGCATTTTTGGAATCTACTCCTGCTACATTTCTTCAACCTGTGAAATAAATGGGACTTACCTAGATAGACTCCAACGCAGTATACTCGTATGTGGCAGTTCAATGGGCCGTATAGTAGACGGAGACTTTAACGCCACTTCATCGGTGTGGGACGGATTGGTCAACGATGGAAGAGGTAATATTGTACTGGTTTGGATGGCAGGCAATAATTTAATTATCCAAAATCAGAGCAACGAGCCCACATTTAGAAGAAACAGCAGTACTTCAATCAATAATATCACAATGACGTCTGAAAATATCTTGTCGCAAATTTCAAATTAAAAAGTATTGGAAAAAGAGAGCTTAAACGACCACATGTTAATATATTACGATCTAAGCAATACTACAAAAGAATCCCCTAAAAGGAATAAAGAGCCAAGCAAGGGATGGAAGATAGCAAACATCAAAAACTTTAGCAAAAAATTTACGAATGAAATAAAAACAAGGAAAGGAAACTAAAGAGAAATAACTGCGACAGAGATCGTAGTGAATTGCACAGAAGCCTGCAACAAATCCTTACAAAAAAACGAAAAAACGAAATGATCGCGAAATTGCGTAAGCTGTGCCTAAAACACAAGAAAATTTTGGTTCGAGGAAACCGAAGCACTGAAAAGGAAGTTTACGGTACTAACTATAAATATTAAAAAAAAGCTCAAGCTTACCATCAAAAATTCATAAAGAAATACCTGGAACAGAATAAGAGATGAATTGGACATTGACATTTGGACTATAGGCTACAAAATGGTGATGAATCATATGAATCTGTTCCTAAAAATTAAACTGACTGACGTAAAACAGCTTGAAATCCCAAGAGGGTTTTTCCCAACTTCAAATGACAATTACACGGAAGAAACTACGAAATTGACGCCTGAACTAACCTTTACAACACTGAGCCATACCGAGCTTAACACATTTACAAGTTGTCCTAAAGCTAAGAAGGTTTCAAGACTGGACTAAACTCCTCCAGAAATAGTAAAATCCGCAGCTGCGGTAGAACCAGACGCTATTCTAGTAGCCTGTAACAACCTGCTGAAACAAGGGGTATTTCCCAGTTTTTGGGAAAGGGCCCAGCTCATTCTGATCCAATAGAGTACAATTGGTAATTATAGACCAATATGTCATTATGTCAATACGTCAACGATACATCTACCAATAATACTATGATTAAAATCCTTAACGTGGTTGACTGCATTAGGGAAAAAGCTTTCAATAACCGAGAACTGTGTATAATGGCCACACTCGACAACCGAAATACTTTCAACTCTGCCCCATGGAGCATATAAGCTTCTCAGACTATCTTTGTCCCATCCTGTGTGCTATTTTTCAAACAGAACAGAATTGGTAGCGGACTACCAAGGCAAATGGAGTGCGGAGTGCCTTAGGGGTCGATTCTGGGACCTCTATTATGAAATATATTTTATATTTTCGTGTTAACAATGTAAATTCCCGCATGATTCATTCTAACAGGGTGTGCCGATGACACAACTTTAATCTGCAAAAACAAAAGTTGAGCCCATCAATAACGGTAAAGGGTTTTAAAAAAAGTCAAAAACCAAATTTTTAAAAAATAACACAAAATGATAACATTTTATTTCTGTAAGAGGATGCGTAGATATTTAGCGCTTATAATGTTTGTAATTAAGAGTTTGATGATACGTGGTTAAATTTCATTAGTCAATTCATTCAATGCTTATTAGAAATCAAAAAATTAAATGACCCATCTTGGTTAAGTGCTCAAGAATATTGTCTTTTGTAAAATTTTTAATGATGGAGCCAAAAGAATTTTATTTTTAACTGCGTAACTCTCATACACCACAGTGCACCTGTGCAAATGCTTCGTTGTATAACAATAAAGTATATTAAGACTAATAATTAGACTATACAAGCTCTTTTGATTATAACGAAAAAATTAAATCTGGATAATTAAAAAAACATAATTTTACATGACTTTTTAAAGAATGCTATGGTCTTTGCATAAAAAAGTGTTTCAGAACTTTTATAATAATAAACTTTTGTTTGTTTGATATACTTTTATTCAAAATGACAATTCAGGTCTACAAAAACATGTTATTAACGATATATAAGAGGTTATAATTAAGATCTTTGACTTGCTTATGTTACTGAAAAAAGCAAAAATAATGCAAATTTTAAGTTTTTTTTTACAATAATTAACTTTTATCAGACCTAGACTTTTATCTAACCATTTAAATAATTTGCACTTGCATTTAGATTGCATTAAATTATCATAACAATAAATTTTTTTTTAAAACCGTTAAATTATCGATCAAGGTCAATTTGTTATGGTTGATATCCAATAAAAAAACAGATTCATCTTCAAGGCGTACCGGCTTATTACCAAACAAACATGAAACGCAAAGTACCAGCCAACACATACATTTTTTTAGTACAAGGTGATACCAGACTTACGATTAGTAGACCTTTAAGGTAAACGTTTGTTTAGAACATATTTGACCTAGATTAAAAATAGATATTTGGTTTTAAAATATCTATGATAAATCTATTACACTTAAGATCAAGTAGGTAATTGATATAGATATACAATAAATTGTGCAAAAACATATTAAATACTAGGCAAAAGCACTTAAAAAAATACTAATGGACTTTATACTGGGCCTAAAATAGTTTTAATATTTTTAAATGTAACGTTCGCCAGTATTTATTATTATAGTTGCAAAACATAATAAAAATAAAATCAATAAATGCAATAAATTACCTATAACGTATTATCAACCGGATATAACGACTTATGAAGTTAGTTAAAACAAGGGAAAGTTCCCGATCTTAACCCATTTACTGCCATGGTTGCGATAACATTAAAAATAACATTTTTTTTAATGAATGAAAAAAAAATGTTTGATGTTATTTCAGTGGTATCTAATAAAACAATACTTGAAAATACAGAAATTAATCTTTTGGATACATGAATATATTTGAATTTTTTATGCCTGGTAATCATTCACTGCGGAATTTCTACTAGAAAACCTGATAATCATAAATATTTATTATATAATCATCGGTTTACTATTTTTATTATCCATGATGAGATTCATGTAGAATAATATTCCTAAAAAGATAATCACATGATACATAAGAATGAAATTATTAAGAAATATTTTTTTGAGCTGTATAAATATGAGGTTGCGAAAACGCAACATTAGAAGAAACAGTGTAATTATGTTAGTCTAAAAAACTTTCCTGTCAGAACTTGTATTTTCACGTCTGGCGAATTTTACTATTATTCCTATGGAGTAGAGCCGTTTCATTCTCATTCACGCAGTGCCACAGGAAGGTTGTGGACGTTATAGTGTGCATCAGAATATCGTCGTGGGAACTGGAAAGTTATCAATCAATGGTGAGTAGTTTTTTTCTGACAACGTGTGGGCTGTGAATATTCATAACAATTTTTGCGAAGTAAAATAAACAATAACGACTCGAAAAGACCATTGATTCTCAGAGAATTAAAAAAAATTGTTGAAGATTTGGATTTGGATGAGGAAAATGCAATTGATATTTGTTATATACCACCCGATGTAGATAATCGTACGGATGAAGGGAACATCGACGATGATGTGATAGGTGCCCCAAGATTTATCAGGAACGTTTAAAATAATGCGTGTGGCTAACGAGAACGAGGAAAGTATTCCACATGAGGTAACTCTGCCTCCACCAAAAAAAGCAGCAAGGATGGAAGATATCACTTAGTGTAAAACCCCTGTCGACTACTATATTAATGCTATTTTCAATGAGAAACGGGATGTGAAATCTATAGTTGAGGTGCTTCATGGAAAATCTGTTCTTAATTTCTTTAAGCAAATTTCCGATGAGAAGGTAATAGAGTTGATAATTTTTAATTCCATAAAATATTCAAAAGATAATAACCGTCCCAAGTTTGAGTTAAAAAAGCGTCATGTGGAATTATTTTTGGAAATATTGATTTTGAGTGGATATCCCACTCTCTCACAATTACAACTCTACTGGTCATCTCATAAATATAAAGTGGTTCAATTTGTGAAAAGCGCGATGTCTCAATTTTCTTTTCTTAATATAAAATGAAACATTCACCTTGCGGACAATAATTAGCTGAATAAGGGAGACAAATTCGCCATTTCCGATGAAGGGAAACCCCCAATCTGCACCTCTACGTGGTAAAGTATGGTAACACCTAAGTGGTGGCTAACGCAGAGGGGGCCGAACCGTTGTCGGGATAAGCAACAAACTTTCTCGGAAAGAAGAAGGGACTCTCTTGTCCTGGGGGGTGAGAAATCGACCCCAAAGGCGGATGAACCAATAAAGATGGTCAACGGCATAGAATCAGGCAGGTAACGGGAAACCACCTGATAATCTCCCAAGAAAACACTATGACAAGCCAAGAAAGCGATTTTGTAGTGCCATACGAACCGGCTAGCGACCGGCGCCGTGTCGGGTCCTGGCCGACCGGTGAGAAATATGATACCGGGAATGTGAAAGTGAGCAACTATGCATCACATGGGAATAATACTGAAAGAGCAAATGATGGTTTACAGCTACGCAAGAAACTAAACATAGCAAAATGGAACTACAGAAATATGCAGAATATCGTAAACGCACTAGAAAGATCAGGGTCATTTTGAGACCACTGATCATATTATCTATATATTTGGCCAGAACAAAGCAGGACAAAACGGAGTCGCAATAGTAGTAAACAAGAAACTGGAAAAATACCTAGAAGGATACGCAGAACAATACTTTTTATCTTTTAAGTATTGCATTATTTTGTTGGTAACAAATTGTACTCGTTCAATTGTGGTATTCCTTCTCAAAACCCAAATTGATGTTCAAGAATTATAAATTTATCTTTAAGAATAATTTTTAAGTTTTTATAATTTTATTTTAGTATTTTGGATAGGATTGAAAGCAAACTAATAGGCCTATAAGAAGTAATATGTTCAGTTGGTTTTCCATCTATGGAAATTAAAATGATCTGAGCCATTTTTCATTGAATTGAGAAATAATCTAACCTCAAGACGGTGTTATACGTGCTTTCATTTTAAAACCAGCCAGTCCAAATAATTTTTAATTTTGCGTAAATGTAAGAAAAACAAAAAACACGTTAAATTTTAAATCAAGGGGAAGGTTAAAAAATGTTATTCTGCTGTTTTTAGGTGGCACCCCATTAACATCCCGCACTCCTTCTTTAAAATGTCAAATAGACCCCTACCTTGTGATACATCAAATGAAAATGCAAATCAGACATATAAACAATTGATTTCATCGATTTGTTTTGCTGATAACAACAAATTTGGTGAAATAACATAAGACCATAACAAAAACGACCTATGCCACTGTTGATCAATTAACTTAAACACTTCTAAAATACATTTTTTATCATTTTATTTCTTTGTTTCAAAAATATTAATAGTATATTTAGTTAGTTATTCGTGACAATAAATTAGCCATTATTTGTAGCTGTAGCATATTGAGTTATTTTAAAATTCTGTAAGAATAAATATTCTGTAAGAATAAATAAAAATGATATTTATTTACAGTCATGAAAACAAGTGCGCTCGGGGAACAGCTCGCGTTTTTAATGAAAGGCATTTTGATAGAAATATAGGCCACCAGACCATCATAAAGTTAGTACGAAAATTTAAAGAAAAAAATCCCAGAGTTCTCGACGAAGCTGCACAAATTGAACTACTGGGTCATTTTGCTATAAATTCAACCTATTTCATCCAAAAGTATCAAAACTTACAAAGATTTTTGTTGGTTCCATACATAAAGTATTAAAATTGCAAAAGTTTTTTCTTTATAAAATACAAATACATCATCAGCTTAGTAAAGACGACTATGACCGCAGAATTAAATTTTGTAAAACAATGTGCCAAAAAATACAAGAAGAAGCAAATTTGGTTGAAAATATTTGTTTCAGAGATGTATCAACGATTTATTTAAATGGTTTTTTAACATAATTGTGGGTACTGTGATGACAAAAATCCTTACGTGTTTCGACAGGATAATACTCAGTTTTCAGCAAATATCAAGTATTCTAGGAAATAAGATAATTGGACTACTTTTTATTGACCAAAACCTTTCGGATAAATATTACCTAAAAATATTAAAAAATAAAATTAATCCACTTATTACTTAGACACTGGAAAGACAAGTTAATGAAAAGGGAAATATTGTACTAAATAAACAGAATATATACCTTTAACAGGACGGAGCTACACCATATTACGCACTAGCTGTAAGACTTTAGCTACACAAACGATTTCCAAGACATTGGATTGGCAAAAGGGGTTTTAATTTAATATTAGTTGATTAATTTTTTAAAAACTTAAATATAATAATGGGATTTTTTTTAAAAATGTAGTGAAATAATAACAAAATAGTCTAGTGAAAGCCGTATCTCGATATCTTATTCCTAGCCTAAAATATCAAAGAAAGAATATTTAGTTATCATAAAATTTTAAAAACTCATAAAATAACGAACCCAAGACTTCTTCTTTTTTCTAACATAAATACATATTATTAGGCTACTGCCTGTTCACTGCCAACACGTCCTCCCCGAAGGATGATGTCCAGCATTCTCTCCAGTGCTTTGGTGGATTATTCATTTTTGCGTTTTTGACGAGTATGTTGTCCTTCATTCTTTTTATATATTTGTTCCAAAATCGTCTTCTCTGTCTCACCCATCTTCCTATGTCCTGTATCCTGTATTGTATTTTGATATCCTTATTTCGTACTCTATCATTTTGTTTTGCCTTGTATACTTCTAAGGGTCTTCATTTCAGCTGTTCTGATCATTTGTAGAGTTCTGTTTGTATCTGGTCTTGTTTCTGCTGCGTTTGTTATTATAGGTCTTACTGCCGTTTTATATATCTTGACTTTGCTTTCCGTATTTAGGTATTTGTTCTTTTGGACAATTTCTCTTAAACATCCCGAAATTCAAACCGCTTTTATTGTTTGCTCTCTAACTTTAGGAGGTAGATTTCCATGGCTCGTTATATCTGCTCCCAAATATTTGAAATGGTTTACTTGTTCGACGATTTTGGAGTCGATTTCCAGCTTATATCTTATCGGTTCCTTTGATATTACTAAATATTTAGTCTTCTCAGTGTTGATGAGCATGTTTAGTTCTCTTGCTTTGGTTTTAAAAAAATGGAGTAGTCTTTGGAGATAAATCTTGAAAATTATCTTGAAAATTTAGTCGATCAATAAATCATGTATACTTGACAGACAGTTTCAACTATTGGCTACGGCAATAAAATTTCTATGAAAATAATATTGTTTTAACACTTTCTGTGCAAATTGACTTTTCCCACTTGGCTTTAGGGTTAAAAGTGGCTAAAAGAAATGGTAGAGGGATAAAGTAACGATAAAAAAGTTTCTTCTGTTGGTATTGTTGCAATTTCTGAAATATTTGATAACGGCTGATTTTTTTTTGACAGTTGTTATCTACATATCCTTTGGCAACGCTTGTCGAACACCAACCACCATGCTTTTTTAATGTTAAAATGTCTCCTCCCGCATTTTCTATGAGAGACGCACATGTTTTTTTTTTAACCATGTCCGGTATATTGTTCTGGATTTTGCAACTTTAAATATAAAAAGCACAGATACCAAAAAAACTAAGCAACTAAAAATAAAGGACTACTGATTAAACTATCCAACACCCACATCTAATTTAGCTCGTCGACATTTCCATTGTATATGTTAGCAAATCGTTACTAATATATACAATGGAAATGTCGACGAGCTTAATTCGGATGAAAAGCAAGAAAATATTAAAACAACAAAAGAAAGCAAGTTGTATAAACCACCTTTAATATTTGACAGAGGAGACAAGAATATTTCCCCTCTTATTATTCTATTTATTAGCTAATAGAAAACATATCTTTATACTTACAACTAAAAGAAAATGTAAGCCTTAGAACTGTACTGTGTTAACACTGATGAGCTTAAAAAACAGTACAATAAAGAGAACCAGCCTCAGATTGTGCATGTGGTATCCAATGGTACCATGACCGGTCAGTGTCTATACTGCTCGTCTGGCATCCTTCCTACTCAGTGACGTAATGCTTTCGGCTAGGTTCTTGCAGGAAAAGTTCATTTTGAGGGTACTTGCCAGTCTACACTTGTCCCTGGTATCTGTTTTTCTGAATTGCCCTTTTGTCTAGACAAAAAGGAATCCCTAAGTCCGGCTCTGGGTTCACGAATTTAATCTTTGATCTAGCTTTCGCAACCCTCTCGTGGCCTTTAATTACCGAGTGACCAGGAGGGTCTGTCTGCATCCCAAAATCAATTGTTAATTAATGGTAGGAGCCCCTAGCGTTTTATTTGCTGCTTGGCTGTCCGTACATACTTTTATGCACCTTCTGGACCCTCCTATGGAGAGCGCTGTCTGTGCACATTACATAATTGCTACTATTTCAGCTTAAAAAACTGTATCATATACGCCAAGGTAAGGGGTAAAATACGTCTCACCTCTCTTACTCAAATGTTAACCTCACCTGCATGTGCCAGAAATCCCTTCTACCAAGTGCCAACGGTCTTCGGAGCGGATGAGCGAGTAGAATACCTCTTGTCCTTAAGGTGAGAAATCGCTTTAAAAGGGCGGAAAAACTAATTAATAGTGAACGGCCTGAAGATGCAGAAAGCAACAGGTATACTTTTGCTATAAATATCCAATAGATAATCCTAGGTCCAGAAGGAATTGAAATAATGACGAATATTTGCAATAAAGTGTGGAAGACAGAAAAATGGCCCAAAGAATGGACAAAATCGACGTTTGTCCCTTTACATTCACAAGAAAAAAACAACGCGCAAATGCAAGAACTACAGAACCAAAGCGCTAATATCCCATGCTAGCAAGGTGTTACTATACATAATAGACCAACGGCTTAAGAACTACTTTTACAGGTAAATTCTTGTAGAACAAGCGGACTTCGTTTAAGATAGAGGAACATGGGACCGAATATTTAACACAAGGCAATTAATAGAGAAAACAAGAAAATTTAATATACCTATGGTCATGTGCTTTATTGACTACAGCAAAGCCTTCGATTGCGTAAAATGGAAGTTACTGTGGAAAGTGCTCGAAGAAATGGGTGTACCAAAACACCTTACAAACATCATTAAAACATTATGTGAGGAAAACGAAAATGACGTAAAAATTGGAAACGAAATTTCCAGGCCCTTCAAATGTCCATCAGGTGTCCGATAGGGCTGTTTATTCTAACCGAGACTATTTAATATTTACGGCGATATCATTATGCGCAGAACAACACAAAACTGGCATGGAGGAATTTTCATCGTTAGCAAGAGAATTAACAACCTTAAGTACGCTGACGATACCACGCTAATAGCAGGGGACGAACAGGAAATGGTACAGCTACTACAACGATTAACAGAAGAAAGCTGAACACTGGGATTAAAGATAAACCTGAACAAAACCAAGATAATGATAGTAGACAAAGAAAACAAGCTACAACAGTTACAAGACATCAAAAAACCGACAGCCTTCCATATTTAGGAGCCTTGATAAATAACCAGGAAATCTGCTTTGCTTGAAATTAGACGATGCATACAAATGGAACGAACAGCAATGACTAATCTAAAAATAATATGGGAAGACAGATAAATATCGCAAAACACAAAGATAAAACTTGTACAAAAACTAATATTCGCAATAGTCATGTATGGTGTAGAAAGCTGGACGATCAAAGAAGCAGACAGAAAAAGAATTAAATCCTTTGAGCTCTAGTGCTGGTGAAGACTACTGTGCATCCCTTGGAAAGCACGAAGGACAAATGTATCAGTGATTCAAGAAATAGGCATAAAAGACCGACTGTCAACAATATAGGCATATAAACAAAGGACAAGGAGACAACATGGAAAAAAAGGTAATACAAAAAAAAATAGAAGGCCAGAGGACAAGGGGTTGCTCTCCCACCAGATGGGTAGACCAGATAAAGAAAATTACGGGAAGACTCTTACAAACAACCATTAGAGACACAGAAGATAGAACACTTTGGAAGCAGATCATCAACAACACAAATTGAAGAATCATGGAATCACGACCTCTCAGCTTTGAGAGTACGACAGACAGAGAAAGATTATCCTAACCCACTAGCTATAAGACAAGTTCCCTTAACGGTATACATCTTCTGCATAAGGAGTGGCAAGGATTCTCAGGTCGCCAGCCTGCGAAATCCTTGTACAACATTTAGAATTGGAACGTAAAATGTCAAAACTTTACATAGATCGAAAAAATTAAAAGAATTGAAAGTAGGAATAAAAAAGGCAAGATTGGACATCTTTGAAGTCAGTGAAATACGATGGACTAAAAATGGTGATTTTAAAGTTATCCACAGCGGAAAAAAGAAAATAAAAAGAACGGTTTTGCTCTCATCCTCAGAGGAAAAAAAATGAATATTGTCCTAAATACCTATTATAATAATAATAGAATTGGGATAATTAAACTACAGCAGAGCTTGCTGACATCTACGTAAATCTAGTTTATTTTCCAAAAGTAAGCACTGAAGATGAGAAAGTAAAAAATGTATACGAACTTTTAAAAGAGCTGATCAAAATATATAAAGAGAAAGCAAATATATTCATTGCTGAAGATTTTAATGCGTCAGTAGGTGAACAACACCTTACATCGAGCACAATATAAAAATTCGGCTTGGGAAATCAAAATGACAGAGAAAGAAGACTTTTAAAGTTCTGTGAAAAAATGAAAATAATTATCACCAACACATATTTTTTAAAACTCCAAAATGTAGGCGACATACATGGAAAGTGCCAAGAGATATCAGATAGACTATATTCTTGTGAAAAAGAAATACAGAAACCAAACAAAATCTTATTACGCTTATCCTGGTTTTGACATCGACAGTGACCACAACCTAGTCATGGCAAAGTGCAATGTTAAATTTAAGAGAACGAAAAAAGTACTAGAAAAAAAGTGGACGGTAAATATACTCAAAGTTTATCTCGTAATAAAAACCTTTCAAGAAGAATTAAAAAAAACTGACAACCAATCATGGAAAGAACTTAAATCCTTAATTATGCAAACTGCAGATAAAATACTAAAGAAAAATATTCCTGAACCAAGAAAACCCTGTATGACAGCAGAAATACTAAAACTTATAACAGAGAGGAATCATTGAAGGAACAAAGATTACAAGTAATAAAAAAAAATTAAGAATAAGGTTACAACAGAATGCAGGAAGATTAAAAAAAGTGAATGGATGAGAAAAATAAAGAAATCGAAAGATTGATAAATAGGAATAATAATGAAGTGTATGCCAAGGTTAAATATTACAACACAATCCTAAAACCAAGAGCAATGTAATCAGAGATAAAGTAGTCAAAATCTTAATCGATATTAATAAAGTAGCTGATAAATAATGAGAATACATAAAAGAACTTTATGTGGACCAAGAAGTAACAAATAAAAATCAGTACGTCGAGAAAAAAAAAGTTGACCGTAATATAAAAGGACCAGCGATCAAAAAAGAAGAGTTTAACAATGCGTTGAAAAGCAATAGGAAAGCAATGGGAGTTGATGATATACCCGCAGAAATAATAAAGAGTTTGGAAAAAAAACTAGATTTTCCCTGTTCCAAATCATCTCCAAAACATATGAACCTTTTGAATTTATTCAAAGTAAAACCATTACAATACCCAAGAAAGGAAACGTCATCAAATGCTTAAATTACAAAATAATTGCCCTACTGTCACACGCTTTCAAGATACTCCTTCTACTTTTTAAGTATCATGTCCTTCTAGAACGTTGGTCACCAACAAGGCTATTCTTACTCTGAAGACGTCAAGTCTGAACAGAGAGCTTGAGTTAAGTTTATACCAGTCACGTAGATTCTTGAGCCATGATGCTTTTCTGCGGCCTGGCTTTCTTTTACCATAAAATTTTCCCGCAGCTCTAGCTTGCCCCGGATTCACTCCACAAGTTTCTCGGGTACACCTCTTTGATCAGCCTTGATCAGGGACGGATGAGACCCTCTGGATCGTCGCGGTAATTAACAGTAAAGTGGCGCCATCACATGCTAGAAAAAAGAGTTTTACATTTGTTTTGCTTTTATCAACGTAGGTATATAAATTAAAAGAGAATTTTTTTTTAAAATAAATCTTATATGGATAAAAAAATAGGACTATTCAACCTAAATATAAAAAATAAAACTCTATTTATAAATAAATAATATCATGCCCAACCAGTTTTGGTCCTAATGGGCTAAACTTTAATTAATTCATAACAGTTACATCATGCAAAATCACAAAATTAAACGACAATTGTATTGTTGCATGATTTATTGTATTTGATTAAATCTTGTATTGTCTCCTTAAGAATGCATTGTGAATATTAGGATGTTTCTATTTAATAAATTACTTATTACAAATATAAAAAGGGTATTAATATATTCCAAAACAATTTTTTTCTACGAATAAATCGGCACGACGCTCATGTTTTAATTTTAACAAAAAAATAGCTTTATGTTCTTATTATTTTTATTCTCTCTAAAATAGCAAAGAAAGAATTAAGATTCCGAATTAAATATTCATTTTACGGTAACTTTTAATTTTAAGCATATTCTCAAAAAGTGGGTATCAGTCCCCTTTTTCTAACTACGATGTGAAACCGCTGTACGCTAAGGGTATCAGCCCCATCTTCGTAATAAGTTGTTAAACCACTGTACGCTTGTTCAATTACATTTGTGTTTACTCTCAAATTATATTTCTATGTTCGCAAAGATATTAAAACGAAAGATAGTGCAATCAACTTTATGTTACATTCAAAGGGTCAAGAGCTCATACTTGGAGCAGAAATGGTCGATCGTGGAAACTCACAGTACGGATTTCTACTACTTGCATTAGAACCAACGAGCATTTTTGTTATGGTAAACTCCTTTTTTTATTAAAGCCGGTTACATTTTTTCTGTCGATCTAAACTAGTTGCACTCCCTTTTAAAAACAGTCCACAAATAATCTCGGTGGTAACGTTATTCAACCCATAAGAATCATCTAACAACCCTTTTAAGCTACGGCGCTTACAATGCGTTTCTTATTTGCTGTTGGTGTTGTCTATGATTTGGATTTGCCAAATTAGTAGGAATAGCAAGTACTTTTTTTGCAACTCTTGCTTTTTTAATTATGTTTTAGCTTCGAGTTTTTTTTTTAAAATAAAAAATCCGTTGTGGCTCCTAGTAGCGCATTAAGTACCGGTGTCCCGGTGGGCCCATCCGCCCCTGACCTCGATACTCATCTCTTTATGAGGTGTGTTGTTAAAGGCACTTTTGATATCTAGAAAAGTGCCCACAACGCAGCCTCTTCTATCTAACTGCTCTTCAAAGATTAAAACATCCGAATAATGAGCAATGTCGACGAAGAAGCCCGTTTGATAAGTATGTATGATGCATTATAAAGGTATTTCAAAAACATTTTTTAGGTATACTTAAAAGTTATTTTTAATTGAAAACTTAACAACAACAAAAATGTTATTTAAGCAACGCTTCAAGCAACTTAAAGCTTTAAAAAAGGGTTGAATTCTCAAAGGTCAGCGGCTACTAAGTTGTATCATTGATCCGCGTTTTAAAGCTTACATAGTGCTGCCGCGTTGATTTGGTGACAATTTCAAATTTGTCAGATACGCCTGTCAAGTAGAGCTTGTTGATTTTCTAATCGTTTATGAGTCAAACAAGCGCTAAGTTAAAATTTACGGTCTGAATATCGTTTACTAAGCATTTTAAAAATGTAGGTACGTACGCATTTGATTTGTAGAAGCGTATGGAGCACATCGGCTTGACGCGCGTATATACGGATCACAGTTTAAAGAATACATTCGATACTATTACACTATAAACAATTACAGTTTCACTAATCGAATAGATCAATCAAGGTTTTCGGTCTATTAGTTAGAAGCAAAGCTCATATATTTTTAAGGTCATAGACGGTAAGAAAATTAAATACCTGTAATGATATACCGTTCGTATTATTTTCTCGTTTTTCGTTACACTGGCAAAGAAGAATAGACCGTAAAAAATATGTAACGCCCGCGACGTTTAAGAGTTTTTTTTTTATTCGAGTCAGAAGCATCTCACAAAATATATAAATTACAATCCATAAAGGTAAACAAACAGTTAGGTATACAAATATTGTTAAATTAATTAAACTAAGTATGTCTTGCCCAGTATTGGGCGACGTCGATTGCGTTTGGTAGAGCTGACATCAGATCTTCGTGGGTTCATTGGGTGGGACACCACGGGCATTCGTACATGTGTAGAGTCGCCACAATTGCATGGGGTGGAGGTGACTGGGTATCCCCATTTGTTTAGGGTGACCCTAGATCTTGCATTTCCGGTTCGAAGTCTATTCAGAGATTTCCAGACCTTCCAATTTTCCTTACTCCCAGCAGCTAGGTTTTCGGATGAAGTCATCCAATGTTGTTCGTTTGTTCCTGGAAATCTGCGGTGACTGTTAGAAAGCTATTTCTTGACTTTAGTCTCTGGCATGTTGATTGCAGGCTATATAGATAGTGCCGCTCAGAAGTTGACGATTTAAGTATTTCCTCATAGGCTGCAGCTTTTCTGTAGACAGCAGGCGGGGCTACCCCCGCCAGATTGTAAACTCTATCCAAGGAGGTGGGTTTCAGGCGTGGACTGACTTATACCATACTGGGCAGGCATATTCCCCGGCGGAGTAGCATTGAGCCAATGCGGTGGTTTTGACGACACTTGGACTAGCACCCCAAAATCTACCTGATATCTTTCTTAGGATATTGTTCCTCCCGCTTATTTTCAGTTTAATGTTCCTACAGTGTTGTTTATAGGTTAGGGCCTTGTCTAAAGTGACTCCGAGATATTTTGTGTTTGGGCAGTGCTCCAGTAGTATTTCATTCCACTTTACTTGCAACTTTCTAGATGCCTGTTTGTTGCGAAGGTGGAAGGCGCATACTTGAGTTTAAGCTGGGTTTGGCTTTAGCTGATTTTTATTATAGTATCGGTTCAGTTCTTCCAGAACCTCAATACCTCAATGTCTTCGAAATTATTTTCATCAGCGTAGATGTAGCTATTAATATTGATGGGAAGCGGTTGGTCGTTAGTAAATATATTAAATAGGGTGGGAGCCAGCACGCTGCCCTGTGTTAGACTGTTCTTTTGGTTTCGCCACATACACTGCTTTTTCTGATAATCCACATAGAACATACGATTCTGGAGTAAGCTCCTTATGATGTTTGTAAGCGCAAAATCTTTGGTTATTTCGTAGACTTTCCGCAATAACATCCGAAGGTGTCGTATGCTGCTATGAAATCTATAAAGACTACTCCTGTAACTTTGCGCTTTTGGTACCCATCCTCAATGATCTGCGTCAGGTTGAGTGCCTGTGTAGTGCAGCATTTTCCAGTGCGGAAGTAAGTCTGTTTTGGAATGAGGAGGGGTTCTATAACTTCTGTAGTGTATGATCCTCTTGAAAATTTTGTAGATATGGCACAAGAGCTAGTTCGGTAGTTCTTAGGATCACCAGGTTCCTTACCTGGTTTAAGGATTGCTATTACCTTGGCTTTTCGCCATATACTTGGTATTTGTCCAGATTTTAGGCAGCTGTTGAACATTTTCAGCAGCCATTGCCCTGCCCTTGACCCAAAGGTCATCCAGACCCGCTGCTTTACGTATTTTACATTTGTTGATAGCTGCATTTAGTTCCTCCATTGTCAATGTAGTAGAAAGGGTTAATGTTTCCTCTTTCGGTTTCCTAACGATTCTTGTTTCGGCTTTGGGAATTCGGTGTTCGGGCTTACCATTTTCTATGAGCTGTTTTGCCATTTAATTTAATGAGACATTGGCAAACTGCGTTGTGTGAGTTGGATCATTGCTAAGGCGCTGCAACAGTCTGCAGGATTTTTGGTTTCTTCTACTCATGTCAAGTTCCTCGATTAGTTTAATCCATCTCTCTTGTTTTTTGTTTAGGAATTAATTAGGTCTTGTCCGGTTCTTATAGGCCCATAGGATTAGTATCGAATAGCTTAAGAGGTGATTTTTTAAGTTTAACCTTTAACTTTTTACATTTCAGTTGTTCATTCAAGTTCAAATCCCTAATTTACTATCCACAAATCTCAAAAAAGACAATCATAGTGTGTCCTTACGCTTTGAGTCATTTCCACGATCAATATTGGAATCAACTCAATTTTAAGAGTTTATGGTAGTTTTCAGTAGGTACTTATATAATGCTTAAGAAGAGTTAAGTCGAAGCCAGATATGGATAGTTTTACAAATGTACTCGTAAGTTTCTTCAAAAATTTAAATCCTCATTAGGTAAAATTTGCAGCTATATTGAGCGATTTAAAAGTTATTGCACAATAAAAAATATTGTTGATCTCACCAAGTAGCTCTACTTTTATATGGCAGTGGCCTATCTAGGTCCCGATAAAACAGTTAATTAACCTGAATACAAGACTTAGTTTTAAACCTCACTTAAGTGTTGATCTATTATCATTGCATTGCGATATGGCTAATTGCGAGTTTAAAGTAGGATGCCCCGCAAAAAATTAAACGACTGGTACAGGCAAAAAAACCACTGTTTCCGTGCATAACATGTTTTTTAGTTCATTTGTGAATTTTACAGATAACTGAATAGATTCCACTGTAACAGCTTCGATCAAATTTTGAAAAGATTTACCACACTTAAAGCCACTTAAATTGAAAGTGCTGAGGTAGCAAAACAATTGAACCTAGGATCCACCTCTTATTTCAGTAACATAAAGAGCATTACTGGGTCACCACGACATACATGTTAGGATTTTAACACTTTGTGCTACTGTGACCAATTACACTCGTGAGACCTCTATCAATCGCCTATAATCAATTGCTGTAAATGCAGTCACAAATATAAAAGCTGACGCTCGTAAGGTAATTTCGTGGATGAATTTGCGTGCCTGCTATAAGCGCCTTGCACAGCTCCACCTATATGTAAACCGCAGAGCACCTTCTTCAGGCAAAAAAATGTGTATCTTAGGTATGTAATAAAGCATAACCACATAACCAGATTTCGGAGTTAATAAGTAGTTAATAGGTAGTTAATAAAATGAGACGTCTCACTGACGCATTTTTCCTCCTTGCCGTGCCCGCTTCGTTGCTTGATGCAAAATAATTAACGATTTTCCAAGGCAACTGGCTGTAATGGTACTTTCCTAAAGTCGATAGCTGAACTCTGTAGTGATCAAGTTTTAGTTTATTTTGACCCAGAACTGCCAGTTATTCTCTCGTGCGATGTAAGTTAAGATTGTATTGCGGCTGTACTGTGCCACCCTGTGGGTGATACCGAACGCTTCTCGTTCGTTTACTGCTTTAAAATCCAATTATAGCCAGTTGGACAAGAAATCCCTTGCTATTGTATTAGGTGCAAATAATTTTTATGATTACGTTTACCTGTAATAGGCAGCAGTATACTAGTTTTACGATTTAGCCGTTTTGCTAATTGGAATTTTTTTTTAAATTTTAGCTACAAAGTAACAACTTTATTTTTTCCCTGGGGATACAAGGAAAATAGAATAGATCCCAGGTATGGTCTGCCTGTCGTAAAAGGCGACTAAAGACTTCCAATCCAAAGTGTGCTAAAGGATGCATGGGGGTGGGGGAGCACCGTAGTCAACAGAGCCTACAGGAAACCGGGAAAAATCCTGTAGTAGACAGCCTAAGTCCTGTGCAGGTGGCACATCAGGGCCAGACCACCCCTTCCCCCATACTCGTGGACTGCAAAGTAGAACTGAGAACGCTGGTAGACCATATTCACGTAAAACTGATATGGGTTATAGGACGTCAGGGAGTTGCAGGAAATGAGGTAGCAGACGAACTTGCCAGATGTTCGAAAAAACACAAAAACTACTGGAAAAGCATACCAGAAACAAACACGGGAAATAATACATCAAAGGACCGTGCCACAAAAGGACGGCAGAACTGTTACCGACGAACAGGAATCACCTAAGAAACACTAATGGACTGTATAATGGAAGTTTGACCTGCGGGTTGTGCGGTGAGGATCTAGGGAGGACGGGTTTTTTTTTGGCGGCTATGTTGTTCCTACCCAGTACAGAAATTGTAGAAACTTGTACACGGTACGAAGGTACTGAATTGGGTGCAGCGTGGTTCCATTCGCAGGATTACTGACCGGGGATTGCCTGTCTTGCGGTCCGGTACCTCGCGGCGGCGCAGTGTGTGTTTTGCAAGAATTTTCTCCACCTCTGCAAAGAAAAAAAAATTTATTTAAAAGAAATCCTGCAAGGACCCAGAACTGAGGAATTTACTTACAAATGAGTGCCCAGACTCAGATTACACGCTGCACGAATATGCTTACTTCTACAACGACCGCATTAATATAGCCGTTTCACTTCCGCAGTTAAACCTATCTAAAGGTCATAAAGATGAAGCAATTAGCCCACAAGTATGTTTATCTTCACTTGACAATGGGCCTTTACCCTCTGAGCTTAAAGCAAAAATTCTGCATATACCTAGATGTCTTTACCCCCTTCGAACTGCAGTCTACATATTTGACACAAGCCACCAAATCTACACTTTTAAATACAATACAGTAAGCCGGCCTATGAGTTTAAAGAGGTTATAAAGAGGATGGGACAAGAACACTATCTGGTTTGCTTGGAGAGCTTAGAATAAAACTTTTGAAGCACCACATAAACCAGTGTGACACCTGTGTCAAGCCGAAGAAGTCTGTCTTCCCATACACACCACAGCACACATTTCATACGCCACAAAGTCCAACCATTTTAATCGGATATTTCTGTCAATTTCAATCGGTACCATTAATGGGTCCGTGCAGATAAGAAGACTCCCAGAAAGGATCCGGGACTCAAATTTGACTTAAAAATTCTGACCGCTTTACATGTCATGTTGCACGTTTTATCCTTTGTTTTTTTTTAAATAAAAACTTCTTTGGGCGCGTCTAAAAAAAATTTGGTAGTGGGCAAACTTATGGTTTCGCGTCACCTGACGTCAGCATAAGCAACAGGTTGGTGACGTCATGGTAATTGTTCTTCTTCTATATGCCTGTCACCAGCCACCTAGCCACCAGCTGACAGCCCACTTTGATTAGGCTATTTATTATTTAATGATTCTAATATAGAGGGGGAGTGGTAAAGATAAGGAGAACAATTTTTCAAAGAAAATTTTTAAAAAAGTCTACCAAATTGTGGAATATATAGGTAGCGGTGGTAGACGTGATGTAAGATCTAAACTTAGCTGTTTTAGTTGAAGTAAAGTATGTCAAAGGGAAATAGATACGTAATAATTTTTATATAAAACTATTATGCAGTAAAAATTTACTCAAGTGAAAGTAAAATTAAAAAGGAAACAAAAAATGCACATCTCCTGTCCTTTTTCCCAAAACTTTGTGCGCTATTTTTAAAAATAGTATTCTGCTTTAGTAACGCCTTCTTAATTTAATACACTTTCAGCGACATTTTTTTAACACAGATATTGTTTTTTTTTATGTACAAGGGGAAAAGAACTAAACTCTCGACAAAGGGTAGTGTGGGACTCATTGATCACTTTATGTTACCCACTAAATCCTTAAGTATATTTTTGTGGGTTATTGAATCATGGCTGGAGGCAATTTCACCCATTCTGTAAGTGTTGCAAAGTGTTTTCGTGTAAATATGTGTGCTTCTCTCGGGGAGGGTTAAAAATGATAGGTTATTTTTGATTTTTTTATGTCTGCCAGTTTGTTTACCTGGTATGTAATTAAAGGTGTTTTGTATCATTTTGTTTTGGTTTGTGTTTTTTTAATTAGGTTTTTATGTCTGTTTTTAATGTATTGTGTTAATGTTTCTATTTTTAGGTCTTTGTGTAGATCTGAGTTTCTTATATACCATGGGGCTTTTGATGTCTTAGTATTTTATTTTGAAATATTTGGAGTTTGTGCCTGGTTAATTTTGCTGCTTGACAAAAGGAGATGCAGCCGTAAAAAAGTTATGCGTCCAAAATTCAAAGAAGACGAAAGCGTTTTAACGATGTAACAACACGGTATTTACTTAAGTCAAAACTGCGGTGTTAAAAAGAATGGATTCTAATAATAGGAGCTTTACTCTATTGCAAGCAGAAACCACAAAAGTCGTAAATTATGGATTATGTAAGTAGTAGGTATAGTCGACACGGACTTCGGTTAGATCGCGCAAAATGAATGAATAATAAAATTACAGGTAGTCCAAGAAACTCATGAATTAATTTTTCTAATTAAAAGAAAGCGAGTTCAACTCAACTGAGAAACCTTGAAATTATAATGTCAATTTGGTTTTTTAGAAAATATTAAATTTTTACGATTTCTTTTATTTTGTTTCTTAAATAAAATATTATAAATTTTAAATGGTAATTTAATTAAAATTAGCGACCAATCTTTGTAGTTATCTTCGTATAATTACTGTGAAATGGTTTTTTTTTTATTTTATTTTCCCTACTGTTCGTATAATTGCCTTATTTTTATACCTGAGACATTGTCATTATTATTCGCGTTTTAAATGTGTAACCAGTCACTGCTTAAACTCTTACATTAAATATCCTTCTCTTTGCTCCGCCACTGGCACGAATCTCGATGTGTGCCTGGAGCGCACTGCAACGGATCTATTTAATCAGTTGGTTTTAGTCTGTTTAACGCAACACTCGAATCTTTTTATTGTATCAAACCTAAACGTAATTTGTGTTAAAATTAACACACAAATTATTTACATTGACAAACTTTTTTTTTCCTAAAAATAGTCGCAAAAAGGGTAGACCTACCGTGTGGGCCGCGGACGGCCGGCACTACGACTATTAGAAGGGGGAGGAATTATAGGAAGGAAATGATTGTGAACCCGCTTTTTGAAAAGTTACGGGTCATAGTTCACTGGAAAAACTGATTTTGAAAACTTGTTCTATTCTATAGCAGCCCTGTAAAAGAAGGATTCTTGATGGAGATTGGTCCTTGTAGTGTCAATCTTGAGAATAAATGGGTGAGACTGATCAGCGTGCCGAGTTCTTCGGCCGAATGTGGCCAGTGGTGATATAAGAGTTTTTATTTCTCTGGAGCATCTGCCATGGAAATATCTGTAGAGTAATGTCTGGTCTGCAACTCTTCTTCTATGTTCTAGTGGGTTAAGGGTATCTGTGAGAGTTGAGCTGTTTATCAAACAAATGGCCCTTTTCTGAATGGAATCTAGAAGACAAAAAAAATGCCTTGGTGCTGAACCCCGAATGTGCGAGCAATACTCCAGTAGAGGTCGGATTTGAGCCTTGTCCGTCGTCAATAGTTGATCAAGGGTAAAAAACTTTCTAGCTTTCCACAGAAAACCTAGCCTCTTGTTTGCTGACTTTGCGATGTTAGCAACATGGTCATGCTAAGACATATTATTAGACACCGTTCCCAAAATCGAGATATAGGGACTTGATTCAAGGGTATTTCCGGACATTGTGATGAAGTGATTTAAGAAATTTACTGTCTTGGAAAACGTGGCGCTTTGTGTTTTCTGGGCAATGAACTGACCAAGATTGATAGTTCCCCGCTTGACGATTGCTTCAAGATCTCTATTGATGGATTCAACCTGTTTCTGTTCGAGTCTATTTGTATCATTTATCAAAATTAATCGATAGGATGTGAAAGTTAAGACAAGTGTGCTGTCGTCTGCGAAACTGTAAATGGGGTTCGTGGTGGTTTTCAAGAGGTCGTTGATGTGTAAAAGAAATGGGGTGGGGGACGGGATGAAACACTGGGGGATCCCGGCATTGGTTTTTCACGCATCAGAAGAAATACCGTTAACTGCCACATGTAAGTGGCGATCTTGCATGAAGCTTATGAGCCATTGGCGCAGTTTAGTCGGGAGACCGTAGGCAGATAATTTGCTTAACAATGCTGGTGCCAAACGTGATCAATGGCTTAAAATATATCCAAGGTTATTGCACTTACAGTCCATTAAACAATCTAACTATAAACAGTTGTATTTGAACTGGTGACCATGCGTCTCACTGACTCCGTACTATCTTTTTCGTATCGGCAATCCTCACCAGAAAAAAATGGCAAGCGGCCATTACGTGTACCTTCCTAGTATCCAGTATGCTTACAAATATCTTAGTGAGAGTTTACCTCCTTCGTCTTATTTTTCAGTTATTGATATCGCGGAGTCTAGTACACGCAAGGTCACCATCAGAGTTATTATAAAATGGCTAGTTCTCGCCAGACTGTAAGCACATTAGACGACGACTTTGAAGAAGTATGCACAAAATGTATAATGAGGTGACCAGTAATATAAGTGAGGTTAAAGTGGAAGAGAAAGACTATATAAACACTGATCATTCAATAGACAGTAAACAAGAACTAAGTAAAAATAAAGCAGATTATTCGGATACGGTATCTAGTGAAGATGATGATCAGCAAGCCGGTTCCAGTAATTATTACAATAAAAGAAACAGGTATAAGTGAAGTAAACAAAAGCCAACCAGAAACGTACGTACACCTGCTCATAATATAATTTTACTTCCATCAAGACGTTCACATGTGCAACAGTCAGACAGTCCGATTTATTATTTTAATAAAATGTTTTCGCCTGATATGTATGGCCTTTTTGTCAAGAAAATACGGCTGATGAACAAAAAGAAAAACTTGAAATAAAAAAGGATTGTCACATTTGTTTATCCAAATTAAGAGAAAGACTGCATATTTATGTACCAAGTGTCAAAAACCAGTATGATTGCAGTGTTCGCGAAAGATCTGTTAAAATTGTACTAGGATAGAACGAGAATAATGATCTTTTTTTTGCTATTTTAGATAGATGCAGGTTTTGTCAATATTTTATATTTAACATATAGTAAATACTTATTTTTAAACTTATGTTATTTAAACTCCCACAGTTTTGAGTTTTTTTTGGTTATGTTGATTTAGTAAAATGAGGAATTTAAAAAATTTTCATATTTTTTTTTAATTAGTTATACTTTGATTTTTTCTTTATCAATATAACTTAAATTATTATTACATTGTTATTTTATTAATAAAGAAAAATACATTTTTTAGCTAGGAGTCTGCAAGCCAGTCAACATTTATGTAATTAAAATTAGGGTCACCAGTTAAGGGATATTGCTGTTGTTTGCAATTCCTGCAAAATTAAACATACGTCGTACTTTTTCCCGTAGGGGTAGGCAGAGACCACTTCCTTTCACTTGCTATGGTTCTTACACACATCCTTCGCTTCCTCTACTTTCATCAGTGCTCTCATACATGCTCGTCGGTTGTTTGTACTCTTGACCTGGCCTTTCTTTAAAACAATGTTGATCTGATCAAGATATATTCTCCTACGTCGACCTCTACTGACTTGTCCATTCATACTCGCCTTTTAAATTTGTTTCGCCAATCTTCCTTTCTACGTGTCCAAACCATCTAAGCATTCCTTTATCTATCTTTGTAACCACATCTTCTTTTACACCTCAGCGTTCTCTTATCTTACTATTATTTACTTTATTCAACCGCCTCACTCCGGTTATACTTCTCAGACTACTCATCTCCGCAGCATTAATCCTATTTTTATGCTTCTTCTGCCAAACCCAACATTCACTACCATACATAAGTGTAGGAACCAACACACCTGCCTTTTCTGAAACTTTTTGGCTATTCATAAAGCTATGCAGTGACCCATTCATTTGTTTTCCTGCCAACACCCTTTGCTCAATGTTACTGTCATACTTTCCATCTCTCGTAAACTTTGAACCCAAGTACACAAATTCATTTACTTGTTCCACTTTTTTTCCCTTAATCGAAACTCTACAGTTTGTCATGCTTTCTTTCCTTTTAAAAACCATTACTTTCGTTTTGCTTACATTTATTTACATCTCTTGGATTTTCAGGGCATAATGCATAAAATTAACCAACGCCTGCAACTCCTCTTCAGATGGCGCTAATATGACTTGATCATCGGCGTAAAGAAGGCATTTGACGATCAAATCATTCATTTTCAATCCACACGCACTTTTTTTTAAATCTTTTAAACAATCATCTATGTATAAGTTTAACAGCCATGGCGAAGCCACACATCCCTGTCTCACACCCTTTCGATGTAAAACCATTCCGTGCAAGCTTCGTTTATCCTGACACAAGCAGTGGAATCCTCGTTAAGTGATTTCAGTGCTCGTATTAAACTACCGTTACATAGACAATGTCGATGTCAATTCACTACTTACCTCTCTGTCATAGGCCTTTTCCAAGTCTATAAAAGCGCAATAGACCTTCTGACTTCTAGCCAAGAATTTTCAACTATACCTCGTAATGAAAAAACCTGATCCATACATCTCCTTCCTCATCTTAATCCAGCTTGCACATCCCATATTGCAAAATTAAAATAAAAGGTATTTTTAAAATGTGCAATAGGACAAGTAAAAAAAAAGCGAAGTGTTACATACATACCTCTTTAATGATGCCAAACGTATTGTGAGAAATGTTTATAAGGGACTGTTCTCTGAATTTGTTGTATCTAAATCATCAAGAAAAAAAAGTGGGGATAGTGGTAGGTTTAGAAAAATAGAAAGTCATTTGATTGAACCCATAACCAAAACAGTGTACGAAATGTAGCGAATTTTTTTTAACCATTGGAATTCTCCGACGTGAATTAATTCGGCAAGAAATTATTCCTTGTTCAACAACAATACTTTGAACGGTCCTTACCGGCAATCATTTTAAATATAAAACCATCTGATAAGCGTCAGACCTTCCTGGAAAATAGTAGAATTTCTTTGAGAAACGAATATGTAAGAAAAATATTGGAATACAAAAAAAAGAAACATTGTATATATGGACAAAACATGGTACGATACTCATGACACCGTGAAGAAGGGCTGGACAAATAATGATAAAAATAATAATAATAATAATGATAAAATACTTTACCTTGCAATGGAAAAAAAATAATTATAATTTTACATTGTGGTAAAGAGTATGGATGGATCGACGATGCATTATTGATGTCTGCCAAAAAAAATTAAAGATGCCTCTTTAGACTACCACACTGACAGGGCAAGTGCTATTTTTAAGTCTTGTTGCATCCCGTTGGTTTTAAGCTACCTTTCCATGAATTTGATTTCCTATCCATTAGACCTTTGATAAAGCTAGTAGATACGGGAGTTAAACAACAGGGAGCGTACTTGTGGCTTTACTTTTCACTAGACTATCTGCCCTCTCATTGCTCTGAATACTGCCCGGGGACCCAAATCAGTTTGACGTAGTTAAATGTCGCCAGCTGTTTGAGAAGCTCAATGCAGTCATGTACCATTTTAGTGGTGGGGACCAATGACGTGTGGGGTTGCTAGTCCTCCATCGGGCGCCTTCCCAGGTGGCGGATAGGGGAACGCTCACCAGATATGGTGGGTACCGGGGAAATAAAATACCCGGGGTGGACCAAAACTAGCAAAAAAACAGATCACGTCTGACTCATAATGGGCGGTGATCAACAGCATCTGACCCAGAATGGGCGGCTGAGAATCAAGGTCCTCCAAATGGGGGGTTGTGGCGTTAGGCTTTAGCAACCTATCACACATAAAAAAAAAACAAGGGTTAAATGAACGGAGGGCAGAATGAAAAACAAAGATAATAAAGTAATTCCCCGGGTGGAAATCCACACCTCTATTAGAGGGAGCCCTATCGGATACGGGGGGGGCAATTCTGCAAATGGTTTACGCAACCCAGTCTTAAATTTCAGCCAACAAGGAAAAACACCTAGAAGAATACGTAAAACGGAAAGGAAACTCGTCATTGGTACCTGGAATGTCCAGGGATGGAGGACAAAAGACAGAGAAGTTATAGAGGAGTTTCGAAAGATGAACATGGACGTACTCGTAATTAGTGAAACTAAGAAAAAAGGAACTGGAACAGAAAACATAGGGGATATATTTCACTGCTGGAGTGGAGTCAGAAAGGAGGAAAGAGCAAAAGCAGGCGTCGGAATATTGATAAAGAAGAAATGGCAAAAAAATATAGACACATGGAAACCGATAGACGAACGAATGATAGAAGTCAGATTAAATATATACGGACGAGTCATAACCATCTTAGGAGTATACGGCCCAACTGAAGATAGCCCAGTGAGAGAAAAGGAAGACTTTATGGATAAACTACATTCAGAAATACAAAAAATAAAAAACTCAAAAGAACTTATTCTTGCGGGGGACCTAAATGGAAGAGTAGGACGGAGAAATGACGACACTACAGTAGGAAGATTTGGAGAAGAACTTATAAATGATAATGGAGAGCGATTGATAGAGATATGCGAAATGAACGATCTAAAGATAACAAATGGGTTTTTTAAACATAAGGATATCCATAAATATACTTGGATCCAAGAAACCAGGAAACTAAGGTCGATTATTGACTATATTATTACAAAGAAAAACAGCACAATCAAAATTAAGGATATTAGAATCCAAAGAGGGGCAGAATGTGGCTCGGACCATAGATTGGTAAGAGCAAAAATGTCATTTCCCTTTATACACACATCGGATAACCGACAACACAAAAATACAGTAGAACCGGAAAAAAGATTTAAATTAGATAGACTTCAAGATGAATCAATCAAAAACCTGTATCAATGGCGCCTAGACCAAAAAATGGAAGAGTTTAGATATGACAGCATCACACAAAGCTACGAACATATTAAGATGTGTATGAAAGAAGCTGCCAGGGAAGCTCTAGGAGAAGAAGAGACACATAAGACATATAGAGAAGATGTCAGTGATGACACAAGGCAAAGTATAAAGGAAAAGAAGGACCATTACTTAAAATACCTCAGTACTAAAAATCCCGAAGACCTAAGGAAATATAAAGAAAAGAATAGGGAGGTAAAAAGAAAAATGCAACAAGAAAAAAACATAAGATGGGAACATACATGTGAAAATATAGAACAGTATATAGGGGGCACGAGGAGCTCAGAATCTTGGCGAGTACTTAAAGCACTTAGAAGAAACAACAGAGAAAAAGTTCGAATATCACATATCAAAGAACAGGAGTGGGAACGATATTACAAAGATCTACTCACGGAGACTAGGCCCCAATTTATGAGAAATGAAGAAACATCAGCAGATGGAAACGAACAAATTACTCTAACATTACCGGAAGTCAAACGTGCTATAAAATCTATGAAGAACAGGAAATCTAGCGGCCCAGGAGGAATACCACCGGAATTAATTAAATACGGAACTGAGAAGTTGGGGCGAATGATACACGCAATGTTCCTCAGAGCACTAAATGGAGAAGAACTACCAGATGAATGGACGGAAGCCTACATAACGTCTATCCATAAGAAAGGAGAGAAAAAAAAGTGCGAAAACTACAGGGGAATCAGCGTGATAGCTTCGATGGGCCGACTATTTGGAAAAGTCGTCAAACAAAAATTAGAAGAACAGATACAAGGAAAAGTTGATGAAGATCAGGCAGGATTTACGGCTGGAAGATCATGTATGGACCATATATATACAATTCAACAACTCATAGAGAAAAAAATGGCCAAGAACAGAGAGGTACATTTTGCATTTGTGGATATCCGAAAGGCCTATGATTCTGTTCCTCGGTCTAAAATCTGGGAAGCCATGGGTATAACGCAGAGAATTATCAGAACAGTCCAAAATATGTACAAAAAAAATACCGTATGGATTAAAGAGGGAAATAAACTATCAAATGCCTTCAAAACAACTAAGGGTCTCCTCCAAGAATGCTCAACATCACCCACACTATTCAAAATATTTCTACAACAGACACTAAGACCATGGAAGAGAAAATGTGCAGGAATGGGAATACCAATTAGAAATGATCATCTGTATACTCTAAGCTTTGCCGATGATCAAGTAATCATAGCTCAAGATGAGGAGGATTTAGGTTTTATGATGCGGAAACTAGAGGAGGAATATGGGAAAAATGGAGTGGAAATCAACCTCGAAAAGACCCAATATATGTCAACGGCACAAGACAGGATATATCACCTAGAAATAGATGATAACCGACAGATCTCAGGAACAGACAAATTTAAATACCTAGGGTTTATAATATCAAAAAGTGGAACAACAGAGGAAGAAATAAAAAATAGACTAGGTCAAACTAGGGCATGTATTAATCAATTAAACCCAATATTATGGGATCGCCACATAACCAAGACTAATAAAACGAGAATATTCAATTCAATAGTTCGCAGCATAATGACTTATGGAGCTGAAATGTGGGTGATCAACAAAAAAAACAAAGGGAAGATTGTAGCCACAGAAATGGACTTTTGGAGAAGGAGTTGTGGAGTGAACAGATTAGATCGAATAAGAAATGAGGAGATCAGGAGAAGAATGGAGGTAAAAAAAGACATACTAGAACACAAAGAGGAAAAGAAACTAACGTGGTACGGACATGTTGGATCGCTGGATACACCGGGTAACTGAGTGGAGTCCATTAGGCAGACGAAAGAGAGGTAGACCAAGGCGATCATGGAGAGACGAAGTGGATGAGGCGATGGAATTAAGAAACCTGCAGGACGGAGACTGGCAGGACAAGGACAACTGGAGACAAGGGCTGAAAGCAGGAAGGCAGCGACAGCTGTAGATATCCTGGATTATATATATATACCAATGACGTGAGCGACTCTAGAGCCGAGCGACTGTCGCTACAGATGTATATGTGTTTGTTCCTATACCTGTTCCTGTTCCTTGTAGAAGTCCAAATCGCATATATCTCTGCTTGAAATATGGTGACCGTGGCCAAGTCTAAGAGTCACCTTTGTTACTTGAAAATTGGTCCTAAAATGATAGTTGATGGGTTGTCGGTCACAACCCATGGTCAAAACCTTCTCGAGGTCCCTACCTTCGAGAAAGGCCTTCTGCCCGTAAACGCTGCTTTTCAGAGTCCGTAAAAATGCAGTCTTATGACAGTTTTCACCGCCTGGGTTACTGCGTATAGATATGTGGGCTTATTTTTAAGAATGGCCCCTACTGCTGGCCTGGGGGTAGTTTTAATTGCCCCTGTAAGGTCTTTGACGTTCATTTCTTTTTTAAGGGCTTTCCACCAAACAACTAATGCGTAGTTGGTTTGTGGGTCCAAGATCGCTGTATATATTCGTTTTATCACAATGGGTTTTGGGCCTCTCTTTTTGCCAAACATTCTTCTGTAAACCCAGAAAGTAGCAGTTGCTTTCCAGACCTGCTTATTGATGTGGCTTTTCCAGTTTTTTGTCCAGTGTGACACCAAGATAGCGCACTTCACTGAAAATGCTTGAATTTTTATTGAAAATTGAGCTTGCATTTTAAACTTCCTCTTTTTTGTAAAAAGTACCATCGCAGTTTTACTGGGGTTCACTCTCATTATCACCAGAACCGTAGCACCAGAAGTGCCACGTCGTCCATGTAGCCGACGGTGAACACTCCCAGCTTATCCAGCTCCTTTAGAAGACTATTAATAACCATGATCCACATAGAGGGTGAGAATACGTGGGCCTTTACGTCACCGCAAAGCTCTGTGGTTACCGTTCTATGTTTCAGTATAAATTTGATCCAAATATAAATAGATTCCTTTATATCGAATCCTTTAGCTGTTTCGCGGATAGATTCAAAGGGAGTATTATTAAAGCTTGGGAATAAACACTACGTTGGCCTTTCATCAAGCTTGGGAAACGTAGCTCAAAACCACGCAGGCTCTTAAGATGTGCATCCATCACCCATCTTATCCTGCTAGGGGTTAAAACCTGAGCCGTTGTTTTCCAGTCTCTTATTGTGAAGTCTTTAAACGACTCATTTTTTTCTTCTGGCTTCTCCCCAATACCCAAGATGACCGAGCCCGGGAAGTGCACTTTAAAGAGATGAGCTATCATTTCTTCTTACATGAACTTCTATTAAATTTTGTTTTTTTTTTTTTTTTTTTTTTTTTATGTTCTGGTTCCCACGAAAAGGGATATCCTGTAATGTTCAGAGAACATCGTGGGAACCAAGAGAAAGAAGGTAGGAGTTGGTGTTCTTCTTAAATTTCTGGAGGTTGTATGCCTCGGGGAACACCTCCCTAGGCAATGAGTTCCAAAGCCTCGCAATTCGTTGGATGAATGAGTCTTTGGAAAGTGATGTTCTGCAGGTCTCCAAAGTGACCACGAAGGGGTGTGAAGACTGAACTTGACGGGTTAATCTCGAAGAGACTGCCAAAGGAGGAACGATTGTTGATATTTCAGAAGAGCATCGCCCATGAAAATATCTATAAAATAGAGACAAATCGCCAACTTTTCTACGGTGTTCCAGACAAGTGAGCGAGTTTGTAAGCGAGGCATCACCGACGAGACGATTTGCCCTTTTTTGGACAGAATCCAGTAGCTTCAGGATATGTTTAGGTGCTGCACTCCAAATATGGGAACAGTACTCCAGTACAGGTCGGATCTGTGCCTTATAGATCATAAGCAGCTGACTGGAGGTAAAATAGTTCTTGGCACGAAACAAAAAACCAAGTTTTTGGGATGCACTTTTGGCAGTGGACCTCACGTGATTTTCTCAGGAAAGGTTATTGCTGATAGTAATACCAAGCATCGATATGGATGACTTCAGTGGTATGGTTACTCCTGATAAAGTTATGTTAGGCACAGTGAGATCGGCTTTTCTAGAGAAAAGACATGCTTGTGTTTTGTTTGCATTGAATTCTACCAAGTTATTGGATCCCCATTCGAGAATTGTTGCTAAGTCCATATTTATATTGTTAACATTTCTTCCTCGTTCATTTCTGGTTTCACGGGCTGATATAGGGGCCCTGGAAGAGAAAGCGGTATGGAGGGTACTATCATCGGCAAAGCTGTGTACGGGACATGAAGTTGCTTTCAATAGGTCGTTGATGTGAAGTAAAAATAGTGTTGGTGCTAGAATGGATCCTTGCGGAACACCAGCATTTATGAGTAGAGTGTCAGATGAAACTCCATCGACCACTACATGGAGAGACCTGTTTGAGAGAAAACTAGCAAGCAGAGAACACAGCTGAGGGGGCAAGCCATAAGATGGAAGCTTGGCGAGGAGTCCCTGGTGCCAAACTCGATCTAACGCCTTGGAGATATCTAATGCCACAGCTAAAGTTTCTCCATACTTTTCAATAGATAGCTGCCATATATGTGAGACGTATGCGAGCAGGTCACCAGTTGATCTCTGATGGCGGAAGCCATATTGCCTATCATTGATAATACCTGAGTCTTCCAGATATTTCATGAGCTCGATGTTGATGGCTTTTTCCATGACCTTTGAAATAATAGATAGCAGTGCGATAGGTCTGTAGTTGCTAGGTAGGGTCTTTTTGCCTTTTTTAGGGACTGGCTGTACTCTTGCAATTTTCCAATTAGACGGAAATACTCCCAAATTGTAAGATTGGTTGAATAACTTGCAAAGAACAGGTGTTAGTTCGGGGGCACATTTCTTGAGAACAATCGGCGGGATTCCGTCAGATCCACAGGCTTTGTTGGTGTTGAGACCCAGCAAAATCTTTCTGATAGCACGTTGGCGAAAGGTGATCTCGGGCATGTTACTGTCAATAGGTGTAATGTTCGAGGGTTGTTTTCCCGAAGAATCCAGAGTGGAATTTCCAGCAAATAGGTGCGCAAAGATATTGGCTTTTTCCTGGGCAGTCGTTGCTAGTGTTCCATCTTCATTGGTTAGGGGAGGAAAAGAGCTGAAAGTGAAGTTTCTTCCCACAGCTTTGGCGAAAGACCAAAATGAACGGGATCCGTTAGGACATTCAACAAGTTTTGATCTTATTTTGGCATTATGAGCATCTTTTGAACATTCTATTGTCTCTTTGCATATGCCTCTAGCCTCAACATATGCTGCTCTGGTCTCAGGTCCCGGATTTTTTTGCCATCGATGGTATGCTGCCTGTTTGGAAGCCACAGCTCTTGAGCAGTTTTTGTTAAACCAGGTCTTATCGGATGATGTTCTTCTTTCGGTATTCGGTATGTAAGTTTGCATCCCCAACATGATGATTTCAGAAATTGTCTCAGCACATCGTGTTGGATCTACTGAGGAGAAACACACTCTCTTTCATGGAAACGCTGAGAAAAACATACGAAGACCCTCCCAGTCGGCCGAATTGTAATGCCACATGAGACGGGGTGGTATTGTGCTGCTCGATGGTAAATGGAAAGAGCATGGAAAGAGCATTTCTCCAATACTAATTGTTATTTCATAATATTTTCCATTAATCCCAATTAAATTTCTTCTTTTCATATTCTTTACTTTTTATTTTGTAATTTTTATAACAGTTTATGCATAATTTATTTCAAAACATTACTTGCTTGTTTATTATTTATATTTGATCTCTTTTTTTCTTACCTTCTTTGTTTTTTTTCTACCTTTGTTAATATTTTTTTTTTATTTTTTTGTTTTCTTTTTTCTCAAGTTTTATATCTTTCATAACTTCTCTCGTTTCCCCCTTTATACTCTTTTCCATTCTACTCATGTTTTCTTTGTTCTCATTCATTTTTTTCTTTATTTTTTCCATATCATTAGTAATACCATTCGTCATCATCCAAATCTGTTGCTCCAAACTTGTCTTTTCTGGTACCTGTCTCTGGCTTTCCTGTAACTTTGACAAACCGCTTTTTTTCTGTATCGCTTAAATTTTTCTCCTCTGTTTTAAATTAACTCTCTCCTTTTTCTTTCCTGGGAACTGTCTTAAATCATTTCTTAAATCCATCTTTACAATCTCACTATCACTCAATCTTTAAATTACTCAAATAAAATTAACGCGGATCTTTTCTAATTAAATTTTAAAATCTTCAAATAACCTACTCGCTACAGTGACAGTTGTTATGAAATGTCAATTGTGATATTTTAAATAGATATTAAATAAAAAAATTTATGTTTGGTTCCCACTTAAAAATTTTGTGCCCCACTTACTGTGAAAATAGTTTGACACTTGTGTCAAATAAAATTTAAAATTCATCTCACTGAACTTTTTCAGCCTCACGTTCGGCGCCAATTAAAATGATATTTTAAAAATAATAATAATTTTGTATTCTGTCCAGCAGACAATTTAAAGTTTAAAATTTAATTAAAAAATTTATATATTTAATATGTTTAAAAAAAATTACAATTTTTTCACAATAAAATAACCCAAAATATAAATATACCTCCAACATATTTAAAAATAAAATTATCTAACCTTTTGAAACTGTCCTTCACTAGTCTCCTGTGCACACAATATTTTGCTGGGGCCAAATTCCGTAATTTCTTTATTTCTCTCTTTTTTTTATGTACCAGAAAACACTTTCAAATTTAGATTATATTGTTTATTAATAATATTTTTTATCTTAGTATTTACTTATTTAGTAAAATCACAGCTATACGAATATTTTTTACAAGACTTTCTTTTTTGCGATATTAATTTTTTTTTTTCTTATAACAAGTCTACTTATTTCAATCTCTTATTTCATACTGATAATTTAAAAAAAAAAACTGCTTTTAAACAAACCTCTCTCAGACCAAAGCTTGCAAATATTTTTTTTCTGTACACACTTTGACACATAATTTACAATATATACCCTGTCTGGAAAATACGTGAAAAACAGGTAATGGCAGACACCTGAGCGAAAAATAGATCGATTTAGCCTAAGTTACTTATATCTGAAAATGCTTTGTTTAGCTGTCAAAGGATTTGGAAGATTGACGAAAATTATGATTTTTTTATTACTCGAAAACTTGCTAATAGAATGTCACCATTTTTTGAATATTTCAAGTTAAGTATTATGGCTTTTCTAAAATGAGATTGGCTTTAAGATATACACCATACTAAAGTTTAAAAGGTAAATTCTTGTGTTATATTATTATTTTTAAACTAACGCAAGCAATTACATTTAAACTCTTGAAACTTACGTATTGTCTTATTTAAATGAATTTTTCATTGCTCAGTTTTCGCCTGGCCTATAAAGACATTAACAAGTAACCGTGATTGCAATACGGAAAAATTTGTTGCACTTCCAAGAATTCAAGGAAGTTCAAGTGGAGAAAAAGAAATAAAATATTGCCAGTGTAAATCGACTGCGATTGAAAGGTAGTACCGGCAGAGGTCACCGTTTATAAATGGTGCTGGATGACCCTCTGAAGAACAGGAGGTCGGCAGGTAAGCACTTACTTCGTACTCTATTGAATAAAAATATTTTCAATGTTGCAGGTTTTTAAGTATTCCACTCAGATCTTGGTATTATAGAACGTGAGTTTAGATTAAAAAGAACGGTTTCCTTGACAAAAGTTATTGCAATAATACACAAATGCGGGAAGAGTACTGCTTACACAAATGCGGGAAGAGTACTACGTGATCGAATTATAAAATAGCAATTTTTATTTCAACATTTTTACACCTTTTTCAATACACAAATTAAATTATCTTAACCTTAAAAATAACTTTGTTTAAAATGCTTAATAAAATGTAATTTTATTTTACTTTATTATTCACACGACAATTAATTTAATAAAAAATCAATGTTATGTGTTAAATTTTACTAAATTAAGAATATTTTTTAACATTTATACATACATACATAAAGTCACGCCTTTTTCCCATAGGGGTAGGCATTCGTGAAAAGAAAATTTTCGTTAGAATATAATAATACACCATAATTTAAAAGTTTTGCATTACCTTATACTTAAAGAGGTATCAAGCATTTTAGTATATTATAATTTGTCGTGGAAGAGCATTGAAAAAATTTCATGAGTGTAATGAAAGGCAACCACTCATTCCTATTAGGAGATATGGATCCAGCCACATTAGTTGATCCGGAGCATGAATTTAAAAATATAAATCTGGTCAAACAAAGGCAGCTCAAAAATATCCTTGACTTAAAAAGAAAAAAGAAAGGAATATTGGCCACACTCCAGAATAATAGACGTTTAGAAGTAGCTGGAGAGATCCTAATAAAGAAAGTAGGCAGGGTACACTTCCTGGCTGGACTTGGTATGCAGGAAGGAGAGGACTATAAACTCCTTATGGAACTGAGCGAAAGGGTTAAAGAAACAAATAGCGGCAGGATAGCGTTGGCTACCGATCCACGTGCCATGACAAAAAAGTTCAGAAAAATAGTCAAATGTTCCGTCGTGGGGAAGCCGGTTAAAATACTTTTATACGACATGGACGAAATAAATGACAGCGGCAGAAGGGTCAATGCACGTAAGGAACCATCCGATAGTATCAAAGCTGGTAGTAATACCTAGCTTATCTCCTGAAGAAGGTAAAGGACAAAGTGGATTTACTCAAAATATAAATGGATAAAAAAAAATTAGAAAGGTGACCTAATATTTACAGTAGCAGGAAACACAACGCGGATGCCTTGAAAATGGAAACACAAAATAACACGGAGAAATTAAGGATTACAACTAGAAGAAGGGGCATGGTCATGTATATAATGGGTATAGACCCTACTACTACCAAGCAGAAGGTGATTAAAGCCGTATAGGCGCACGGGGCTTCCGTAGAGGACATTGACATTAAGGGTAGTAGACAAAAAAGGTACGAAGACCTCACCGCAACGGTAGAAATACCAAGACCTAAGGTGACAACGCTGATAAAAGCAGCGGAAATTAAGGTGGGGTGGATTAACACCATAGTTAAAGTATGCTCTAACTATGGTCAGGCCGAACACTTGACGAAAGATTGCAAAAAATAAGCATGCTGCACAAAATGTGTAAAAACAGGACACCGGACTGACAAGATAAGATGCCCATATTTTAAACATCTAGTGGCCGACATCAGTGAAAAGCGGATATCCACGTAGAGAAGAAAGAGTGTGGCAAGCGTGACTAGCGTCACAACCGCCATACGGAGCTAGCCTCTAAAAATATTCGGGTACTGCAGGCCAACTTTAACAAATATAGATTGGCCATGGACCTGGTACACGCGGTTGCTACAGAGCAATAAGCAGATAGACTGGTGATCAGCGAGCCAATTAAGAACATGGTAGTCAAATCAAATAGGTGGATATGTGACCAAAAGACGGATGTAGCGGTATATCTTCGAAACAGAGAGACGTCAAACCAAAGACGCAAAAGCTACACACCGGTAGAAATTACTAATGTCACGTCAGATGAGCTAAAAAGAGTGCTGGTAAGAGCCAAAAACATAAAAGCACCCAGTCCGGATAAAATATCAATGGAAGCCCTAGAGAAAGTTAAGAAGGTCTGCCCCAACCTGCTACACAGTGTGTTTAATTACTACCTGATAAAGCGGGACCGAACGATTAAAATCCCGTTATCATGAAGGCCAAATGCCTACTAAACACAATGGAAAACGTTTTCAAGTGCTTGATAAAGCTAAGACTGAAAGCTGAAATTAACGAAGGAAAGGGCTTCGCAGTAAACCAGTTTGATTTTCGACCAGGTAAATCCACCGTTCATGCCGTAGATAAGGTGCGGAAAAAAGTGGCAGAAAAGGCGAAAAAGTTGGGTAGCAATAATCATGCTTGACATTAAAAATGCTTTCAACACAGCTCCGTGGGACCTTATGTTACAGGAGCTCCAAAGAAGGGGAATCGCAGCGTACCTAAAAAATAGTCTTAATAGCTACCCAAGTGACAAATAAATATTGATTGATACCAAAACACTAGAGGTGACGGTGAAAGTATCCCAATAATAAGTGTTAGGACCAATTCTCTGGAATATTTTGTATTATGGAGCCATAAGAGCTGACCTAGGTGAATGAACCAGGACCATTGGCTTTGCAGACGACCTCGCTAGATCACAGGGCGGACCTAGCACTAAGGCCTATCACTGACTGCTAAAGAGACATAAGCTGAAACTAGCTCCAGAAAAAACTAGGGTTATAATACTTGAAGATCCCTGGAAGAAAACGGATAGAGAAAAGCATAGATTTACCCTAAAAGGTAGAGAACTGAAACCGGAAAGGCACGCAATGTAATTAGGTAGTATACTAAACGATATAGAGAGTTTTGGTAAACATAGAAATTGCCGCAAACAAAGCGAAGGAACGCGCAGGAGCCTTGTCAAAAGTTATGAGGAACATCGGATACCCACAGAGTAAGAAGCAACAGATGCTTTGCATGGTGGTTCCGAAGGGCAGATATCTATATTTTATCAGATAGCCAAGCAGCACTAAAAGCTCTAAAGTCATACAATTTTGAGTCTAAGCTGACTTCCCTAAAACAGCTGGCAGCAAACAATCAGGTTAGTTTGATGTGGGTTCCAGGTCACAAGGGAGTTAAAGGCAACGAGGAAGCAGACTGCCTTGCCAAAGAAATTTTTCGGCCCAGAATCATTCTGTGGATTCTTCAAAGCCCACTGGAAAGAAGAGGTTTTGACCCTGGGAAACAGATAAAAGGAAATCCCACTGGCATAAAGTGCCAGGACAAAGACAAGCGAAAAGGCTAGTAAGCCAAGGAAAGCTAAACAACTTTTTGAGTTGGACAAGAAAGACTTGAAGCTAGTAACGGGACTCCTCACTGGACACTGTCCTTTGAGTTATCACCTAAAAAAGTTGGGAAAACCAGAGAGTAATAGTTTCCACCACTGCAAGAACTTCGCTGAAACTGCAGAACATTTTGCTTTTCTGCAAGAGGCTCAAGTTTCTGAAAGGGGCCTTCCTAAAGCCCTCTGATGTCAGAAACTTATCTTCCAGGAAACTAATAAACTTTGTACGAAGTCTCAGATCTAATAGGTCGAAGTGCTTGAGAGGCAGCGTAGCCTTCACGACCCCCATACAATCTACAATCTAGCGGAGTAGTAAACTCCACTCTCTATGGATCACCCGTCTGAGCACAAGCTATGAACTTGGATATATACCGGAAACGAATGAAAAAGCGCAAAGTAAAATCGCGCTAAAAGTCGACAGTGCTTACAGGACCACATCGCTAAAAGCCATCTAGGCAAACACTGGTACGTTACCAATACATCTGTAGTTATCCGAACAAGCACGAATACACAAAATGGAAAATGGAAAATATGCAAAGGGGACAGAACGAGAAATCGGCCTAAACAGTTGGCAAGAGGAGTGGGCAAGTAACACGGACACAGCTCAATGGACCAAACGTGATAATAGCATGGGGGAAGCAATGATAGCAAATAAAAGCGCACTATACAAGCTCAATAAGGTAAATTACACCTCAATCTCACCCGTATTGAAAAACAGAAACCAAGGACAAGTGTAGACAGGCAAAATAAATAAGCCTCATACTTATTTAATAATTTGTAACGTATTACAAGAATTGTCGTTTCACTAGTGTATATAGGTACAAATTTTTGTATAAATTTATAAATTTTTGGAATTTAAATTCATTTATTTGCAGCACTTTATCTTGACTTCTTTTTTTAAACGAAAATAATTAATAATATACTGGAAGTTTTTTATTTTTTGGAGTTTAGATTATATATTCCTCTTATTTTAAATATTTTTATAGGTTTGAGTTAAATCAGCCCGAGTTAAAGTAACAGTTATCTTTTTATTTAAATAAAACTACAGTATTTGCTAATAACTTTTTTATTTATTTAATTAACATTGTATATGTTAACTTATCTTATTGCAGGATATTAAACTAACTGCAGTTAATTTTTTTCCTCGTCCTCGTTTACGTTAAGTCACCTAGATTGGAAAAAAGAGTTAAGTTTATTTTTGTGCCTCATATTTGTTTTTTTTTTCGCATACAAAGGTTTTTTTTGTTGCAGTATTTTTCATTCTAAATATTTCTATAATAAATGCATAATTATTTTTAATGTTTGTATATAACTAAGGTTATTTATTATTTACATATTTCTCTATAAAACATGATTCCAAGAGCTGTACATATTACAATGGTCAACATCTTTTTAATTTCATAATAAGGCCTTTACGTGGTTGGTGCTAGATCTTCTATTGGGCGCCTCCCCACGTGTGGATTGGGGCACGCTCTCTAGATATAGGAGGTACAAGAGAAATAAAATACCCGGGGTAAACAAAAACTAGCACAACTACAACGTCTGTTCCCAGATTGAGCGGTTGCAAACGGCGTCTGACCCATAATGGGCGGCCGATATCCAAGCCAAAAATTTGACATATAGGAAGGAAACGGGATACCACCTGTATTATATTTTTTCCAAGACAATAAGATGAGTACACCTAATTTAAAAATTTTTGAAGGTATAAATAGTACCCCAATCGGATCTCCGGTGGAAAAGGCTTTAAATGAAACAAAGATAAGAGCAAACCTAAGAAACCCATAAATGATCGGGACATGGAATGTAAGAAGCCTATTTGAGGCTAAAAAACTGGCAAACATCACACGAGAAATGAACAGACTTAAGCTGGATATCCTAGGCGTTACTAAGACCTGGTGGCCTGGTGTGGGAGAGTGCAATGTGGATAACAGAGTGTTTTTTTATTCTGGCAATGAAGATCCAAAACACAGGAAATGCGTAGGAATCGTTATAAATAAAGAACTATTGAAATCTGTCTTGGGCTTTGTTCCATACTCGGACCGCACTGCTTTATTAAAACTCAGAGCCGAGCCAATTGATCTTAATATAATAAAAGTATTCTGCGGATTCGGCGGACAATAACGTGGACATTTTTTATAATGAAGTCAAAGAATTGCTTAAATTGACTAAAAAACACGAAGTCAACATAATTATCTCAAATTTTTCCAGATATTTGATAAGTTCTATGTTAATCGTTTTTCCATAACTTTGGATATGACTGAGAGCAATGCAATAGAGCGATAATTCGCAGAAATAGTCTTTTTTTTCGGAATGGGTTGGACTTTAGCGTTTTTCCACATGGACGGAAATACACCTTTGCTGTATGATAGCTTGAAGAGTCTACAGAGAACTGGGGTGAACTCTTGAGCACAGGTCTTCAGGACAATTGTCGGAATTCTATCTGGTCCTGCAGCCTTATTGGAGTCAAGATTTCGTAGGATTTTCCTGATATTTTCCTTGGAAGATACGGCTGTCGTGTCGTTGGACCTCTCGAGTGGTGGTAAAGAGGAAGTTTTGAAATTCTTATTTATGGCCTTAGCCAAAGACCAGAAGGCCTTCGATCCAGGAGGGGTATTGACAAGCTTATTGCTTATTTTCGTGTCGTAAGATTCTTTGGCAAGGTCAATCGTTCTTTTGCAGGTGTTGCTCGCTTGGTTAAAGGCTTCTCGGTTAAAAATTGTCGGGAATTCGCACCAGAGTCGATATGCTTGGTTTTTATCACGCACCGCACGGTTGCATTTTTGGTTGAACCAGTATTTGAAGTTGAAGATCCGTCTTGTTCCATGAGGAATGTATGAGTCCATATCTTGCCTTATGATTTCGGTGACAGATGCACATGTTGATGGGTCTTGTGAGCGAAAGCAGACATCTTTCCATGGAAATGATAGGAAAATGTCCCTCAGTTCATCCCATTTAGCTAATCTGTAATGCCAGACAATAGAGGTACCAGACGCGATTTTGGGCGGGGTTGTTTATTTGGACGTGGCTGAAATAAGTGTATGATCAAATTTTCCGAGTGGAGTGGTTATAGAGACTTGGTACCGGTCGGGATAAGTCGTGAGGAAGAAATCAAGAATGTTGGCTTGGTGATCGGGCATGCAGGTAGATTATTCTACTAGCTGGGTCACGTTGTGACTTATCGCAAAGTTCTCAGCTTCCAGACCGGCGTTGTCGGTGCGGTTGGATCTCAGCCAGTTCGCGTGGTAAACATTGAAATCACCCAAAAATATAACTTCTGTGTTAGGGTGGTTAGTTTGCAACAGCTCCAGTGTGTCGGAACTGTTACTCTTTTAATTTATACATTTCCATGTGATTTGGCCAAGATTTAGTCCTGCTACAAACCTTTACCTTTAAAAAGCGAAAAAATAACGGCTCTGCACCAGTTCTTTTTGGTACAGCAATTTAGCAACTAAACGCTATCCAGCATTTAGAATTTCAACCGTAATCTTGTCATACCCTGCAGCCATACTCAATTTTATACTCTACAATGCTTCCACAATTTATTTTATACTAATTTTACTTTTCACTTTCACTTATGTTCCCGAATGGAGCCTGCGTTTGTATAACCTCATTCTTAAATAAACTTTTGAAATATTTCTCTAACCCCTTTAAAAGGCATTTCTCTTTTCTCATCAGACTACCGTCTTGGTTTCTAATTTCAACCCCTTTAAAAGGCATTTCTCTTTTCTCATCAGACTACCGTCTTGGTTTCTAATTTTTTTAGTTGCAAAGTAGTTGCCCAGCATTTAGTATTTTAACCGTAATCATGCCATACCCTTTAGCCTTACTTAATTTCATACTCTGCAACGCTTGCACAATCTATTTCATACTAATTTCACTTTCATTGCAACTTTTACTCATGTCCCCGAATGGGACCTGTGCTTATGTATAATTTTTCTAAAATAAATTTTTGAAGTTGAACGCATTTCTCTCCTCTCATTCTACTACCATCTTGGTTTCTGATTTTTTTTAGTTACGAGGTAGTATTTTACGTCTAGCTGTTCTTGTGGACTTCCAGAAAAGTTAAATGTTGTTCCCAAAGTCGTCAGATAACCTTTGATCAAATTTAACTTTATCATCGTCCGTCTTTCTTGTCACATTTTTTTTTGCCACAGCTTTTATACTTATTACTTGCCTCGTTTATATTCTCAATCGTTGCCTTTTGCGTTCTTTGATTGGCTTTTGTAGCCAATTCATTTGACTAGGCTTTCTTCTTCTCTGACACAAATATTTGACTTTCTACAGACATATTTTTTAACTCATATTCTTTTCTTTTTTTACTTACACCACACACTTTAATGACAACATTTACGATTACTTTCTTGAATGGCTTTTATATTTCTATGGCCCCACATGCTTTATATAACCTGTTAAACTTTTTGATCAATTTATTTACGAACTTAGAATCATAATAAATACTTATGTATGTTGAAGAAGCAAATGATTTGATTTGTTTTTTTGGAATGATTCTGTTGACAAAGATGTTTTGTTTGTAAAAGTAGGCCATTTTTTCTTAAAGTTCAAAATATATTTAGTTTTTAGTTCTGGACTAAAGTTAAAAACTTAATTAATAAATGTTTTTAGAACTTTTTTCATGGCTTTTTTATGACGGTCATTTGGTAAACATGAATAACCATATAGATACTAATACTGGGGCAAGTAATGCCAACATAAATTTCCACAATGTGTTGTTTTTGCCATTGGCAACAATATTATTTTTGTTACAATGCAACATTATAGAGCTAATCTGATTTGCTCTTTTGTTAGCAGTGCCTTCATAATATATATATATATATATATATATATATATATATATATATATATATATATATATATATATATATATATATATATATATATATATATAAAAGGTTTTCAGATCCTCTATACCAAAACAATTAATCCACAGTTGCCGTAAATAACAAATATTTTGTATTGGTACGTGTGGCAAAAAATCTATGGTTGCAACTTGTAAGTGGGGGCGTAGGTCACCCCTAAACTGCGACCCCTAATATGTCTATTATGGCTTATTTACTTTTTTCTTGCAAAGATATTAAATTTTGTTATAAAACATTTTGGTTCATTTTTTGTGAATTCGTCAAACAAATGTTTCGAACTTTGTGATAAATTTGAATGTTTTATTTTCGTAGTGACTTCTTCGCAAGTTATCCGTATATCCACATTTGCCCAAATAAATCTAAAGGGCAGTATTTTAAATAAAATTTGTGTTTTATATTAAAATCTGAATTTTTTTGCTCAATCATCAAATAGTTTGACATCCAAGTATGCGTCATCATATTCGATATCCATAACCCCCTTAGTCAATGACTTGAGTTTTTTAGCAATGAACGACAATGAGGGAGACCACTAATTTTTTTAAACAGTATAATCGTGTTCTGTATGTCCAAAAACTACCATTTATTATTTTTTTTATTTTTTTATTCGGTCTATTTCTTAAATAAAATAATAAAATACGTGTATTTGATTTTAAACATACAATTTTATGCGCCATTTTCAATAGTTGCTTTCATTGGTGTAACGCAGTGTGACGTACTAAACCCTACACGCCCATCGACCTTGAGCTGATCAATCATAGTAAACCACCAAGTAAATTTGAAAACATTACAATGGTGTGAGCATAGAAACAGACAGAAATAGATTTAGGGTCTAGTTCGTCATAGGCTCATAGCACCTCCCACTTATATCTGGCGTTTTTTAATTTTGAATCAAAATGCTGATTTAAAAACGCTGAAGAATCTATTTACTTTGATTTTGATCCATGATATTGTATGTAAACTGAACCAATATCATTATTCATCGATTAAAAGAGGATGGAATGTATTGACCTGCGTAGTTTTACCCAGATTAATGGTCTACTTTTATGGAAGCGTTCATATCAAAAAAATGTGACATGCGATTTTTAAAATAAATAAAATAAAATTTAATTATTAAGTTATGGTTACCAAAAAAAGTTCCTTTATTATGTTCTTTAAGTGTATAGTTTTTTGGTTTAAATTAAAGATACAATTGTTTACAAAATTAATAAAAGATAAGTTTATGCAACAAAAGTATCTTTTTCAATAGCAATGGTCAATCTGTAAATTGACAATCAAAAAGTGTTACATTTAAGATTTATATAGGTAATACAGGTAAATATTTGAATCTGTGAAACGATTAAATTCTGCTACTGTTTTACAGCATAGTCTATTAAAGATTTGTAAGCTCTAAGTAAGGAAAAAAACATCTGTTTACGGTGCTTCAAGCCCAGTTTTATTAGATTTTTGCAAAAGTTGTTCATAGATTGGTGGACAAGATATTTCGAGTTTTAAGATAGTAGTATATCCTCGTTATTTCATTATTACATTTGGTAATAAATAAATGATTTTCTAACGTTTAATGAAACTACGTTAAACATTATTTAAATAAAAAAATGATTACATAGACTTTTTCACTGAATAAATCACTTTACCACTCCCCCAAAGTAAAAGGATATTCGTGATGTTTTTCAATAAAAATTGTTTTTTTTCTTCGTCGTTTTAAACCATTAATACTGATGTAGTAAAGTATTTATCATGTTTCTATTGTTCTAACTTCATTTTTAAATTAAAGTTGTAAACGGTTTAAATAATTTGATAAAAATGTTTTAAAAAATAATTTAATCCAAAGATATTACTTTTCTCGATAAAAAATTTAATTAAAACATTTTATTTTCGTATAGTTATAAATTTAGGTTTTTTTTTATGTTTTAGTCTATGAAATACAATTTACAAAATACTTCCATATAAACTATATTTTTGCACCAAATAAATACCATAATAGTTTCTTTACAAAATAAAATCATTTATTTAAGTAAAAACTTACTTTTTCAGGCGAGTTGATGGTAGACTTATGATTATAGTTTTGCGTCACCAGACGTCAGCGTCAGAAATAGATTAGTGACGTCATGGCTTCTTCTTCTTTTATTTGTTAAAAATTTGTCTTGAGCTGACAGCACACTTTTATTAGGTCATGATTTTAATATAAAGGGCAAAGATAAGGGCAACAATCTTATATGGGTCTTTCGATGATATGCAATAATTTTTATGAAAAGGTGCTGAAGTGAACGTAAAAATAAAAAATTCATAACATTCTTTGTCCTATTTATCAAAACTTTGGGCGCATTAGGATTGTTCTTTTTTTACCCTTCATAGTGTTTTCTATGTAGAAGATAATAGCGGCTGCCAGCAATGGTCAAAATAAACTTAAAATGGTGACGTCTTGCTTCTTCTTTAATTTATCTGTCGAAAAGTGACCTCGAGATAACAGCCTATTGTTACTAGGTTATTTATTTTTCAATAATTTTAATATACAAATAATAAAATTTTAATTTTTTATACCAAAATTAATTTGAATATCCAAAAAATCACTGTTATTAGATGGTTTTAATTTATCACTTCTATCGGCAGTACCAATAACTCCCATTTTTTTTAATGATTACATTAGATTTTTGTTATTTTTATAAATGGGTTCTTTACTATTTTATTTAATAATTGTCACTTGTTTCAACAAATTTTCTATTTTTTTAATTTCCAATTGCCATTATATTTTTAACTATATAATTGTTTGAACACTCTTCTTTGGGTTTATTTAACTTTTTTTGGTAATTAGTATATTTTAATTGTAATACTTCTTTTCACGTTTAAAACTTTCATTTAGAACCCTTTGCTAATTTTGATTGGAAATTTAATGAATTGCAATATACCGTGTTTTTTAGACAAATTTTGGAAAATAATTACTTCCGTTTCGTTCGTAGCGACAAAGGTGGGTAAAAAAAATCGATTATTTTTTTTTACAAGTGACACGAAAAAATGGTCTGCTAGACACCTTAAAAAAATTCTCACCAAGCATGAGCTCTTAATTGTAATAGGAAGATCCTTCGCATCGCAGTCAGTCCAATAGAAAAAAATTTATACCTTATCATTTATCTATTGAACAAAAAAATGTTTTAAAAGAATTTTTTAGGAAATTTAATGCTTTACAAAAAAGGTATCCTATATTTTTTCCGTAAACCTCACCATTTGAAAGATATTAAGGATTTAATTTTGATTATTTTAAGACAAATTTCATTTTTGTTTATGAATTTTATAACTCGACAATAAATAAATGCGCAATTTAAATTTTTGTTGGAAATTAACTGCTCTATAAAAATGGTTTTTAATGTTTTGGCGATAAAACTAACCGTTCAAAAGATATTCATCATCAAACTTTCATGTGTACGGATTTTAAAAGTTTTTGATGAGATATTCGAAAAATTTTAATTTAATTTATAAATTTCATATGAATTTCATTTCTTGTCATTAATATAAGTATTATTTGAGTTTTATTTTCACAATTATCAAAATTTTTCTTCAATTATTCTAAACATTTTATTTTTAATCATTAAAAATCACGATCCTAGGGAAAATTTCTCCTCTAGAGAATTTTTGTTTTGTATTTTATTTCATCTGTTTGAATTGTGAACTAGCGCCACCTACTTTTTCCTTCATCGTTATGTTGTCGTTGGTTTGTATACAATTATTTCTACAGCATTTTTAGTGTTTCCAAAATTTATGATCTCGTATATGTGATCGAACGATTAATTATTTACAAATATTGCGGTTACTACGTGAATTAACTTGATATTTATCGAAAATATCGATAAGGAAATTCATTTGATCGGAAAACCTGTGCAAAACTTTGTATTGCGCATTTTGTAAAAGTCATTTATTGTCGAGTTATAAAATTCATAAACAAAAATGAAATTTGTCTTAAAATAATCAAAATTAAATCCTTAATATCTTTCAAATGGTGAGGTTTACGGAAAAAATATAAGATACCTTTTTTGTAGAGCATTAAATTTCCTAAAAAAATTTTTAAAACATTTTTCTGTTCAATTGATAAATGATGAGGTATGAATTTTTTTCTATTGGACTGAGAAAAAAATACAAAATGCGATGCGGAGGATCTTCCTATTAAAATTAAGAGCTCATGCTTGGTGAAAATTTTTTTGTGTCTAGCAACCCATTTTTCCATGTCACTTGTAAAAAAAAATGAACGATTTTTTTTACCCACCCGCTGTGACATATGAATCTGAGTTTTTATTGTGTTCAGTTTACTATAGGTAAATCTCACAATTGTGAAGAGTGACTGACTCATTGTGTAGAGCGATTTTATAGGCCAATCAAATTAGACGTTTGCCCTGTACCAAAAAGTTATTTTTAATAATTGTTGAATTTTTTATTACCGACAAAAAAAGGGAGATTCAGTATTAGTTAATAAAAAAGTAAGTGGGTTTTAACAAAAACTGTTACAAAACTTTTACAAATTTACAGAAACCTTTTTCTTTTACTCACTCTCCAAAGACTATACGTTCAGGTAGTTTCATTAATATTAAGAAAATCGCTATCTTTTTATATATTTTTTGTATAACTAATTAATTTGTTTATTATTTACTTCCCGAACAGATCTTATTTTGTTAAAATATTTTCGTTAATTTGACTGGTTTATTTTTAAACAGTTCAAATTTCTTTTAAGCGATTAAGGGTTCGATGCAAAATGAAACGTTGTCAGCGTGTATAATTCAATTTGAAGGTATCGGCATAGCTGTAGTTTATATCTTTCTCCAACAGTAGATAATAGACGAGATCAACAATGAAGTCGCAAAAGACTTAACAAAAGTTTCCAAAGCTAGTGTGTTTAAAATAATTAAAACAATGGATGAAACAAACGATATAATTCATGTCAGAGATAATAAATGAGATAACTCATATAAAATTGTTCAAATATTTTTTGTTCTTTATACTTTTTGGTAACATTAATAATAGAAAGACATAATATGTAACATTTTTTTCGTATTAAACTTATTCGATAATTATTATTGCCGCACGCCTATGACTCGTCGATTTCCTTTCCCCTCGGACCCGCAAAAGTTTATGTTGGAAATATGACTAACTCTATACATTTGTGGTATTCTACTATAACTTTTATTTTTCGAGAGCTTTTTTAAAATGTGAGATATAGTAACCATTCGTAGCAAATTAAAATTAAATAGTAATTATTTTATAACTGTCTTTTTTTAAACATGTGCAATAACTTTTTGTAAAACAATTAATATAGAAATAAATAAATAAATTTTTTGTTTGTTAGGAAAGAAATAAGTATAAAACAAAAAATGATCGACACGAGAATTATATTGGAGAAAATTTATACATATATACAATTAAACATATAATTTACAAATACAATTGCACTATACATTTTGAGTATCCATTTTTTTAGTGACGCAGTTTCTTATATATTGTCAGTTGCAGTAAATTATTGAAATGTTTTTCTAGCAAGCAGAAAAGTACAGAAGTGTTCACAAAAAAAATTAACATAAAATAAAAACAAATTTATATTTTCACAGCAACAGCGCCAAAATTAATTTTATTAACTACTTCTTTGCTCAAATCCAAAACACATACAAGAAAATATATTTTCCAATTTCAACTTAACATTCTTTCGTGACTACTAGATATTTATTGGTACAAGATACAAGAAAAGTAAAATAGGTATATTTAATGAGATGTGAAATAATTTTTTGTCACTTTAGGACACTTAAATTCCTTTTAGAAATTCTGCTTCTAATCTCTAAGTTGGGGATTGTCTCTGGTTTATCGTGCACCATAAAAATCGCATACAATTTACGGCAAATGCTGACCATTTACCCAAAGAATATGACAGCTTAGAAATTTCATTTTGCCTTAAAACTTTAACTAAAACATTTATAGTTTATAGAAATATATAATTATTTATTAATGGTAAGTGTTAAGCTAAAAAAAATTTCTTTAAGCTTTTGAAAAATTTTTACTAACCAGAAAATTTTTAACGCGTATCCATAATAAACAAATATATGTATATATATATATATATATATATATATATATATATATAAATTTAGTAAAATATAGTTAGATTCAAAGCGGTTGAGGGGTTAAGTCACTTTCACAAGAACTATAAACCACTTTTGACACAGACAGTGGATAAGTCCAGTGGTCTATTACAATTTGAATAATTAAAGTGTTAAAATTTGTTAATAGTACACTTCTTAAAATTTTAATTTTTAATTACATTAGTGTCAAACATTGACTATACACTCGCTACAAAAATTTCTATTAATGACAATGTAAGTACGTGCTTTTGCTGAGACATATTTATTTTGTAAATCTTTAATAAAAAAAAATAAAATAAGGTTAAAGATATGCATATGGACAAAAAATATGCTCCGAATAAAATAAAACAGTCAATTAAAATGGCAAACACAAAATTCATATTTTTATTTAAAAATATGGAATAAAATAAAAAATATATATTACATATATTGGAATTCGTTGTCCTAAACAGTCAAATGTCCAGTTTGTTTTTTCTTTTCCAAGGTGAAAAATTTTTTGCTCCTACATAATATTTTAGGCCTTCTGCCAATTGGCAATTTTTGTGTGTGGAAATTAAAGGATTCTATTTTAAAAATTTTTTTTTTTACCACAAGCGCGTATTACTAACTATAAAATTGTCACACAACTTAGCCTTTAGTTGTATATAATTGCTCGCATACACAGGTCTGAATATAAGTTTTATTTCCACAATGTAATAGTTAAATAATTTTTTATTACTCATGCGGGATAAGTAGTATCTTAGAGTTCGCTGTTGCGGTTGAAAAAAAGCTGTTTGCCCATTTGAGTGCAGCAAGTTTACTTGGCGCACGCTTACGTCATTTGAGTGCGACAAATTTACTTGGCGCACGCTTACGTCAGACAATATACGAAACGTATCTCTCTCTCTTTTCACTAACTTATATCTCCCTCTCAACTTCGTTCGCCTCGCCCGATCACACTTAAACATTACGTTTACGAACTAACTGTCACTGTCACTGTTTACATTACAAAGTTTATATTTTTATGAAAATATTAAATTTTTTTGTGCCCATATATATCGTCGCATTTGTATTAAAAAATAGTATGTGCAAACCGTGCGATGTTGTCGATTGCTCACTCGAGCGAATGAACGCTTTCGCTTCGCTTGTGCGTTCAACTTCGCTCTCATGAGCAATCGTCAGCTTATTGCACTAGTTGCACAATATATTATTGTCACTCTCAAAATAAAAATGGTTTTACACCCCAATGCGGGTGTATTAGAAAAAATATATTTATTTGCTTAACATTATTCCACAAAAATTACCAGCTCCCAGAAGGCCTTATTCACTTGCTTAAATAAATATTTTCTATATATGTCATACAAACAAATCAAAGAAATAAAAGACGCTCAGGTAAAAATGACAATCTTTAATTTTTTTAAAGTAGGTTAGGTTAGGTTGCTTATTATGTAAAAAGTTGTTTATTGGGGTAATGTTTAATTTTAAAACCGAATACGCTTAAATTACATTAAAAAATAATTATTTGACAGCTGTAACTTTTTACTTTGTACGATTTTCTGTTTTGTCATTTATTACTACTTGAAAGTCTTCTTTAAAACATTCCATAAAATAATTAACTTAAAATAAAAAAAATTTTTGCTAAAATCTTGTTTAATGTGTTAATAATATTAAATCATTTAAAAGGAACTATAATCAACTCTTAAGAAAATAACATTATTTTTTACGTTGGCAACATTGACCACATTTTCATGTTAAATTAAATGACCGATTTAAAAAAATCGGTAAGCAAAAGTAAAAAGTTACACTACAAAAGGGGATGTTTTTGCCACTAACATTAGGTTAAAAAAATTTTGGCAACCAAATTTATTTGATCTCGCGACCACTTTATTTTTCTCAAAACATTATTTCTTACGTCAAATAATTCATGAATATCAATACGTTGTAAAGCAGACCCGTTGGCGGCAGAGGACGGCAAGGGATTGTTGCCAACATTGTTTCTTGATCACAAAGGCTCGTCAACATTACACCCAACACCACTCTTTAATCTTTACTGATAATGTGTGGTTAATTTTAACAATATGAATAGTATATTTCATTAGGAGTCGAGAAAATAGGCTTTTTCCGTGCGTGCGCGACAAGTTTCCGTGAAAAGCGCAGTCGAACACGGAAAGTCGTACAAGCACGGAAAAAGCATATATGGACGTGTAATGAACGATACTTTTCATTATATCTACCTGAAAACCACAAATTGTTAAGATATCACTAAAAATATCAAAAAATTGTCAAAAAACAAGCGTTATTTACCCCGTTGTTAAGAAAATAAACAGAAAAATTTGCGATTTCTAGAGAACTGTCAATAACAAATTATTTTATTTTGATATGCAGGTAGACAGCTGATGACACTAGGCACCGTAAAATTTTCCGTGTGGGCGCACGGTAAAAGCCCACTTTCGGTGCACTAAATACGCATGTAAATATAGTGTTTTCAGGTAGGTATAATGAAAAAGCTGTTGCCAACGCAAGTGTCAATAAAAAAAATGCTGTTGAATTTTTCTTAACTTTTCAACGTTTGCTGGAATTTCCGGTGTCAACGTAGTTTATGTGTTGATATTAAGTTGTTTTTTTTAAGAATTACATTTATTTGATGTTTTTCAATATTAAATTCTTCATTTAATTTTAAAATTATAATATGTATTACTACTAAAACTCAACTCTGGATAAACTGATTTTATCTAAGTATAATACGTAAAATCTAAACTAGTTGCATTAAAAGTAAATAATTCAATTTTTTAAATTATTTGATACCGATCGTTTAAAAAAAAATAAGTCAGCAACAAAGTATTGTCTTTTTAATCTAAGTTGTAGTTAGGTCGGTATTTAATGTTCGTTACTGCAAATATCATGGGATTTACAATACCCTAATAAGCAGATTTCTTCTTGTTTCAACATACAACGTTTAAAATAAGATGTGACAACTACTTAAGTTTTTACCTTTTTTTTAAATATTTTGTTTACTTACATAATAAAGGGGTTTTAAATTTTTCACAAAATATCTTATTGTTTTTTTAAATTTAGCCACTGGAGATGTTGCCCTTTTAAATCATAAACATTTAATAAAAAATTACATTATTCAATTATCGCAGATATATTTAAGAATTTACTGGATATCTAAAAACCAAACATGGTTTGTTATTAACTTTACATGGCAGAAGAAGCATAAAAGTAGGATCAACTCTACGGAGATGGGTAGTCTGAGAAGTAAAGACTCTGATGGATAAAGTAAGAAATAGTGAGATAAGAGAACGATGTGGTGTAAAAGGTAAAAAATGATGATTTGGACACGTAGAAAGGATGAATGAAAGAAGATTGACGAAAAAGATTTATAAGGCGAGTGTGACTGGACAAGTCGGTAAAGGTCGAATGTATCTCGATAATATCGACATTGTTTTGAAGAAAGACCAGGTCGAGAGTGCCAGCAACCGACGAGTATGTATGAAAGCACTGATGAAAGTAGAAGTAAAAGACGTGTGTAAGAACCGTAGCAAGTTTAAAAAATTTTTCTCAGTTTTGTACCAACGAAAAAAGGCGTATGTATGTATGAATGTATATCCATTATTTGGGTTTTAGTAGTAAAACATCTATAATTCGCAGTTATTTTCCAAAATAATTATTTATTGATGTAATGATTAGCTTTTTGCTAGAATTTCTAAACAAATTAGCTCATGCAAGTTAAAATTATTTGACATCGTTAAAATAATTAAACAACTTGTACCGTGGTATAGGCACTAAAAGTAACTTTTTTTTCATTTTTCTTTTTATTACTTTCATCTCTATTATGTTTAATAACACTTTTTAAATTATTATCTTTATTAACAATAACACTTTTGTCAGCAATTCCCCATTTACTATCTACTTTATCCACCGCTTCTTCCGAAAAATCCCTTAGTTTTGGACTGAGTCCAAAAAGCCTGTTGTTAATATTTTGAACAGAATTCTCCCCTCGTAAGTACGAGGACAGTGACAAATTTTGGCTGTGCGCAGAAAAATAAGCATCTCCGCGTTCCACGAGATTGGAGCTGTACGAAAGAGGATAATCTTGAGTTGTATCTATGTACCGATAAGCCATCGGAATAAAATTTCTTGTCTCTGACTTACTTCTTGGTTTTTTAAGTAACCTAGGCATCGAGTTGGTCCAGTTGTCCAAAACTTTGATCTTGTTAAAAGTGGGATCCAGTTTTTTAGTCTCATATTTTAATATTTGCTTTTCCTTGGATCTAAGTATCGAACTTATACTTGATTTTCCCAAAATATTGAAATTTTGAAGTTTCTTAGGGTGCGGTTCATTTAAAGAACTTTTAATTATTAACCTACTTTTTTCCAAATTTTGAATGGGATCAAAATTAACGTTAACTCTTACAAACTGTCCACTAAATACGTCGTGTTTGTCTTGTAAAATAGGAGGCTGGGGTGCTTTCCCCTTTTTTCGTCTTTGTGGACGTTTGGGAGTTTCCAACAAGTCGTCCGCGCTGTTCCAAATTTTGTTTAAGTTACTTTTTTCATTGACTAGATTAAAATTTTTTTCATCCAAATTCAAGATATTTTCAATCGAATTAGATTTCGTTATTATCCTAGCTTTTGGACCAAGTTTTGAATTAATGGTATTATATTTAATTTCGTTGATAAGTTGGCTTTCGACTCTCTGCCTGGAATTGGCATCCTTGGATTTAATTTTGGAAAGTATATCCAAACTTTCAATATTCTCTGGAGTATTTATGCTGATAATGCTTGCAGGACCTTCCTTATTTATTTTGTTGTTGTCTGCTTCCCTTGTTATTTCAATATGAGTGATTCCGTTGTGTTCTGTTCTTTGCAATAAGTTAAATCTTGTTGATAAATTTATTCCGTAAGCTTTCTGGTTAGCGACGGCTTTTAGTGTAGTAAAATTTGTATAGAAATTTTTCAGGTGCCCAATATCCTCGAATTTAAACACAAGCGCTTCATTTTTTAAAACAAAAATCAGGATGTCAGTGCACTTAACATCAGTATAACAAATACAGTCGAGTAGAGAAAAGCTTTCTTTTTTCGTTAATGCTTTCTGCTTAAATGCAATTGTTTTGGATTCCACTTGTTGGGATGTCTTAATATCTGTTGTTTCTGTATCAGAATCACTACTAGAGGAACCATTTGCAGAGTCAGTCTCAGTATTAGGTTTATTTTTATTTTCTGTTATTTTTTCTATTGTAAAACTATCGTTGTCGCTTGATACTATCGATAAACTATCTATATCGGATTCAAACCCCTCATCTGAAGATGTGGAATTTATTTTTTGATCTGGTTTTGATAAAAGTATTAAATCTAGATGGCTATTATTGAGCTGCAAGTCGTATTCCAATAAAGGTGGGGATCTCTTTTGAGCCTTTTCCACCAAAGTAGAAAGGGATACGGTCGAGCGTTCTCGAAGAAGTAGGACTGGCATTTTTAGCTGGCATTATCTGAAACAAAAAATATTATTACTTAACAGTTCAGTGATGTAAATATATTAATATTTTTATAATTTAAGTTTTTACGTAAATTATTTGACTGTAAACATAAATTTTGTATTTAGTTTTAGAAGTACTTAGGTACTATTATTTGTTAAATTCTTAGCTGTGAACACTTTTTAGGTAAAAACAAATTTTTTAATAACACTGGCTAAATAAATTGTAACATAATTTTAAATGAGTTGGATTTTAATGCTGTTTTAAAGTTAAATAAGCATGTCGATTTTAACAATGTATTCATTTTTTTTTTGTTTAAAATTTTTTTATACAGCTTTTATTAATGCGACGCAATATTGTATTTATGAAACAGCAAAGTTCGTGAAAAATGTTAAATGCCAAAATCTGACCTTTAATTTGGTAATTAAAACATTCAACACCAGGCAATACTCGACAGAAAAAACATTATATTTGAATCTTTGCATATAAAACTGGAAATCTGGAATATTCTAAGAAACCTCATTTAATAACTAAAATTTAGATAAGCTACAACAAAAACGACATCAATATAAATGTGTTAATTTAGAAGTGATTATGTTAATAGGAGAAAAACCAAAATATTATAATAAAAAAAAAATGTTGTTCTTTTCATGCCATGCAATTATTATTATAAACAATTGTATGTATTTGAAATGGTAAAAATAATTAAAATAATCTTTTTAAAAGTAAAACAGATATAATTTTTAAAGAAAATCTGGAGAGCTTATTTAAAAAAAGGATTAACTTTAACGTTGGAGGTATATTAACATACATACATATAGTCACGCCTTTTTCCCGTAGGGGTAGGCAGAGACCACTTTCTTTCACTTGTTACGGTTTTTGCACAAATCTTTTGCTTCTTCTACTTTCATCAGGGCTCTAATAAAGGCTCGTCGGTTGTTGGTACTCTTGACCTGGCCTTTCTTTAAAACAATGTTGATCTGATCGAGATATGTTCGCCGAGGTCGACCTCTTCTGACTTGTCCATTCACACTCGCCTTATAAATTTGTTTCGTCACTCTTTCTTCATCTATTCTTTCTACGTGTCCAAACCATCTAAGCATTTCTTTATCTATCTTTGTAACCACATTTTCTTTTACATCACAGCGTTCTCTTATCTCAATATTCTTAAATTTATCCAACCGAGTCACTCCGGCTATTCTTCTCAGACTACTCATCTCCACAACATAAATCCTATTTTTATGCTTCTTTTGCCAAACCCAACATTCACTACCATACATAAGTGTAGAAACCAACACACAACGTGCCTTTTTTGACACTTTCTGGCTGCTTATAAAGCCCCATTTATTTGCTTTCCTGCCAACACTCTTCGCTCAATGTCACTGCCATACTTTCTATCTCTCATAAACTTTGAACCTAAGTATACAAACTCATCTACTTGTTTTATTTTTTTCCCCTAACCAAAACTTCATAGTTTGTCATGCTTTCTTTTTTTTTAAAAACCATTACTTTCGTTTTGCTTACATTTATTTTCATCCTTTTTATTTTCAGGGCATCATGCATAACATTAACCATCGCCTGCAAATCCTCTTCAGATGATGCTGAAATGACTTGATTATCGGCGTAAAGAAGGCATTTGACGATAAAATCATTCATTTTTAATTCATAAGCACTCTCTTTCAAATCTTTTAAACAATCGTCTATGTATAAGTTAAACAGCCATGGCAAAGCCACACATTCCTGTTTTACACCCTTTTTGATGTTAAACCAATCCTGCAAGCTTCGTTTATCCTGACACAAGCAGTGAAATCTTTGTAAAGTGATTTCAGTGCTCATTTTAAACTTCCGTTCACCCCATACATAGACATTGTCGACCACAATTCTCTGTCTATTAAAGCGCAATAGACCTTCTGACTTTTAGCCAAGAATTTTTCGACTATATCTCGTAATGAAAGACCTGATCCATACATCTCCTTCCTCTTTTAAACCCTGCTTGCACATCCCATATCATTTTCTCAGTTTTATTCGTCACTCTTTTAATCATGCATACAATTTGTCGACTATGATGAGTAAACTAATACCTCGGTAGTTCTTACAGTCCTGCTGCGAACCTTTTTCCTTGTAAAGCGGCAATAAAACCGTGGTTAAAGTTATGCAATTTATATTAGTAAAATAAATACATAAAAAAGTGATTATACACGCATATGAATCTTAAAAAACAGTAATGACAGTTGGTATATGGCTTCTAAAGAAACATATAAAGTGCCTTGTATTTTTATTTCCCAACATCTCCACTAAAACATAATTACATTTTAATCTTTATACTTCCAATGCAATATATTTATGTTTGTTTCTAAATAAATGTTTTTTGATATATTGGCTGTTATTCCTTCTGTTTTAATATGCTGAATATCAATGTAACTATCTTCCAGCTCCTGCCTGAAAAAATGATGCCAAATGTCTATGTGCTTTGTTTTTGCTATATAACCATCGCTTGAACTAGATTTATTGCACTTTTATTATCATAATATATCAGAATTTGTTGCTTGGATGTGTTTGTTAAAAGCTTTTCTTTAAACTGTTTTATCCAAATAGCTTCTTAGGTAGCTGCAGCCATATATTCGGCTTTGGTTATGAATAACTCAACGGTATGTTGTATTTTACAACTCCAAGAAATTGGTCCTCCTTGATTTATAAAAGCATATCCTGTGCATGCTCGCCTATTGTCGATATCACTAGCCTAATGAGACTCACAATATCCTGTTATTCCCAATTGCTTTAATACCATTTTATTTTGCAGTAGTATCGTAGTATTCTTTTGACTATGAATGTGCTTTTCCATAATTTTCGTTGAAATGTATTTAACGGCAAACGTGATGTTCGGTTTAGTTCCTTGTGAAACGTATAAAATGCTATTTTTATTATTTCTTCATGTTCTTGTTTATTTTCTTATTTTGTAAATTTTTTATTTGGTTCTGCTGGTATTGGAGCTAGATTACAATCTGTTATGCTGAATTTTTTTAATATAAAATTTATGTAAGTCTCCCGATTCTCCATCTCTTTAATTTTAAGTCCAATACAGTATTTTGCCTTTCCTAAGTCTTTTATTTTAAATTTTTTCTTTAATTTTTTTATCAGATTTTCCGTTGCTCACGTATCATTTGAAAAAATCAGTTAATCGTCCATGTAAACTGCAATAAATAAGATACGTTTTTTTTTAAAAATGTAATATATACATGGATAATATTTGTAATCCGATGTCTTGTAAAAGAAACTTTGTTGTTAACTAACTCTATATTTTGATATGTTTAATTGTCGGTTAGAATTGCCTAAGCCAACCCTGGCGTTTTGAATTATCCCATTAGAAATCAATTTAGCTCTATCATTATTTATTTAATTTTATTTATTTAATAACACTTAATTATAAAGTTTATCTTGAATTAGTAAATCAAAACATAAAAGGCAGTTAGACAAAAACGGTTCGTTGCGATTTCTCATTTTTATGTTGGTGTTAAGAAAATAAATGTCATAGGCCAGTTTTGATTTAGCATCAAAACTCATGACGTTTTTACTAACAGCCACCACATATTTTTAAAATATCTGTCTTTTCAATATAAGATTCTATTTAAATTGCCAGTTCATTCATACGATATTCAATGAACGTAACATTTAAAAAATTTGGTTGTTTCCTTTGCTTTTTTTATTTTATTTTTTCTTTCTTCATTATTTATAAGTATACATTAGAAGAACATGTAAAATAGACGCTGTAAATGAATGGATACTGGGAAGAAAGAGAGAGTGGAACGAACACATAGACCGAATGAATGACGATAAAATAGTCAAAATAACTAGAGACAAGTCGCCCTTTACGGCGCCGAAGCGTTGGATGACCCCGCAAGAGATGGACAACAATTAAACGGCAAAGGATACGAAGAAAAACAAGCAAATTGCTTACAATGAAGAAGAAAAAGGGAGATATTTATTTCAAAACCAGCCAGTCCAAATAACACGTCAAATTTTAAATCGAGGGGAAGGCTTAAAAATGTTATTCTGCTGTTTCCAAAAGGCACCCCTTTAATATCCCATGCCCCTTCTTTAAAATGTCAAATAGCAACCCCTACCTTGTGATACATTAAATGAAAACCCAAGAATAATGCAAATCAGTCATAACATCAATTTATTTTATCGATTTATTTTGCTTCAAAAGATTAATAATAGGGAAGCCCAATAGGGGATTTTGAGATTTTCTCACACAGCAGCTTAACATAAAAGGGGATACCTTGCACCTTAACATATACAGCGTGTTAGTAAATAGTGCGACAAACTTCAGGGGGTGATTCTGCATGAAAAAATAATGACAGTTTGCTATATAAACGTATGCCCGCAAATGCTTCGTTTTCAGAGATGGGCGTTCTGGTTTACTGTTATTGCATTAGATAGTGCTTAATAATGTATTAAAGGATTAAAAAATACGCGTCAAGATGTTTTATTTTTTTGCATAAAAACGGCGCCCTATACGAAAAAAATGCAGGAGAGGTTTTTTGTCACAAATTTACCGAAAAATTCAAACATGATTTTTAATTTAAAATATCTCAGTGGTGTACTATTTTTTTCTTTAAAAAAGTTGGGATCATTACTCGTATGCGCGCCAATGAAGAACATAAAATTCTTTATTGAATTTTAAAATATGCGCAATAACTACCTCTTAAAACCCACCAAATTTCATTTGCGTGTTTTGACCGTTTTCAGAGCAATTAATAAATCGTCAGTTTTTTAAAAAAAACTTTAACACTTCTCTGAAACGAAGTATTTTCGGACATACGTTTATATAGCAAACTGTCATTATTTTTTTATGCAGAATCAACCCCTGAAGTTTGTTGCACTTATTTACTAACACCCTTGTATAAGCCCTTAATAAAGGATCATTAAAAATGCTGGAGCGCGTCAGATTTGAGCGTGACTTAAGAATGTCACCTTGACATCGAGCGCGATCGAAGTGTTTTTTATTTTGATAGAAATAATTCAAGAATAACGAAAAAAATTTAATTTGCCGATTTGCACAAATCGTCAATAAAGTTTATTGCATGCAGCTGCAGTGAAGCATGTAATCTCCATTCCGCGCCTCTCTTTCCCTTTCATTTTTTCTCTATCCCTTACTTTATAGCACCGTCCCCATAGTACTTTCTCGCATAATAGAGCTTGTGTAACAGCAAGAAAATCATTAATATACTATACAAATATGGACACTGTTGCTCTTATTCTACATTGGAAGAAGTAAATATTACAAACTTGGAATAAATTACGCCATTAAATCCATTTAGTCGTTTAGAAGTTACAGCTGTTTATTTAAAAAAAATTGAATCACCTCCCACCAATTTATTTTAATAGATACGTACGTCAGTAAGTGTAAAACAAAATAACTTGAATAAAACTTAGCTTTAATAAACATATATTATATTATTACATTATATTACCTATATTATAAACAGCCAAGGCTGTTCGCCATGGATAATACCTTTTTCGATGTTAAACCAGTCTTTGTAAGCTCCGATAATCCTGACACAAGCAGTGGAATCCTCGTAAAGTAATTTCAGTGCTTGTATGAAACTATCGCTCACTTTATGCATAGACAATGTCGATCACAATTCATTCCTCACCACTCTGTCATGGGCCGTTTCTAAGTCTAGGAAAGCGCAGTAGACAAAAATCAATGTACGAAGATTTCAGTGCTTCTGTAAGGATAAAAAAAACTCACACAGACTGATTTCACATTTAAAATAAATTAGAACAGGGATGTGTGGCTTCACCATGGCTGTTTATCTTAGTCATAGGCAGTTTTTAAAGATTTAATAAAGAGGGCGAATGGTTAAAAAATAAATGATTTTATTGTCAAATACCTTCTTTACGCCGATGATCAGGACATGTTAGCATTTTCTGAGGAGAAATTGCATGCCATGGTTAATATTATGCATGATGCCCTAAAAATCAGAAGGATAAAAGTAAATGTAAGCAAGAAAAAGTAATGGTTTTTGAAAAAAAAAAATCATGACAAACTGCAAGGTGCTGATTAAAGGATAAAGAGTAGAACAAGTAAAAAAGTTTGTATATGAAAGTTAGACTGTGATATTGAGCGAAGGATGTGGACAGGAAAACAAATTAATGGGAAGATGCATAACTTTATGAGCAGTCAGAAAGTGTCAAAAAAGGCACGAGTGGCTTTGCATAGAGGAGTGCTGGTGATAAACCGGAAATAAAGATTAAACGTGAAGTAAGGCAAGGTTTCATTTTATCGCCCTTGTCCTTAAATGTATACTCTGAAAAAATATTTAGGGAATCACTTACTGATATACAAGCCGGCATTATTAAAAATGGCGAAATCATAAACAACCTTCGCTACGCAGACGATACGGTACTGTTGGCCTCCAGTCAGGAAGATTTACAACAGATACTGGATGCAGTCATCGAAATATGCGCAATGGCTGGACTCGGATTAAATGCAAAAAAGACCAAAGTATTAGTAATTAGTAAGTAACCTAATATCATAGCTAACATTACATTTGGAGGTGAACTATTGAAGCAAGTAAACCAAATAAAATATCTAGGCAGCATAATAACTAACAGCGCGGATAGTTAAACTGAAGTGAAATCAAGGGTTGAGCAGACTCGAGCCGCATTTAAAAACATAAGTAGGGTCTGTAGAGTTTTAAAGTTAACTCTAAGAATCCGACTTCTCAGATGTTATGTCTTCTCCACCCTGCTGTACGGTATGAAAGCCTGGACTATAAACAAGTACGAAGAAAGACGACTTGAAGCCTTTGAGATGTGGGCTTACAGGAAAATATTAAAAGTTTCATGGACGGAAAAAGTATCCAACTTGGTAATACTCCAACATCTGAATAAATCCACCGAAATTATTACCACCATCAAGAAGGAAACTGCAATATTTCGGACATGTTATGTGAGGCGAAAAATACCGATTACTGCAGAACATCATGCAGGGAAAATTTTATGGTAAAAGAAAGCCGGGCAGCAGAAAAGCATCATGGCTCAAGAATCTACGTGACCGGTATAAACTCAACTCGAGCTCTCTGTTCAGACTTGCCGTCGACAGAGTACGGATAGCCTTGTTGGTGACCAACGTTCTAGATGGACATTAAGAATAAGAAGTGCTGGTCTTTACACTAATGTATGGTAGTGAGTGTTAGGTTTGGCAAAATAAGCATAAAAGTAAGATTAATGCTGCGATAATAAATAATTTAAGAAGTATAGCTGGAGTGACTTTGATAAATAAAGTGGGAAATAGTATGATAAAGGAATCCTGTGGTTTAAAAAAAGATGTAGTACATAACAAAGATAGGTTTAGGAGTACTTGAATAGTTTGGCCACATAAAGAGGATGGATACAAGAAGATTGGCAAAAAAGATTTATAAGGCGAGTGTAAACGGGCAGGTCAATAAAGCTACACTTTGGCTAACGTATAAGCGAGATTTCTTCGTTTACCAGATTGATATTAAAATATCTTATGTTTAGAAGGAGCGTTTAATAACGCCTTACCACAGTCACTCTATACATAAATTAGGGATAGAGGGATAGACGGTAAAATTTGTAACTGGATCAAAAAAAAATGATTGAAAACAGATATATAATATCATCACTGCATGGAGAGTCGGTTAGGTTCAGGGCGGCGAAGGGGTGTTCACAAGGCGGGGTACTTTCCCCGCTAATGTGGTCACTTCTAGTCGACTCTCTGCTGAGCGAGCTTTCGATGCAGGGAGTAGATTTCCAATGCTATGCGGATGATCTGGTTATAATAGTTAGAGGTAAATTTGAAGCGACGATCTCAAACGTCCTCCAAGAAGCCCTTAACACAGTATACAGATGGTGCGAGAGGGAACAGATGTCTGTAAACCCCCGAAAAACTGTAATTATTCCTTTTACGAAAAGGAAAAAGCTAGATAAGCTTCAGCAGCCTGTCCTATACGGAGAGAGCATTCCATTTGCGACGGAAGTGAAATACCTGGGTGTAGTTCTGGATAAAAGACTCACCTGGAACGCCCACTTGGAAAAAACAATAAACAAAGCCAGGTTTTCTCTCTGGAATCTCAGAAGAGTATGTGGCAATTCTTGGGGAATGAACCCCAAACAGATTTACTGGATTTATCAAACAATGATAATATCTATAGTCACGTATGGTTCAGTAGTCTGGTGGACCAAAGGGTTACAACAGACAGCTAGAGCAAAGTTTGCTGGCCTTCAGCGGCTGGCATGCCTGGCCATAACTGGAGCTATGTCCAGCACACCAACGGCAGCGATGGAACACCTCCTACATCTCCCTCCCCTAGATATTCTCTTAGAGAGGGAGGCCAGGATAGCTTCCTATAGATTCCTGTCTTTGGAAAAGCAAATAAATAGAGAGCAACTCGGAGATCACTCCGGGATACTGAGTGAAACAAAAAACCACCAAATTCTCGGGATGGTTCCTGACTTGCTAGCCACAAAAATACACGTAGGAAAGTCGTTCAAAGTCCTCTTTCCGGAGAGAGACGAATGGATGAGAGGACAAATCCTCTTCCCAGAGACTGAATACGTAATGTACACAGACGGCTCAAAAACCCCAGATGGAGTTGGGGCCGGTGTTTTCAGCAGGAAACCAAAGATTAAAATATCTACCAGTCTTGGCAGGTATGCCACAATCTTTCAGGCTGAAATATTCGCTATCGAATTGTGTGCAAGAGAGTTGACCAACAGACCTCTAGCAAACAAAAACATAAATATAATATCAGACAGCCAGGCCACTTTAAAAGCACTGAGCTCCAACAAGATAAATTCTAAACTTGTATGGAATTGCATCGAATCCTTAGAGTACCTTGGTGCGAACAACAGGGTGACCCTACTGTGGGTACCTGGGCACCAGGGGATGGAAGGAAACGAAAAAGCCGACACCCTTGCAAAACAGGGGGCTGAATCTGCGTTCACTGGACCAGAACCGGTTTTTGGAGTCACCACAAGTGCCGCCAAAACAATTATTTCGGACTGGGCGGAGAGGAAAATACTCACGTACTGGTCCGACTTACCAGGGCTAACCCACTCGAAGGCGTTTTTACCATTACAACCCTCGAGAAACACAACTAAGCAGATCCTAGAATGGAGCAGAAATGACCTGCGTATTCTAACAGGACTGCTTACGGGACACTGTCGTCTGAGATACCACCTCAGAAAGATAGATCTGAACCAACAAACGGACTGTCGGTTCTGCTGCGTGGAAGACGAAACTGCTGAACATATACTATGTTCATGCCCCGGCCTGGGAAGAATAAGGTTCAACATATTTGGTTACACTAACCTAGAACCTAACGATTTTAAAAAAATCTCACCCTATACAACCATGAACTTCGTAAGAAGGGCTGGATTGTGCGGTGAACTATAGCCTCTAGGGGTGAGCCACAATAGACCTACTAATGGTCGCGGTGGAGGGGCGACCACGCCCCACTCACATAAAACCTAACCTAACCTAACCTATCTTATGTTTGAAAAACTTATAGAATAACTTCCAATAATTATGTTTTTTTGGGATAAAAGAAACAAAGTTATAGTGGTGATCTGCTTAATTTTGTAAGTATAATAATCCCGTGTTCGCGTCGTCCCTGGTCTATTATTGCTCTCTGGGATGCATGACCTTTATTGTAAACATCGAGGACTTTAGAATCTTATGTGGTATTTTCTAAAAATTGACCTAAAAGAAAAAACAGTAATGACAGATACTAGATGGTAACCATAAAAATAAGGTGCCTTGTATTTTTATTCTCCATCACTTCAGAAATTTACAAATTTTAATGTTTACCACGCAATCTAATACATGGATTTTATTTCATTTAATAGTTTTATGTGAACAAATTGTTATTTATTTTAACGGTAAATATATATCAAAATCGACGTTTCTTCATTATACACAATTTAATTATTATCCTTATTTAATTAACAATAAATCCCATTTCCAGGAAACACACTGAACGCATATTTCAACCTGTTTTAAACATTTTTTCCCGTAAAATAAGTAATACGTATGCATTCCGTCGCAGCCTATTTCCTCTTCAAAAGCATCAGACCAAAGCGAGTGATTCAGCGTAAAAATAAACAAAATAAAACAAAAAAAAAACTATTGCTGACCTAACATATCATAGACTGCCTTAATATCAAATGAAAAGGTATCAAAGCATTGACGGATTGCATGGGATTATTGGGGTCAACATTACAGTTTTTTAGGAAAATAAAATATAATTACAAAAAAAATTTTAAAAGTGAGGTTAATAAAACATTTATCTATATATTATAGTTAAAAATTTTGTTTGCAAAATAATAGCTAAAATTTTGTTTATCTTAAAAAAAAATTAAATGTTATTTTTTGGGTTATAATATTAAGGGCCAAAATTCATTTAAAAAATTAGCACAACAAAGCTTATCTTAATATGTGAAAGACAAAATATTATCATCACACATAATCATTTAGCAGATTTTTATAAAGACATTATTTTCAGCAGGACTAATCTTTTATTATTAATTAAACAATATTTTACCTGTATAAGATTAAAATCCATGAAATAACCACAAAAATCGTCTATGTACTCTTGTGTAATTACATTTTTTTATGTATGTTTAAGTTAAATAGAAAAACAAAACCAGACAATATTGGTCAGACAAGACAAAAAATTTATATGGAATAAAGTGGAATTACTGGAAAAATTTTAAGGAGTAATACGAGTATCTTTTAAAGTTCATTTGTGTATTTACAAATGTCACCAAAATGTTATGTTTCGATACAATTAATAAATTTATCTGACCAAACTTTTATTTATTTATTTTAACATAGTTCAAAAAAAAATAAAAACATTTAGTTTTTTAATTATATACTTTTTAAAAAGTCCATGTTTTTATTATAATTTCCAAATGTTGCTATAAAATTCTACCACTTAAATAGTTTAAAAGTGGTATAAATTTCAGAACGTAGCTAAAATTTTAACCTTTTTTAAATTTAAGATAATTATTTTCTTTAGTTTTCCTAATAAAAAATTTATTTTACTCCCGTCTATGGCGAAATATCGTATGACAAGATATCAGAATATAACATATCGGAATAACTATGGATTTAATTCTTAGACACCGTTACTTGTTTCTTGTGATATTTATTACATGCATACATTTTATCACATACATCAAACAGGGAGTTTTAAAAAAAGGTGACCCCGTCTCTAGAATAGGTAGAAAACTAAAAAATAATTGGGGTTTGCTTAGTAAAAAATTTTCGTTACGACATCCGTATTCAAGATAAAGGGCGTTGAAGAAAAAAATGTATACACATTTATTACGGTTTTGCCGAAACTACTGGAAACATTGTAATGAAATTTTACACGAATATTTTTTAGTAGCTGATACATCCCATTAATTTATTTTTATATCTGACTCTCATAGTGGGCGCTAGTTACACGGTTCGTACCAAATAGTATTGAACATAAATTTTTTAAGGTTAGATTTATTATTTAAAATAAACTTAAACATTATTCAATTTTACACCAAAAAGGTACTCTTGCTAAAACTCGATACTGTGTACCGTTTTCGAAATATTTTGATTTGAAAATTATGAAGTAAAAACCAAATTTTTTTCTTCAACGCCTTTTATCTTGAATACGGATGGCAAAACTAGGCAAACCCTAATTATTTTTCAGTTTTTTACTTATCCTAGAGACGGGGTCACCTTTTTTTAAAACATCTTTACTTTATACCAGCATCGGTTAGTACTTCATAATTTTCAAATCAATATATTCCGAAAACGGTACACAGTATCGGGTTTTACCAAGAGTACCTTATTGGTGTTAAATTAAATCATGTTTAAGTTCACTTAAAATTTTAAACGACAAATCTAACCTTAAAGAAGTTATGTTTAATGGTACGAGTGGTACGAACTAGCGCCCTCTATGAGAGTCAGATATAAAAACAAATTCATGGGATGTATCAGCCTCTACTACCAGATAAACTGGCAAATAAAAAATCATAGAAACAAAACTTGGGAAGAAAAACTCACCAAGTTAAATTCGGCAGAACCAAATAATAAAACAAATATTTGAAAGCTAACCAAAGCGTTATGCAAAGACAAAAAGTTAAAAATACCACCTATTTTATCCGAAAACGGTCCAGTCTACACAGATAGGGAAAAAGCGGAAGCTTTCGCCGACACTTTCGAACTACAATTCAAACCAAACGTCGATATACTTTACGATCTGAACCTCGCAAATTATATCGACAGACAAGCAAATGCGATAATAAATTATCAAAATCAAGTAGATGAAACAGAAACGACGAATTTCATCGAAATAAAAGCGCTTATAAAAAACTTGAAAGTTAAAAAAGCTGCTGGAGAGGACAGAATCACAAATAAAGCGTTGAAAAATCTCCCCGATAACTAAATCGAGTTGTTGGCGAGAATTTTTAACGATTGCCTGCTCTCATGCTATTTTCCGAACATCTGGAAAAGAGCACAAATAATAATCTTACCGAAGCCTAACAAAAACCTACAAAACCCACAAAATTGGCGGCCCATCTCCCTACTACCTTGTTTAGGCAAATTATTCGAAAAAATAATTTTAAAAAGATTACAAGATCATATAGAAAAATATAAAGTGATCCCGGATGAACAATTCGGCTTCAGAAGAGATCACAGTACAGAATCGCAACTCGCAAGAATTGTAGAACACATAACTACAGGGTTCAACAAAAAGAAAAGTACCTTAATGATACTTTTCGACATACAAAAAGCCTTCGATAAAGTATGGCACGAAGCTCTTCTATATAAACTAAATAGGATGAATTTTCCTATAAATCAAATAAAAATAATAAACTCGTTTCTAAAAAACAGAAAATTCAACGTAAAAATAAACGAAAAACAGTCTACGGATAGAAGTATAGAAGCCGGCGTACCGCAAGGTTCAACGTTGTCGCCAACCCTATACAATCTTTACATAGAAGATACACCGAAAACATCAAAAACCGAACTAGTTATGTACGCAGACGACACTGCGGCCTTTAGCACACACAAAAATCTAAGATACCTTCACATAAATATGCAAAGGCAAATAGACGAAATAGAAAAATGGACTAAAACTTGGAAAATCAAGTTAAACGCCGAAAAAACACAAGCTATTCTCTTTTCTCGAAAAAGAAACCCGAATATGCCTCAATTAAAGGTTCATAATAGAGATATTATTTATACAAATAAAGTAAAATACTTAGGTATAGATTTAGACAAAAAACTCTCATGGCACTCGCACATAAACACGCAAATCTCGCGTTGTAACAAAACATCCGGCAGACTACGTAATCTTCTGTATTACAGAAGCAAATTAAACCTCAAAAACAAACTCCTAATCTACAAACAAATTATACGTCCACAATTACTTTACGGCTGTATTTCCTTCTGTCAAGCAGCAAAATCCACAAAAAACAAACTACAAAAATTTCAAAATAAAATTCTAAAACGTATAACAAACGCCCCCTGGTACATCAGAATGTCCGATTTACACAAAGATCTAAAAATCGAAACGATTACAGAATACTTAAAAAATCGTCATAAAATCTTTTTCGATAAAGCCGTTTCACATCCAAACGCACTTATTAATTTCGACATTTTACCAGGTCGTCCAAGAGGCAGACACAAAAATCTAAGAAGTAAAATTCTTTAATGTTCGCTCCCCCCCCCCCTTAATAAAACCCCCCGTTTCTTACACGTAACACAACACACACACACACAACATTTTCTTAAATTCAACACCTACACAAGGGGTAAGATTGTCCCCTCCCAAGGGACAATAGCCCAAAAAATCACACACAAGAGTTTTTTAGTGGGTAACGTTGACCGAGCGGTCAATGAGTCCCACACTATTCAGCGCCGAAACTCGCTCTTTTCAGAGCAGTGAAAGCGCTGAGTGTCTATAAAAGATTTTCCTCTTGTAAAACAAAAAAAAAAAAAAGTATCAGCCTCTACTCGGCCGTACTATTCGGTCCTGTACATTAAAGATGTTAATGTGGAAGAGAAAATTTACAGCACACAGGACACTCAAAGTAGACAGTTAGAAAAATAAATAAAAAAAAATTTATGTAATGGTAATGTGTTTTACAAAAATGTAACCACTAGTTTATACAAAAAATGTTGCAGGTTTAATTACAACATGAAAGAAACTAACAATAATAGTGAATGGTAATATTTATAATAAATACCATTTTATGCATTCTTACTACCTGCTGAACTTCATCCAATCAGATCCTGAAGACCACTAAAGGTCCCTCTTTTACCTCTATGTCTATATCTCTCATAGCGCAAGCTAAGAAAAACTTCCTTTCAGGTCACTATTAGAACCGTCTAGACTCAGCTCACTCAGCATTACGTCGGAAGAGATGCCGAGATGCCGGAGTAGTCACCGAGAAGACACAAATTTTTTGTTGAAGAACGATACCCCCTATCTTTACATAGATAGAAACACGTGTAAACAATTGTTACACAATAACAAATCAATTTTATTAAAACTTTACTCAAACTCACACACTTTCACTTAAAGAGGTTACTGCTGCACATGAACCATACAAAATATAAAAATCACTGGACTAAATATGTAGACCCCCAAAAACTTTTCGTATAATTAAACGGATAGAAAAATGATATAACGATGCTTTTGTTTTCAAATAAGGACTACTGTTATGCTCTACTGTAGTAGCTTTCTTTACTGTATCAATAAAGAAAACTGTACAAGTAGAAGTTCAAACTTAAGTTTTCGTAATGCTTGGTATCCAAATTGTGGATTTTATTCTTTACTTAACATTTATTTTATTTTTTCCTTGTACTTTTACGTACTTAAACATAGCTTTAATGAAATGTTTACTGACAAAGAAATCAAATTTAACATACAAGTCACTGCAACTAATTTAACGTCCTTCATTGGTGTTAAAAATAAATGAAATTGACGATTTCTTATAAGTTTGGATAGCTTTTAATTTTTAATAGAAATTGTTGTACATAACTGACCGGTTTGATATGTCACCTTTTGGTAAAATAAGTCCAAATACCTATATGAAAATAGTGGGCAACATGTCTCATTATGTTTAAATTTGTGGATTTAAAGTGGAATTTTTAATTAAAAAAAATGGAATTATAGTATTTAAAAACCTATTTTTTATTTTTTGGTTTTTATTTTACCAATTAAAATGCAACGTTTGTTTTTAGTTGCATGTTCAACAAGTATTTTAAATAAAACTTTTTCAAATATAGGTCTTAAAGTGCTATTATTTTATTATTTAATGTCTATTTTTAATAATAATGTTTTTTATCATTTCAAAGAATAATTTTATTATGATTACCTATATTAATTTTTTAGTTAATTTCTTGTTTCTTCTTTTTATTTATTTTAAGCGAAAAATTTAGTTATTGAAAAGGTAGGTTGATATTTTTAACACTTTTAAGTATACTGTTACAAGCCGGACCTGTGTATGTCGTACAGAGGCGCCAACGAGTCGGTCACAAATAGGGTGCATATTAATAAGCTGCTAGCAATACACAGAAGATACTGAATGTTTCTGGAATTTTTTAGAATATTCGATAACATCAATTTGGAGGTATTTAAAAGCAAACATGGATCGAGGTTTTTAAGTTTAGTTTTAAAAGTTTGGAAATTTATTTGTTTAAAGTATTTTAAAGTAATTGTAAAGTGATTTGTAAAGTAAAATTTATTGTGAAAAAAATATTGTAATAAAAATTGTTTTGTTACTGTATCAAGAGTTTAGAATTACTGAACCCAAGAAAGAAGTAAATATCGTAACAATATTAATGACCACCTAGAAAAAAATAAAATTGGTCTAAAACAAATTTTTCTTTTTTACGAATTTAAAAATCTTTTTAATCAAAAATTGATTACTAAGAAACCTTAGTTGCAAATTGTTTTAGTTGTTTACTTTTATTTAGCAATAAAAATGATCCTTTTTTCAGAAAGGTTTGATTGCCACTTTGGTAACTTTCATGTAACGTATATTTGGCGGTAAAATGTTATTAAACAAATTAATTGATTGTGTAAGGTTTTAAAATGTTATACACAAAAAAAAATCACCTTGTACGAACGATATACATAAATTCCTAACCATATAGTAATTTTATTATTTCGACACAACACATCAAATAAAACGCAAATAAACCGTGTTAACATTCCAAAAAAATGATTACCATAATATGTATTGGGTAGAAAATTTTTAAATTTGCATAGCTCTTCTGCAAAACTTGTTAACATCATTCTTTTAACGACCAATTATGTTACCTAATACGAAAACATTAAATAAAATGTCCATCACCGCTTATTATCGTTGACCTTTCCACATACGATATATCCAGTCAAGAAAAGTCGCATTTTATATCGAACAGATGAAAAAACAAAATTTTAAGAAATTGTTATAATATTGGTTGATAACTTTTAGCTCCCAAGTTATTTTATCGTTTTGTGTTTAATTGTGGTGAATGCATTAAGAATTTGTGTTTTTAAAGTGAACCTCTCATGGGTTAGGTTAGGTATCATGTAAGTGGAGCGTGGTCGCCCCTCCACCGCGACCCTTAGTAGGTCTATTGTGGCTTAACCTCTTATGGGACACTACACTATTTTAAGATAGAGAGTAAACTCGTCGAGCTAACAAAATCTGTTAAGCTCTTTGTCCTTTTCTAGTTGCCCATTGCTTGACTATAGCGTGAGAGAGACCGCAAGTATACATGCGGTATACGTGCGGAGCGTCATAAAAATCAAGCATATCGACTCTGGTGCGAATTCCCGAAAATTGCTAACCGAGAAGCCTTTGTCTACGCGAAAAACCTGCAAAAGAACGATTGACCTTGCCAAAGAATCTTACGACACGAGAATATGCAACAAGCTTGTCAATGCCACTTCTGGATCAAAGACTTTCTGGTCTTTAGCTAAGGCAATAAATAAGAATTTTACAACTTTTTCTTTACCACCCCTCGAGAGGTCCGACGGCACGACAGCTGTAACTTACAAGGAAAAAGCAGATCTGCTGGCCGGAATGTTCAGTTCCTTCTCAACCCTCTATACCAATGGGAAACAACCCCCAATGATACCTAGAATAAACTCATCAATGCCTGAGGTCACTATCCGCCATCGTACTATCAGGAAAATCCTACGAAATCTTGACTCCAATAAGGCAGTAGGACAAGATGTAATTCCGACAATTGTCCTGGAGACCTGTGCTCAAGAGCTCACCCTAGTTCTCTGTAGACTCTTTAAGCTATTATACAGCAAAGGAGTATTTCTGTCCATGTGGAAAAACGCTTAAGTCCAACCCATTCCGAAGAAAGGAAAGAAAACTATTCCTGCAAATTATCGCCCTATTGCATTGCTCTCAATCATATCCAAAGTTATGAAAAAAGCGATTAACATAGAACTTATCAAATATCTGAAAAAATTTGAGATAATTCATGTCAGACAATATGGATTTTGATAACTTCGGTCTACTGAAGATTATGTCTTATGTCACTTAGCTCTGGACAAACACTATTGAAAAGTTTGGTGAATCCCGTGCAATAGCTTTGGATCTAACTAAAGCCTTTGACTGCATGTGGCACCAGGTATTGTTAAGCAAATTATCTGCCTAAGATCTTCCAACAAAACTGCGCCAATGGCTCACGATCTTCATGCAAAATCGCTCCTTACATGTGGCAGTTGACGGTATTTCTTCTGATGCGTTAAAAACCAATGCCGGGGTCCCTCAGGGTTCCATCCTGTCCCCCATCCTATTTCTTTTACACATAAACGACCTCTTGAAAACCACCACGAACCCCATTTACAGTTTCGTAGACTACAGCACACTTGTCTTAACTTTCACATCCTATCGATCAGTTTCGGTGAATGATACAAATAGACTCAGGCAGAAACAGGTTGATTCCATCAGTAGAGATCTTGAAGCAATCGTCGAGTGATGAACCAACAATCTTGTTCAGTTCAACGCCCAGAAAACACAAAGCGCTACGTTTTCCAACTGTTGACGACGTACAAGGCTCAAATCCGACCTCAACTGGAGTATTGCTCGCACATTTGGGGTTCAGCACCAAGCCATTCTCTTCGTCTTCTAGATTCCATTTAGAAAAGGGCCAGTCAGTTGATAAACAGCTCAACTCTTACAGCTTCCCTTTACCCGCTAGAACATACTCTACAGATATTTTCATGGCAGATGCTGCAGAGAAATAAAAACTCTTGTACCACCACTGGCCACATTCGGCCAAAAAATCGGCACGCTGATCAGTCTCACCCATTTACTCACAAGATTGACACTACAAGGACCAATCTCCATCAAGAATCCTTCTTTTACAGGGCTGCTACAGAATGGAACAAGCTTTCAAAATCAGTTTTTCCAAAGAACCATGACCTGCAACTTTTCAAAAAGCAGGTCCACAATCATCTTCTTTCTATAATCTTTCTCCTTTCTAATAGTCGCAGTGCCGGCAGTCCGCGGCACACACGATAGGTCTACCCTTTTTGTGACTATTTTCAGTAAAAAAAAAGATCTGCATAAAGACAAGACGCCGAGAATAGTCGCTCGGCATTATTAATTTATATAAATAAAAAATGGAACACAAAAACTTCTTGCCAGCAAAAAATAATAGCAGCCATTTTAAATAAATTAATGAACAAGGTAAATGAAAAGAAAGCAATATAATAAATCTCTTAAAAATTTAATAAAATAAATCTTTACAAAAACAAAAAATAACAAAAATTTTCAAAATAAACATAAAAAGTTAACCTAACTTAACGTTCTAACCTAACAACAACGTTTCTGGTAAGCTAAATTGCCCAAAAATCTAATTTAAAAAATCAACATACCTATATGACAATATTAACTATTAGTATACCGTGAAACAAAACCTTTTCAGTTTAAAATATTAATTATTAATTAATCTTCTTTCCGCCGGCATAAATGTTTAGTGGGATTCAAAAAAGGGGAATGTTGGGTTTGGCAAAAGTAGCATAAAAATAGGATGAATGCTGCGGAGATGAGTAGTTTGAGAAGTATAGCCGGAGTGACTCGGTTGGATAAAATAAAAAATAGTGAGATAAGAGAAGGCTGAGGTGTAAAAGAAGTTGTGGTTACAAAGATAGATAAAGAAATGCTTAGATGGTTTGGACACGTAGATGAAGGAAGATTAACGAAACAAATTTAAGGATAAGTCGGAAGAGGTCGACCTCGGCGAACATATCTTAATCAGATCAACATTGTTTTAAAGAAAGGCCAGGTTAAGAGTACCAAAAATCGACAAGCATGTATTAAAGCACTGATAAAAGTAGAAAAAACAAAAGATGTGTGTAAGAACCGTATCAAGTGGAAGGAAGTGGTCTCTGCCTACCCCTACGGGAAAAAGGCTTGACTATATGTATGTAAGTATGTAAAAAAGGTATATCCTTTTTTGCTACCCGAGCTTTCGCAAATTTTTTTCGCTTTTTGAAGGGTGTGAATTTAAGGTCTTTTTTGATAAATTAAAACTTTGGAACATATATAATTGGAAATTTTTTTTTTAATTTATGACATTTAAATTTTCATGTCATAAAAATTTAACGAATCGTGGATATTGCAAAAAGCCTGGTTGGATTGGTTGGCTACAAAAGCCATTTAAAAAATAAAAAAGTTAACGATTGAAAATGTAAAAAAAGCAAGGAATGAGTATAAAAAGATTGAAATTTGTGGATAAAAAATTGGCAAAGGGTAGTGATTAAGATAAATTTAATAGAAGATTATCTGACGACTTCTGGAAGTACATCTATAAAAACAGCCAGAGGTTAAAAATACTACCTCGCAACAAAAAAAAAACAGAAAGCAAAATAGTAGCTAGGTGAAATAAAACGAAGGCGTTCCAAAGAGATAAAAGAAATACTACTCCTAAAAGTTTATTTAAGAAAGAGAATACACAAGTTAAAAGTAATTTTACTACGACAGAGTTTGTAGAAGCGTTAAATAGTATAAAATTGGGTAAGGCTGGAGGGTATGACAGAATTATGGTTAAAATGCTGAAGACTGGAAAGGGCGTGAGCGTTAGCGTACCAGCAGACTAGTGGAAGGCCATTATCGTACCGCTTTACAAAAAAAAAGGTTTGAAGTGGGACTGCAAAAACTAGCGAGGCATTAGTTTAATCAGCATCGTCAGCAAACTTTTTCTCCAAAAGTTTTAATTAAAATAGTAACGAATGAAACTAATAAGACGATAGAGAAACTGTGAGAGTGATTTAAAAAAAAAAAAAGATGAATGGATCACGTCTTTTTATTACAAAGCATAGTAAAAAAATTATGGCTAAAACTCAAAAGATCCACTGCGCTTTCATAGACTATAAAAGTGGAATGACAAGGAGGTAAAAAATAAATTGTGTCGACATTGTATGGTATCGGGTGAATGGTAATTTGATATGAGCACCAAAATCACTTTACGAGGATTCCACTGCTTGTGCACGATAAACGGAGCTTACACGGACTAGGTTAACATCGAAAAAGGTGTTAACAAGAATGTGTGGCTTCGCCATGGCTTATTAATAGACGGTTGTTTAAAAAAATTTAAAAAAGTCCGTATGGATTAAGATTAAATGGTTTAATCGTCAAATGTAAGATCAAAAGTAAGATCAATGCTGCGGATATGACTAGTCTGGGAAGTATAGCTGGAGTAATTCTGATAAATAAAGTAAGGAATAGTGTAATTAGGGAACGCTGTGGTGTGAAAAAAATTTTGGTATCAAAGATAGATAAAGAATTTGGTGATTCGAATGCTTAGAGAGGATGAATTAAAAAAGCATGAATAAACATAATTTTTAAGGCGAATTTAAATTGGCAAGTCGCTGGAAGTCGACCTGAGCAAACGTATCCTGATCAGATAAAAATTGTTTTTAAAAAAAAAGGCCATGTGTGAAAGCGCTGATAAAAGTAGAAGAAGCAAAAGACTTGTGTATGAACTGTAGCAAGTGAAAAGAAGTGGTCTTTATCTACCCCTACGAAAAAAACGCGTGACTATATATAACTTTTTTACAATTAAATTTAAATATATTTCAAAAATTAATTAATATAACAATTCTTTACTGCTTGTACCGATATTTGAATCGTCGTTTTCTTAAGAAATTATGTTGAATAAATATTTTATTGTCACCAAAACATTAAATAAATAGTATTTAGAAATTTTCTTTGCCGCAAACTATGTATGTTGGGATTGATTATGCAAATTTGTTAGACAATTAAGGAATATTAAGAAGTGAAAATTACTGCTTTGTAGAAAGTCATGAGTACTCGAAGGAATTAGATACGCGTTAATAAAATCCGAAAATATGATGACAGTAGTGCAAATATTTAATTTTTTCTTAAACTTATTAAGTTACCTAAACGGCGTATATGGTAAATGTATTTATAGTAGGTAGTGGGTAATTTATAATTAATAAAAATTTTGTGGTTTTGTTTTTTGGGATAGTTCTTTTATTGAAATTTATTTGTAAAATTTAAAATGTGTATTGTTATTAATAATGTCTTTGATATACACACAAAAAAACAATCAAAGAATAATATATTTAATTAAGTTGGGGTCTTGCAGTATCTGCTGCTTTGCTGTTCTGGTTATTTATAAAGTTATGCAGGAGCCTATTTATTTGTTTTCCTGACAACACCCTTAGTTTAATGTCACAGTCATACTTTTAGTCTCTTACAAGCTTTGAACCTAAGTATACAAACTCATTCACAAGTTTCATTTTTTTCCTTAAATCGGCACCTTGTAGTTTGTAATGCCCTCTTCTGATTCAAAAACCATTACTTTTGTTTTGCTTACATTGACTCTTATCTTAATAATTTTTAGGGCAATATGCATAATATTAACTATCGCCTGCAACTCTGGTAATTACATTAAATTATTTAGTTGTAAAAGCCAATACTGCTTTACTTGCTGAGTTTTTACTAGTTTAATAAACAAACATACTGATAAGCAACTTTGTTAAGTATAAAAATCCTGGTCTTGTTGTTTAAAACGGCGACCGTTGGTAATAATTATTATTTTAGTTTATTACTTTGTTTTTTTTTGTAATTTTTATTATTAAAAAATTACTTGGCGCTCAATCGCATTTTAGTTATAGTAAAATTAGTTCAATTATTTTTAAATAATTTCAGTTTTAGTAAAATAAGTTCAAATATTTTTAGATATAAAAAAAATAATATATAGATCCGCAAACTGATCCACATGATTCCTCGAATTGAATTTAATTAAGAAGTCAAGATCACATCCGTCAAATAGAGTCTATAGAGTTTTTTTATTTAATCATTTTTGATATCGACAACTCCTTTCCAACAGAAAAGAAACGTTCTAAACTCCTCTTTAAAAGCTAATATAACCTAATCATCGGCGTAAAGGAGGCATTTGACGATCAATCATTCATTCTTAAACTACATGCACTCTCTATCAAATCTTTTAAACAACGGTCTCTGTATTAGTTAACCAGCCAACAACATATTTTTTAATGGTAAACTAGTCTGTATAAGCTCCGTTTATCCTGACACAAACAATGGAATCCTCGTGAAATGATATTAGCTCTCATAATAAACTACCGCTTACCCCTAGCACAATACAATGTCGACCACAATTTATTTCTCATCACTCTGTCATGGACCTTTTCCAAGTCTACCAAAAGCGCAGTAGACCTTTTGACTTTTAGCCAAGAATTTTTCGACTATGCTTTGCAAAGGAGAGACCTGATCTATACATCTTCTTCCTCTCCCAAATCCTGCTTGTACATCCCATATTATATCGATCTTTTAATCAATAGCTTTGCATACACTTTGCCGACGATGCTGAGTAAACATATGCCTTGGTATTTCTTGCAGTCCTTTATATAGAAAAATGAAAACGCTACAGCAGCTTCAGCAAAAGTTAAAAAGGCATTGTGCGGTCTTCAGCATTTTAACAGTAATCCTGTCATACTTTGCATCCTTACCCAATGTTTTACTGTTTAACGCTTTTACAATATCTATCGTAAAAAATTCACTTTTTTGCACTTTTCATCCATGTCACCAAACGCTTTAACAAATAAAGTATTTCTTTTATATCTTTAGAACGTATTTCTCTCCTTATGGACTTCCAGAAGAATTAAAGTTGTTCCGAAAGCTGTTAAATTACCTTCTATTAAATTCATTTTTATTATTTTACTTCTTTCTTGCTACATTCCCTTTTGCCACACCTTTTAACCTTATATACTCTTTTTTACATTTTGTACATCCTCAATCGTTGCCTTTTGCGTTCTTTAATTGGCTTTTGTAGCCAGCCAATTCAATCAGGCTTTTCTTTTTTGTTACTGCTTTTTAAACCTCTACACACATTTTAAATTGCTTTAATAATTCTTTAACCTTAACTGCTTTATCTAAACTGTCAAATTTCTTGATCAATTTTTTTTACACTTTTTTTTTGCAAATTTTTAACATTTTTACGCTCTAGCGCACATATTGATTTCTGCACGCGATGTCACCATCGCTGAAAGAGACCTCTTATTCGGCTCATTATTAAGAAGTGGTCTGGGTCAATACCGGCACAGCGGTTTGCCTGTGTTTATTCCTTTTTTTCTTAATCTTTCATCCACAATGACGAAATTAATTATACTTATCTGGCTTTCCTCTGTACAAGTGGATCTTTGTATGATTATACATTGTATTTGTTACCACATTATTTCACTCTAAACATAATTTAAGCAGAACTTTGTTTTCATTTACTCTGTCATCAAAGTAAATTGCCAGAACACCATCATATTCATTACGGTATTAGGTACTATTTTTTCATTCTGGTTACACTTATTTAAAATATCTGTCACACTTTTCCAAAACCTTTGTTTTTGGGCTTTTAAACCCCGGTTTAATTGTGCATTTTGTGGGGTATAAATCCCCAGTAAAAGGATGCGAGTAATACCAACCATAGTTTTACTCAGAAAAGTTTTGGGCTCACACATTAGAAGTCAGTCACACACTCATTCATCTCATTCATTCTATCAAAAAGTATTACCCCAAAACCCTCTTAATTTTTGCTTGTTTCCGGAACTTCTGAACAGTAGGATGTAAAGGGTCCCTGCGTAGTGGTATCGCTTCCTTTCACTTGGTCTCATTGACACAAAGAACTGTCCTTTGCTTATATACTCATTAATCTTCTTTACTTATTTATTTATTTACCTCTTACATTTAAAGTATTAAAGTGACTATCTTTAGTTCACTTTTAATAACCATGGTAAACAAGACGTGTCGGGTAGCGAACCACATAGCTGTCATTTTTGCTTGTGTCAATGTAATTACCACTCATAGCGTTCCTATGTAATAAATAAAATTTATACTTAAAATAAATGCATAGTAGATGTTACCAAATAAAAATTAAATGTCAAATAAAATTTAACTGGCAAAAAGTTTAAAATTTTTAAAAAATTATTATTTTAACCGGCGCGGCAGCACTCATACTAACATATTTTTTTAGTGTATAATAACAATAAAATATACAATAACTACTGAAGCATTTAATGTTTAAATTTATTTTTTTGTGCGGGGTAAAACATTAGAAAATACAGTGACATGTAATGAGAATAAAAATACAATATATTTAATTAACAAACTTAATAATACTTAAATAAAAGTTAGGATTTTTAAATTAGTTTATGTATGTAATTACATGCATCTCTTCTTACTCCAGCTTTGTTCCTACCAGGACCATTACCGCCATTAGCTTTTTCAAATACCTAATTCTTATGAAAGCTGTGAAAAGCTCTGGAAATGTTGCAGACAATCCCTCTCGATAAACAAAGCAAATATGAAGGTCTAGTAGCTGCACTAAAGTAAAAGTATGGCGATCAACATAGAAAACAGCTATACCGGGCGCAAATGAAAACACGGGTGCAGAAATCTAAAGAAATTCTGCAAGAGTTCAAGGCAAATGTGAGGAGGCTAATTCAGTAAGCGTACCCATAGGCACCAGAAGACTTTAGGGAGCAACTGTCTGTCCAGCTATTTACTGATGGACGTAGAGATCCAGAGATTCGGAGGACTCTTCGACTGACCAACTTTAATAGAAGCGGTGAAGCTTTGATGCAATCCCTGGAAGTAGAGGCGGCCTTTAATACTTCTAGGCCAAAATTTTAAGCAGTGTCAATCGAAGAACCGGACCATTAAAGCGATGCAGCTACTATGCCCTTCGCAAAAATTTTGGAGGAGATTAAGTCCATGGTAAAAGGTATAGGCAACCAGCGAAAACAAGCTGTTACCGGTGTGAAAAAACTGGACATTCCATTAAGGATTGCAGAGTGACAGTACCACCACAATCGGACTTATTTGCAAGAAAAAATCACCTTTTCACTCACCTACGAGAACCAGGTCATCTATTAAGTTCTAAGAAATGCACCAGGAAAACTAGGATTGACCAGCATATCGGGGCGCAACCTGGCTAGCAATGACAAAACCCCCAGTGTCATTTATGTCCACAGGATAAGAAGAACAATGAATAGTCAGCATCAGAGTGAAATTGAACCGAGAAGACATTGTATCCATATACACCGTTGCATCAGTTTCCCTGTTACGCAGTGGCATTCTTCAGCAAGCATGTGTGAAACCTGCCTCCTCTAACCTTGTTGGGTTATGGTGAACTAAGGACTATGGGATTTGGAGAAAAAGTATTCGTCTTAACGACCCCAGCTAAAAGAATGGAACCTGCGGATGGCAAAGTCTGTTAAAATTCCAAGAAGATAGTCTGTGCCACATTGGAAAGTGACCCTAGGTGTCGCGTTTAAGTAGTAAAGCCGTGCAGATAATTCTCTAACCGTTTACTGCTTGCACGAGCTTTAGTTAAGACAAAATAGGCTATTCCTTTAAGAGTTGCTAATGTGTACCCCAAAAGAATAACACTTAAAGAATGTAATATAAAATCATTACAGCGTGTGAAACTGTGACTTCGATAAAAACGTGTGATGAGAGTAATTATCAGGATCGAAGAGAGTACTCCGATAGCGTATTGGGAAGTCTAGAATCATCCTTAGGACAACTATCGTTGGATGATTATAATACTGCCAACAAATTTATCAAACATGAAAATGACATATTTAATTTAACAACAGCAGGAAGAACCAACATGGTCTAAAACTGGATTAATAGTGGCCAAACTCATCTGATTCGACAACCACCAAGACGACTGTTATTTGCGATACAACAAAAAGTGGAAACGCTGTTTGACAAGATGATGGAAGATGGAGTGATTGAAAAATCAGCAAGCACTTGGTCTGCGCCAGTTATGTTGCTTTCCAAAAAGGATGGATCCACAAGGTTCTACTTAGACTACAGAAAATTAAACGATGTCACGAAGAGCTATTCATTACTCAGAATTGACGACACTCTGACAATATTGGCAGGTTTACGTTCGTTTTTAACACTAGATCTGAAGAGCGGGTTTTGGCAAGTGGGCATACATGAAGATGATAAAGAGAAAACTGCTGTTTGGGTTATGTAATGCACCAGCAACTTTTAAAAGGTTAATGGAATTAACACTACGTGGTCTTACGTGGATAACTTGCTTGGTATATTTCAACGACGTATTGGTGATAAGCAATACTTTCGAGAAATATCTGGAAAATTTACGAGAAATTTTCCAAAGGTTCAGAAAGGTTAACCTTAAGCTAAACTTTAAGAAATGTTCCTTCTTGTTCCAGAAAAAAGTGGACTTTCTGGGCCACACAGTATCATCATCGGGAATCCAAACGGATAAGGAGAAAATCAAGGCGATTTGGAATTGGCCAAGACCAAAAGATAAACATGAAGTGAGGAGCTTCTTGGGCCTATGTACCTATTACCAGCGTTTTGTAAAATGATTTGCTAATATTGCTGCAAACTTGTACAAGTTGACAAAAGACCGAGTTAACTTTATTAGGTTACTCTGATGTGGGTTCCAGGTCACAAGGGAGATTAATGCAACAAAGAAGCAGATTGCCTTGCCACAAAAGGGGCAAATAAACAATTTTCCGGCCCAGAACCCTTCTGTGGACTTTCCAAAGCCCACTTGAAAGAAGAGGTTCGACGCTGGGAAACAGATGAAATGAAATCTTACTGGCATAAAGTGCCAGGACAAAGACAAGCAAAAAGGCTATTAAGTCTTTCGCCAAGGAAAGCTAAACAGCTTCTCGAGTTGGACAAAAAAGACTTGAAACTGGTGACGGGACTTATCACTGGACACTGCCCACTAAGGTACCACCTGAAAAAGATGGGCAAAACAGAGAGTGATAGTTGCCGCTACTGCGAGAACTTCGCTGAAACTGCAGAACATTTGCTTTGCGAATGCCCAGCGCTTTTCTGCAAGAGGCTTAAGTTTCTGGAAGGGTCTTTCCTAAAGCCATTCGATATCAGAAACTTAGCCCCCAGGAAACTGATAAACTTTATTTGAAGTTTTGGAATCCCGGGCCTTGAATAGATTAAGGGTTATTCACAAAAGATCTGATAGGTCGAAGTGCTTGAGAGGCAGCATGGCCTTCACGACCCACCCTACAATCTACAATCTTATTTGGTCTGACCATTGTAAAAGAGCATTCAAGAAACTAAAAGGTGCTTTAGATTCCAGCCCAATCTTGGACTTTCCATAACAAAGACGCAGATGCAAGTACAAAAGAATATGATAGAATTTTACTGTGTCACCAGGAAAAAACTGCTTGTGATCGTCAAAGCAGTGGACCACTTCTATAAATATTTTAACGAAATGGAGTTTCTCATAAGGACGAACCATGCAGCTTTGAAGTGGTTACTAAAAATAAGAAACCCTTAAGGTCAAGTAGCAAGGTGGATCAAAAAGTTAAACCAGTACCACTTCAAAATCAAACATCGGCCAGGACGATTACAGATGCCTATACAAAACACCTTGTGCGGATTACTGCAAGCACTGTGTGCGGGTCAAACTTCACGAAGGAATTGCCAATATTAAAAAATTAAGAGTATCAACTGACAATGAATGGACAGCAGCCCATTTCAGACAGGATCAAGTGAGTGATCCTAATATTGCGGACTTTCTACGTTAGAAGAAAAGTAAAGCACATTGACCAAGCTAGAAGGCACCAACATTCAAAGCCATCTGGGCACAATGGGATTTCCTTATTGTAGAGAATGGATTGTTAAAACGAGTTTGAGAGGCGGTCGATGGCAAGAAAACAACTTCTCAACCGGTTGTGTTTAGGAGGACATCCATGGAGAAAAATCAGGTGATCATCTGGGCAATAATAAAACTTTGGAAAAAATAAGAAAAAATTCTATTGGGTCTAATGTCGCGAAAATGTAAAAAGTAGGTGTAAAAGATCATAAGTTTGTAAAGCGAGCAAAGGCCATAAAACAAGATCTAGACGCGAAATGGAACAGTACAATGTAAGAGCTCTTTTTGAACAAATTGCTATCGACTTAGCTGTGCCATTTTCGATGACAAATGATGGCAACAAATACATAAGGGACTACTTCTTGTAAGTGGATTGACGCTCATGCTGTGCCTAACCAAAAAGCATCCACAGTTGCAAAAGCACTGGTAGTCAACATGTTTTCAAGATTCGGAGTACTTATGGGGCTACATTCCAATCAGGGAAGGAATTTCAAATTAAACTTACCTAAGAAAGTTTGTTAATTAATGGGAATCAGCAAGACTAGCACTTACTTCACTATATCCACAGTCAGATGGCATAGTTGAAAGATTTAATTGGACTATGGAAAAACATCTTTCCAAAGTAGTGGAAGAGCATCAGAAAGATTGAGATAAACGTATCCCATTATTCTAAGTGGCCTATAGAGCAGCTATTTATAATCCTACAAAGACCGTTTGCCCTATGATTTGGTATTCGGGTGACCAAGTGCCGAAGAGTTAGAAGTTTAAGATTATGCTGATGAGTTACAGGATAGCTTATTTAAAATCCATAAAATTACTAGGAAGAGATTGAGGTTAGCAAGTAATAAAATGAAGGCTCGCTATGACCTTAGAGCAAATTCAAAGAAATTCAAAGAAGGATATCAAGGAGATCCACACTCAAGAAAGGTGTGTCTCCCAAGTTAACACCATCTTGTGAGGAAGGACCATATAAGGTAAAAAAAAATAAATAAATTGGTTTATAGAATCCAACGCAGCCCCAGAGCCATGATAAAAGTCGTCCACCTATAGAGGTAAATGCCTAAAAATATAGAGGTTGCACAAATATTTGATCGGGACGATCAAATTTGAGAGAGGGATGATGTTACGGATTGTGGTCGATGAGTACGCCCCTTCTCTTCTCTGCAGGAAATATTGGTTGGATATATTTAAGATTGCGGGCCGTGAAAGAGTTTTAGTTTAATTAGAAAGTATGATAGTTATGAAAAGATTGTTTTAAACAGTTGAATAAGTGATTTATAAAATAAAAGTTTATATATTACAGAGAAAGATTAGAATAAATTATTTAGTTTTTGTACTAAGTGTTTTAAAAATAACGAACCCAAAAGACTAAATATCGTAACAATAACATAATAAATTGGTTGTTTAAATAATTTTATTTAATTTTAATAACAAAATATTAAAAAAAATATAACATTTTTATTAATATATATTTATGTAATATCTAATAATATTATAACAAGTAGGTATTTATTTTTCCATTTATGTCAATATTCTATTACATTTTATCATACTTATACTCGTAAGTAACTTATTTCCTAAATTATAAAAATTGCTAACACCTTATTAAAACAATTATTAATTATTTCGAATATGGCACAAAACATAATTGTACATACTACTTCATTTTTCACGCTTTCTTCACAGGAAAATATTGTTGTTTTTAGGTACATTCACTCGTTATTCGTATGAAAGTGTAAAATCAAGAGCAACAACTAAAAAATAATTGCATTTAAACACTTCCATTCATGAGAAAATTGATTGTTAATAACATTTTGAATAATAAATCAGTATATATAACAACAGTTAAATAAATGTTTTATGTATTAAAAACGATAATTGATTTGTTAAATAACAGCAAGGACCTCCTTAAGACCTCTACCGTATTCTACATAACCTGTAATTATATGTAGAGGGCACATAGTGGCACATGGTGCTTTTTATAAATATGATTGATTTGAGTAAATGTATTGGTCCTTTTATACATATTCAACTAGAATGTCATGCAGATATCAAAGAATTTTTTTTACTCCATATTTTAAAAAAATTCTTAGATACTGTTACGCCTATGGGTTGTGATACGCAATCAAAAATAATTCACAAATCAAAATTTACTTCATTATATTAAATTCAACTCACTATCTATTTTTCACTAATTTTCCACTATTTTCTAATTTTCTTTATTCCCAATTTACTATTTATCAACTAGCTCTTTTTCAATCAACTAAATGTTATCGATTTCAACCAACTTTCTGCGGGTGCGTTCTTATATATCATCGAACATTCCTCAAATCTCCAGAACACACGAATCTTTAATGATCAATTTTGGCGAATGCGCCAGAACATTCTCGAAAGATTAATGACAGGTCAGGCTTTTGATGTGTTGGTCATGATTTCTAATATTGCCCCCTTCTCTAAATTATGCCGTCCTGGATAACTTCTTGTCATTTCTATTTCCTAGATGTAATCATTTGGGGGGATCATGACCTCTATATCTGACGAGTCTCTCCACGTGCAATCTTATCAGCTTACTTCTCGAACTCAGCTAGATACGGTATACTAGATTATTGATATTTAGGTAACCAGGATTATTTTTTTTATTCACTGCATTTTATAATTTACTCATAGTATATACAGAGTAATTAGCAAATAAGATGTAACGAAAGGTGACTTGAGCAGGTTCCATCCAGCGATGGATCTCTGAAATTTTTATCTATCAATATTTTTTGGCCATAATCTTCTAAGTCTTCTTTCGACTGGTTAATTGAAGAATTTATTAATTATTTTTTTACCAAGAGTACGGTTTCTATATTTGTGGGCATTGGCTCTTATCACTTCTGTTATGAATGGTTGTTGTGCAGCGTTTGATTTGAAACATACCAAGGGGCAGCGGTTATCATCCTGAGCACTTTTAATTGGTATGTTTGAAAAAATTTTTGTCACCAAGTAAGGGCCCTTTTATTGCTGCTGTAACTTTTTTCCTTCGGGGTGATGAAGTTAAACTGCATGTCCTCGTTTAAATTCCACATATTTTAAAAGGCTTTAGCGGCCATCGTTCGTTGGTGAATGGTTTTTCGGGTATTTTGGCCGTCGTAGGTCTGAATTTCTACTCGACGTTTGGTCATCTCTAGTGGATGGCATCTTCCGGAGATATAATTGTCTGCTTTTTAAGGCTATGACATTTGTATGTCGCGATCGCAGGTCGTATACGTTTTGGTGGGCGAGGCATATTTGATGGCTGTTCAGAAATTGGTCGCGTTTGGGAGATTCATTCTTTTTATTTTTGTAAGGAAGCAGCCTTGTATTTTTAAGTACAAGTACCCATGATCTATTAATTTTAAGTATTTCGTCAGATTTATTAAAGTGCTGGTGTTTATATATTTCAATCGCTTCTCTATAAAGCCTGGGGTAATATGCAAAAGTGGTGCATATTATATATGTGGGTGTCCTCGAATTTAATTCTGTAATCATTATTATTAATTGTGTGCTCCGCGACAGCAGATTTTTCTGTATGTACAAGACGGCAGTTGGCTTTGTGTTCTTTGACCCTGGTATTAATGGACCGTTTGGTTGTTCCAATGTGGACACATCCACAAGTGCATGGAATAGATAAACACCTACAGAACTTAGTGGGGCTCTCTTGTCCTTGGCAGATTTCAGATAGTTTTTGATCTTCTTAAATGGCTTAAAGATAGTTTTATGACAACTAAGACATACCGTATACAGAAAACCCACCTACACAAATCGTTATCTACACAATACATCCAACCACCACCCTTGCCAACGAACAGGAGTTATAAGAAGTGCAATAAGAATCTGTGAACCATAACATTTAAATTTAGAACTGAATCACCTTAAGAACGCCCTTATATCAAATGGATATAATGTAAAAGATATACAAAAATGTATACGTTGAAAGTCTATCACTAAAGATGGCATAAGCGATGAACTAAGTAGTTGTGAAGTCACTAAAGCGTTTTACTCTACATTCCTCGAGTGACAGATAGGATCGGCCGGATTCTAGGAGGATATAACATTAAAACTATCTTCAAGCCATTTAAGAAGATCGAAAACTATCTGAAATCTGCCTAGGATAAGAGAGTCCCACTAAGTTCTGCAGGTATTTATCGTATTCCATGCACTTGTGGAATTGTCTACATTGGAATAACCAAACGGTCCATTAAAACCAGGTTCAAAGAACACAAAGCCAACTGCCGTCTTGGACATACAGAAAAATCTGCTGTCGCGGAGCACAAAATTAATAATACTGATCACAGAATTAAAATTCAAAGACACCCAAGTCTTATGCACCACATCTGCATATTACCCAAGGCTTTATAGAGAAGAAATTGAAATATATAAACACCACCAGAACTTTAATAAATCTGAAGAAACACTTAACAGAACATGGGTACCTGTACTTAAAAATACAACCCTGCTTCCTTACAAAAATAAGAAGAATGAATCTGCGTGTGACCAATTTCTGAAAAGATATCAAATATGCCCCACCCACCAAAACGTATACAACCTGCGATCGCGACATACAAATGTCACAGACAGTCAGCATTAAAAAGCAGACAATTATATCTCCGGAAGATGCCATCCACTAGAGATGGCGAAACGCCGAGAAGAAACTCAGACCTACGACGGCCAAAATACCCGAAAAACCATTTACCAACTTTTTCATCTTTTCGCTAGTTAGTTGCATGCCTGCCCGGTCTAATAAATTTATGAACCTTATCTAATTTTCGCCTGAGTGTCCCTACGAACTCTGAACGTGTCTTTTCCTATTTATCTTCTAGTGGCGTCTTAAAGAGCAGGTCACATGACAGTTTTATTTCTCTCCCGGTAAACTATCATAGATAGGGAGAAATCTGTTAATTTATCATGTGCACTTTTATGGGAGAAAGGAAATAGTGCTACTATGGAGTTATTCTAGCACATAATTCACGTGTGCTCTCGGCATGCTTGACATAATATTAATATTAATTTATTATTAAAAGTTCTACTGTTAAATTTATGCGCCAATAAAAATGTACTGTAGTGCTTTTCGAAGGTATGTTGAGAGGTATCCAAACAAAAGACGACCTAACCACGACTTATTTAAATACCTGTATGATCGATTGGGTGCAACTAAATTATTTCGTCCGAAACAATATGTAGTATTGATTCGCGCAAGCAAAAATGGAGCAGTAAGTTTAAAAAGACTAGCTGCTGCTATAAGATTAAGTAAAGCATCAACTCTTAGATTGTAATGTAAGGAAAAGCTTTAACCATATCATTTTACAATAGTTCAAAATTTGTGCCAGTCGACTTTCCAGCGAGATTACAGTTTGCTTGTTTTATTTGAGATAAAAAAATAATGATTTATTATTGATTAGAAAAATATTATTTACTGATGAAGCCACTTTTACTGGTCAAGGAGTTTTTAATTTTAGAAACAGTTATGTATGGGAACATGAAAATCCACATTTGATAAGGAAGCAACATGAATTTAAAATTAATGTTTGGTGTGGTATAATTAAAAACCATGTAGGGTCGATATAAGTTACCACATAACTTAAACGGTGTTTTATAACTTAATTTTTTCCAAACTGGATTCATGGACATTTTAGATGACTTGCCATTAATTGTGAGACGCAACATGTTATGCAGGATGGTGCTCCACCCCATTACAGTGGAGTAGTACGAAATTACCTTGATAATGAATTTCCAAAACATTGGATTAGCCAAGGTAGTCAATATACTTGGCCAGTACGTAGTTCAGATCATAACCCTATGCATTTTTCCTTTGTGGGTTTTTTAAATTAATCAATAATTTATAACGAAGCAATAAATTCTTGGGCCGATTTTTAGCAAAAAATAGTACTAAAATAGTACTTTTAAATATTAGAAAATAATTCAAGAAACGAATACAAAAATGTATTGATGTCAACGGTGGCCACTTTGAACAGTTGTTGTAAAAGTAATAGTAGCATTTTGTAATGTTGAGCTTATTGTGATAAATAATTTTCATTTATTTTTGGTAATCCTCACAAAGTCTACTTGTACCAAAAATATATTTATTTTCAACAACGTAGGTATATTTTTATTTGCGCATAATTATTATTCATTAGAAATATTACAGGGTGGTTAACCGAAAACAAAACAGTCATTTGCAGGAACCTCGTCCACATCTTAGAAAAACGCTCAGACCCGTCGATTTTTGATTAAAGGGGAACACACTTTTTGGGTTTTGAAAATTTCGCCAATTACTTTATCCAACCGGCTATACTTATCAAACTACTCATCTCTGCAGCATTAATCCCAATGGTTTATACACCACATTAATCGGATTTACATTTTAAAACAGCGTTTTTGCGAAGTATTTATATTTCCAAATACATTTTTTTATCCCCACTTTAAAATGTGTTTTGTGCTTAAACTTATCTTAAAATAAAAGTTTTAATACCCGAATTAGTTTTATAACAATCTATTGTAAGTTATAACCTCTTTTACTTTCATTATACTAGGCGCTTTGACCTTGTCCAGTTCGTTAAAATTCTAACGGCAACAGGGCAGGCCTTAAAATTTTTTAAGCAGAATTGAAAAATGTTTTTACAAAATTCAATGAAGTTAAATAACCCACCTTCAATTATCTCAACAACTACCTACTCAAACATCGCCAGCAGTCAAAAAAACCACAAAAGAGATCAAGCCATAGTTCTATAGATGGAACGAAAATTCATGATTACATAATCACTGTGGGTGCCTTAGTTCAACCAAAAAAACGTTCTCTATGGATTAAAAGTCTCGAATAATTGAATATGCATTTAACTGTCTTCAAAAAACATCGTCGACAAGCTTCTCGCTGCCACAAATTTAATTAATATCAATGGATCACAAGTGCAAATTAAGAGACTAATTTTCTCAGCGCAAAGGCTAGTCGTATCAAATATTTGCCTCATTATCCCAAACTTCATCGTCAAAGAACAGTTAAAAATAATGGGCCTACAAACCGTTTTATAGAAGACTTATCTCTGAGTTGGAATGCCAGAATCTAAATGCAGCTACTATCAAGGAGATAAATATATATCTAACCATTAAAAAATGAAATCACTTAAAATGTGTAAAGAAGATCCTAGAAACAACTTTATGATCCTCACAGACTTTGTTAGTGCAATTTATGGACTGAAACAATAATATCCATCACAGCCAATTCTCTTAACAATCAAGACAGTGCTTTACCAACTTTCGAACAAAAAGAAAAATATTATATTTGTATGGGTACCTTCTTATGTAGGAATCAAGGGAAATAAGGAAGCCGATGCCCTAGCCTGCAAAGCACGTTCTAATATATATAAATATATATATATATATATATATATATATATATATATATATATATATATATATATATATATATAAACCCTTCTATAAAGTAATTTTCTATGCTCAGATCACAAATCATCCATTCTCAACTTCTTAATTAACAATTGGCTATCTACCTGGTCTAAAACAACAAACAAACTCAAAAAAATTAAAGAACAAGTCAGTAAGAAGTTAACACTGCCCTCGAGAAGGAGAGAACAAATCATTATCAACTGCCTCCGATTAGGACATACTCTCCTAACTCATTAACATATTTTACAAAAGGACTCAACTCACAATCAAATACCTCTTAGTGGAGTGCCCACTATAAAATAAAGAAAGAAGATTAAACAACCTAAGTGACAACATCAAAACAATCCTCAACAGTAATCTTCAGAATGTGCTAAAATTCCTTAAAGACATTAACATATATTGTAGAATCTAAATCATAATTAATTTCATGTTTTGTCTCCTCTGCTAATAACGCATCGCAGTTGATGCGGAGTTATTTTTGTCGAAATAAAAAAAATCCTCTAATTAATCTTTACTTGCAAAACTAATAAACATTTCATTAAATTTATTATGAACAATAAGATTTAAGGTAAAAAAAATAAATTTACTAAATTAATTATTTTATAACAAAGGCTTTATGAAAAATATTGAGGTTCTATAATGATGATTTTTTATGTTACTTATAGAGCATACTTGTAAAAATTAGCAAAATATTAACCAAAAAAGATATTTTTATTTACTGTATGTAATTTAATTTTTTAGATATTATACATTTATATATTTAATAATACTTTTTTAAAGTCCCCTTTAAATACTATAAAAAATGAAATAAATATAAATCACTAGAACAAGAAGACACAAATTTATATGTGTCTTCTAATGTTACAAATGAGTCATAAGTGATGTTTAGAACTATTAAAATAGGTACTGAATTGGAAACAATGGTTAATTGTTTTAAGTTTTCTTTCCTGTAATTATGATTCATACAAGTAATACTAATAAAATTTATTATTCCTAAAACACTTAAACCCTGTTTTTTTAATAAGTAAAAATATTAGTCCTTAAAAATAAAATTTAAAGTTGTCTTTACGTAAGTCAACAACTGATACAGTTATAAATATAAACTGTTTTGTTTTTACTGATACTTATTTATTTCTCATAATAACAAACAAATAAAAATTTTAATCATTAAAACGCAAAGGCAATAAATAAGGATTTCAACAATGCAAGGATTAAGTACAAAAGGTTAAAGGGTGTAAGACGAAAAATTGCCAAAAATGAAGGGAAATGATAAAGGTTAATTTGATAGAAGGTATCTGACGACTTTCGGAACAACATTAAATTATTCTGGAAGTCCATAAAAAAAGCCAGAGATAAAAATACCACCTTGCAACTGGAAAACATAAAAAACCAAGATGATAGTATGGTGAGAGGAGAGAGCTGCATTCTGAGAAAAAGGATGCACAAGCGCAGACCCCATTTGGGGACATAAGTGAAAGTTATAATAAAAGTGAAATTATTATTAAAGAGATTGTGGATTATGTTAACCGGATAAAATTGGGTAATGCTGCAGGATATGACAGGATTATGGTTGAAATGCTGAAGGCTGGACAGGGCTGTACCGAATTTTTAACCATTGCTGAAAAAGCAGCAGCGTACTAGGAGACTAATGTAAGGCTGTTATCGTACCACTTTACAAAAGAAAAGGTTCGTTGAAGGGCTGCAAAAACGTTCGAGACATTAGCTTACTCAGCATCGTCGGCAAACTGTATGCAAGGGTATCGATTAAAATAGTGACGAATGTAGCTAATTCAAAGATATAATATGTGCAGGCATTATTTAAGATAGGAAGGAAATGTATTGATTACGCCTTTTTCTTACAAAGCATAGTCAAAAATATATTGTCTACAAGTCAAAAAGTCTACTGCGCTTTCGTAGACTTGAAAATGGCCTCTAACAGAGTGGATAAATTATGGTTTACATAACCCATGTATGGGGTAAGCGGTAGTTTGATACGAGCGCTAAAATCATTTAACAGGGATTCCAGTGCTTGTACCATGGCTGTTTAACTTATTTAAAAGCAGTTTTTTAAAAGATTTGAAAGAGAGTTCGTATGAATTGAAAATGAATGATTCGTTCTTCAAATGCCTTCTTTACGCCGATAATCAGGTCATATTAGCATCATCTACAAGCGATGGTTAATATGCATTATGCCCTAAAAATCAAAGTGAATATTAGCAAGACAAAAGTTACGGTGTTTAAAAAAAAAGAAAGCATGACCAACTACAAAATGCTGATATAAGAAAAAAATGAAACAAGTGGTAGAGTTAGTTAATTTGGGTTTAAACTTTATGAAAGACGGATATGATATTAACTTAAGGAAGTTGGCAAGGAAACAAATGAATGGGGTTTTGCAGAACTTTCTGAGCAGAGATAATAAAGACACGACTGGTTGTGCATAAAGAAGTGCTAGTCCCTACACTTATGTTTGTTAGTAAATGTTGGGTTTTGCAGAAAAAGCATAATGTTGTTAAGTCTAAGAAGTACAGATAAAGTTACTCTTACAAAGAGTAAGAAAAAGTGTAATAAAAAAAAACTGTTGTGTAAAAAAAGATGTAGTAATAAAGATAGGTTAAGAAATGCTAACAGATGGTTCAGACACGTAAAGGGGATAAATAAAAAAATATTGACGAAACGGATTTATATTGCGATTGTAATTGGGTAAAGGGGTAAGGGTCGACCCAGGCGAACGTATCTCGATCAGATTCAAATTTTTTTAAAGAAAGGCCAGGTCAAGATTACCAATAACAATAAGTGGAAGGAGCAAAAGACGTGTGTAAAAACCGTAGCAAGTAAAAAGAAATGGTCTGAAAAAAAGGCGTGACTATATGTATTGTGCGTTTAAATCAATCTAAAAAGCAATTTTGTCAATATTCTTACGAAATTATTTTTTTTTGGGTTCGGTGATTTTAAACCCTCGATACAGTCAAAACAATTTATATTCCTATACTTTTACACAATAAACTTTACGTTTACAAATCACATAGATACAACTTAAATATTCAACTAATTACAACTTTTACAACTATTTAAATTTCATAAGGCATAAACAGTTTTAAAAACTGTCCTCTTCGCGACCGCTGTCCTTTTTATACCTCTAAATCATAATTCGACCTTTTTCTCGAGAGTCCGGAACAATCCTTTTACCTTCTGGAAGTCCCTAGACGCTGCGTTCGAGATCACGAAGACCGGCATAGCAAAGCGTTCATTAATATGCACCCTAGTTGTTATTGACTCTCGGATGCCGACTAATAAACAGGGCCGCATTGTAACAATATGAAGATGGTATGTATCTTTTTTAACCGTTAAGCTTCCTCCTCTGTGGTCAAAAATCATTAATTACGTAGACAGTTCCACATATATGTTAACACATAAATATTAGTGAATGTGTTATCGTGCTTTACGGCGGCTAACCCATTAATTTGAGGTTTTTTATTGTCAAATAGCAGGTTTTTAAGTTGTTGACACTACCTAGAATTATCAAATATTTTTGTAAAATTTAACATTCATTTCTAGCAATTCTACAGTATTCTTATTATTTATTTCTATTATTTATAATTTTTTTATACACAAGATAGACGTCGAAAAGGTTTTTTTACAAGTGTGTTAAAAAGTCTATGAACCAATACAACCCTCTGCATTTGACTTTCTATTTAATAATTGTTTTCCATATAGAGACACTTGCTCGTATTGCTTTTGACATTAATAAGGTTTAGTTGCGAAAGTGTTACAAAATATAATGAGGTGTTTCTTAATCCGGTTTTTTCGTAATTATGGACTTTTTATTAAAAATAACTACTCGTAAAATAAGTTAAACTAATGTTAGGTAGATACGTTAAAAATATATTTTTAAATTAGATTTTTCTTACTTGAGACAGAGAAAAAAATAATGTAAAAATATTTCAACCAACAGGTTACAAAAGTTTACATTATAGAGTGGTAACCTGACCTAATCTTATAGCCGAGAAAAAGATTTGGTTCGGACCTACACCGTATTAAAAAAATTTAATGTCATGACACAATTTAGTTTTTTTCCTTCGAAAGGTCTTTTCGTTAATACGATGAAATTAACCAAAAAGAAATAATAAAATTTAATTAATGTTTTACAAAAAAAAATGGAAATCACAAGAAAATGGTTTTTATGAACAGCTTCTTTTTTAATTTCTTAAAGCTAGAACACTCTGGGAATACAAAATATGCATATGCAGAGTTTATGCCAATTTATGACAATAAAAATTGATTAGCACAATCATATTAGAAAAATTAATAGCCAATAAAATTATAAGGATTCTTTAAAAAACCTTAGTATATTATATAACTTAAGTTTTTCAAAGTATATTAATAATTTTATTGGTCATTAATTTTTTCTAATATGATTGTGTTAATTAACTTTTATTATTGTCATAAACTGGCATAACCGCTACCTATGCATAACTTTTGTAATTTTTATATAAGTTAAAAAATAAAAAATAATGTACTTTAAATCTATTAAATAACCTTTCTATAACAATCGACTACTGAGGTATAATTTCCTTTTTATGATTTTATCCCATTAATCCCTTACTAACTTTTTCCATTGAAAAAAAAAAAGAAAAAATGTCGCACCTAACAAGTGGACTTTTAGCAGTCGTTATCCTGCCCGAACGTTGGCTTTCCTGCTTTGGGAATATCACTATCAAATTTAGCGACCCGAAAACTATAAATTCGACACTAATATAGCGTCTTCGCTGATTGGCTAAGGTCCTTACTACGCATTGAAAATTCCAAGTGAGATCTTGGCAAAACCTCTGCAAAAATCCAATCGGATTTTAACTAACAAACGGATACCATCCCGGATCAATATACATATATATATATATATATATAAATATATATAATTATATATATATATATATATATATATATATATATATATATATATATATATATATATATATATATATATAATTATACCCAACATTTACTACCATAAATAAATGTAGTGACAGGCACTCCTCTCTTCACAGCCAAACGTGCCTTTTTTGGCAAGTTCTGGCTGGTCATAAAGTTATTCAGCGCCCCATTCATTTGTTTCTTTACTAACACTCTTCGCTTAGTGCCAGTCATACTTTCCATCTATCGTAAACTTTAAACACATTAACTTGTTTTACTTTTTCTCCTTTAATCAGCACCTCACATTTTTTATGATTTCTTCTCTTTCAAATACCATCACTTTTGCTTACATTTATTTTCATTTCTTTGATTTTCAGGGCATTATACTTAATATTAACTATCGCCTGCAACTACTCTTCAGATGACGCAATGACCTATTATCGGCGTAAAGGAGGCATGTGACGATCAAATTATTCATTCTTAATCTATACGCACTTTCTTTATAATCTTTTAAACAATCGAAACAGCTATAGCGTAGCCACACATTCCTGTCTAACACCTTTTTCGATGTTAAACCAGTCCGTGTAAACTCCTTTTATCCTAATACAAAGAGTGGAATCCTCGTAAAGTGATTTCAGTGCTCGTAATAAACTACTGCTTTTCCCATACATAGACATTGTCGACCACAGTTCACTCCTCACCACTTTTTCATAGACCTTTTCCAAGTAGACCTTTTGGCTTTCAGCCAGGAATTTTTCGACTATACCTCGTAATAAAAAAAAATGATTTATATATCTCTTTCCTCCCTTAAATCCTGCTTGCAGATCCCATATCATCTTAGTTTTATTCGTCACTCTTTTAATCAATATATTTTTTTTTTGTAATTACTGTGTTTACTACTTTAAAAGATTTATTAATAGTATCAATGCCAAAAAAGGCTCGTCTGGCTGTGCATAGAGGAGGGTTGGTTCCTACACTTATGTATGGTAGTAAATGTTGGTTTTGGCAGAAGAAGCATGAAAATTGGATTATTGTTATGGAGATGAGTAGTCTGAGAAGTATTGTTGGAGTGACTCTGATGGATAAAGTAAAGAATAGAGAGATAAGGGAACGATGTGTTGTAAAAGAAGATGTGGTTACAAAGATAGATAAAGGAATGCTTTGATGGTTTGGACACATAAAAAGGATAGATGAAGAAAGATTGACGAAACAAATTTATAAGGCCAGTGTGAATGAACAAGTCGGTAGAGGTCGACCTCGGCAAACATATCTTGATCAGATCAACATTGTTTTGAAGAAAGGCCAGGTCAAGAGTACCAACAACCGACGAGCATGTATGAGAGCACTGATGAAAGTAGAGGAAGCAAAATATGTGTGTAAGAACCGTAGCAAGTGGAGGGAAGTTATCTTTGCCTACTACTACGGGAAAGAGGCGTGACTATATGTATGTATGTATCAATCTCTAGTAGAGTTCGTGAATTCAGTGCATATTATTTTTTAAATAAAATCTGATTGTGATGATTCCTAAGATTAAAAAAAGAACTAAATGTTCTTATTTATAAAAAAAATACTGATTTTTTTATAACAAATATAGGGCACTATTTTTTTTACTATAACACAAGTGCACTTTTTCTGTATTTTAATTAAGCATTGTAATATTTAGATGATTAAAGTTTTTGCTTACCGATGCACCATATACATGAAAAATTTTAAAACAACCAATTAAGTACAGAGAAACACGTCCGCGTTTATTAACACTAGTATTAAAAATGTTTGATTTTAAAGTTCTTACATAAAAACCACATCTCGTCTATGTGAACCTTAACCTTTACAAATTTCTCTTAAAAATTTCAATAAAACACCTGGGAAATAATTATTTAAATAGCAAATAAGTATATAATTAACGGCGTTACGAAAACAACAATGTGATTTAACGACACTTCCGATTACCGATACGAATCTTAAAATGTAAATTAATACCTAATAATTGTGACTCGTATAAATTTCGTAAGAGTTCATCTCCCACAGCTTAAAATGCGGAAGAGAAAACGGATACTTTTTGTCATTCGATAAAACTTACACGGCTATTAAGACCACCTTTATTCTCTTTCCTTAATTGTATACTGGTTGTTATATCACATATTGTTTAGTTATTCTAATTAGAGAAAGAATTAAATTCCACATTTTATTGACTCATTTTACTTTGTATTCCTGCTCTATCATAATTTTATGAACACAGAAAATATACACTATTCCAAGATAGTGTCCTAAGTTTAATCCAGTAAGAAATAAAAATAATTGCCAAAAAAAAATTGAAAAGTTTTTGGAAGACTTTTCTTTTGTCACTTCAATTAAATTACAATCTGTTCAATAGTGGGTCAATAAGCAATTTAAATGTTTAAAAAAAAAGCGTATATTTAGCAAGTACTAGACAATAACACGCGTTTTAATCCCCGGACAAAATATCCCCGACAAAACATTCCTTGACAAAATATCCCAAAGACAAAATATCCCAAGGTTAAAATATTCCTTGACATAATATTCTAGACAAAATATGCCCTAGTATAAGGAAGAATGCGAAAGTGATACGGTAAGAAGCTTATAATCATTACTATACTATTTAAAATACCCACGATTTTCCTAAAAAACAAGCTTCCCATATTGGGTAGTTTCTGTTTTCTCCTCTTTCCTTCCTTTCCTTTCAGAGGAGTTTCTGGGAGTTTTCCTTCCGGAAGTTTTATTGCAATGCGTCACAAATTTTACAACAATTTATAACCTTATAATATAGGTAATCCTACAATTTCCCTGAAAAAAAAAGCGTCCAAAATAGTTTTGGATATTATAAACAAACATTCAAATTTTGGCGGAAAATTGGTCGTTTTAAAGTGCTGCTGTCTGTTGTTGGATTTTCTTTGTTACTTTGTTATTTTTATTATCGATAATCTAGAATTTATCGTTTTGAGCAAAATTATATGTTTTATCACACAATTTGCTGCCCTTCGGGGAAATCATTAGTGAATGATGTAAAAGTTGTTTAGGTAATAAAAATATGTGTCCTTTTTTTTATTAATTTTGTTGTGTAATTTATTTTGTCAAATAATTGTTTATTATGTTAACGACGGTAAGGTTGTTTTATGATATACATGCTATGATATTAAATTTTCAATATTTTTGTCGCGTATTTTCGGCCGAAGGATTTTCTATCGGGGATTTTATGTCTTGGGATCAAAACGCAGACGACCGTACTAGATTTCCAATATACGACAATATTAATAATGTGGCATAAAATATAAACAAAAAACGTTCAAAGAACGCTTAAGAATTTGGTGGTTTTTGTTTTACTTAGTATCTCGGAGTAATCCCCGAATTGATCTCCATTAATTTGCCTTTCCAAAGACAAAAATATGTAGGAGACTATCCTGGACTTCCTCTCCCAGAGAATATCTAGGGGAAGAAGATTTAGGAGGTGCTTCATAGCTGCCGTTGGTGTGCTGGATATAGCTCCAATTATAGCCAGGCATGCCAGCCGCTGAAGACCAGCAAGCTTTGATCTAGCTGTTTGGTCCACCAGACTACTGAACCATATGTGAATATGAGGAATAAAATGTTATTTAATTTGTAGCAAATTTCTGGGTCTTTAATACTCCTAAGTATTAAATTTACCAATTGTTTCCGTCACAATGCACCTACCACAGTAACCATCGGTACCTACAACTTTTAAAATAAATATACCTATTTAAAAAAAAACATCAAAAATGAGAAGGCCGATTGCAATAAAATATTTAATACTTGTTGACTCTTTAAATTTGAGTTTTCTTCAAATTAAAGCAATATTTTTTAGTGATTTGTGCGTAGTTCATTGGGTCATCATGCCTGGGCGCCGTTTATGGGACAATTACAATCATTTAAATGAATTTAAAGGAGGGCGCATTGATGATGTGAGAGAAATTAAGGTTACGTAATATATATGGTCGCAAGTCGCCTTTAGTTTTTATTAATTCAACTTCTTTTTAATTAAAACAACGTATGGCCTAATACGCAAGGGTTAGTACAAATTGCTTACAAGAAAATACCGTAAAATAAATACTGTTTTTAAGACTTCCTCGCTTTTCTCAACCACCAAAAAACCTATTTGACCTTCTTTACGGTATTCAAGAAGTCTGAAATGACTTGACAGGATACCATAAATGCATAGAAATCGGCATGTCTAATCATTAATAAATAAATAACTTTGTTATGCATTGTTGTGATATAAGTTTAATTAAACGCATATTCTGCATAAATTTTATTGAAATTAATCAATTCTTACAAGGTGTTCGGTATATTAGGTAGGTACTTATGCAATTACAAGCGTGATTTAATATTGCCTTTTTATGAAAAAAGCAATATTTAAATTATTAACAACTTACGATTTCTTTCAAAATTACCAAAATCGCTAATATTATTAGAATAATAATAAATTAGGTTTTTGTTGACATTTTTATTTTTTAAAAATTAAGTACAACATTTATAATTAAAAATAAAATTGTAAAACTTGTAAGACGTATTTGTACAATATCTTGATTAAGTTTTTTGTTGTCAAAAGGTTTTTAAAAAATTGTGTTTACGTAAAAATCAATACAATTATTTTTTAAAAAAACGATTTAACACTTTAACCATTTGTTAATACCAAAAACAAAAAATTAAAAATAAAAGATACCTAGTAAAAAAAAAATATTACCTTTTATATCAAAATTAATATTATGAGTATTGGGTATTTATTTTTTTATAAACATTTATAAAGAGTTTTTAACAAATATACAGGAGGATTGTTAAAAGTTAAGAAAATTAAACCTTTTCTGATGATCATTGTTAAAGATAGTTTTGCTGTTGTTACCTAGGTTCTTTAGTCCTCCTTCTGCATTGTAAAATAGGCACTATACCAGGAGGTATTTGACTGTGAGTTGGATAGTACAATTATTACAAATGGGAGTAGGATCCTTTTATAAAATATGTTAATGAGTAAGGAGAGTATGTTCTAATCGGAGGCGGTTATAGTGGTTCTTTTCTTCTCGTGGGTAGTGATAACTTCTTATTGATTCGTTTTTAAGTTTGTTTGTCGTTTCAGACCGGGTTGATTGCCAAATGTTGATTATGAAGTTACGAATTATTAATTTGTGGTCTGAGGATGGAAAATTATTTGAGGAAGGGTATCCCCATCAGAACTTGCTTTACCGGCTGGACCCTTGATCACTACGTGAGAAGATACCCATCAAAGAACAATATTTTTCTCTTCGTTTTGAAGTTGGTAAAGAACTTCTTTAATTGATACGAGAATTGGATGAAATGGATATAATTGTTTTTGTCCATAAATAGCACTTAGAAAGTCTGTGAAGATAATGAAGTTGTTTCTAGGATCTTCTCTACACATTTTAAGTAATTCCAGTATAGCTGTTGTTTCGCCAGTGAAGATGCTGCATTTTTTGGTAGGCCTATGAAGCAGCTATTGTCCCGGCAGATGTATATGCTGCCGCATGTCCTTGTGTGGTCTTGGATGCGTTATTTGATATTAATAAATTTTTGCGAAAGCGGATCATAAAGTGTATTCAAGTGAAAAGTGGGCATTTTTAACATTTACTTTGAAGTTTTTTATTTTTGTTTTTAAATTTGTTATTGTTACATATTTGGAAAATAAACTTTGTTCTAATATTAAAATTTTGGAAGCAAATAACTCAAAAACTAATCAAGTTTTAAACAAGAGTAACATTTTTTGTAGAATTAAACGTTTTTTAATATATTTTTAATATTTTACTTATATTTTAGGCGCAAAAAAAACACAACCGAGTGTAACTATCGCCCAAAATGGCAATCCTTATGCTAAGAAACATAAAATTGCCAATTTTTAAATAGAAATTCTAATAACATAAAAAATTATTGCGAAAATTAAAATCTATATTAAAATTTTAAACACCCGGTATCTCGGAAACTTTGTATAGGGCATGTTGGGCAGAATCATCATATTTTTATGGGCTATACAGATTTCGTTGTTTAATACAAAAAAGATGGTTTTACGATAAGAAAGTGTTTTATTTATTTTCATTACAAAATGATAAACAGTTTATGAAATATTGGCAAAAATCGATTTTTATTTTGTATTTTTCGAGGGAATGTAACTTTTTGTGTGTGCAAATTTGCATAAAGGTAAGTTATGTCTAATCGAGTTATTTTAAACCCCAGAATATGTAGTTTAATTTATGATCTACCTTTTTGCTACCCTGTATATTTTAACATTCAGGATGGATGTTTTCGAAATATTTAATTTCATAAAAAACCTTGATAGCTTGTTCTTAAAACTGTGAATAATATAAAAACCCGCAAAGTACAGGGAGCAATAAAAACTTTTTAGTTAATAGAGTTTAAATGTTAAAGTCAAGCATTTTTAAATATTTTTGACCAAGTACCTATGTGTATTAAAAACTGTGTTTAAATTGTAAAAGTTTCAGTTTCAGTTTTTTTTACTATCGTTTATATTTCGAGCAGCTTAGACGTGGTTAAATTATTTGAAACTTCTTAAAAATAACTAATACTTGGTATGCAATCGTAAAATATAATACCAGTTTAGTTAATTTAGTAAACACTTAACATTACTTAAGAACATTTATGTTGTAAACCGTTTACATTAAATAATAATTTAATACTTACGATGTTACTAATATAAAATTTACCACATAATGCTTGCATACCTGGAACAAAAGAAAATAAATTATTTTAAATATATTATATTTTTTTAAGAAAAAACATTAAACAAAATATATATTACTAATGTAAAAGTAATACTCATGTTATAGAAAAAATTAAAATTTGGTATTATTTTTAAAAAGTTTATTGTAAAGGGTTTAATTTGTAAAAATTATATCATTCCATCTCTAGATACAAAAAATAAATGCTGTTAGAACAGCTATGTAGGAAGACTCTTCTACCAAAAGGAATTGTGATCTTTGTAAGCACATCTTCTTTCACATCACAGGGTTCCTCTATCCTACTATTCTTTACTTTATCTATCGTAGTATTTCTGGCTATACTTCTCAGACTACTCAACTCCGCATTATTAATCCTATTTTAATGCTTTTTTTGCCAAACCCAACATTCAACTCTATACTTAAGTGTAGCGACCAATAATCCCCTATACAAAGCCAGTCGTGCCTTTTTGACATGTTCTGGTTCCTTATAAAGTTATGCATGGACCCATTAATTTGTTTTCCTACCGACACTCTTTGCTTAATGTCATAGTTATATTTTTCGTCTTTCGTAAACTTTGAACCCAAGTATACACACTTTACTTGTTCCACTATTTCGCCTTAATACAGCACCTCGCATTTTGTCATGTTTTTTTTTTATAAGGCAAGTGTGAATGAACAAGTCGGTAGAGGTCGACCTCTTAGAACATATCTCGATGAGATTAACATTGTTTTGAAAAAAGGCCAGGTCAAGAGTACCAAAAACCGACGAGCATGTATGAGAGCACTGATGAAAGTAGAGGAAGCAAAAGATGTATGTAAGAACCGTAGCAAGTGAAAGGAAGTGATCTTCTTTGTTAATTTGGTATGAATATCTATTGGAGTACTGACAGAATATGCTTTGTTCATTTCTGAATATATATCCTATTCTGTTTCCATCTTGCACAACTTCAATGCATAGACAATAGCCAATTTCTTCAAAAAATTTTGGATTTGAAAATCTTTATTAATTTTGGATCAAGTGACGCAAGGAAGATGTCAACTACATTTATTGCAATGAATGTAATGTAGTCGTCGGCAAGAGATAAAATATTTTTTGTAAAATACTTTTAGTGTAGTATTTAAATTAATTTAATTAAAGAAAGATTAAACTCAAACAATATTAAAATTATTTATTATTTTATATAATTGTTATCTTGGTACACTTAATAAAATAAAATATAAACAGTATCTGATAAATGTCGAATATTTTATATTCTCCCCTTGATGTCCACTTCTCATCAGCGTCTTCCGTTTTCAAGAAACAGCTTTGAAACTACACAGAGTTTCAAAAGTTAAGCATTACCTTAATTCTTCGTTATCATTAAACATTTATAGATTAATTCTACAATAAAAACAATGCCGTTGGCAGATGCTTTTTGTTTTAGAACAGATGCAATTTTTTTTTTTAAAAATTAAAATTTTATTTCTTTTAAAAAATAATTTTTACAGTATTAATACAGCGTATTTCTACCATGGGCGTCAAAAATCTTCTTTAAGTTACGATATCTATAGATAAATATTGTTCGCCAAATTAAATTTTTAATGTTCCTTGTCCTTGATATTTATAAAATTGTCCAGCACTTTACATAAGTGAGATGTCGCTCCACTGCCCAAGCACCGTCTTATGTTTTGTTTGCATAACTGGCTTTACAGTTAAGGAATAGAGACTAACGTATTTGGCATATTTTGCAGAAGGGGAATTCTCGTAATTGGATGGAAAACTGTTAAGCAAAATATTCGAAAGTAAAACAGAATTAATTTCCACTTCCATCTCTTGCAAATTATCTACAGTATTAAAAATTTTATTCATTTATTCACGTATATCCCTTCCTTTTTCCATACGTTTAAGATTGAGTTGCTTGAGAAATGTAGCTTTTTGAGCTGTCCTTTAGATTGGTAAATACTTTCAAATTTAAATAGACTTCACGAGAATCAAATGCAAGAAGTATATTACATACCAGGAGCAGTAAAGTAATATCTTATTTCTTCCTTCGGGGTAGAAAGCGTCAACTTTCGGCAAGCTACGCAAAATGAAGAGAGAAAAATAGTATACACACCTCGGACAGTACAGTAAGAAATGTCTCCGAGCACATGTTTGTTGACCGAGACTCTAGGTGATTAATATACTATGACAAGGGAATAAAATATTTTAACAAAGTGAAGGAGGCAAAAAATTTTGTTTCCATTTTACAACTATAAACTATATAGTTACATTTTTTGTAATAAGCTGTTGTTGTGAACATCAGCGTTGCAATTAACAACCGCAATGAGTGGTAATAACAAATTAAAATATACAGTAATAATTACACATTCTAGAATTTAATAACCCGTAAGTTATGAGTTATTGTTGGAAGAAAAATTATAACAAATTATGATCTTGAACGGCGATGACCACAATTATAATTTTTCCGAGTGGTCAATGGTTCATATAAACACATTAATTAGTACTTTCTGCTTTCAAACCGAACTAATACAGTAAAATACATTAGGAATATACAGTTGTTTTTACTTCAAGTGCTAATTTTAAAAGTAATATTTGTAACACTTAGTATCTTACTGAAGTTTTAAAAGTATTAAGATTTTTTTTATCAGTTTGTAACAAAAAAATTTTCAAAACAAGAAATTTTGGTTTAAATTGGTATTTATTGTAAAAATTTAAAATATAGGAAACAAAACTGAATATATTATGTGCATAGGCGAGATACAACAAGACCTACTCCTTTAAGACACACAGCAAAGAATAAAGCATACCAGCAAATATAAGTATCTGGGAATGTATATTACAGTAGACAACAAATTTGATGAAACAATAAGGGACCGAATAACCCAGGGTCGCAGAGCCATCAGCCTGTTGAAAAGTGAACTGTGGGACTAAAATATATCAAAGGCCAACAAACATCGGATCTACAACAGTATTATTAAAAGCATAACCACATACGGCAGTGAAGTATGGCAACTGAAACAGCGCTCGGAAAATGCGTTAGGGGCAACCGAAATGAACTTCTGGAGACGCACTGCGGGAAGTCAAGATTGGAAAGAATCAGAAATGAAAGGATTCAAGAAATTATAAAGGTCAAACATACAATAGTAGAGGACATTCAAGTTGCACAACTCTGGACACCCCAAGAAAGAAGAAAAAGAGGGTGACCCAGAAAAAGCTGGAGAGAGGGTATCGATAATCAAGTCCGAGAGAAAGGCCTAGAACAGAATTTATGGATAGATATGGAACAATGGAGACTGGAGATCGGAAGACGTCGAAGAACGTTTTAACCCGAATTTATATATATATATATATATAAAACATAGAATAGGAACAATCCTGATTAAATTATACACAACTTTTAAAAAAACGGAAAAATTTCAATTTTTGCTGACGAGACTATGCTGCTGATGACAATGTCGAACAATCTACAACTAAACAGCGACAAAAAATTAAAAACCAAATTATGTAAAATAAAATCATTACCAAAAAGTTTACAAATTTTTAAATATTTATATCCATATTGTTTTGTGGGTAAAAACTCTGTTGTCAATAAATAATAGGGTACTTATCTACAACCAAATAATTAAAAATATCTAGCAATTCATTTATCTTAGCGGCTGCACTAAATAGAGACATTTAAAGACTATTCAGGCCTTCCAAAATTATTTTTATTTTGAACCTTTTGTTATGGACCTTTGTACGCACGAAACATATTAAAAAAGTGTAAATTAAGGACTATTGCAGCGTTTTTATTTTAATTAATATTGATTTTTCACAATAACTACAATTTAAAAATAACTTAAATCAGAACGTACTTTAATCCACCAATTAGCGTCTAATAATGTCACTCCTGTTATAACAATTTATTTGAGGTTAAAATTATAAAGGTTTGTTGAGAAAAATAAAAAGCCTTCTTCCTCAAGTATAAAAAATTCCCCACTGGCAGCGCTAGTGGTACAGTAGTGACAAACATTACCTAATCCCCATTTGCATACATGCAAAAGTACCTACCAGAAAAAGGTTTTTGACGAAAGACGACGTTCCGGGAGCAAAATTAAAATACGCAAATGTCAAGGACAATAATATAGCAACATTAAAACGTTGGCTTGGTTGTCATAATTTGAAAATTTCAGGCAGAAAAAATGAATTGACAGGTTAGTAAACAGAGTCTAGTTATTATGAAGCGGTACTTATAACTCTGATAGCAGATGTTTAAAGTAAAAATAAATTTAAAATTTATTTCAGACTGAAATATGAGTCAAATATACTTAGTAATTAAAATAGATTTAATTAAATATCACAAATTGAAATGTTTTAGTAACAAACAGGGGTTATATTTTTTCTAATTTATGTTTATTTACTGAAAAATCAATCAACAGTTGTTTAAAAGAGAGTGCGTATAGATTAAAAATGAATGATTTGATCGTAAAATGCCTTCTTTACGCCGATGATCAAGTCATATTAGCGTCTTCTGAAGAGGAGTTGCATGCGATGGTTAATGTAATGCATGATGCCCTGAAAATCATAGGGATGAATATAAATGTAAGCAAAACAAAAGTAATGGTTTTTGAAAGGAAAAAAAGCATGACAAACTGTGAAGTTTTTATTGAGGGATAATGAGTGAAACAAGTAAATGAATTTGTGTCAAAGTTTACGAGAGATGGACTGTGACATTGAGCGAAGGGTGTTGGCAGGAAACAAATGAATGGGACACTGTATAGCTTACGAGCAGCCAGGAAGTGTTAAAAAAGGCACGTCTGGCTGTGCATAGAGGTTTGTTGGTTACTACACTTATGTATGGTAGTTAATGTTGGGTTTGGCAGAAGAAGCATGAAAATAGGATTAAAACTGCTAAAGTAAAAAATATTAATCTCGGTAAAAAATATGTTTATTACATATTAGTAATAGAAGTATAAATATCTTTTTCTATAATAAATTATAACGTTTATCTATGAAATTAAAAATGAGTAGGTAATAACGATTTTAAAATTTTAAATTTTAAGGATTATTAATTGAAAACCATATAGAATTTAAACAAAAATGTTTAGATACAAAGCTGACAAATTTTTTAATTAAAATACACGTTGTTAGGTTAAGATTATTTTAAAAATACCCATATTATTTTCAAGTAATAAATTTTGCTGAAAAACACATTATATAGATTAATTTTAAGATCTAATCCTAATAATGCTAATGTTATTTTACTTTATTTGGGACAATCTATTTATGTATAAAGCTGATATTCCTACTAAATCAACTATATTTTAATAGTAAAAATCAGCGAATTTTAAAGTAAAGATTAAATCATTTTCTACTAAACAACGAAAACATGTAACTAACAAAAGTTCATTATCCGAGTAAAGCAAAATAACTTCCGCAGTAATCGCTTGTCACAAACTGACGTTTTTTCATTAATAGAAAGTTTGTCAAGTCGTTTTGTGTCGATTATATTTGCGATAAAAATCAGAGGCGCAGATAACGTATTTTATTTTTTTAAAGGGTTTTATTCGTTCGACAATCACTATTAAAATTCTTTATTTTTGAAAAATGATTATAAACTTAACGTCAACAATTTTTTTATATATTTTATAGTATAGTTTCAAACTTTTATCTGGTTTGTTATTTTTTTAAATATACATTTTTAATATTAGTCTACAGTTAAATACATAGTTAAAAGTTTGTTTCGACAACCGTCCGGGTAGTACCCACTTCCCGGACGCTTTTGTTTGAAAAAGTAGAATTTTTCTGGTCTAGTCGGGAAAGTACGTACTTTCCGGACTAGGCCGGAAAGAATCACATCGTTGTTGTCATTGTAATAGTGTATTTTATTAGGAGTCGAGAAAATAGGCTTTTCCGTGGGCGCCCGACAAGTTTTCGTGGGAGGCACAGCCGAAAAACAAAAAATAAAGCGTTATTTACCCCTTTGCTAAGAAAATAAACAAAAAACTTAAAATTTCTAGGGAACTGTCAATAACATATTATTTTATTTTGACATGCAGGTAGGCGGCTGATGAGTTTTCATCATTGCAAATATTTATGTTCCTGAAAATGTGAAGTCATGTCAACATCATTTAGAAGACCGAGGTTTTATTTTAAAACCCTTCATCAACGGGTTACGTTAAATTAACAGACCATACCTTATCAGGGGACCTCAGCTCTACAATTTCTTGCAAGGACTTCGAACTGTGGCCAAGAGTCTTGCAAGATTTGATAATGAGAATAGTTTTTCTTGTAAGGAGTTTAAAAGTGTTTTTTATTATACTTACCTGAAAACACTATATTAACATACATGGAAAATTTGACGGTGCACTAGTGTTATCCGCTGTCTACCTGCATGTCAATATAAAATAATATATTATTGACAGTTCTCTAGAAATTTTTCTGTTTATTTTCTTAGCAACGGTGTAAATAACGCTTGTTTTTTGACAATTTTTTGATATTTTAGTAATAATATTTTAACAATTTATGGTTTTCATGTAGATATAATAAAAAGTATAGTTCATAAGGAATTGGAGACATGCAGCGGTGGGTCGGGACGGATGGGGAGGAAGGATTTAGGAGGCCAAGGCTCAATATGAGCTGTAGCGCCATCGTAGTAGTAGCAGTATCGTTCATTACTCGTCCATAAATGCTTTTTTCGTGCTTGCACGGAAAAATTCTATTTTCTTGACTCTAAAATACACTATTGTAGGTATGGTTTTGATAAATGCAGTTGATCATTACCGTAGCAGCGAAATAACGACTGACAGCTATTTGACATGAAATTAGTTGACATTTTGATTTTTGAAAGTTTCCATGGTTTTTGGTCGCAATTATCGCAATTAACTATGGAAAGCAGTAACGATAGTGAGTTTGAGCACGTGCCTTACAAAAACTTCCAATGCAGCAGCTGCTGCTGCAGTATGGTTATTGCCGATTTGCTCACGAAAGGGATGGATAATTATAAAGAAATATAAAACTATTACAGAGGATGTAATTTCGGCTTATTTGGCGCAAAAATATGATACCCTTAAACCCTTTAACCTGTGGGGAGCATGTACTCTATGTTGAAAAATACCATTTTAGTGAAGAAAAATATAAATATAGCTACTTTTCCGGGGGTTATCGCATTTCTTAAAAGGAAAAATATATTTACCCAATCATAAAAATTTTGCAGGCCATAGCATTCGTGGAACTTCAGCGACGTTATTTGCTGATAATGGTGGAAATTTGAAGAGACAAACAATATTAAAATTGACAAGACCATTCAAATATTATCCAGATAAAAACATTCATTGTAAAACGAAAACTTACCTTCTTGTTCTGACTTCAACAAAAGGCATTTAAATATACCAAGCATTTCAAACAAATAAGCAATTGCTCAAATTTTAATATAAATACGAATTAAAATGTTTCTGTTATTACCTACCTATCTACTGTTCAAATTTTAATATTTAATGCAAATAAAAATTGTATTGTATTGTATTTTGTTTTTTTTTGGAAAAAAACCAAAATTAATGGCACAACTACCGAAGAAATTCCTGTTAATAGTGATATTCGACAAGGAGATTCGACATCGTTATGGACAAAATAACAAAAAGCACTCGTAACCTAAAAGGGTATAAAATGGGGAACAAAATTCTATGATATGCCGATGATGCTGTTCTGATTGCAGCAAACGAAGATGACCTACAGAGATTACTATTCAAATTTAACACAACGGCAAAAAGTCTAAAAATGAAGATATCTGCAACAAAGACGAAATGCATGACCACTTCAAAAACACCTATCAGATGCAAACTGGTTGTGGATGATAAAATTATACAACAGGAGATGAAATTTAAATACCTAGGCATAGAAATATTAGGATACGGTGACATCAAGACGGAAGTAACAAACCAAGCTGCAAAAGCAGCACGAACCTCAGCTTACCTGAACGATACAATCCTCCGAAACAAATATATCGGAATCGAGACCAAATCCCGAATCTTCAAGGCGGTCATCCGACCTATATTAACATACACAGCGGAAACTAGACCAGATACATAGAACACAAAGAGAATATTAGAAACCACCGAAATAAAAATAGGACGCAGGATCGCTGGAAAAACACTTTTTGACAGGGAGAGAAGCGAGGACATTAGAAGAACATGTAAAATAGATAATGTTAATGAATGGATACTGTGAAAAAAGAGAGAGTAGAACGAACACATAGACTGGATGAATGACGACAGAATGGTCAAAATAACTAGATATAAGTCGTCTTTAGGGCGCCGAAGCGTTGGAAGACCTCGCAAGAGATGGAGCGACAACCTTTCTAATAATTGAATGGCAGAGGATACAAAGAAAAACAAGCAAATTGCTTACATTAAAGAAAAAAGAAGAAAAAAATTAAAATGTTCGAAATTTTGTTCGACAAAGAAATATCATAAAGAAATATGTGTCATTGTTTATTATTTTACACGGACTTGTTACGTATATTACTATTTCACCAAAATAGAGTGAATTTACTATAACCAAGAATACACTGACTCTCCTTTAACCAATTTTAAATACTTTCATAAAACGCATGCAAAAAGATTGTAATAATTTTTATGTGCATAGATTTGTCTTTTATTAAAACTATGTGTTTTAAATGGAACTTTTACTTTAAAATTTAATCTTCACTTTTAAGCAGAGTTTAATTTGTCGTTTCCCAAATATCATTGCGACCGATTTTTGATGCTAATTTTCCACTATTGCATGTGTTAAAGTAATACAAGTATTTATTTCCATCTAGTAAGATATAGCTATTTTTTACGAAATTATAACCTCAGCAATGAGACGTTTATGCGAACGATTTTATTTTTCAACGGCAGCAGCACCATCGGCAGCAGTCGCAGCAGCAATACAAAGAGGAGGCTGGTTGCTGCCCGTTGTAGCGTTAGAAGGCACAGCGTTAAAGATAAGTTTTTAAGCCGGTATTATTTATCAGATTTATAATAGAAGATAGTCGTCGTAATCTCTGAAATATTTCGAGCCGTTAGTTCTAGTCGACGCGCGCGGTCTTCTTTCTTTCACATGCCCCGGAGGATTTTTCTCATTATTGAATAGATGGAGAAAAAGACGGAAACTATGAGTTTCATGAGCGTAACAAAGTAAGGTACTAAATTCTTAGTACACATATACTTGGAGTGCTACAAAAACATTGACCATATCTCCTTCTTATATAGTGAAATAATAAATAAAACTAATTTACAACTGCCTGTAAATATACTTACATTGTTATCCCAACCCGACAAATTTATTTTTGATAGCCTATTCAATTTTACATTAAACGCTAAAATAGATATATAACAATAAATATACAGAAACAATTTTAATTAAAAAGAATAAAAAAAAAATAAACAAAAAGAAAATAAAATTAAAAAACAAACTGTGGCAAAAGGTCCAGAACCAATGCCATCCCCTTCTCCAACAAAAAAAAAACTTAGTATTGACTATAATGTTGTTACTTTAACGATTTATTAATGAAAATTATATTTCTCAAAACAGGTAGTTTAGAAAAAACCCTAAGAAAGTATATATACTATTATACTGGTGTATAATCCCAGAATGTTTTTCATATTCCCAATTAACGATTGCAAAACTATGTTAGTTATCCGTTCAATTTAGACATAAAAATAGTGGTCAAATAACAAAAATTCCCGGAGAGCCAAATATAGGTGGAGAGCAGGAGTTTACCATAACAAATAAATTTTTAAAAATCCTTATCGATCCTATGTGTGCTACAAAAGTTATTCGGGGCCAAAGGTTAAAATTTGAGGTTTTTTGGATTTTTTTTGATAAAACTTACCGTTTGTAGATCTTAAAATTCTCTACAAAAATAATTCTAATGATTTTTTTCTTAAGAGTTACCATTTCTGAGATATTGTGATTCTAAGAGTCACATGATATGCACATATAAGCCACGTATATACATAATCAGGCACTTAGGACAAGTATAAATACTTATTTGTGTCTACCTCTTTTATATATATTATACTATTCTGAAAACATTTATTCAAAAGATAGTCAGTCCCTAACTGAATCCCCTCTACCCACGTGACCTTGAAAAACATCTGGCTATTCTATTGTCCGTAGGTCTCATTCATATACCTGTTTCTTTTAGTGCTAAAGGTTCAGTTCAAGTGAATATACCTACTTATTACAAGCGTCTAACATTTAGGTAATTTGTGCTTTTTTATAGCTCAAAAAAATGTCTCAGTTTTGCTTTATTTGCAATAAACTTTTAACTGAAGATGAAACAGTTGTGGTTTATTGTGGATTGCCAACTTTAATCGAGGCTAGTGTCGCGAGAGGTGATGAGTTTACTAAGTATTTAAGAACTCAAAAATCCTTTACAATACACGTCAATACACATCATCCAACATCGGCATCTGCTATTCAACAATTGTATCGAGTATACTATTAAGTTTAAACATGGCTAGGCAATCAACTGAACCCAAAAGACTGGGGTTGGAAATTGATAGATATTACTCTGGAACCGATTTAAACTTTACTCCCACCTGCTCCCGCCCACCTGCTCCCGAAAAGCTCCTTAACACTATTTGCAAAAAAGGTTGTGGTGCCAAATGTGGCTGTAAAAAAGTCGGGTCGCTGTGTACCAATTGCCAAGGTCAGTCTTGCTCAAATGTGTAGTTGAGAAGAAAAGAGAAAGATTCCCGTGATTTAAATGAAGAGACCAATAACTCAGACACATTTGAACAATTTATGAACATCCAGCAAAACGAAGAGGAAAAAGTAGAAATTAAAGTAGACATGACTGTTAAAGTAGACTTTCAAGAGTATGTATCTGATTAAAATATCTAAAGAAATCAAAACAATAGTTAACCCAATAATCAATAGCAATATCAATAATCAATATTAATAATAAGGTAATATCTAGAACTTGACGGGTATTGTTTCCTTTAATTATCCTAAAATTGTCATGACAGTTATTGGAGTAGGCCTACAGGGGAAACCACGGTAAAAAAACGCGCCGAATACACTACATCACAGGTGGCGTGGAAATGTGTGCATATCATGTATAATGTGACTCTTGGAATCGCGATATCTCAGGTAACTACTAAGAAAAAAGTTATAAAGACCATTTGGTAGAGAATTTTAAGATATACATTTTTGGTTATTGGTTTTTTTTGATAAAACTTACCGTTCTCGAGAAAAATCAAAAAACATAAAATTTTGACCTTTGACCCCGAATAACTTTTGTAGCACACATAGGATCGATGGGGATTTTTAAAACTTTATTTGTAATGGTAAACCCCAGCTCTTCACCAATATTTGGCTCTCCGGGTATTTTTGTTATTTTAAATGTCTATATTGATCGGGCTATAGAAAACATAAGTAAGGATGAAACGTTAGCAACTTAGTCTTATGTTTAAAGAAATGTATTCGGATGTCACTCCGAATTGTCAATAGGTAAATAGCAATTTCCTTGTTTATAAGCAAATTATAAAATTTGTATGGATGCATGAGCCACCAACGAAGACATCAGACTTATTTGGTGAATAAAAGACTTAAATTGTTTAAATTAGTGAAGTGACAATGAAAGTGACTAACTAAAAATTCTAAGTGCGAGGAAATGAACTGAATATAGCTAGGTTCAAAAATTAGAAAAAAAAATGTAAATAGATTTACCCAAGTAACGATGCTTAACGCTCTTCGGGGCTCAGTAACTGAAAGAAACTGTAGAAAAATTTAGTATTTTGCGATAAATAATGAACTACTTTTTTATTAACTCTATTTTCCTATCACTCCAGGCTGTACAGGGTGGCTAACCGAAAACAAAACAGAACCATTTGCAGGAACCTCGTCAACATTTTGGAAAAACGCTCAAATTCGTCGATTTTTGATTCCGGTACCCCACTACTTTAAACCCCAAGCGAGGGTAAGAATTACTCCAAAATTTTAAAATGGAATTGTGAATCGAATAAGATGTCTTATGAAAGCTCTGACAATTCTCTTTACAATAATCTTTAAATTTAACATTTCCTTCCAATACTTTAAAAAAAATTACATGTTAAAATTCCAATTATTATTCCATACAATAATAAAAATTTTGTTTAAAACGTTCACGCACAATTTCCGGAGTAATTCGGTTGCACTCGTCAACGATTCTTTGACGCAAATCTTCCAACGACTCTGGTTGTGTTTAAAAGATTTTATTTTTTTGATGTCCCCAGAAAAATAAATCAAGGGGCGATAAATTTGGCGATCATGAAGGCCCCTCTTCTCCCAATCCAATGCAGTGGAAAAAAATTGGTCTAAATACTGAAAAAAAATTGCCGCATAATGCGGAGGAGTACCGTTCTGTTGAAAATAAAAATGATCTTCGTCATACTGTGAATTACTTTCAAAGATAAGTTTCACATTTAAAATCGAATTTCTCAATAAGTAATGGACGGAATTTTAAAATTTAAAGACCATTGTAAGAGATTTTTAAAGATATCTTATTCGATCCCCAATGCCGTTTAAAAAATTTGGGGTAATTTTTACCCTCGCTTGCGGTTGAAAGTAGTGAAGTCAAAAATACCGAAAAAAAGGGTCCTCCTTTAATCAAAAATCGACGCGTCTGAGCATTTTTCTAAAATGTTGACGAGGTTCCTGCAAATGGTTCTGTTTCGTTTTCGGTTGGCCACCCTGTATATTGGTTTTTGGTAAATCATAAATATTGACCATGGTATTTTACCGTTCTTTAAAAAACCTCAGTTTGCACTCCTAAACAATCTTCTTTTTTTACACAAAATGTATTTAAAATTTTGTGTTTTTCAGTGCTTTATATTTAAACTTTAAAATCAATGGCGATCAAGCATTAACAAAATGAACATAATATAATAAGAAGCAACTTTTTAGCTTTTACTTTCCCAATGGCAAGAATCTCAGATAAAACTTTGTACGCCTATGACTAACATACTCTTATTGAGAGTGAATGTAATATGTAGGTGTTGAACTCCAAGCTGGTTCTTTGTTTTATCTTTTGACTGAAGTTTGCTGTTATTATCATTACCATTTCCTTTATATTTTTCATTCAGAAGCCACAGGTTGATGAATATAATTTTTATGTCATTTATTGCCTAAACCTGGACCAATGGATATTTTAAAAAACGATTACATTATTTAACTTATTTATACTTATTTAATAATAATTTTTTTTAAATAAAGATAACAGTAACCACACAATAAATATTTGATAAATCATTATTGTATATTATTTTACTGAAGACTGCTCAAGTTCAATATGTTTTAATCTTCAGTTATTTTTTTAAAAAATCCCAAAAGACGTGATTTTTTACTTTTAATTATGCCATCAAAATTTATAATAAAGTATAAAATAGTACAAAGAAATTATTACCCAAAACAAAAAATAAAAATTAAAGATTGTATAATTAAATCAGGGAAGTCATACTTTTATCATATAAATCCTGGTACTTTCAAAATTAAAATATGGAAGCATTGTATATGGGTCGGGATACAAAATTCGCTTGTACCAACTTATAAAGATACACAAAGAAGGACTTCGACTAGCCATAGTATTCCCCACCTTCCCAAGCCAATAAATCTACTGTGAGGCTGGCATTAGTTCATTGATTCATCGAAGAAGAAATATTTTATTAAAATACGAAGTTAAAATATTATCGCAATCTAATAATTCCAATCACCTACGATTTTATAATAAAACACCAGCAAATAAAACAGTAGTAAAACAAATAAAAGATGACTTATTAACTTTAAATAATGAGTTACCACATATGTTTTTATTAACATTCAATGAAATACCCTCCTGGATACTGGATACACCAAAACTTTATTTTGAATATAATGAATTTAAAAAAGAAAATAGTAACCGAATCCAATATCTCCAAATATTCCATAGGATCACAAACAAATATAATAATTATACAATATACACCGATGGGTAAAAAAGTTATTAAGAAACTAAATTAGCTCTTTCTTACTTGAAAGAAACTCAAAAAAAGTCAAAAGTTCTACTACGCTTTCGTAGATTTCGACATTGTTTATGTATGGGGTGGGCGGTAATTTAATCCGAGCACTGAAATTACTTTACGAGTAGTCCACTGCTTGTGTCAGAATAAACGGAGCTTACACGGACTGGTTTATTATCGAAAAAAGGTGTTAGACAGGGATGTGTGGCTTTGCCATGGCTGTTTAACTTATGCATAGACGATTGTTTAAAAGATTTAAGTGCGCATGGATTGAAAATGAATTATTTGATAGTCAAATGCCTTTTTTACGCCGATAATTAAGTCATATTAGCGTCATCTAATGGGAAGTTGCAGGCGATGGTTAATGTAATGCATGATGCCCTAAATATTAAAGGAATGAAAATAAATGTAAGCAAAACGAAAGAAATGGTTTTTAAAGAAAAGAAAGCATGACAAACTGCGAGGTGCTAATTAAGGGAGAAAGAATGGAACAATTAAATTAGTTTGTATAGTTGGGTTCAAAGTTTACGAAAGATGGAAAGTATGACAGTAACATTAAGCAAAGGGTGTTAGCAGGAAAACAAATAAATGTGGCACTGTATAACATTATGACCAGCCAGAACGTGTCAATTAGGAACGTCTGGCTGTGCATAGTAAAGTGCTGGTTCCTACACTTATGTAAGGTAGTTAATATTGAGTTTGGCAAAAGAAGCATAAAAAAAAGATAAATGCTGTGGAGATAAGTAGTGTAAGAAGTATAGACGAAGTGACTCGGTTGGATAAGGTAAAGAATAGTGAGATAAAGAAACGCTGTGGTGTAAAAGAAGATGTGGCTACAAGAAAAGATAAAGGAATGCTTAAATGTTTTGGTCAAGTAAAAAGGATGGATGAAGGAATATTGACGAAACAGATTTATAATGAATATATAATGAATGGACAAGTCGATTAAAGTCGAACTCGGTGAACATATCTCGATCAGATGGACATTGTTTTGAAGAAAGGTCAGGTCAAGAGCACCAACCGACGAGCATGTATAAGAGCACTGAGTATAAGTAGAATATATATTTATGTAAAAATGTGCAACTGATTGTTTAAAAACCATCTATATATGTGGGTCGATTATACATCAGATAACAAAAACTCCCCTGACAAAATGTCGCGACAGGCATTGAATTACTCCGATGTATAATCGTGTATACTACCCCATCTGTCGAAACTAAAAACCTTTTATAGTTTACTGTAATAACACTCCAATTTTTTATATATATATAGATATATATATATATATATATATATATATATATATATATATATATGTATTACTCAGCATAGTCGGCAAACTGTATGCAAAGATATTGATCAAAAGAGTAACGAATGAAACTGAGAAGATGATATGGGATGTGCAAGCAGGATTTAAAAAAAGGAAGGAGATGTATGGATCAGGTCTTTTCCTTACGAGGTATAGTCAAAAAATTCTTGGCTAAATGTCAGAAGGTCTATTGCGCTTTTATAGACTTGAAAAAGGCCTATGACAAAGTGGTGAGGAGTGAATTGTGGTCTACATTGTCTATGTATGGGGTAAGTGGTAGTTTAATACGAGCACTGAAATCACTTTACGAGGATTCCACTGCTTGTGTCAGGATAAACGGAGCTTGCACGGACTGGTCTAACATCGAAAAAGGTGTGAGACAGGGATGTGTGGCTTCGCCATGGCTGTTTAACTTATATAGACTTATATAGACAATTTTTTAAAAGATCTGAAAGAGAGTGCGTATGGATTAAAAATGAATGATTGATCGTCAAATGCGTTTTTTAAGCCGATGATCAAGTCATATTAGCGTTATCTGAAGAGGAGTTGCAGGCGATGGTTAATGTTATGCATGATTCCCTGAAAATCAAAGGGATGAAAGTAAATGTGAGCAAAACGAAAGTAATGGTTTTTGAAAGAGAAGAAAGCATGACTAATTGTGGAGTTTTGATTGAGAGAGAATGAGTGGAACAAGTTAATGAATTTGTGTACTTGGGTTCAAAATTTACTAGAGATGGAAAGTATGACAGTGACATTGAGCGAAGGGTGTTGGCAGAAAAACAAATGAATGGGGCACTGCATAGCTTTATGAATAGCCAGAAAGTGTCAAAAAAAGGCACGTCTGGTGGTGCATAGAGGTGTATTGGTTCCTACACTTATTTATGGTAGTGTATGTGAAGCATGAAAATAGAATTAATGCTGCCGAAATGAGTAGTCTGAGAAGTATAGCCGGAGTGACTCGGTTGGATAAAGTTAATAGTGAGATAAGAAAACGCTGTGGTGTAAAAGAAGATGTGGTCACAAAGATAGATAAAGGAATGTTTAGATGGTTTGGACACGTAGAAAGGAATGAAGGATGAAGGAAGATTGACGAAACAAATTTATAAGGCGAGTGTGAATGGACAAATCGGTAGAGGTCGACCTCGGAGAACATATCTGGTTTAGATCATCATTGTTTTAAAGAAAGGCCAGGTCAAGAGTACCAACAACCGAAGAGCATGTTTGAGAGCACTGATGAAAGTAGAGGAAGCAAAAGATGTGTGTTAGAACCGTAGCAACTGGAAGGAAGTGGTCTCTGCCTACCCCTATGGGAAAAAGGCATGACTTTATGTATGTATGTATATATATATCGGCGTTTTAAATAGTTTTTATGTTTAATCCCCTTCACTCTTCTTTGTGTATGTGCCTACATAATTACATTAAATTACATTACATAATTACATATTAAACTCAGCGATCCCAAAAACTATAAGTTCGACACTTATATCGGCCATTTGAAATATTTTTTATATTTCAACTCCCTCTTACTCCTTTCGTAGGGACTTATCGAGATATCCCATCTCTCAAGTTGAAGCAATAAATACACATTTACAAAATTTTATTTAAAATCTGACTATGAATTCGATACTAATATCAGCCGTTTTTAATAGTTTTTATATTTCATCCCCTTCCCACCAGTTTCGTTGATCCGATCGCTACCAAACTTTACTTTACTTTAATTTGAAGATTACCTAAAAATTTAATTAAAATCGGTCAAGAGGTATTTTAGTTTTTACGAGAATAACGAACGTTGATTGATTTTTATATTTTAGATATTTTTAGCTTTTCTTTATGATTTTCCCTAATATTTACTTTGAAACCACCACTGTGATTTAATAAAAGATAGGTTAGCTTGACGCCACTGTAATAAAGCGAACAGAACAAAAAAAATCATTAAAATCGGTCAAGCCATTTTTGAGTTTTAGCGAGACTAACGCACGGCGATTCATTATTATATCTATATAGATTCCACAACCAACTGATACTTTTTTGGATTTTTTAAATTTAAATACGTGATAATCCGAATACATTATGTCTGAAATAGAACTGTTTTGCATTCCAACAAAACAGATATTGTGTGTGTGAAATAGCACAATAAAGACTTTTATGTAGCTTAATATCTCTTTCTAAGTTACTCTTTTAAATAAATTTCTGAACACACCTATAAATATTTGTTAATGGTGACAGATGACAGATCAACTTCACAACCTTTCGTCTGGAAATGTATTTCTGATTCGACAACCAATTAACCCTATTTTGCATTTGTAAAATCTAAATATGCGATAATCCGAATGTTATGGATATATGTTGTAGATTCGAAACCCTTATTTAATACCATATTAAATATCTTTAATTTTAGGCGACCCGAGTTTACCGTACTGACGGGACGAACATCAAATGTTTGACAAGTAGAAACAGTTTGTATGGGAAAATTAATTTGTCGTTTAAAGTATTTTCCTCGCAATTTTCACATATTTTAAATTCTTTCTTAAACTTTCACAAATATTTTAAGATCAAAATTAACCAAATCGGTCCAGCCATTCTCGAGTTTTAGCGAGACAAACGAACAGCAATTTATTTTTTATATATAGAAGATAATTGTGATAACGCAGCACCTTAACATTATTTGTTTTTTCTTAGCAGTTTTTATCAATTCTGATTGACGTGAAAAAGAAGTTAAATGAGCTTAATATTTTAATATAATTTTTCACACATTTATAAACTTTACGTTCTAAAAATGTTCTTAAATTCTCAGTTTTTATTATCGAACTATCACTGTTATTAAGTCGATTATTTTCTGTTATTAATTTATACCAAGGAAGACAACGCAACACTGGCATGGATATAATTTTATAACATTGTAATTCGACATTTACACTATTACATAGTAAACCACATGCTGTTAATAATATTAGTGAATGAAAATCGTTAAGTGAAAGGTAGATCTGGTAACTCGTGATACATAATAATTCTTTTTTAGATGATGGTGTTAAGGAAGGAAAATAAGTCTGTTATGAAAGGTTTAAAATATTGAGTTCGAAGCAGTAAATCCCGAAGAGGTACTGGATTTTCATTGTTATTTAAAGATTATGCGAAATACGATGTGATGTTTTAACATGAACATTTTTAAGTAAATAAGTAATAATTTGTATAAATTTAACAATTTTTAATATTTTTAAAATACTCAAATCGCTAAAACTCTTGGACCCCCTCGTAAATTGTAAAAAAATAGTATATTTCACTAGGAGTCGAAAAAATAGGCTTTTTCAGTGCGCGCGCGACAACGAGCAGCCGAACGCGAAAAATCGTGCAAGCACCGTTGCTAAGGAAATAAATAAAAAATTTGCAATTTCTAGAGAACTGTCAATATCATATTTTGACATGTAGGTACCACGAACACTCGGAAAAGTTTAAAAAAACCTTCGATGATCGCACTCCCCTATTTGCCACCAGCTGCCCATCATCTCACAGATTAAAATCTAGACACCGTTATCTTAAAGATCCGTTGGATGAACCACCTGCCAACTGTCCTCTCTTAGAGGACCCGCCCAGTGGTATCTCAAGCGGCTTTAAAACATGGAAGGTGTTTAATCGCATTTGAACTGGTGTTGCACCTGTAAAAACAAACTTGATTAGATGAAGAACATCCGAGATAAATGACAAGTGTCACTGTGTTCCCTCAACGACCTATGGCTAGGTAAACCCGAAGCATTGGACGTGGCCTATTACTGGGCCGGAAAACTCATTCCGGATACGAAAAAGTTAAATAAGACAGGCAGCTGATGACACTAGTGCACCGTAAAATTTTCCGTGCATGTTATGCGAATAGTGCATTTGTACCAGGAAACTAACAGCGTTGACTGGAGACGTGAATAATTCTCATTAACAATATTCTGTTTATGTCAACCGTATTCTTTCAAAATATTTTTTTTTTATTTCATAAACGGGAGCTATTTTTAATTGTTTATAACAATTGAACTTTTTTTTTAATTATTATGATCAATAACCATTTGTCGGTAACAATATTTAATTGTTATAAACAATGCTTGATTATTACCAACAATAATTTTTCACTGTTATAGCGTCTGTAACGTGCCTTTTTTTTCCCTTCTACAGTTCCATTATAATTAAATCTCTGATAATTTTTTATTCCTCAAGTACTCGTAAATAGTGTCGCGTACCGTATTTTGTTGTAACTTAAATATATCATTCGTTGTAAATAGTGTTGCATAGCCTCAATTATTGTGTATTATCGATTATATTATTGTTTGGTTTACATTTCTGTGTAGATGAGGCCTATCAACACGGACGAACGCGATTCTTAGTGTGGAACATAGACTTGCGAATATTCTTGGTTTACGTCAATTCCGTGTCATTTCTTGATATCCGGCTTGGGAAGTAGTCTAGTCGTGTGGTGAGAGTCTTGGGAGTCGTGTGTTGAGAGTCTTCGAAGTCGGGTGTGGTGAGAATTGTTGGGACGGTGTGATATTAATAAGTGTGCAAAACCTCTCCGGTTTTTCTTTCATATCTGGCTGTATTTGGGCAATCTTAATTGGATTTTGAAGAAAAACCATTTAATTTTTAACTTGACCATTCTATCTTACCTCCGTTGTTGATATTTTGGATTTTGGTGTCAAGTTAAAATAACCGCATGCGGGATTTATTCGAGGGAAGCCATTGTTAATTAGCAGCTGCCGTTCCATAACCAAACCGGCCACAGGAGTAGTGCATTCGTATCATTCATATCGACGATAAATTGCGGTGTTATAAAGACTTGCTTGGTGTTTTTAGCAGGAACTCCGTATTAAGGTGTTCAAGATTAAAGTTTTTTTTTTTTTTTTTATATTTGATCTACAATATGCGTTTACCCAAAGGTTACAAGTGATTTATGTTTGAATATTTAACGACGTGACTTATTTTTGACACCACAATTGAGTTTTGTTTTAATTTGTTAATATAATACATTATTAAAAGCTATTTATTGCATTAGATAATATGCCAGGACTGGGCTTTGATTAAAATAATCTTCTCAATAATTCTTTGTGTCCAGCGAGAAAATTTACCATAGCTGTTGATTTTGACTATATTTGTTATAATTTTATTATTGAACTATGTACTTTGATTTATTGTTATCTATTAATTTTAACTATATTTGTTATAAGTTTATCATTGAACTGTGTACTTTGATTTATTGTTAGCTGTTAATTTTGACTATTTTTGTTATAATTTGTTATAATTTTATTATTGAACTGTGTACTTTGATTTATTGTAGGAGTAAAGTATCCAATATATTTTAGCTATAATTTCATTTATTTAGTTCACCATAATCTCAGTTGTTTATCGTGTGGCTCTGCTAGTGCCTATAAGACCTAGGGTTGTCCGGCTTGAACCGTCTAAGTCGGTGGCGCGTCTCACTTTTATATTTTTTTTTCTTCTACCTTCTACGGCTGAGCTCGGGCATAATTTGCCAGTAGAGAGACCGCTGGCAGAGTTCTCTATAGAGAACGAATAAGACGTGGCACGTCTTCAATGCTATTCTCTCAATACCAACACAAGTTTAAAATTCTCTAATTCCTATTTTTGTTTTCTAAAACTATCTCTTTTTATGAAATATTGTCATTATATTTTTCATACAAATATTCCTAACATGCAATAATCATATTTTGTGAAAGCGAGCACACAATTAATAATAATATTCACGGAATTAAATTCGAGGACACCCAAGTCTTATGCACCACATCTGCATATTACCCCAGGCTTTATAGACAAGCGATTGAAATACATAAACACCAGCAGAACTTTATTAAATCTGAAAAAACACTTAAAGTTAATAGACCATGGGTACCTGTACTTAAAAATACAAGGCTGCTTCCTTACAAAAATAAGAAGAATGAATCTCCAGAACATGACCAATTTCTAAACAGCCATAAAATGTGCCCCGCCCACCAAAACGTATACAACCTGGGATCGCGACATACAAATGTAATAGACTGTCAGCCTTAAAAAGCAGACAAGTATAATTCCAGAAGATGCCATTCACTAGAGATGGCGAAACGTCGAGTAGAAACTCAGACCTATATACCCGAAAAACCATTCACTAATAATCATATTATTTAAAATATCTTTAAATTCTGTATTAAAAATAGTATAATTTATAAATTGCAAAATTCAGGTAGTTTATAATTTTTTTCAGTTTTTTTATTCTCCATAAAAAACAGCTTGACCGATTTTGCTAAAAATCTAATCAGTTCTAAGTTGCGTAATTATGCGTCGAATGCAATTGATCCCACGTCGATATATTTTTGTTCTCGAGATAATCGAGACGAAAAATAATTCAGAACGCACATACGTACATACACACATACACAGACGTCCATTTAAAAACGATTGTATTCGTCCTGGGGACCTTAAAATGTGGAGATGTCAAAATTCGGGATTTGCAAAATCAGACCCATTACTATAACTTCTCACCGGAAAGTTAAAAACATGGTAGATATTATATTTAAAGAAGTAGTGACGTTATCGTTTTATCTCATATACTCGTACGATAGATACTTTTCCAAGAATTTATTAAAAATACCATTAGTGGTAACAAAATAATTTTAGGTAAATTTTAATGCCTCACAGTTAAAAAAAATAATTTCACTCGTACAATGCAACAGAAGTAGTTTGGCGGGCGACTAGTCTCTAAAATAACAAATATTCGGCTGAATATACTCCAAATTCGTAAACTTCTTCCACCGATTGTACTTGAAACTCACGATTACTGAAAATTTCGTCGTCGCCGATCGGATCGTTATTCGAATGTTTTCGTTGTGCGCAGATTTTGTAGTCTTTTACCCGCCAAGCTACTTCTGTTGCAATGTACTATTGTATTTATTAAATAAGTTTATAAAAAACTATCCCTATGTATTATTAAGAACATTTCTAACCTTTTAATATTTTAATATAATAGGAACTGCATCAATTAACAATGTTTAGGTATATTACGTCAGCAAAACACGTTACTGTCTTTATCAATGGGTTTACATAAATTATTGAAGAAATGCCTTCCTATTATCCTATCATAATCATTGAGATGTAATTGCTATCGACCGAAAAAAAGTCGTATGATATAAACGACTGTTAATGTAATACAAATTCAATACAAAAAATGTCTTAATAGACAGGAAACCATTCGTCTATCCGAAGAATGTAATATTTTTATTTATGGGACTAGTTAGCAATGGTACTTAATACTCACACAGGTTAGACAGTGATAAGACACAGAAGCGCACTCAGACAATCCAAAATACAATTACAAGTTACGAGTATTTGTTGCAAGAATATCAAGAAAATTTTAAAAGTATTACTTTATCAATCCAAATAAATAATCATACTCATATAAGTACTAATTACCTAACTTATAAAAATAATGATTACCTATTATTAAAAAGCAACAACTTCTATGTATTCAAAACGTATCAAATATTGAAAACGTTTTAAAAATGTGAAAAAAATATCACTTTAAATGTGGCACTTATTAAGTAAAAACACAAAGAAAATTAATAATTATTTACCAAAATTGTTTTCTCATACGACTAGTTACGACTGTATAGCCATCATCAGGTCCATTATATTTACACAGCATAATAAATTTTAATTATTATATTTATTTAGTTCAACAATGATGATGGTCAAATATGCAATAATATTTTTTGGTATATTAAGAAAGGATTGCCTGTTACGTAAAGAAAATTTACCCAGTTAATCTATTCTTTGCATAAACTATTTTTTTAAATATTAACTGTAACATTCGCGATTATTAACTATCACGCACTGACTTTTTATGTCGGTCATTTGCATTTTTATAGCTTATGGTATTTTTTAAATTATAATTTTTGTCAGTTTTTCTACTTCTCAATGTTTCTAAAAGTTTATATTTCACGAAGTCAGTATCTTGTTCCATGTCTTGCTAAAAAATAACAGGACCAGTTTTACCTATGACCCTGTGACAACACTATTTAAATTATTATACTGGGTATTCCTGAAAATGGTGCGTTCCTTGAAAGGAGGTGTAGAATGAATAATTACGAACAAAAAATTCTCATAAACTTTTTTCTCCAGGTCATCCATTTTCCAACCATGCGTTGTATTCTAGTAAACAAAAAGTTGACACAAAAAGTACCACTGATAAATTTAATTAGTTATTAACGTGTTATTTGCAAGAATACAACGGTCGTAATTTTTGTTAAAATGCCTGCGTTTTCGATTCGCAAATATCACGATATGTTATTTATATACGAAAAGGCCCACGGTAATTTTAATGCAGCTCTTCGGCTGTATACCAAACGTTATCCTTAACTATAATGTACTAATGCCCGCAGTTTTGTGAATGTGTCGCAAAGATTATTGGCTACGGGTTCTGTGGTTCCTAAAAAAACTAGTGGACAAACACAAAGTGCTCGTATTCTAAACGCAGAAGACGAAATAATGAATATGGTCCTAATCCCTAATCTTACTAATTCACAAGGCATATGTGAGTAATACCATTTACAGTAGAATAAATTGACCTTTACCCTGACGTCACTAACAATGAACAGTAGTTAACACAAACTTTATATACCCCATCATTTTCTACTGACAGTAGACACAGATCATACAATATGCACACTTGTCTTTCAAGCAATGACAAACGTTCTTTTGTATCTCTAATTATAAACTTTAAATGTTAAAAAGAGATAGCACCACCAATGACGATTAATCGGTTGTATTTATAAGAATTTATTTTGACCTCTTATCACAACTTTCATTAATTTGATACATCGAGTTTTGTTCAAAGCGTTTTATAATTTGCATTCAGATAAATTTTATAATATCGTTTTATTTCAAAACCTTTAATTTGTTGTTTTGATTTTACGGTGAGTACAAAATTCCCTGTTTTGCCTTTAATACATACATACATATAATCACGCCTCTTTCCCGTAGGGGTAGGCAAAGACCACTTCCCTTCACTTGCTACGGTTCTTACACACATCTTTTGCTTCCCTTACTTTTATCAGTGCTCTCATACATGCTCGTCGGTTGTTGGTACTCTTGAACTGGCCCTTCTTCAAAACAATATTGATCTGATCGAGATATGTTCGCCTCTACCGACTCTCTCCCTTACGACTCGCCTTATACATTTGTTCTTCTTTTACACCACATCTTATCTATTAACTATTTTTCACTTTATCCATCAGAGTCACTCCAGCTATTCTTCTCAGATTACTCATCATCACAGAATTAATCCTATTTTTATGCTTCTTCTGCCAATCCCAACATTCACTACCATACTTAAGTGTAGGAACCAACACTCCTCTATGCACAGCCAGACATGCCTTTTTGACACTTTCTGGGTGTTCATAAAGCCATTTATTGCATTTAATAAATATTTTTAACATAACATTACTTCTTAGACGGTGGCTAAACTTTTGTGAAATGGGAACATGATTTATGGTAGATTTATAAAGTCAACCAAAGTAAGAATTACGTTAACAACCAAAAAGTAAGAAAGATACATGCATGTAAACACTTATAGCCAACTATAAAAATGTTTATAAAGGTGTGGTGTTTACATACATTTATTTTTCTTTATTCTGTAAACCGAATTTTTACAGATTGACAATTGGTTATGCTTGTAAGTAAAAGTTATTTGTGATATTGACGTGGAATCACTAACTATTAACGTAGGTAACAGTTCTTCTTCAGAGTCTGACTATGATTTCTAAAATACTTAATATATATTGTATTGTAAATTTCGGAATGATAATAATTGTATGAATAGTGTACATTAAATACCTTCATTACCAATAATTTAATATTTTTTATTATGCTAGCAATTATTTCAATATGCCCTAAATTATGTGCTGTTTTAAATTTAAATAAATTTATTAAAATGAGAGATTCATAAAAATTTCTTCTTTTGTTAATGGTTACAGATTAGTTTTTCTGTATTTAAGTAGCAGACAAAATAATTATTAGTGAATATTATAGGACTCTTATCTAAATTTTCGACTATTTTTAAAACAATTATTTAAATTGACTTTTCAACCAACAGCAATATTCAGTTATTGATAACGCGAAAAAATACTGACAAGATAAACAAACAGTGGAATAATTTAGGCGCACAATAAAGTAACAGTAGTCATTTTTGACTCATTAATTTATTTCGTGAGGTTTGTAGGTATGATGTCAGGGTAAAGGTCAATTTGGTCTACTGTATTTAATACTTTTCCATCTCGTATAAAAGATATTCTAAATAGGTATTTACTGAAGTAAATAATCTACTACTTTTTAAAGTCAATTAAAAAAGTTTACAAGAAGGACCAGATTTTTTGCTTCGATTCTAAATGACTCATTATAAACATATTGCTATAAACTTTATTTATAATCCTTATCCATAAAAACGATCAATAAAGATGTATTTTTATTTCAATAAACAGTTAAATCAAAAACACAGAACTAAATTCATTTGACGTTTCGGTTTATTTAACTAAAAACCATTTTTTTAAATTGTACTAATCGGCTTAACAAAGTGATGTTAAAAGTATATTTTTAATTGGATTTAAGGACCAGATTTTATTTTCAACAGACAGTGTCATATGATGACTTATGATTGTAAACAAGTAGATTATTTTCGTATAGAGGTGCGGCGTTGCCGACGTTAACTAAATTTATGTAGACAATAATATTAGGATATCAATACTAATGTAATTGTTTTTTCGCAAACAGTTGACTTCAGAAAAAAAATGTTGTAAGCCTTTTTTACTCTTTATACTGTATTATGTCCTGTGTCTAAAGGAACGCACTATTTTTGGGGACACCCTGTTTATTTACTTCTTTTAATCTTTTTATTATTTCATTTTAGTTAAAACTAAACAAAAAATGACACTATTGTTGATTGAAACAATTTTAAATTATTATCCGAAAGAAAATTTGTTACGGTAGTTTGTTACACGCCTCATATTCTAATTAGCGATTTATGATTTTTAAAGCATAAAATTAGAGTAAACATTAAAGTTTCAAGAACGTGACCTCAATTAACTATTAATTTTTATAAGTTATTGCATCCGAAAAAGATTGAAACAAGGATATACTTTATCATTGAAATTGTTTATTTAATTTCTTGAAATAAATATAGAAATACAACGGATCATCCAAATTAAAGTTTTTTGCACCTGCTTAAAAAACGACAACGTCACTATCAATCAACGTGTCGTTTAAATTCTGGGTTAACATGACTAATAATTAATTTCTTGACACTCTATAAAACTAAAGAGAGAATATTAGATGTAGTCGGTTACTTTACATTGTAAAATAATTGTATTTCTGTGACAAAATAAGTTTGGTAATAATTAAATTAACACTAACATTTTCTTTGAATACTCTTACTACTTTTACTCAATTATTAATTTAATTAATTAGAAGCTTAAAACTATTAGACTATTCCCTTTTATATACTTACCAAGTCATTTTTGAATACTCCAGAACAGAGATTAATAAAAGCTAGTATATTAAATTAAATATAATCTCAGCTATGCTATGACCTTAACATTATTTGATCTGCAATTAATTTAACACGATGTAGATTTAATTTCCAAAAATAAAGAACTTTATATAAAATATTGTGTCTATAAGATACCAATTTACTTCGGAAATAAATTTAATTAGGTTTTCATAGCTTTTTTATTTTTTGTTTTTAAAGCAAAGCTTCTTATGTTATGTCCAAGACGTAAAATAAATAATATGTAAACGTTAAATTCTCCCTCCATGCAACCCGCAGCTAGTTTTGATTGGTTATTTTATATTTGACATCTATTTTTATTGGTTGCATTATATTTGACGTTTGTATTCTTTTCTATTGGTTATAATATGTTTAATATGTCATATCAAATAAGTCGTGTTATTATGTAGATAAATTAACTCCTATATAAAATGTGTCTTTAATAATAAAAATAACAGTTTTGAAATCGGTACTCCAAACCAAACAATTTATAACAATTGTGTATTTAATAACTTTTCATTCAAATAATTTAATTGTATCAATAAACATAATTATTGTTGTTGTTCATTCATTTATTCAGTCGTTAATTTATCTTGACAAAAAACACTCGAGCTTTTAAAGGATAAATTTCTATTTAACCCAAAAAAATTTTCATCATAATTTTGCTCGAAAAACTGACATTTGGCAAAATCGCGAGGCCGAAGGTCGATGTTATTTTACTCGTAAAATTACTGATTTGCAAAATTACTTCGTTAAAAAAAGAAATTTATCCGATAAAAAAACTCTCGTGCTTTTACTGTTGAATAAAGCCATATGCGCGCCGGCGACGACGACGAGAAAGTAGAAGAAGTTAAGAATCAACAAGCAGGAGAAATGCTCTGAGGTGTGGGCAGCTTCACCACCGAAACCTCTGATGTCTCGACTCACTTTTGCTATTCGATGACGTCTTCCGCAGCGTAGTTCGTAAATTCCTTTAATAATTCAGTCAAGCTGGCTCGATTGGTTTTTTACCTACTATAGGCTGATGGGTTTCCTGCCTTTTTTAGATGATTTTTTTGTCGGCGTCAGGGCCGTACTAAGTAGTTTTTAAAATCAAGGAATTTCTTAAAGAGGAATTGTACAGTTGGAAGTACTGAATTTCAACACCACAATTCAGGCCTTCTATTTTTTAATTTAGTTGCACTGAGGTTCTTGGGTCATGGTATTTTTGTTTATTACATAAATTTTTTGTTTAATATAATGAAGTTTAAAATATGAAAAGTTCGGAAAAGTTCGGAAGAATTAGTGAACCTGGTAAGTGGTGACTGTGATAAATGTTTTACCAGACTTTGAAACTTATACTCTAACTGACATTTTTTAAAAATCGTCGTATTTTAAACGTTTATTTTAATAATTACGTAAGAAGTGGAAGCGACTGCCACGTATTTTTTTTGTCAAATATAAAAAAATGTTATATTTATTTAAAATTATATACGGGTAAATTGCCTACTTATTTTTCCAATTTTTTTTCTTTTCTTCATTTATTTTAATTATAAAGGTCTAGCTGATTAGCCGTGCTTTGCTACGGTTGTTAATAATATACATATATACCGTTATTTAATAACTTATAATATTGTTACGCCTATGGCTTGTTTAATAAGTGATACACACTCAAAATAACAGTTTTTATTTATAACTTACAAATTACAATTAACTTCAATAAATTTATTTCATTTCACTATCTATTTCCCCTAATAACTATTTATCTTTATTTTCAACTTAATATTCATTAACTAGTTTTTTATTAATCAACAAACTGTCATTAATTAATTTTCCGCAGCCGATACGTGTTTTTGTATATCGTCATCGAACATTCTCCAAATCTCCAGAACACACGAATTCAGAATAATCGATTTTGGCGAATGCTCAAGAACTCTCTCGAACGATAACTGGACAGGTCCTGCATTTAAAATGCTGGTAACGGTTAGTAACAATATATTAATGAAAACCAATAAAATATCATAAAACAACAACTTTTTTAAGGTACTCAGTGACTGGTAAGCTACACATAGGGAGGCTAACCTCAATAAACGGATAAAACGGAAGAATGTGCAAAGTAGGCATTAGAGGCATAGGACACTTTATTTGAATTATGAGCCTATTTTTGTCATACTTATCAAGCTGTAAAATTATCTCACCATCACTATAGAACACCAGATGGCAGGGATATATTTCTCTTTCAGCTTAGATTTTTTTGTTTTTTTGTTGGTAGCAAATGTGGTATAAAAGGACATGTGAGCACGATATTTAAACAAAGCTCTGTAAATGTTGGCGCATCGAATTATTGCATATAACTTAAACGTTACATATTTGAAACGCTTGAGTTTGCAGTACCATACATAAAACAAGGAGTAAAAATGCCCAACCAATCTGTACCCACAGGTATAATCCGGTAAAAAATCATGATCCCATTAAATTCAGTTTATTTTATTGTATATGTTTTTATTTATATTTTTAACAGTAAAAATAAAACTATTAAATGAGACCAAGAAAATTTTGATACATAAATAATAAGGATAGTAAAATAGAAAACCTGTTATAAACACTTTGACCCTATACCTAACGTTTTTTATATACATTTTACTCACAAATATTTTTATCAACCTTTAAAACCCCAATTTATAAAAAAAAATTTAAGTAGTAGACATAAACTAAAGCAAAGGTCTATACTATTTAATTAAAAATCAGATCCAAACAAATACTTACCTGTTAAGGGATAAAATATTTTAATTTAGGATTAAGTTAAACCCTGGCTTATTCTTCTTGAGTCAGAACCTTACGAGTTGGTAGGCAACAACGATTTAATTATTTTCTCCTTTCGGTCGGAGTACAGCCATTTCAGCACTGCATATGTGTCGCACTTGAAGTCTCTCTTTATTTAATTAATATACTTTTTCCTAGGTCTTCCTCTGCTTCCTTCTTCTTTTATCTGACCTTCTAAGGTCGTTGACAGTATCTCTCGATGTCTAATTATATGGCCTATCCATCTACTTTCTCTGGGCAATGGACCCCAATCAACATCTCTTATTTTTCATTCTTCTCAAGACTTTCTCATTTGTAATTTTTTTCATCCATTGTATCTGCAACATCCGACGCTAGCATCGCTTTATTGTACATCTATATTGTACAAAGAATCACCATGTAAAGTTTTACTTTTCTGGGCCTTATTATTTGTGAGATATGGTGATCACTCATTGAGTGAGTGGTTTGGAAATATATTATATATTAAAATAAAAAAATTTATTAGTCCTATAATAATAATTTTTTTTTGTAATTTTAAATAAAATTTATGTAATTTTTAAATTTCAGATAAAAAAAATCCGAGACTTGATCAAATTATTAAATTAAACAACTTTATAACGTAAAATTGAAGAAAATCTAACCTACAAAAAATGTTGGACTTTAAATTAGAAAATTTTTAGTAATTTAAACCCCTTATAACATATTAAAAACAAGTCTAGGTTTAATCTATCTTTAGCAAGTGCATGTAATTTAAAAAATACAAATAAAATATGGAAATAAGACAGACTTGTTCATAATTATAGCAACAAATCACATCTTAAATCTAAATAATTAGCTGGCAAACCAACAAATAGCAATATATCTTAATGGCACGCTGCTCAGAAACAACCCGACTCTAAAATAACTGGAAGTCACCACGGACAGAACACTAACCTTCAATCTGCACCTTTATAACACCTTGCCAAAGTCCGTTCAAGAAATAATATTATCCAGATACTGTGCGGCACCACTTGGGAAGCAACATCGAACACACTACGTAGCTCTGCGCTGGGTCTTTTATACAGTACTGCGGAATACGCTGTAACTGTATGGCTAAACAGCAGACATGTCCACAAACTCGATACACAACTGAACCGCACGATGCGCAACATCACGGGATGCATCAAATCCACCCCGACATACTGGCTATCAACACTTAGTCCTATCACTCCGCCACAGCTCAGAAGACAAGATGCTCTAGTTCGCCAATACTATAAAATAATGGCTAATCAACAACTCTCCATAGATAAGGACATTGATAAAGCAACTGTTAGCCGACTTAAGTCCCGAAGACCACCAGTTAAGACTGCATTAGAGCTCTGCGCAAGTGGCTTTAACGTGGAACAGAGATGGAAGAAGACCTGGAAACTGTCCACACCGCCGGATGTATCTCCTATAGTAACAGTCCAGAGTAAGCCCACTGGATTCGACCTCCCACGGCAAATATGGAAGACTGCCAACAGGATCCGATCTAGACATGGCAGATGCGCGGACATGCTACACAAATGGGGTAAGTTGCCTTCACCTGAATGTGACTGCGGGGATCACATCCAAACCATAACCCACATTGTCCAACACTGTGGGAAAAGAGCATATCCAGGAGATGCGGACGACTTTCTATCCCTTACACCCTCCGCGACTAAATGGATCAAAAACCTGGACCTGGCACTGTGAAATGTATATAACTATGATATTTTGTATTTTGTTATAATTAAAATCTGAATTCATATATTAAGACATACGATAAATAAATAACATCTTAAATTTTCGCACTCTATAAGCTGTTTAAAAAATAGTTATTTTTGTATCTAGTGCGCGAAATGCTACTTTGGTGATCGAGAAAAAAAATAGTCGAGATCACCAAAGTATTTCGCGCATGAGATGAAAACAAAATTTTTTCTACAAACGTCAAAAATATTGTTCCAAAATAAGTAACATGCTAAGCTTAATATGAAAAATAGTATTGAACTGGCTATAACTGTTTTTCCATATCAAGTAATTACTGTAACTATGGAAATAAAATGGCATTTGTTGACAATTATTTCAAAGTGACAGTTCTTAATAATTATTTTGGAGTGACTTTTTATTCGCGTCAATTTCGTGCGTGATATTTATAACTGTAAAATAATGGAAATTTCGAGTGACGATAAAGTAAGCAGTACCCCAATTCAGGCCAATTCAGTAATTTCAAATCTTTTACCGGAGAAATCGAGGCGCCAGTATGAAAATGCATATTAGCAATTTAAAGAGTGGTGTGGGATGGAAATCTTCGACTGTGACCGAAGGATACGTGGAAGATTCTATCAATAATAAAATTCAAATATCAAATAAAATTTTAGACTGTGAAATTTCAGGATCAAGTGCTGTCACCTTTACGGCAGTTGCTTGCAAATCAAAAATGGATAGTCTTTCAGCTCCCAAAACTACGATATCACGAGCTGAATCTAAATTATCTGGTCTAGGAATAAATATTGGTTCGTGCACTGGCTGCACCATTAATGTTAACATTGTAATTAATAAACAAAATTAGGTAGTGTTAAATTTTCTCACAGTTTGAAAGAATTAATTATTGTTATACATTAATAAATAAATGATTTCTTGGATTTTTGCTTGATTGAGGAACATAAAGGTTAAAATATAAAAATCCCATACAGTTTACATGCAGTGTGCGAAGTAAGTATTTCGCACACTACTTCGCGCACGGTGTCATGGTAACGAAGGAAAATGAAAAAAAGGGTCACTTCGCATATTGTTGTCAATGCGCGAACCTTGTCATTTTTTGAAGTCGTTTGTAGAAAAAATTTTTTTATGGCTATCAGCCATTTAATAGCTATCAGATTAAGATCGCACAATATAAAAAAAAAACATTTATATTTTATGATAATCACATACTTTTTAGGTTAAATTACTTTAAACATAAGAAAACAACTAGGACATAAGACATGCGTTCTAAAAATCATTAAATAAAAACTTTTAAAGGTTTATTTATTTTTATTTTTTTTATAACTTTATTTATTGTCTCATCAACCTTAACAGTTATCAGAGACATTCATTTGACATTGATACAATAACACTGTGTAAATATACTAAATTTTGTTTATAAGTCCGCTGTGGTTCAGGAACTTAATCACATTTTCGGCTATGCTGTATTCTCCTAAGGTCTGGGTGATACTCTCAGGGATTTTTTTTGTTGGTAGTATAATGGGCATTCCTGGAGGATGTGTTTCACCGTGATCTTTTTCTGGCAAATATCACAATGCGGTTGTTCTGTTTTTTCTATGATGTAACCATGGGTAAGTCGTGTGTGACCTATACGGAGTCTAGCGAGAAGGACCTGATGTCTCCTGGGCATTGGCGTGTATTTCCTTTGTTTTACTGACATTTTTATTTCGTTTAGCCCTGTCCCGCTGGTGTTCCATTGTTGTTACCAACTTTTGATTAGAATGTTCCTCACGACTGTTTTGAAATCGGATTGGACAATTATGTTCGTATATGGTCGTACTTTATCATTTGCTGCATTTTTTGCTAGTAGGATAGTTTCTTCATTTCCATTAATGCCTATATGGGAAGGGATCCATTGGAACATGATGTTCTGTTCACTTATTTGAAGGTGTTAAATTTCTATTTTTATCATTAAGAAGATTGCATTATGTGGGTAGATTTGGAAGAGACTCATTATGGTGGTGAGAAAATCAGTAAGGATAAGGATTTTTGGTAATTTTTGTTTATTTTATGATAGATACGCCCTAAATATGCTTTATTATAACTTTTATTTGCGTATTTTATTCAGGTTTTAACCGTATCAGTAGACTGTAATAAATTTCTGATTTATAAAAGTAAGAACTAAAAGCAGCCGTGGAATTTTTTTAAATTTAAGTTTTTATTTATAATTGTGTTTTTGGCAAGTTAAATATTTAAATTTAAATTGTTAATTAATTTAATATTGAAAATCATTTTAAAACATTAGGTATTATTTAAAAATTGGTTTTTAAAAAAACGTCGTTTAAAGTTAATTATTACGAAATTTATTGCTATTTATTGAAAATGGTACGTTAAAACGGTCAAATGATTTGTTGATACTAAATGGGAATAACAAAATCAAAAATATAACATATTTAAATTAAACAAAAAAAAAATAAACTATGTAAGTAAAAATATTAAAATTTTTGCCTTTAGAATAGGATAGGCATATAAAATTTTAAAAAAATGGTAATTTGCTTGTTAGTTAATTGGGAAAAGGTAATAGATATTATAACTTACTAAAAAATATTACAGTTACCAAATTGCAATAAAATGGTAAAAATGTTTTTGCTCATTGTAGTATAGAGATCTTTTAAAAACCTTTAAAAAAAAAATCTTTCATCACCTTTCATCTCAGACTACTCATCTACGCAGCATTAATCCTATTTTAATGTTTTTTCTGCCAAACTCAACATTTACCACCATACATAAGTGTAGGAACCAACACACCCCTATGCACAGCGAAGCATGCCTTTTTTGACACTTTCTGGCTGTTTATAAAGCTATGCAGTGCCCCATTTATTTATTTTCATGCCAACACCCTTCGCTCAATGTCACTTTCATACTTTTCATCTCTCGTAAACTTTGAACCCAAGTACACTAATTCATTTACTTGTGTCACCCTTTCTCCCTAAATCGAAACTTCACAGTTTGTCATGCCTTCTTTTTTTTCAAAAACCATTACTTTCGTTTCGCTTACATTTATTTTCATCCCTTTTATTTTCAGTGCATCATGCATAACATTAACAATAGTGTTTTAATATTTTAACAATAAAGTGTTTTTTAAACTATCCAACACCTAATTAAGTGCCAAATTTAAAAAATGGTTTGCAAAATAAAAACCTATCAATAAGAAATAAATTTGCCTATTTAAATTTATAACTGTCTTTGGTTTGTCATGCATAAAAAATATTTTTAAGTTTTCTAAATCAAATGTTATTTTTAATGAAAAAAAATAATAGATAAATTTAAAAATTTTACAAAACATTTAATCATTATTTAGAAACTATCGTCAAAAAGTTATTTAAAAGACCAAAGAAAAATTTATTGGTTGCAGAATAAATATCCAAGGACTTTATTTTAATAATTGGGTATTTTACAAAAGTTTTACATTTTTTATTTTAATTTTAAAATGTGCATTTGACCATTTTTTATTTTATTTTACAATTTATAAAGAAAACAGGAAATATGTAAAAAACAAGATTATAATTGTGCGAACTTTTTTGTAACAAGTATGGAAAAATTTAAAGTATTTTTTAAATAAAAAAAACAATAGGTAAACAAGACTTTATTAAGCTGCAAATTCAATTCTTATTGTAGTTCCGATAACTACGTGGTACCGTAAAAAAATAAAATCTCACTAACAATTTAAAATTCTGGATGGATACATAATATTTATATGATAATGTTACTTTTTAGTAACCAAGAATGTAAGAATGTGCAGCATCATGTTCCTCTACAATAAAATCAGACGAGAATGTTGTTTCTAATATATCGAGCGGTAAAAGTGAAAAAGATGTCTATCATTGAATTACTGTTTGCTTTCGAAGAGGTTGAAGTATTAGATGACTATTTGTAGAAAGTACAATTTTTAGTCTTGGTTTCCCCAGTTAAATGACTAGACGAAAGATTTTGTAATCGATTTTTATTTATACGAGCTAGAAAGTACAAATCGATGTGACTGATAGTTTTTTTTAGAAGAAAGTTACATAAAATTATCTTCGTATTTATTTTGTAAAGTGGATAAAAAAAATATATTTGATACGACAACCGTCGTTTAAGGTTTTATAAAAATGGTAATTCTAAAAACTCTATAAGTTTCATATTTTTATAATTATTTTATTTATTGTTATTTGTAAAAATCGTAGCAAGTGGAAAAAGACGTGACTATTTAGTGTGACCCATTTGGATTGGAAGCACCCCTTTAAAATGCGCATTTTTCAACCGATCTTTAAAATTTATATTTGTTAGATTAAGCATTAAAAACTATATTTGGGCACACAATTTCATAATTTAATTTTCATTTCTATGTTTTTATTTTGTTGTCAAAAACGGCAAAAGTTAATAAAGCATTTTTTTTTAAATTCGACTTTGCCACTGAATTAAGAATAGTCATAAATAAAAACACCCAAAAATTCATACAAAAATATTTAATAACAACAAAGTTATAACAACATTAATTATGCAATAAAATATTTGATTCTATTTTTTACGTAAATTTTGGACAAATTCAAAAAAAGGCAACATGGCAAATATGATATCCAACTATAACACAGCTTAATATTAAAAATTTAAAGCCGATATTTTATCACATTTAAAAGTTCCAACTGCTGAAAATATGGTAAAACGGTCTCAATAAAATTAATTTATGAATGAACCGGGAAACACTCTGTTTACCTTTTATTTTTCTAAATACTGACTACAACACTGAAATCGTGTACCAAATGTTGTTAAAATTGTTTTGTCAATAAAGAAGTTAAAAATACATCATTTTTTAATGTTAAAATGGGTTGGTAGCTACCAAGACAAAATAAATACTTCTGTGACTGTAAATCACAACAAAAATAACGTGGGCCTTAATTTTTCATTCATCCATGGCTCTTCAACCCGGGGTGGGTCTTGGCCTCCTCAACAATTCTCCTCCATTCTCTCCGATCCTGAGTGGCTTCTTCCCAGTGGAGCACCCCCAGGGTTTGAAGGTCTTTGCGGATATCATCCCGTCATCGTAGTTTTGGGCACCCGAGTGGTCTTTTGTTGTTGATTTTGACGTTAAAAAAAATAAAAGGTATACAGAGTGTTTCCCAGTTCATTTATAAATTAATTTTACAAACACCATGTTACCATACACTGCGGTCTATATGTATGGAATAAATTCATTTTTAGCGTTATTATGTATTTGTTCAATAAAAAATGAAACAGGTTTATTTTTATTGTCAATTTGAAAATTTAGAATATGAAAATATTACCCCTTTCTTGTACCCCCTCTGAATTATGAGCACCCTCTCAAAAATTTTAAATAAGAAAGGGGTTCGTGTGGCACCTTTTTCAAAAGGAATTTCAATTATCTGTTCAGCAATACTAAGTTTTTAAAATTTGGTGCAATTATAGCTGAGAAAATTTGTTTTGAAATTGTGAAATTTTTATACTTTACGTAGAACGAGGAAAATTTTTTTTAGGAAGTGTTTTTCAATTTATTTTACAATAAAATAAAATGTTCAAAATGACCACCATTTACTACTTGACAATAAGCAAGGCGAACTTGGAATTTTTGTACATTTTGAGGGAATGCTCATAATTCAGAGGGGGTGCAAGAAGGGAGTAATATTTTCAAACTGTAAATTGTCAAATTAAAATCGACATGTTTCAGGATTTTTTAAAAAAATACATAATAACGCTAAAAATGAATTTATTTCATACCTATGGACCGCACTGTATATTCAGCAGTTGGAACGTTTAAATGGAATGAGATATCGACTTCGGATTTTTAGTATTCAAGTGCATTATTGTTGGACATCATATTTGCCATGATACCAGTTTTTGAGTTTGTTCACGATCTACTTAAAAAATAGATTTAAATACTTTATGTAAATAATAAATGTTGTTATAACTTTGTTGTTAATGAATAATTTTTTATTAATATTTAGGTGTTTTTATACAGTGTGGAACAGCCAAATGGAATAAATTCGATAACGAATAAATGAGAGCGTGTTGGGAAAAACGTTTGGACACGTCCATTTGTATTTTTAGATGCGCATTTTTTTCAAATTTAAAAAACTTATAAACATAAACTTATAAATTTTTGTCGCTTTTGTCAACAAAATAAAAAGACATAGAGTGCCTTTGAAATATAAATTTAATTATGCTTAATCTAACAAAAAAAATGTAAAGATCAGTTAAAAAATGCGCATTTTACAGGGGTGCTTTCATTTCAAATGGATCACACTGTATGTGTGTATGCATTTTTTGCATTTAACACTTGTATTTTTATCAACCCAAATTTATTCGGGGATTCACGTAATTTTTATATTTTATTGAATATGGTCGTAAATGTACATATATTAAACAAATTTATTAAAATATTTTTTTATTAATCCACTTAAACGTATTAATCTTGCATTTGGTTACGGTAACTATTTTAATTACGTTAATTAAAACTTTCCTTGGTTAATAATTTACATTTCATTTTTGTTTTACTAATTAATTTTAAGGATAAAAATAACAGTAATAAATATTTGATTATAATGTATTGCCTGTACAAATAAGGTTCCCATTGGGTTTGTGTAAATAATTTAAGTATTTACTTACTTGTAGTTAAAAAATCTAGGTAAATTATTGTGTTTATAACATTTTACGCAGTATCAATCGAATTATTCTGTGCTTCTTAATCCTTTACTTGAAACTGTCAATATTTAACAGTTCTAGTATGGTTAAAACACACTACCACTATTTCAAACAAAAATTTTATGTTTAGTTGATCACTAATAATATAATATATTGTTAGATTCGTGCAATATTGAAAACGCCGCCACTGCCTAAGCGATACTTAAATACAGATGGACTTACTTTTTCTTTACTTCTTTTTACAACTGATATGTTTTTTTGAGCATTGCATAATATGTACAAGAACCCGCAAAGCAAAGTTAAGACAGGAAATACTTTTTCAAAACCATTTATTGTCACAAAAAATCTAAAGCAAGGATGCTGTTTTCTCCTATCTTGTTCAAAATATACATCCAAGAAGCACTGTGCAAGTGAACACAGAAATGCTCAGGAATGGGTCTGAAAATCAATGATCACTGTTTAACGACGCTTTTATTCGCAGATGACCAGGTAATAATGGCTAGCTGCGAAGAAGATGCAGAATACAAGCTTAGGAAACTATATGGAGAATACGAAAAATGGGGTATAAGCATGAACATGACAAATATAAATATTTGGGAAGCCTAATCTTGAACAAACGATCTTCAAAACGTAACATTAAACACAAATCACAAAAGGGTTAGAGAACGGTACATATTCTCGACTCATTACTTTGGTCCAACCAAATTAGCTTAAGGACTAAGAAGACAATTTACACAGCAGTTGTAGAGCCTATCCTAACGTATAAAGCAGAATGCTGGCAAATGACAGAAAAGTTAAAAGGAAAGATAGACTGTGTGGAGATGGACTACATAAGAAGAGCCTGTCGCATAATGAAATTAGGCGGAGAACAAATAGAACTCATAGAACCTCACAAAGAATATAAACTCGACAGTTAATATGGTATGGGCACGTGCATTGCATGAACGAGAATAGGTGGCCCAAACGTGCTTTAGAATACATACCAGAAAGCAAAAGAAAACGTGAAAGGCCAGCAACTACATGGATAAGCGGAGTTATGCAAACAATGAGAGATAGAGCAATCTAGGAGGATTTATGGAGAGATCGAAATGCGAGATGCGGAAGAAGCTGTAGTACCCCCGCTTATATATATATATATATATATATATATATATATAAATATATATATATATATATATATATATATATATATATATATATATGTGTTGTTATGATATAATATTTTAATAAAAATAATATTTAAATAAAAATTTCATAAATCTGTAAAGAATAAAAAAAAATAAAAATTGTTAGTACGTTAAGAATATTAAAAGAGAGCAGACTTGTTTTTGAAGATAGTAAGAAATAAGTTTTAAAAAGAGGAGTGTAGATATTTTTTGATATAATATATATTGTATTGTAAAAGTTGTTAAAAGTGTAAAGAAGATAATAATAATTTAAAATAGCAATAAAAAATAAAAGTGAAGGGCAGTTTCCCGAAAACAGTCAACAAGTTTGGAGTTCCTGCTGAGATCATCTGAGCTGGAGGAGGGTGTGACATACAGAGAAATAAGTAGTGAGTTTGTTTTTTAAAATACTTTATTATTTGGAAATGAAAAACATTTATTTAAATATTTTGGACATAAAGTTGATAAATTTAAAATTGGTAATGATATTTGGTAATTATATTTTTTTTTGAATTTGTATAAATAAAAAAAAAATTTTTGTAAAGTTTATAAATTTTTTAACTGAACCACTCTGAGAAAAAGAGAAATTTAAAAACGGGCAGAGAAGTAAGAATTAAAATCAATAATAATAATAAAGTCATATTAATCGCATCATTATAATATATATATGTTTTTTTAGGAAACGGGTATCGCGCTTGTTGATTCTTATCAATCATTATGCTATTGATTGTCACAGCATTGAATTGTAAAAAGTTTTCATTATTTGTAAATTTAATATATTTTTGCAATAAGTGATTATATTTTAATCGGTAAAAAAATCGGTAAAAAATCTAAAAACCATAATTATTCTGTCTTTTATAATTACAATACTACTACCAGAAAAAGGGGTACAAGACAAGTTTGAAATAATTCCTTACGTGTTGGTGATAAACCTACAATTAGCTAAAGCAAAACAAATTTTAAAATGTTAAGCCTAGTTTGACTTTTATAAGTTCTTTTGCTTTTGATATTAACCTATGAAGCCTAAATTTGGACCATAAATAAAAAAAATATTTGCCGATGTGGTAGTAAATAAGAATTATAAGAATCTTTTGGACAATTATGCACCCAATAAGTGGATAGTGACAAAGGTCAAAATATAAATAATCTGTAACTTTGGTCATATAATGGAGAGTGAAGAGAAATATTTAGAAAGATTAATCGTTAATGAAATTATTAAATAAAAAATATCACGTAGTAGATCACCAGGGAGAACCATCTTAAAGTCTCCAGTTTTTTACAAGATTTGCAACGTGGAAAGGAACTCGATAAAACGGAATCGATCGCAGGAGAGAATTCGTGCTCTGACGAATTTGTCCAACCACCATAATTAAGCAGCATTTAGTACACTACGCAATATAATAAATAAACTTATGTTTTACAACAAAAATTTGCAACAAGTTTAAAAATGCAATTAAAAAAGTTGTGTAACATGATAAAACAAGCATGTTGTACAACTTTAAATCGTGTTTTGTTCAAATTGTAGTCTTTTAGGCCCAGGTCGGTACGATCAAAGGAAAATATCTGTTTTATGAACTTTTGTTTATTAAACTTGTTAGAAAACCTATAGCATCGGCAACTTCATTGTAAAACACAAGTTTATAAAGCATGTTGCATAGTATAACTGTTGCTTTTCTTTGCACCACATATCACACACGAGGCAGCTGCAATCCGCACGTTCTCACTGCTTGCACTCATCATGGCGACTGGAGGCTTAAAAATATTTGATAATTGTTAACAATAATGTTGTAGATCAAGTGTTAAAGTGGGTTTTATAAACAACAAAGACACTTTTTAGCTATAATGTCATGAAAGTCAGATGAACCCTCTCCCTACTGGCGATACCCCTTAAAAAATTTCAAATGGCGTTAGGTATCAAGTCATACCTCATTTAAAAGGTCTGGTAAATCTTTATTTAATCTTATTGTTTTGCCTTTGATACCAGCCTTCTATTGTTATTTAATCGGTGTTTAAAATTGGCTCTTAATAAACTATTCAAATGCCCCACAAAACTTAAACCTGTTATTGTAATGATCATTATGACTTTTTTAATTGTCATTATTGTTTTGTCACTGTTACTATAACTTCTTAAATTGTCAACATAATACGGGGCCATATAAACAGTTTAAAGAGAGCCAATTTCAAACAACGATTAAAACAATGAAACGCTCATATTAAAGGCAAAACAATAAGATTAAATAGAGATTAACCAGACCTTTTAAATGAGAAATACCTAACGCTAGTTAAATACATTTAAGGGGTATCTTCAGTAGGAAAGGGGTAAATCTGACGTTTTTAACATTAGCGCTAAAAAGTGTCCCCCTTAAGAAAAAAGTTGACGTGTTTTGGCATGTCTTTCTAATATATCGCATTTCTGAAATAATTAAGGGTGGGTCCTTTACAAATTAACAATTTTAAACAACGAATAAATAACAATGAATAATTATAATGAAGGAACCCAAACAAATAATGTAATTCCTGGAAGTACGCCTATGATACTCGGTAGCCTATTATTCTAAAAATAAGAGGTAAAAACTTTTTGTGATAATTTAATTTACGGTATTTTTAAAATATACTATAAAAATCGTTACAGGAAAATGCCTAATGCCTTCTCGGTTTTTTATGACTTTCTTGATCCCTAGACTTTTCACCAATCGTTATGGGATATGATCGGAAATCGACAGTTAATTTACCCCAACTAACAAAAAACCTAGTTAATCTTTGTCACCGAATTCAAGAAGCCTGGAATGACATATAAAGTTCATAATAAATTTTATACTACATATAAAAGCAGCAAGACTGTATGAACTACCGGGGTATTAGTTTACTCAGCATAGTCGGCAAACGGTACGCAAATATATTGATTAAAAGAGTTACGAATGAAACTAAGAAAATTATATGGGATTTTCAAGCAGGATTTATAAGAGGAAGGAGATGTATGGATCAGGTCTTTTCATTACGAGTTATAGTTGAAAAATTCTAGTCTAGAAGTCAGAAGGTCTACTGCGCTTTTATAAACTTGAGAAAGGCCTCTGACAATGTGCTTAGGAGTGAATTGTGGTCGAGATTGTCTATGTATGGAGTGAGCAGTAGTATAATACGAGCACTGAAATCACTTTACGAGGATTCCACTGCTTCTGTCAGTATAAACGGAGCTTACACGGACTGGTTTAACATCGAAAAAGGTGTGAGACGGGGATGTGTGGCTTCGCCATGGCTGTTTAACTCATACATAGACGATTGTTTAAAAGATTTGAAAAAGGGAGCATATGGATAAAAAATGAATGATTTAATCTTCAAATGCCTTCTTTACGCCGATGATTAAGTCATATTAGCATCTTTTTTGTATTCTTCGTCTTGCGTTATTTTTTCACCAGTTATTTTTTACTTGTTTAAGTCTTATTTTTCGTTAAAAAAACACTTTTGTTTTATCCAATATTATAAGTTTAACTTTGGTTTAAATCTTATATACAAAGAAAATAATTTTTTTAAACGATTTATTTTTTTATTTTATAAAAATCTTTGGTACAAACATGTTGAGAGTAAAAAAAAACAAAATTTATTATTTTATATCTTTAAAAACGTTGATCAATAAACATTTTTGACCGCAGTTTTACACACAAATCATAACTACATTATAATTTTGATTTTTGTTTAATCTTGGATTTCTCTAACTAGTATTAAATTCAACAAAATTATTATTATATAATTTCACTATATTTACTCATATTTAAATTAAGAAAAAACAATATTTGCTACTTACCTAATGATACGTTCACATATTTAAAGGCGTTGTTATTTTTGTAATAAACCGAAATTGCGCAGTTTTGTCATCAACTAAAGTGATGTAACTGAAAAAAAAATGATGAGCAAACAATAAAAATGGGATTTTAATATTTACATTGGATATTCACGTCCATGTCGTAATGAAAATAATAAATAAATGATGTTAATAAATTTTCTAGTTTGATTTAAATATCGCATATCATTAAATTCATGTTAATAATAAAAATAAATGATTTTTACCATTAGTTTCCAGTACTTACAAACATAGATTTAAATAATAATTATAAGAATTGACATTTTAAAACATTAAATTTTATTTCAATGTTAGTCCAAATCTACCTTTTTAATCTGCTTATATCCAACATTAGTGCTCTTTTTTTGTAAGTATATTTTAAGAGTATTTAAATTGTGTAAAAAGTCAGTTGACAAAAAATAAATAAAGTTCAATTTCTTTATTTGTTCAATAACGTTCAGTTTTAAGAATTTTACATCCATACATACAAACATATAGTCACCCTTTTTCCCGTAGTGGTAGGCAGAGACCATTTTCTTGCACTTGCTACGGTTCTAACACACATCTTTTGATTCCTCTACTTTAATTAGTGCTCTCATACATGCTCGTCGGTGGTTGGTACTTTTGACCTGGCCTTTCTTTAAAACAATATTAATCTGATCGAGATATGTTCGCCGAGGTCGACCTCTACCGACTTGTCCATTCACACTCGCCTTATAAATTTGTTTCGTTAATCTTCCTTTAGCCATCCTTTCTTCGTGTCCAAACCATCTAAGCATTCCTTTATATATCTTTGTAGCAACATCTTTTTTTACACCACAGCGTTTCCTTATCTCACTATTCTTCACTTAATCTAACCGAATCACACCGGCTTTACTTCTCAGAGTACTCATCTCCACAGCATTAATCCTATTTTCATGCTTCTTCTGCCAAACCCAACATTCACTACCATACATAAGTGTAGGAACCAACACTCCTCAATGCACAGCCAGACGTGCATTTTTTGACACTTTTTGGCTATTTATAAAGCTATGCAGTGACCTATTATTTTGTTTTTCTGCTCTTTGCTCAATGTCACTGCCACACTTTCCATCTCTCGTAAACTTTGAACCCAAGTATACAAACTCATTTACTTGTTCCACTCTTTCTCCCTTAATCAGAACTCTACAGTTTTTCATTACTTTCGTTTTGCTTATATTTATTTTTATCCCTTTGATTTTTGGGACATTATGCATAACATTAACCATCGCCTGCAACTCCTATTCAGATGACGCTAATATGACTTGATCATCGTCGTAAAGAAGACATTTAAAATTAAATCGTTCATTTTCAATCCATACGCACTCTCTTTTAAATCTTTTAAACAATCGTCTATATAACAGTTAAACAGTCATGGCAAAGCCACACATCCCTATCTCACACATTTTTCGATGTTAAACCAGTCTGTGTAAGCTCCGTTTATCCTGACACAAGCGTGAAATCCTCGTAAAGTGATTTTAGTGTTCGTATTAAACTACCGCTCACCCCATACATAGACAATGTCGACTACATATCACTCCTCACCACTCTGTCGTGGACCTTTTTTAAGTCTATAAAAGTGCAATAGACCTTCTGACTTCTAGCCAAGAATTTTCCGACTATACCTCGTAATAAAAAGACCTGATCCATACATCTCCTTTCTCTATTAAATCCTGCTTGCACATCCCATATTATCTTTTTAGTTTCATTTGTCACTCTTTTAATTAATATCTTTGCATGCAGTTTGCCGACTATGCTAAGTAAACTAATACCTCGGTAGTTCCTACAGTCTTACTGCAAACTTTTTTCCTTGTAAAGCGGCACGATAACAGCCTTGCACCAGTCATCTGGTACGCTACCATTCCTTCAACCGTTATCCTGTCGTACCAGCAGCTTTACCCAGTTTCATACTGTTCAACGCTTCCGCCATTTCTGTCCTACTAATTTTACTTTTATTGCAACTTTCACTCATACAACGCAGTTAAAAACCTATAAATCATTTGTTTACGTTTGAAAAGATAGTTTGCGATATCAGTGGCGAAGTGTAGTGTGCTGAATCTAGAAATTTCATTAAATAAATGGAAATATGGCGTTTTAAAGATCATGGGCTAATGAAAATAATGAAATTTCACAGTGTAAAGAAAATAAAGACAGATATGAATTTATCAATGAAGATTTAGACATAGGTATTTTTAAAAATAATAATTTCATTTTATGAGGTATCTCCGCCTATGGCAGAACAAACAATATTGGCGGTAAGGGTTCGAAACCAATTTTTTATATTCTGCAATTGATAATCGAAAAACCATAATGTATTACATATGTAACTATATGTAACTATAGGTATTACCATATAAATTTAACAATATTATTTTAATTTAAAATGCTTGTTATACTTACTACAAAAAGTAGTTAACCGCCTGTAAAGTGCCGTGGAGTGTATAACACCAAACTTGGCTATAGCGTTATATATTAATTAAGTCCTTTTAATTTTGCTTTAAATGACCACTAATCTATTATAATTTAGAGAGACCTAATTTTTTACTATGTTGGGTATTAGTTTGGTGATTGCCGAATTATAAAATGGGATTTCTTTGTTTTGTTTGGTATTTGGTATTTTCAAAATGTAACTTTTTTTTGTGTTTAAAAAATGTACTGAATTTGGTTTTTAATTATTATTATATACTAGCGGACCCTGCAGACGTTGCCCTGCACAAACGTTGGCTTACCTGCTTTGGGAATATCATTTTTAAACTCAGAGACCCCGAAAACTATGAACTCGACACTAATATCGGCAATTTGATTAGTTTTTATATTTCATTTCCTTTCCACCCCTTTCGAAGGGGGGCTTACAAAATTAAAATGGTTACTATCAAACTCAGCGTCCTGAAAGACTACATGATGTTTGATTAACTACTATCATTTTTCAATGCATTGTTTCATTTACGTACCTACTTATTTTTTGTTTTAGGAAAACATCCCATCCTTGGTTTTGAAAATGAGAAAATAATGGTAACTCCGCCTGGGGCAGGTGCTGGGTGGATTGAGTAGCCTGGTATCTGTCACTGCCGGTCCCAAGCCCGGGTAAAGGAGGAGGGAACGTGGGTGAGGCCAGCAACCTGCCTATGCTTAATATATATGCTCAAAGACCCATAGAAATAGCCTCGGATAGGACGGAAATCACGGATAACGACTTGGCGAGGAAACGGAAACGATTCTGGAAACAAAAACAAAAACCTTTGCGAGTCGCAACTTGGAATGTAACATCAATAGGTAATAAAGATCAAGAAATAATAATGGAACTCAACAACCACCAAATAGATATATGTGCTGTGTCTGAAACAAAAAAGAAAGGGAAAGGTAGCATGAGTCTGGCAGAATATATCCTAATATATAGTGGAAAGGCAAAGAATGAAAGAGCTACATCTGGAGTGGGCTTGCTATTACGTAAAACATATGAAAGCAGCATAAAGGAAGTGTCGTATGTTATTGATAGAATATTAGTGACTTCACTTGAATTCCGAAAACCAATTCATTTTGTATGTGTTTATGCTCCTGATATATCTAAACCTCAAGAAGAAATCTTGCAATTTTATGATCAACTTCAAGAAACCCTCGACAAACTTCCCAATAAAGAAGATGTCATCCTTCTAGGGGAGCTTAATGCCAGAATTGGCAACGAAGTTTTGGCCGGTATCAAGAATCGATTTAATGAAGAAACAATTAACAGCAGCGGAGAGACGCTAACCCAATTCTGTGCTCACAACGAACTACGGATTAATAACACCTTTTATCCCCATAAGCTACAACATAAATATACGTTTGAGAATAGTAGAGGACAGAAATCGATAATAGATTACATTATTACCAATCGAAATATACACCCATCAAGAATACTGGACGTAAAAGTTCTAACCTCGGCAAACACAGGCACCGATCACCACTTACTGGTCGCTAAACTGTGAAACTGTTTACAAATAAAGAAAAAAGTTAAAAGTCCATTAGAGTCAATCCATAAAATTAACATAGAATCTCTTTCTAACGACTCAACAAAGAAACTGTATCAACAAAGACTAATACAAAAGATCAATGAAAATGGAATTACAGATGAAGATACCATAGAGACATCGTGAACCAAACTAAGATCCAACATCATTAATGCAGCGGAGGAAGCATTGGGTAGCAGAAAGGTAAAAATTGGTGGAAGACGAAACACAAAACCGTGGTTTACGGAGGAGATTAGAACGTTAGCGGATGAGAAAAAGAAATCGTATCTAAATCTAAGAAGCGGAACAGCTACACAAGAGGAGTATAGAGTTGTAAGAAATAGAGTTAACACAAAAATAATAGCAATAAAACGGCAATTCTGGGAGGCATACTCAGTGAGCATGGAGCACGACCTCTATGGAGGACAAAAGAAAATTTGGAATATGCTTAGAAATCGTAAAAGGCCAGTGAATGAGTACGTTAACACTACAAAAATATCAACGGAACAGTGGGAGTCCCATTTTCGTATGCTGTACAGCGATTCTGGCCAAGAAACAAAACCAGTAATGGAAGAACAAATCAACAATGCAGACGGTAACCCCATAGAGCAGAGACATCAACCTAGCAGTGTCAAAACTAAAAAATCGAAAATCACCTGGATTAGATAACATAAACAATGAACATATAAAATATTGTGGGCCTACGTTGATGGAACAAATAACATTGCTATTCAAAAAAATATATAAAAACAAGAAAATTCCAGTACAATGGAAAGAAAGCATTACAATACCATTGTTTAAGAGAGGTGTCAAAACAGATATGAATAACTATAGGGGAATAAGTCTGTTAAGTACAACATCGAAGCTACTGACAAAGATCATAGCCCAACAGGTGGCACAGACTGGAATTAATGAAGAGCAACAACGGTTTCGACAAAATAGATCCACCATCGACAGGATTTTTATTCTTAGACAGATAGCTGAAAAAGCAATAGAATACAACAATGTTGCTTACATGTGTTTTATTGATCTAAAACAGGCTTTTGATAGAGTCAGACTGAAGGATGTGCTTGCACTGCTCGAGGAAAGAAATTTGGACTCTCATCTTATCGCATTAATTAAAGAATTGAATACCGGAAATTCTACGTTTATAAGAGTTGAACAGAAGCTAACAAAAAGGATAGACATATCAACAGGTATAAGACAAGGAGATAGCCTTAGCCCTATTTTGTTCAACATCGTCATGTATAAAATAATCGACGAAGTCAAAACGGCGGGAAAAGGATACAGGATGGGAGATCAGGAGTTTAAAATAATCTGTTATGCTGATGATGCGGTCATTATATCGCAAGACGAGGACAATTTACAGAGAATGCTATTTAAATTCGAGCAAACTGCACAACAGTATAACATGATCATCTCGCAAGAAAAAACACAATCTCTTACAATATCACGAGATCCCAAAAGATGTAAACTGGCATTATATAACAAGAGCGTGGCACAGGTTATGTCATTTAAATACTTGGGTGCTCAAATAACCAGTAACCGTGATCTTAAGTCGGAAGTCAAGTCGCAAACAATCAAAGCAGCAAGACTATCGGGATTCCTACGAGATGTGATATGGAGGAACAAGCACATGTCTATAGCGAGAAAAACAAGAATCTATAAGACCTGCGTAAGACCGGCAATGACCTACGCTACTGAAACGAGGGCAGAAACAGCAGCAACAAAGAGAATTTTAAGAGCAGCCGAAATGAGAACCCTAAGGACCATAACAGGACATACTTTACTCGACAGGCAGAGGAGCGAACACATCAGAGCTACCTGCGGCATTCAAGATGTAGTAAGATGGTCCAGAGTCCGAAAGAGAGCTTGGAGGGATCATGTGGACAGAATGCCTGGAAACCGCCTCGTAAGAGCTGCTAAGCACAACAAGCCTGAAGGTAAGAGACCACCAGGACGACCGCCCAAGAGGTAGCACGAGAGCTGGACATCAGAATCCCAGTTGCGGCTGCTATGAGTGCTAATAAATGAGAAAAAACAAGACAAATGTCTTAAGAAAAAGAAGAAGAAGAAGAAGAAGAAAATAATGGTGACGCACATTTTAAACCTTGGAGGACGCAGAATTTTCCACAGATATACGAGGCATAAGTACGTTAGCCAAACAATTTGCCAAAAAGCTAAAACTTTTTAACTAAATCACAAAAAAAAATTTGTGTGTACTTTTGTCTATAGGTAGGTGACGTTCAATCAACCTATTTTTGACATCAAAAAATGTGATATAATTCATGACTAATATTTTCGATACACCCTGTATATTTCGATACACCCTGTATAATATGGTTAAATCCAGTGTTCAGCTAAATAATAAACCCAAGTAAGTGGTAGCCAAAAAAGTTGCAAAGGTTATTAAATCAGTCACATCTGCGGAGAAAAGAGAAACAATGACAATCGTTGCCTGTAGCAATGCAATCGGTGATTTTCTTTAACCTGTAATCATTACTTAATATTAGATTAGTACACGTTAAAACTTAAATGTTAATGTTTGTTAGACAAATAGTAAGTTGTTGTGCGTGTCATATTGGAATTATTTTTCTAAAAATTCAAATATAAAACATTTTAAAACTATGTATTTTACTTATTTTATTCTATAAGGCATCTATCCTACACTACAGGCATCTATACTTTTTTTTTATATATATATATATATATAAGTTAACTCATTAATAACACTAATTCAAACATATACATAAAGGCAAAGAAAATTCACTATTTAACCGTTTACATAAAGATTTTCACTGCCAAAACAATCGATTTCATTTAAAAATATCTTTACAATGGTTGTCCTTTAAAATATCAAGATTGTAGGATATTTACAAATAAGTAGGAAGAAAATATATTTTTTTACTTGGACATAAAAAATTATTGAGAAGGTTATTTTAATCCAAGTTTAGTTTTGGCATATTATCTAATGCAATAAATAGTTTCCAACAATATACTATATTAATAAACTAAAACAGAACGTAATAGTGGTGTCAGCATGAGTCACTGCGTTATATATTTAAAAATAAATCACTTATAACCTTTGGGTATACGAATTCACAAAGTACTATATTTATGAACTAAAGCAAAACTTACTCGTGGTGTCGAATGAGACACGGCGTTATATATTTAAAAATAAATCACTGATAACCTTTGGGTATGCGAATTCACATGTACTCCTGTGGCCTACTCCTGTGGCCTACTTCTGTGGCCTACTCCTGGGCTACTCCTGTGGCTGGTTAGATTATGGGGCGGCACCGGTTAGATAACAATGGCTTCCCTCAAATACATCCCGATAACGGTTATTTTAACTTGACGCCAGAAATCCAAAAAAATTTCCACAACATAGGCAAGACAAAATGGTCAAGTTAAAAATCAAATGGTTTTCCTTCAAAATCCAATTAAGATGGCCCAAATACAGCCAGATATGAAAGAAATCCCATAGAGGTTCTGCACACGTGCTAATAACACACCGTCCCCAACAACTTTTACCTACCCCTGGCCTCCAAGACTCTCAAAACACGACTGCCGCTCCTATCCCAGAATCAAGAAAAATGGCGCGGAATAAACGTCAACCCACAATCTTCTCAAATCTGTGCCTCGTCCGTACGGATATCCAGTCCCATCCACACAGAAATTGCAAACCAAACGATAATCCTACCACTACAAGTTATGCAACAAGGAATACGAAACTCATCTGAGACAATTATAATGAACGGTAGAAGGGAAAAAATAGGCACGTGACATCGAAGAATAGCTGGAAAAACAAAATGAAACAGGGAAAGAAGCGCGGCTATCAGACAAACATGCCAGAACGAAAATATCAACGACTGGGTGCTAAGTAGAAAAATTGAGTAGAATGACCATATCACACGTACGACATAAGAACAAATAGTGAAGATTGCCAAAGATAAATCACCTTCGGGGAGGCGAAGCACAGGAAGGCCTCGAAAACGTTGGAGTGATCTACATCCATAAAGCGAGTTACGATGAGGAACAGGTATTATGCCTAATTAGAAGAAAGAAAAAAGAAATAAAGTAGCTTTATTCATTGGAATTATTTATTTCTATTTTAACATATATTTCTAGATCTTTAGTTTGCTAATAACAACCCAAAAAAAATCTATTCGTTAGCAATTTTACATCGCGCATCTTCAGACACTTCAGACTTTAAGATTAAGTTTTTTTTATACCTATTGGTTTATTTGCATTAATAAGCTAAGTTAGGCATCCACAAGACTTCGCATTTACGGCTTTGCATTTCTGAAATGTCCATTTAAACTAAAAATAATTTTTTTTAACAAATATTTGTATTGTTTTGTTTTAAAAAGAAGTATTTATTGTAACGGACTTCGGACACGCAAGTCTGTAAGAATTGTCTGTGTTACTTTCTTTTTATCTTTGTAGTAGGTATAATGAGAGTCATCTCACAAGAAACAAGCCGTAATCGGAGGAAGACCGTTAACAAAAAATGCACCCATTTTTTTGAGTAAGCCATTTTATAGAGTGATTATTTCTTATTTAGCCAAACTTGAATAATTCTTATAGGAAGATTTTTTTTTAAGAATAAATTAAAGTATTTTAAATGAGAGTAAACTTAAATTTTAATTGGCATCTTTTATATAGACTGGGAAGGATTTACTTTTTGTTGTTGCCTACTGACCCAATAATTTAAGCAAAGAGTTAGCAAAAACCGGTTCACTGTTTATTTAATGACAATATCGAGACTTGTTTATTTTTAATTACAATCGATGTAAAATTGCTTTGTTTTACAATTTGAAATACCTAAACAAATTGTATCAATTTTTATTTTTTTTTCGATTTAATTAAAAAAAAAGATTTTATTTTCATATAATAGCCAATTCCTTGGCACAACTTTGACACCAAACTAACTGCAATGGAAGGAGCATGTCAAAGAGCTGAGCTTCATCTCAAATATAAAAAAATATATATTGTTGGTTTTTAAAAAAGAATTTTAAGAGGCCAATATAAAAAAGATATTGATCAATGAATGGTTTTTCGGGTTAATTGGCCGTCGTAGATCTGAGTTAATACTCGACGTTTCACCATTTCGAGTGGATGGCATCTTCTGGAGATATAATGTTTGCAATTTAAGATTGACGGTTTGTGACATTTGTATGTTACGATCGCTGGTTATATACGTTTTAGTGGGCGGGGCATATTTGAGGGCTCCAAAACGTATATAACCTGCGATCGTGACATACAAATGTCACAAACCGTCACCCTTAAAAAGCAGACATTATATCTCCAGAAGATGCCATCCAGTCAAGATGGCGAAACGTCGAGTATTAACTCAGACCTACGACGGCCAATAAAACCGAAAAACCATTCACCAATAAAATATGGCTGCGAGAGCCTTTCACAATATGTAAGATATTGATCTTCAATCAATTTCTAAAACGCGTGTGGCTTTATTATACTAAGTAGTGGATATGTGCCAGCGACTATAACATTAAAATTATGCAAACATTTCAAAACAAGGTAATGCAAAATGTACTAAATGTACCTTGGTATGTACACATCTCCAATCATTATCAATATCTTAAGATACCAACTGTTGAATGTGATAACAAAAGGTGTGCAGGCAAACAAGAAGCCAGGTTACATCCACATGTTAAGGCAGATGCTCTTCAATTGCTGGTGCTGGACAATCAAAATCATATTGAACGATTAGAGATAACCAAACCTCTTGACCTCGTCTAGTGTGTCGTACATAAAACCAGAGCATATTGCACAACTGAGTAAAAACAAATATTAAAATTATTTTAAGGGCATCATAAGATATACCTTGACTAAAAGTATTTAGGTTAATATATTTTAGAAAAAATTAATAGTCTTCTACACTGGCTTAAATTCTGTAAACACCTAAATAATATATGTGTGTGTATTATTATAATAAAAAAATTTTTGCTAAAATTTTTTCCAAACTAAACTAGTTAGCTAAAATAATTCAAGAGGCTAATTAAAAATGTATCAAGGCAATATTGCCGCTCCCAACCTTTAAATGACGAAAGTTTTGAGCTCAATAACAATATTATAAATGTATGACGGACAAATACACTTAACATTTTATTTAGCACGTCACGAATAGTATTTTACTATGTATGTAATAATTGCATACGATTTTAATTAATTTGCTGTAAAATACCAAATTTAGGTTAGGTATTATTTATTTATTTGAAAATGACACAAAAAACTTAAATGTTTTTAATGTATTTTTCCATATTTTCTTATTAATTACATGTAATTAGGTTGGGTTAAGGTAGGTATCATGTAAGTTGGGCGTAGTAAGGTCACCCCTCCACTGTGACCCTTGATGGCTATATTGTGGCTCACCTGGTAGATCAAACCAGTGCGTGAGTCTTCTTCTCTCTGTTCAGTTTAAAATAATGGTTTTGACAGCACTGATTGTGTGACTGGTTATGGTCCTGTAAACGCAGATTTGACTCCCTGTTTTACAAGCATGTTGGCTTTCTTGTTGCCCGCTACCCCCTGTTGTCCAGGTAATAGAAGAAAAAACTGTCGATTAATTTCAACTTTTATTAGTCACAACTCTTGAATCATCTTCACATATTTTGGGAGTATAGACAAATAAAATGTTTTTTCTTTTCCAAGCTAAAGCAATTAATCTTTAACATTTAACGAAAATAATATAATAATACAATTTAAAATAATGGTAGGATAAAATATTGCTAATAATTGAAAAAGTTGCACCGCGATTTTGGAAAAATAAACTTTGTAATCTTTGAGCGCCATTTGCAAGTAAACGAAAGCACTTGATTTATTTTAATTGGGTTCTTATTTTTTAAATACTCAATAAAAAAATAAAAGGTTGTTAAAATTTTACACAGAAAATATATTTAATGGGATATTTAAAATCTTTGCGCAAGTCACAACATGAGTACCAGGCAAGCAAGTCGGTAGACTATGTAGTAAATACATAAAGGTAGCCTTTTACCACAAAGTAGCTGCACAGGGTGTATTTATAGATATATAGGGAGCATTTAATAATACTTCCTTAAAATCTATCCGCAAAGTAGTTTAAGGATTTAATATATAGGAATCTATTTCTATTTGGATCGACTTTATGCTAAAACATAGACCGGTAACTACAGAGCTTTGCGGCGATCTGAAGGCTCATGTGAGGAGGGGATGCTCACTAGGCGGGGTATCCTTCCCACCCCTATGTAGATCATGCTTAATAACACTCTTCTGAAGGAGCTGGATAAGCTGGGAGTGTTCACCGTCGGCTACGTAAACGACGTGGCACTTCTGGGCAAAGGCACATCCATGTTTTTAAAGGTGATACCCAGTAAGACTTATGATACTTTTCACGAAAAAGAGGAAGTTTACAATAGCTTCCTCAATTTTCAAGAAAAATTTTTAGTTTTTTTATTGCAGTGCGATGTTACACTGGACAAGAAACTTAACTGGAGAGGCCACATCGATAAGCAGGCCCGAAAAGCAACTACCACTTTCTGAGCTTGTAGGAGAATGTTTGGTAAAACGTAGGGCGGGCTAAAACCAAAATGGATTTATGCAACCATCTTGGTCCCATAAACTACTTACGCATCAGTTTGGTGGACAAGGCAAATTAACGTCAAAGACTTAAATAAGGTCTATTGACTAGCGTTAATAGGCATTACGGGGACAATAAAAACTACCCTTACGCCAGCAAAAGTGGCCATTCTCAACATTAAGCCTCCATATCTATATGCAGAAACCCAGGCGGTAAAAACTGCCATAAAATCCAATCTTACGGACTCTGGAGAACAGCGTTGTACGGGCATGCGTCCATTCTCGACGGTAGCGATCTCGTGGAGATTCTGACCTTGGGTTGTGACCGACAACCCATCTACTGTCATTTCAGGAGCAATTTCCAGGTTACCATCCCAGATAGACAGGAATGGAAAGCTGACTCCGCAAGCTCCCTGAACCCGAAAGGGCTCAACTAGTACACGGATGGGTCCAAATCACAATCGGGAATGGGAGCATTTTGGAGTGACGAGCCGAAAACAGAGGTAACAATCTAAGACCCGGCCACACGGCATTAGAGTATTTGGGCACTGCGGTATTCAGGGCAATGAAAAGGCAGAAAGTCTAGCGAAAAGTGGAGTCACAAGTACGCTTCCTGTCTGCTCAACTCCCTCATCTAATGGCTTCATCAAAGGTCTAATGAACAGAAAAATCCGCATGTTTTTTGTTAATTTACCAACCATAAAAGTGCGTAAAACCGCTCTTTTTTTCAAATTTGCTCTACATACTAAACAATAAATAAAATAATATAAAATACAATTAAATAAGATGTTATGAAATAAAAATCCTCTAAAATGGTAAAACAATAATCCGGTTAAGTTAAAAATATTTTAAAAATTATTCAAAGGTCTTATTGTTAATTAAAAAATATACTTATTGTTTTAAATTAATTAAATAATCCCCATTACATAGCTGAAAATAAATTTTTATCGTTAAATTATTTTAAATGTTTTTATTGCTACAAAATGAAACTGATTTTATTGATTTGACCGATAAAATAATTTAAAAGTTTAATTTTTACAATTAATACCATTTCAGTGTGTAATTGGGTACCGTTAACGCATACCTCCATACAAAAAGTTCCCACGTCACGTATAAAGTACTTGTTACACTTCTCAACATAAATAAAATAACTTTTACACACTAATACCTAATCACAGGAACATTATGGAAATTTAATTCAACTCATATTCAGTTGGTTTTGTGTTTTGAATAACAAATGTGTAAAACTCAGGAAAAAAACTAGTTATTTTTACTAAATACCTACTTACTGGTTTATACAGAAACTTGCTGACACAGAATTTGTATTTTTTTTTACTGTAAACATAAAAGAAACTAAATATGTTGTTTTACTTGAAAATCTCATTTCATAAAATTAGCATAATTGTTATAAAAATTCTAAAATTATAAGCCATATTAAATTTTTTTTAAAGCAAAAAATGTTTTGTCTTGATGTGTGTATATGTGGGTAAAATGCGACCTAAAGTGTCTTAGATTCCTTTTGGTTGTTAATTTGTAATGGGCGTCTCAGCAACCAAAGCAGTCCCATCAATCAAGTTTGGGATCTTTTGTTTCTACGAGTTAAAAGTACTTTCATGTTTTTGGTACAGTAATATAAGACATTCTAAAGATTAAATAATACCACATTCAAAGAAGATATAAAAGTTTTTTCTTCTTCCTGTTAAAATTGTGCTAGTTAAAGTTTTAAAAACCTTTTAATTTTAAATTTTTCGATTGATTTTGACAAATGTTAGTAAATTCATTAAATCTCTTTTGGTTCTAAATTCTGCGCAATTTGTTCTCCACTTATTTAGAGTTTTAAGGACATTATTTTAATTATTAATATCCTTTTAAAATTTATTTTGCTTTGATTATTGTACTATTTATCCTTAACATGTATTTAAGATGTTTTGGACACTATTTCAATTAATTGTGACGTTTAGAATCTAAAATCTATTTAAAAATTTGCTGATGCAGTAATTAACTTTTTTTTGGTTCTGATTTTCTGGTAGTATTTTTGCATCACTTACTTTTTGTAGTTCTTTTAAGATATTAGTTTTTTAAATAATTTTAATTGATAAATTTAATTTCAATTTTTAATATGTATTTATTATTTACAAAACCGAGTTGAAACAAATCTACGTATAGAAAAAAAAATAAACAACTTTAAAAAATAAATATTTGTACTTCTTTTGTGTTAGTACAAACTTTCTCGTATTAACCCTCAAATGTAATCATCCATCATGTTCTCATGCTCTCATTGTCTTTGATAACGTTGCTTAAAGTTTATCATATCCCAATGAAAACATTTCCCTGTTCTTCTGAATATGCTTCCATACATACATACATATAGTATAGGGGTAGGCAGAGACAACTTCTTTCCACTTGCTACGGTTTTTACATATATCTTTTGCTTCTAATACTTTTATCAGTGTTCTCATACATGCTCGTCGGATGTTGGTACTCTTGACCTGACCTTTTTTTAAAACAATGTTGATCTGATTGAGATATGTTCTCCGAGGTCGACCTCTACCGACTCTCTCCCTTACGACTCGCCTTATACATTTGTTCTTCTTGTTGGCGATCCACATAGCTAACATTATTTTGAACACAGCAGCTAGAAAGATTTCAATGAAAGTGCACCCAAACCATCTTCTAAGGTCTTTTAACCAGGAGTTCTGACGTCTACGGAACGTCTACAGATTTTTGCCTTGAATCTTTCCTTCAATAATTAGTCTTAGCAGTTCATACTTATTGCTTCTTATAATGTGGCCTATGTATGTAGTTTTTTTTCTTTAATGAGGGCCATTAGTTCTTTTGGCTTCTTCATTTGCCTAAGCACTTTTTCGTTCGTAATTCGTTGGTCCCATGGGATGCGGAGCACTCGGCGATATAAGTACATTTCAAACGCCTCAATTTTCTTTTCAGTTGCAGGGTCCAGCATTCACATCCGTATAGCAACACACTGAAGACAAAATATCCAATCATGCGAACCCTGAGCCCCAAACTCAGATCAGGACTAGTAAAAAATCTTCTCATGTTTATGAATGTTTTCCTGGCTTGTTCGATTCTGGAACGGATCTCTCGTTTCGGATCGCACCACGCGCTGACTATGGTACCCGGATGTTTAAAACACGAGACTTGTTCAATCTGATTTTCGTTAATCAAAATTGTTTCACAAGTGGGTCTCTTGGAGAAGACTAGCAATTTGGTCTTACAATAATAATAAACCGAAAAAAAATTAAAAAAAGGATTTAAATGAATAAAAACTTTTATAAATTGTTTATATATCAAGGACTGAAAACATGAAAGTCTAGTGGAATTCTAGCTTTGCCGAATAAATTATGTATCTAAACATTCAGTGATGTAAAATATTTTAAAACACAATTCTGTCACCATTTTATTCAAAACACAAACTTTACAATGAAGAAATTCATTTAAATCACCTAAATAAATTGTCTTTAGATATAGTTATACCATTTTGTGACATAACATAAGAAAATCCACGATTCATTTAAACATTTCTTCATTGATTATCCTACATACATAATACACATTTTGCGAAATAAAAATGTGTTGCATTCTTTTAAGTCGAAAATGGTTACCTGTACATATATCAATTATTTTATTTATTCCTGAAGTGCTTTACCACTTTACATGACGAAATGTCGCTATAACTATATCACAGCGTGTAGAGAGCAAATTCCTTATTACTTTGCAGTGTGCGGTGAAAACAAGTGCTATCGTTATGTCACAAACGTTTCCATATTATTGAGGAAAAGAAATGTTACATAACAAAAAGATTAAATTTGCCGTGTGCCATCTGTCGTAAATAAGTTTAATTTTCCCATAAATACTGGTTTTTACAATATTTATACAATGTGGTTTTTACGTATAATTGTTAAATTACAACCACTACATTTAACTGTATCTAAAAAGTTCCCCATATATTTTATTTTTAGAATACCAATTGTAGCATTCAATAGCCTTCTAGATTTATGTTTGATGTTACACGTTGTGAGTCTTATTTATACAAACATTATGACCAATTTATAAAAATAGGACACAAATAACTAACTCAGAATCAGTGTAAGTATAAAGAGTAAATAGCTTAGACCTTTTTGGACTAACAAGACTAAAGCTAAAATTGAAAAAATATGTTTAAAAATTAAAGTAATGCAGTTTATTACAAGGATAGTTCACGAATTGTTGTCCTTAACATAAAAGCAAACACTTGAGAATAATGAAACTAATTTATTTTTTCACTTAGTCACCTGTAACGTTTATACACTTGGTATATCGGTGTTAAACTGTTTCAAAACCTTTTGAAAAAGATTCAGAACTTTGAGTCTTCAGCCATTCATCTACCGCCGACATCACTTCGTAATGATCAGCAAAGCGGATTCCACGAACATGTTTTTTTTATTTTAGGAATAGATGGTAGTCGCTGGGGGCCAAATCTGGAGAAAGAGAGGGTTGTTTAAAAATTTCAAATGCCGCATTGTGAATCGCAGCCATTACAACACAACTTTTGTGGGCTGGAGCGTTGTCCTGGTGGAAGAGCACACCTCGATTTAATTTTCCTCTTCTCGTTTCTCTGATCGCTTCGCGTACTTTTGGTATTAAATTAGCATAATATTTACCCGTTATGGTGCGCCCATGTGGTAAATAAATCACGATTCTAATACCTGCTAATGGGACAATACGAAAATTTCGAGGGGTACGGGGAACCCCTATGCCGTCATTTCATGCTTTATTATTTGGATTCTGGATAAAAGTGACGAACCCATGTTTTGTCGACCGTAAGAAATTTTCGCTTAGATTAATCGGGATTCCTGGTGAACACGATTTTGATCTACCGTCAGCATTCGTGAAACCCAACGTGCAAAGAGTTTTTGAGACCCAATTCCCGATGTAAAATTTGATCAACGCTTCCAATGGAAAACCTACATGTTTCTGATATAGCCTTGACTGTAATTCTTCTATCATTTAATACCATGTCATCCAATACTTCTACCATGTCCTTATAAATTTCTTACGGTGATAACCCCTTTTTACAGAGGTACTTTATGGCACCTCTTATTACAATTTTATTCATTTTTATAAAATCATGAATACCTTAATGAAAAAAAAGTAATATTTAACCTACACGAACTAATGCACTGATGCCAATTGGCACACACTAATGTCATACAATAAGCTTTTGCCCGACACTTTATTTGCATTTGTCATTCAACGCCAACTATGTTAAGGACAACAATTCGTGAACTATCTTCGTAAATATAAACAAAACAGTCCAATGGTATTTAGTATGATTATACAGTTATTGAAATTTCTGTTATAAAATAGGGTGACTTATTTTAAATGCAATAACACAAATTTTATTTGGAAATGGCCATATTAATGGTAATTTTATATAAGTGTTATGGTGATGAAAATAAAAAAATAGCTTTTTAAAAAAAATTAAAACAAAATACTTTTAAAAAAAATTCTGATAACCCTAAATTATTAATATTAATAAATATAGTAGTTTATTTAACAATATTAGGTATTTAAAATTTTGATTAACTTTAACACCGTTGTGCTGAATTAAAAGAATGTGCAATGTCCCCGAATACTTTTTTTAATTTGTAATTTTTACAGAAATTGTAGATTGGGAGATAAGAATTACTTTTTAGATTCAAAGAAAAAATCCCAATTTTTAAGTACTTTCTATTAGTATAACATCTGCATATTGATGCCAGCTTAGATTAATAACACAACTTTATTTGTTATACATACTTTGTTTACCCTACTTTCGCGTATATTTTTAAATCGTTGACTGGTTTTGTGTTTATGAATATAGCTTAAACATATCGTGTCGGTTAATGCAATATTTATACTACGGTATGCTGGGAGTAGCTTCCTGGTGGTTCTCTACGATAGAAGTATGAAGGTGAAAGTCTTTTTGAATATTTATAGTTTTGTATAAATATATCAATGAAAAGGATAAAAAAGAGATACGGAAAAAAGGCGTGACTATACGTATGTATGTAAGCATGCAAATAAAAATATTCCATGGATACTAAGTATCATGTAATTTCATTTACGACAAATTTAAAAAAACGCAAAATTTTAAAACAATAATTAAATAATAGTGGTAAATAATTAATTCTTATTACAATTTAAGTGCACTTTTACTTAGCAAACAGTTTTTATTTTTAAACAGTAGTAATTCGGCCAAATTTATTTTAATGGTATTTAAATAGATTACTTTTATTTAACTACAACATTGCTAGCTATACTCATAGACCTATTATTTAGAAAAGACGCAACATCCCATTCACAAAACTCTGTTTGTTTTATCGTAATAATTACACGAGAGTGGCTATAAGTATGACAAATAATACCAATCGATTCTCTTTATCTCGTCCTCGTGCTGTCAACGCTGTAATATTATTGTGGACTTATGGCCACGCTTGTTATCAGTGGCATGCTGTTTGTTTAAAATAAGAATATATCTATCGGGTACTAATTAGTTTTGTATGAGAATATATTTATAAATGGGTGATACTAAAGTTTTTATCAAATTGAAGTGTTGTAGCCTACTAAAAGTATTTTCTAATCACCAAGAAGCTGGGCGCCAAATTGTGTTACCCTAGTTTAGGTTAGGTATCATGTGAGTGGGGCGTAGTCACCCCTCCACTGCTACTTTTAGTAGGTCTATTGTGGCTCAGGTTACAGTTCACCGCACAATCCAGCTCTTCTCACGAAGTTCATGGTTGTATAGGGTAAAATTTGAAATCGGTAGGTTCTAGGTTGGTGTAACCAAATATGCTGAACCTTTTTCTTTCTAGGCCAGGGCATGAACATAGTATATGTTCAGCAGTTTTGTCTTCCACGCAGCAAAACTGACAGTTCGTTTGTTATATCAGACCTATCCTTCCGAGGTAGTATCTTAGACAACAGTGTCCTGTAAGCAGTCTCGTTAGAATACGCAGATCATTTCTACTCCATTCTAGGATTTGCTTAGTTGTGTTTCTCGAGGGTTTAGGTAGAAACGCCTTCGAGTAAGTTAACCCTGGTTTATCGGACCAGTACGTGAGTATTTTCCTCTCCGCCCAGTCCGAAATAATTGTTTTGGCGGCACTTGTGGTAACTCCAAAAACCGGTTCTGGTCCAGTGAACGCAGATTCGGCCCCCTGTTTTGCAAGTGTGTCGGCTTTTTTGTTTCCCTCCACCCCCTGGTGCCCAGGTACCCACAGCAGGGTCACCCTGTTGTTCGCACCAAGGTAGGTACTTTAGGGATTCGATGCAATTCCATAAAAATTTGGAATTTATCTTATTAAAGCTCAGTGCTTTTAAAGCAGCCTGGCTGTCTGATATTATACTTATGTTTTTGTTTGCTAGATGTCTATTAGTCAGCTCTCTTGCACACAATTAGATAGCGAAGACTTTAGCCTGAAAGATTGTAGCATACCTGCCAAGACTGGTATATATTTCAATCCTTGGTTTCCTGCTGAAAACACCGGCCCCAACTTCATCTGGGGTTTTTGAGCCATCTGTGTACATTACGTATTCTGTCTCTGGGAAGAGGATTTCTCCCCTCACTCATTATTCTCTCTTCGAAAAGAGGACTTTGAACGACTTTTCCACGTGTATTTTTGTGGCTAGCATGTCAGGAACTATCCCGAAAATTAGGTTGTTTTTTGTTTCACTCAGTATCACGGAGTGATCCCCGAGTTGCTCTTCATTAGATTGCCTTTTCAAAGACAGGAATCTGTAGGAGACTATCCTGGCCTTCTTCTTTAAAAGAATATCTAGGGAAGGAAGATTTAGGAGGTGTGTTACCCTAACTAAACTGTTTTTCCAAAGTTACAAAAGTGGGGTGCCAATTATGTGTTAAGTTAAAGTTTCCTTTTTAAAGCCAATTGTGTAATGTTATAAGTTACTTGAGAATATCTCGAAAAGGATTGATTTCTGCTTCTTTTGGTTTCTAGATACGTGTTTTGTTCCTTAAAATAATACCTGTTTATTTTGATATTGAAATCGCAATCACTAAACCACTGGATAAAAATATAGTAAATAGTATAGAATTATTATGGTAAACAAAGAGATATACCAATTTATTTTTGAAAAGAAACACTGTGGCTTAAATAGTCCGGTTTTTTACATACTTGGCAATGACGAACCATTTTTTCCACTAAATTTCTTTGAATTTTACCAATAATATCCTGAAAATCACCGATAATATTCCAAAATTTCATTGCAACAACTTCGGCAATAATGCTACTAATAGTAGCCGAAACTGTCAAATTTCGTAATAAACACAAATCTCTGCACGTGGTACCATTCAGACAAGCTGTGCGGCGTTCTCACTTATTGAGCAACACATTTCTATGATCTAACGGAATGAAATAGTTCATTGGTTTAACATTTTAAAAAATGGGTTGTATTATTCAGGTTGTTATAATTTATAAAATATTATTAAAAAATAGCATTATGGTCAAAATATTGTTGCAATTATAATCAACAAATACCATGGATGATTCAATAACAATCACAAAACTCTTGCCATAACTGAAGAGCAGGCAACATCACAGCACAACACATTCCAGTCGGCCGTATCAAGATGATACAGTCGACCAGAAAGTGAAGATGTATGATCGTGTTTAAAAGTAAATAGTTCCATCTCCTCTGATAAAAGTTCTATGACTATACCATAATAGTTATTTACGATATAAGTAATATAGTTGTTACTTTACGATGCGAATATTGAACGTTTTAACTTTTAGTATCAGTATTAAAAAAAAAGTTAAACTCATACAAATTTTTTTTTTTAATTTATAAGTGCAATAAAAAAAACAAAAAAAACGCCGTTATTTGTCTTGATAGCCCCAGCCAGCGGTTCCGCTGCATATAACAAAATTTTTTTGCTTTGGTACCAATTATTAAAAATTATTTACTTTTACATTAAGCATTTCATAAAATCTTGAATTTTAATATTTTATAGCTTTACATTACAATCTTCCGGTTGGGCCTTTGGTGTCGGCACCTATGTCACCTAGATCTTTTTTATAGCTTTAGTAGTCCTTAAAATAATTTTTTTTTGCAACAAGACCCTTTCTAAAATGCCCCTAAAAAATTTGCAGGTCAATATATTGACATTTGACAAACAAATTATCTTTTTCTTCTTCTTTTTGCTGTAGGACATGGTCCTGTTTGGTTTGTCATCGGAGCTCCTGTGATATCGACGTCCACCTGTCGTGCCATTTTTTTCGGTGGTTTTTCTGGTGGTATCTCTGTATTGGGTTTCTGTGTATTTGCCCATATCGTTATCCTTCCTGTGTCAATTCTATCGACATGGTCTCTTCATCCTCGACGTCGTGCTTGTGTTAATCTTACCACATCCTGAACTCCCATTTCTCTCATTGTGTCCTTATTCCTTATTTCATCTCTGAGTGAGATTTTCCTTATAGTTTTCAGCACCTTCATTTCTGTTGTTCTCATTAGTCTTTTCGTATGTGATGTCTCTACCCTTGTTTCGGCTGCGTATGTCAGCACTGGCCTTACACATGTCTTATATATTCATATCCTACTTTCCACACTTATCTATTTGTGTCTTCATATTATATCCCTCAGGTATGGCGATATGCTGGCTGCTTTGTTGGCTTGTGTCTTTACTTCCTCCTTGGTATGTCTGCTGTACGATACCTGTATTTCGAGGTAGTTGAAGTTGAACAAATTATAATTCTTAAATATTTGATCCACAACATAGATAAAACATATTAAAGTATTTAAAAAAAAAAAACATTTTTTTGTATAAGTTAAGTTTTTCATTTAAAGGTTAAAGCTCTTTTTTTTAGCAATTTATTTTTGCAATGTTCCTTATTTCGGCCAGTGGTTTAAACATATCTTTCAAATGGTGTAATTATTATTTGTCGAATAAATGCATTTATTTTTAGTAAAAATTTTGTTTATTACTTGAAAACGCTGTAAGTGGTTACTAAAATGACTTAAATAAAAATGACAGCAATGTGGTTTGCCACCCGTCACGTCTTGTTTCTCATGGGGATAAAAAGTAGACTTCAGATAGTCACAATAAATGTAAGTGATGGATTATATGATACAATTAAAGTAATTTACGAAATTTTGAGAGAGAAAGACGGATTAATGTTCTTTGTGGCAATGAGACCAAGCGGAAAGGATGCGAAACCACTATTAATGGACCATATACATCCTACTAGTCAAGAGTTTCTAAAATCAGCAGAAGTTGTCATGGCATTGGTGTGATACTTTCTGCTACAATAAATAAGTGTGTGACTGACTTTAGGTGTGTGAGCCCAAAACTTTTTAGGGTAAGGCGGAAGGTTGGTCTTACGCACATACTTTTACAACGGATTTATGCCCTACAAGATGCATAGTAGGCAGAAGTTTTGGAAAAGTATTACAGATATTCTAAATAAGTGCAACCATAATAAAAGAATAGTAATGCTAGGCGATTTTATCAGTTGGTTAAAAGTGAAGCGTGTTGGATATGACAGTGTTCTGCGAATGTAAGGTGATGGCAGAGTACATAAAAACGAAGAAAGTCTACTTGAAGTATGTTTGTAGTGGAATCCAGTGGTAGAAAACACAATGTTTAACCATAAAAAGATTTATGTGTACACAATACAAGAAGGATGCCAGAGAAGTATGATTGATTTCGTGATTGTGGATGAAAGAGTGAAAAAAAAGTGATGGACACTCGGGCATACCGTGGTGAAGGCATTGACATAGACCACTTCTTAGTAATGAGCCAAAAAGAGACATCTTCAAGCGGTGGTGGCATTTAAAAAATAAATTATTGATATTGTGTGTTGTAAGTTAAAAAGGAAAAAAAGTAAGTTAAACAAAATTACGTAGAGGTTTAAAAAGTAGTGTCAGAGAAAAAAAAAGCCTAGCTGATTTAGCTGGCTATAAAAGACAAATAACGCAAAAGGCAATGATTGAGGATGTAAACAAAGCAAGGAATAACTATAAAAGTTTATAATGTATGGCAAAGGAAGTTGTGACAAGAAAGAAAGAAAATATTAAAAAATTATTTGATAGGTTATTTGACGATCTGCAGAACAACAATAAATTCTTCTGAAAGTCCATAACAAGAGCTAGATGTAAAAATACTACCTCGCAACTGGAAAACATCAGAAACCAAGATGATAAAATGGTGAAAGAAGAGAGAGAAATAATAGGAATACTCTGAAAATTTATTTGAGAAAAAAGATACACAAGTGCTGGCCCCATTCGGGGACATGAGTAAAAATTGCAATGAAAGTGAAATTAGTACGACAGAAATTGTGTAATCGTTAAACAAAATGAAATAAATCAATATGTCTTCTGCACTAAAAATCAAAGGGATGAAAGTAAATGCAAGCAATACGAAAGTAATTGTTTTTGAAAGAAAAAAAAGCGTGACAAACTGAGAGGTGCTAATTAAAGGAGAATAAGTGGAACAAAAAAATGAGTTTGTATGCTTAGGTTCAAAGTTTACGGGAGACAAAAAGTATGACTGTGACATTGAGAGAAGGGTGTTGACAGAAATGGGGTACTGCATAACTTTATAAACAGCCAGAACGTGACAATAAAGGCATGTCCGGCTGGGCACAGAGTAGTGCTGGTACTTACACTTATGTATGGTAGTGTTACCGGAAGTCAAACGTGCTATAAAATCTACGAAGAACAGGAAATCTAGCGGTCCAGGAGGAATACCACCGGAATTAATTAAATACGGAACTGAGAAGTTGGGGCGAATGATACACGCAATGTTCCTCCGAGCACTAAATGGAGAAGAACTACCAGATGAATGGACGGAAGCCTACATAACGTCTATCCATAAAAAAGGAGAGAAAAAAAAGTGCGAAAACTACAGGGGAATCAGCGTAATAGCTTCGATGGGCCGACTATTTGGAAAAGTCGTCAAACAAAAATTAGAAAAACAGATACAAGGAAAAGTTGATGAAGATCAGGCAGGATTTACGGCTGGAAGATCATGTATGGACCATATATATACAATTCAACAACTCATAGAGAAAAAAATGGCCAAGAACAGAGAGGTACATTTTGCATTTGTGGATATCCGAAAGGCCTATGATTCTGTCCCTCGGTCTAAAATCTGGGAAGCCATGTTAGAAATGGGTATAACGCAGAGAATTATCAGAACAGTCCAAAATATGTACAAAAAAAATACCGTAAGGATTAAAGAGGGAAATAAACTATCAAATGCCTTCAAAACAACTAAGAATCTCCTCCAAGGATGCTCAACATCACCCACACTATTCAAAATATTTCTACAACAGACACTAAGACCATGGAAGAGAAAATGTGCAGGAATGGTAATACCAATTAGAAATGATCATCTGTATACTCTAAGCTTTGCCGATCATCAAGTAATCATAGCTCAATATGAGGAGGATTTAGGTTTTATGATGCGGAAACTAGAGGAGGAATATGGGAAAAATGGAGTGGAAATCAACCTCGAAAAAACCCAATATATGTCAACGGCACAAGACAGGATATATCACCTAGAAATAGATGATAACCGACAGATCTCAGGAACAGATAAATTTAAGTACCTAGGGTTTATAATATCAAAAAGTGGAACAACAGAGGAAGAAATAAAAAATAGACTAGGTCAAACTAGGGCATGTATTAATCAATTAAACCCAATATTATGGGACCGCCACATAACCAAGACTAATAAAACGAGAATATTTAATTCAATAGTTCGCAGCATAATGACTTATGGATCTGAAATGTGGGTGATCAACAAAAAAAACAAAGGAAAGATTGTAGCCACAGAAATGGACTTTTGGAGAAGGAGTTGTGGAGTGAACAGATTAGATCGAATAAGAAATGCGGAGATCAGGAGAAGAATGGAGGTAAAAAGAGACATACTAGAACACATAGAGGAAAAGAAACTAACGTGGTACGGACATGTTAGAAGAACTCCGGAGGATCGCTGGATAAACCGGGTAACTGAGTGGAGTCCATTAGGCAGACGAAAGAGAGGTCGACCAAGGCGATCATGGAGAGACGAAGTGGATGAGGCGATGGAATTAAGAAACCTGCAGGACAGAGACTGGCAGGACAAGGACAACTGGAGATAAGGGCTGAAAGCAGGAAGGCAGCGACAGCTGTAGATATCCTGGATTATATATATATATATATATATATATATATATATATATATATATATATATATATATATATATATATATGGTAGTGTATGTTTGGTTTGGCAAAAAAATAATAAGTAAAGTAAAGAAAAGTGAGATAAAGACACGTAAAGTGAAAAAAAAGTGGTAACAAAGATATTTAAAGGAATGCTTAGATATTTTAGTTACGTAGAGAGAATAAATGAAAGAATATTGACGAAACAGATTTATTAGGTGAGTGTGAATGGGCAAGTCAGTAGAGGTTCACCTCGGCAAACGAACCAACAACCGACGAATGCGCTGATAAAAGTAGAAGAAGCGAAAATTGTGTGTAAGAACCGTAGCAAGTGGAAGGAAGTGGTCTTTTCCTACCATTAAGGGAAAAAGGCGTATGTATGGATGTAAAATTTTTTAAACGAAATTTTATTCAGAGCTTAATTGATTGAAATATTAAAAATACGTCTATTTTTTATTGTATTCAAAAACTAAAATCACTTCAAGAGCTGTTTAATAATTATAAAGCTTTATTTTCTTGCCTGAAGTCATCGTGTTTTAACAATAATTTACACCTTGGTTTTATGTACAGTTTTACTGCGTAACTAATCAAATATGTTGTAGATCTAAATCATCAACTCAGCAGTTTATACTTCATGAGTAGAAAAATAATTTACAACTTTAAATGTAAGAGGTTACCAAGCAAATTACCGTTAAATTTGTTCTAGATTTTGTTTTAACGAGTAATATAAAATTAATTTGCATCAAATATTTAATAATGATAATTTAATTGTAAAAGATAATTGAACAAAAATTAAAATGTAAATAGACAATATATATATATATATATATATATATATATATATATATATATATATATATATAATATATATTAAAAAAAATATAATTATATGTTTGTTTAGAGATAGTCACGTTCTCCAAAAGTTTAAAAATCGTCGCAACCCGCAATTTTTGCATCTCCTCAAATCGTTAGGTATTTGGATTGTTTAGATCGAATTTATGCACATGTGTTAACTTGGTATTTTCTCTAGTAAAACTAAAAAATTTGAATGTTTAAACTGTTTTGTAACCATTTTATGTATCGGACAAACTGGTCAACTACCCATCGGAAAATATAAAATAAGTGACATGTGATGAAATACCCAATGTGCATGTCAGTCCAAACAGTTTCTACATTCGACTATGCATTAAAATTACTGTTCACAAACGAATTTAAGTTTAATTAAAACGGAAAAGAAATCGTCCGATAAACCATCCCTGCACGGTTTGAAAGCGTTATATCTATTACGCATGACTACAAGTTTTTTGTAACAAAGTTTAGTGTCGTTTGCTTTTATTTGTTAATTATTTTTAAAGTAATAAAATTAACCCTTAATATATACAAAATATTTATAATAACTTAATTAATAAAAATAAACAGTTTTGCCGTAGCAAAACTAACTTTTCTATTAAATATAGTTCTAGTTGTCCTAGTGTTATCGGTTCATTAAATTTAATTTGTTTTGATAATTTATATGGAGATACTGACCAAATTTTAAATAATGATCTTGTCTGTCGGTTAGGCCAAACGTAATACCTGAAAGCCCCGTAGTGACTCTTAGCTGATTCCTGTTCATTGCTAACTGCAGAACTGTTAGCAATGAACAGGAATCAGCTAAGAATCACTACGGGGCTCTTGACCGGTCACGCACCAGTAAAGGAGCACCTGAACAAAATGGGACTGTATAATGGAGACCTGACCTGCAGATTGTGCGGCAAGGATCCAAAAACAGTAAAATACATACTGTGCTGCTGCGGGGCACTGGACCACAAAAGACAAAAAAAATTTGGGCAATCATCCGGCGACCCAGAACTTTATTGCTTCCACCCACTACAGAACTTGTACAAGGTATGAAAGTACTGGATTGGGTTTAATTATATAAAACATAGGCAAGATACAATGGGCCAACAGGCCTAATTGTCACCGGAGGCAATAGCCAGACGGACATAAATAGGGGTGGAGTTTTTAGTGAGTAGACCTGACATCAGTCAGGGAGTCTCACAGTAGACCTTGAGCTTACTGACTTATAACATCTCTGTAAAGGATTTTCTCCACTTCTGCAAAAAAATACCTGAAAGTGTCATCGCCCTAGCTCTCCTTCTGAAGTTATCGTGCGAAAAGTACAATGTGCGGTAAATTTGAGGATCACCTTGTACGGCAGCTACCTAAAGGAATGTACTGTTATGGCCCATCTTCAAACTTAGTTTTGTCCTTCGGGCAAAACTTCTACCTTGTAAGTTTTAGTGACCTACCGCCTCTCTGTCTTAAGATATCGTGCCCACAAGATTTTCCAATACACACTCACACAGACAAAATTTGAAATAACCGTCACGCTGAAAATGGTGCCATTCGACGCGTGGGGCCATAAAACGTGCAGCGTACGTGGGGGTAAACCAATACTTTTTCTTTTTTACCCTTCGGTTCGGAAAAGTAAAAATTTCGAAACGTTTGGGTAATAGAATAAATTTGTAAAATAAAATATTTGACCATTAAAAAAGGTTAATATTACTAGAGAAGCAAATAATGTTAATTAATATTTAAGATAATGGTAGGAGCAAAATCTTAATTGATTACCTTAAAAAAGTGTGCTTGGATAGATAGTTTAATTGGAAAAAATTAAAAAAATAGAAATATAAAAAGTTGTAAAAAACCAACATTTTTATAATACCTTTTATAGTAAAAGTCAAAAATGCTGAGCCTAATATCAGCTCAAAAAAATTACTTAGACGCCTTTAATGAAACAATGGCCTTCGCGCCTATTACAGTTAGTAAAATATTGTGTAAAAATTTACTAAATATTTTTGGTATATGTGTATATGTTTTCCATGGACTTTAAAACGGCTAAACCAATTTTAATGAAATTTTAAGGCAAGCTTCATATTAGCCCAGCGGGAAATCTTGTGAAGTTTGGTAGCGATCGGATCAACGAAAGGGGTGGGAAGGGAATAAAATATAGAAACTATCAAAAACGGGTGATATTACTGTCGAATTCATAGTTTTTGGGGTCGCTGAGTTTAAAATATTGACATTTTTATTTGTAGTAGCACCCGTACATAGGAGGTGAAAAGGGGATTAAATATAAAATTATTTAAAACGCCGATATTAGTGTCAGATTCATAATTTTCGGGGTAATTAAGTTTAATAGTGATATTCCCAAAGTAGGCAAGCAAGCCAACATTCGGACAGAACATCTGCCGGTTCCGCTATTGATGTATAAACTTATTATAGAAAAATGTTAAAACATGTGTCAAAAAAAATGATTTTTTTTAGCAAATAGCATTTAAAAAATGCAGATTACAATATAGCATGTTACAAAAGAATTATTTTAAAAAATGTAAGAGTATCGTTTACCTTTTCCTAATTTTTTACCAAACATTAACATTAAATTTAATAAAATAAGGTTTGAAAAACTCCTTATATATCTGCCTATTCTATTGTTAAGGCAAAAAAAAATTGTATATTATTTTAGTAAAACTATACGCGCGCTGAGAGTATAAATTCAAGGCCGCGTCACACGAGCTAGCAAGACGAAAATGTGTTACGATTCATAACGCGCATGCGCGTTCTGTTGTAGAGGAGAGATACTTAGCAACGTGACGTCTATTTGTGTAGTCCACGTGTTTAAAGGTATTTAAAAAAACTACACAAGATGTACAGGCTATTAAAGCACCCAGTATTGTATAGATTACAAAAATAAATTAAGATTAATATTCATATGCCAACAGTGGTGTATATCGTTTTAGAAAAACTTTATTTCTTATAATATTCCTTATATATTTAGTATCTATAATTGAATTTAATCCTAGCCGTTTAAATTTTAGAAGTTTTATTTCTAATGTGCGCACATAGTGCACACATCTTTTTTTATTTAGTTAAAACCTGCTACATTTTAATCAACAATTTAATACCTAGCCTTGCAAATTAACAAATAAACTGCATGTCCAATTATTTTTTTTATTCCCCTTATCTGACATTTTAAACGTACAATTTCAACAAATGGAAATAATTTTAAGTAAAATTAATTATTTTATGTCAATCAATTTTATTAATTTTTTTTTAAAATTTTATCAATAAGTATAAACAGAGTAAGTAGTCTTTTAAAAGACTTTTATTAAAGGTATTTAAAAATTTTGTTTTATAACTTAACCTTAATTTTAAATTTTCCTTTGTTTTAAATAACTTGACCTCAACTTAAACACGTTTTTTTTATAGGAAATTAATCGGTGTTTTTTCATAGTTAAATTGTTTATTTTATAAAGTTTTTTAAAAACGAAAATATTTTTTAAACATGTTTTATCACGAATTGTTATACAGGAGCTAATATAGGTACTTAAGTGCACCTATTTAAATAAACAAACTGTATTATTTTCAAAACAAAAGCGGCAGTATAAAAGTTATACATGCTCATTACATATATCAAAAAAAATAGTACCTTAGATAATTAACTTTTGGTAATAACTTTTTCAGATATATTTTTGTTTAATAAAAAAATACACACACACAATACACACTGATACGAATAACTTTTTTTTATTCTACGTACTCTTTATTGTGTTTGTTTTTTAAAATAAACGGGTCTTAATTTATGATACTTGCAATCAAATATTGAATCAAAGACCACCTTTACGTAGTAAATTTTTATGCATTCAGTATGAAAGATTACCTTATTCATTATTACGTTTCACCGCTTTCTTTGGTTCTCTTTCTTCTCAGAATTCATCATTACATACACCAGATGTGAAGGTAACACACCCTTATGTTTTCATTTGTGTACTATTGCTCGTAATGCTGATACTCGTATGCGTACCGTTATGTATTTAATTAACCAATGAGATTCACTCGTTGGAATGCGAATTTTTTTCTTTTTAACCACGTTGATTATTCGTTCAAAGTTTAAAATAAAATAAAGACAATATCATATTAAATTTACCTACACATAAATAAACTAAGGATATTAATTTATATTTAAATGCTAGCTAAACCCGTCTACGCTTTGCTGTGGCTCAGTCTGATATTAATTATTAGGGAAGTACACATAGTACCAAAAGTTTTACATCACCCAGTTTTAGTGTAAATTTGATTCCACGAAGATTTAAACTATTGTAGGATGGTTAAATAGCCTTTTCTTACAATCTTCATTGGCAAAGAATGAATTTAATGAGTCAATAAACAGGGTGATTTAAAAAAAGTATTTATTAGATATGTTTTATTAAATAATTAGTTAATTATGTCTTACAATTACCACAACAAATAATACTAATACAAAGTATTAACACCTCTCGCGTTAATGCAAATTTAAATGCCTCTCTTTTTGCTCATAATTAACTCATTGATAGTCTGGAAGGGTAGGTTTTTCCATTCATATATTACAAATATTATCAGCTCCTGTCTGGTCAGTGGAGGCTGTAGACGTCGAGCAATTGCCCTCTTATGCACAACTCAGGCATGTTCGATGAAATTTAAGTCTGGCGACATAGGGGGCCACTTCATACGGTCGCAAAACTCCTGAAAATTTCCTGTTCCGAGAAAACTTTGAAATAAAAAGTATATTAAAACACTTTTCTATTAAAATGCAATATTTTTTAAAAAATTTAACAAAAATATTATTGTATGCCTTATATTTTATCGGATTCGAACACCAAAGAAAATGTGTTAGTTGATTTGAATTTAAAGTAAATCACATGAAAACATACAACTATTACAATATTTAGTCTTGAGTTCAAAAATTTATAACACTCAGTAAATAAAATTAAACAATTTATTCTAATCTTTTTTCAGGTAATACAATAAAATCTCACTTAATAAATCATTTAAGATATTTTAAAAACTTAAACTTTTTATAACAATCTTTTTATAACTATATTACTTTCTAATTAACTTCAAACTAAAACTTAACTGCAGCCCGCGATCTTCTTAAGTAGGTGCAAATAAATTATTCGAGAAAGGGAACGTCCAATTCGAAGTTTTCCAAATATTTTAATTTTGCCGATGGCGACTATAAGTCATCCGCTTATTTGATGACACACAAAAACCGCACCATTGCCTCCAGCCAAATAATAGGACAGGAAAAAACCTCGTTGACCTCAATCCGTAACAATATTTTATTTTAAATTCACATTATATGTCACTATATTTTTTGATGTTTTTTCTTAAGTACAAAAAAATCTTGACAAAAATATTGTTGTATGCCTTATATTTTATGGGATTCATACACCAAAAAAAATTTGTTAGTTTATTTGAATTTACAGTAAATCACATAAATTTTTAAATTAAACCATCGCGTTTTAATGCTTAGAGCCATTGCAATGCTAGAAAATGGTACTCGTTTAACACATGTATTGCAAGCATTTGGTACATCTCAAAGCTGTATTTCCCGCTTAAAAAGAAATTGAAGATGTAACTGAAAGATACACAGAATCACGAGATTACAACCTATAATAAAAATGTTTTTTTGTAATAAGCTGCAAAAAGGAATCTTTCAGCAAGTAAGTGACAAATACAAACACATGGATTAAAAATCATAAATTGTTTGCACGAAGCTTTTTTGTTCTCATATGCTGGTCCTATCGCCAGCTAGACCTCAGCCTTTTGAGCTTTTTGTGACTTTGCACGAAGCTTACTTGAATTCAAAATACCGTTGAGATTTTAGTTTAAGAAGCAATCGTATAGATTAGTTGGCTTGGGCTAGGAAACATATGTTAAAGCAAAATGCCCAATAAAATCCTATTTGATTTTTAAACGAACCAAGATTTGGGATACATTCTAAATTAAGACGTGTGTTGAAAATTCGTGAGTAGAATTTCTCTCCACCCAATTCCTTGATCTATCCCCCTTACAACAGCCCAGACGCCGAAAAGCGACCAGCCGCTAGGCACGTGCCAGTAGCAAACAACTATAAACCGTGTGCAAAATGACGGTTCCGCGTGGACCAATGAGAACGCTGACTTCAGCGCCAGAGAAACGAAGCTCACGCTTGACCGGTTTCCGAAATCTCTCTCTCTCTCGCCTCTAGACCACCGAGCGTAGAACATTGCGTTTACACCCCACCTGTAGAAATGTAGCACAATATTTAAGTTTTATTCAAATTTCCATAACTGCAGTTAAACAGTAAAATGTAAATATGGATTATAATTAGTTCAAGTCGACAACCAATTAAAAAATTCTAATGATACACGAGACCTGAAATTGTACAATTAATCATGTTTCGGAGGGAGACAAAATGGCGTCTCCATATATCAAGTTCAATATCCTAGAATTGGTAATTATATAGTGTTTTATTTTAATGAAAACGAATACACGTGTAATACCACGACGATGACCCAAACAACCCTCGGAAACTTAAAGTAGGTAAAACAATTAAATCAGCAACCTATCTACTGGCGAAGTACATTACCATCTCCATAGAGGCGGACGGCGAAATCTACAAAGAGAAAGACGCGCCGCGTATAAGAACGTAAAGGATAATTAGGTATAGGTATAGTAAAGTTTTAAGCGAAATGAGCATTAAAAATAGGACCGATCTTGTTTTTTAAATGCCAATGTGTACATTAAAAAAATACTTCGACAAATTTTGCCTCCATATGCCGAATCCAATGGGAAAAATGTTGTACTGATGCATGATAATACACAACCATATGTTGCGGCAAGAATGGCTTGCTTTCTTAAAGATAATATTATAGAACTATTGTAATTACCGGAATTAAGCAAATAAAGTATGTAACGGACATGCTTTAACGAAGTGTTATAAAAGGGTGACAGGAATTTTAAGAAAACATTATTTAAGGAGAATATATATATTTATATATATATATATTTATATATATATATATATATATATATATATATATATATAAATATTAAAGATTAACAAGAAGTAAATATCTTGATTGTGCATGTAAAGACAATGTCATAAATAATCGAGATTACTTATTTTTTACTTTGTTATACTTATCATTTGGCTATTTTAAATCATTTTTAAGTTTTCTTATAAATAGTAAAATTTCTTAAAATAACTTTTTTTAATTTATGTTCTGTAAAACCTCAATGTAGTTAAAAATTTTCGGTAAATAATAAATTATTATTCTTGGATTATTGCCATGTGTGATTTTTAATTTGTTTCGTATTTGGATAATCATACAACCAAATTTGAATATTATATCATAAATTAGATTGGTGAACAGGCAAAACTATTTCTAAAATTATTAAAAGGAAGCATTTTAATATAAAAAAAAAATTTTAATTTAAAACTAATTTAAAATACCAACCGCGATATTAGATTTATTTAAAACCAAAACAAAAATTGTAAGGACCAAACGACAATATAAAATAGGATAAAAATATCTACGTTATTTTACCAGTCCTCTATAAAAAGATTTAAATACCTAAATCAATCTTTTTCTAATACAAAGATGGAAGTTGGTCCTCCTTTATCGACATAGGTGGGAGAAGGTCCTTTTTCTTAGACTAAGCATGGTGGCTGTTCCCTTTACATAAACTGAACATAAGAGTTAGCAAGACCAATTTTTAATAATTAAAAAGAAGAAGGGGGGATTCATACCGGAAGTACGTACCACAAGGTTTAAATAATAAAAATTATTAGGATTTTTGGACAAAAGGTGGACATAAAGAGTTAATTTGTCTAACTTTTTTTGTGCTGCAATAAATAAAAAAGTAGTAAAATTCTTATTTTTAAACATAAACCAATATAATTTAAATCAAAATTATTTTTACTTACATGAATTAAAAAAAAACATTCCCGTCATACATTATTCAACTTGCACCTGTGCCAACAGTCTCATGTCTAACAGTTCAGTGACTTCCACCCCACGCATTTACATCTAATTGGAACTGACATTTGGTACTTTAATTCAAAGTAGTTATTTAAAAACGTCAAATGTTTTTCATAAGAACAAACAGGAAGTTGGTGCAACCGAACCTTGACATTCACTACAACGACATTTTACAAATAAACAGGTGAACAAGCTAACAAAACTGGTCTCGTCAATCCGTAAAAACTAGTTACTGACTATTTGTGAAAAAAAAACAATTTACAAAAGTTAGTGGCTCTGAAACAATAATAATAATAAAATTCATGATGAAATGTATTAACAATTTTTTTAAAAACGAAAGACATTTCTTTGATAGTTTTTATGTAGGTACATAAAATGCCTTTCTACCAATTACCGTCTGTAAATTTGAACATTGCCACACTTAACTTTTGAGCGTTTAAAAACACAGCAACCATGTTTTTAAAGTAATTTTTAAAAAATTTTAAAAAAAAATTTATTGCAAAAAATATTAATACTGTAAAAAGAAGAAAAAATTTATTTTAAACGTTATTTTAGCTTGATCAAATTTTTAATAGGTTTAATTAAAAACTAATAACAAAAATACTTAACTGTTGTAAATTCTAATTTTATTTGTTGATCAAAATTTAAACATTTGAGTTAAGTTGGTATAACTAGACCACATTTTAAAAAAATAGTCTTATCCTGCATTTAGTTACTTGTATGAAAAATTTAAAAAAAAAACGTATAATTAAACTTTAATTATAACAAAAATAAAAAACTATATAATCTTAAAAATCAACTTTAAGTCTACCTGACCATGAGATTGATAACTTCCTAACCGTAAAAATCTAGGAAGTATGCCAAACCAAGTGTGCTCTGTAATGAAATTATTTTACAAAGAAGGGATCTATAATGTATACTAGTTATAATGAAATAATAATTCCATAATACCATTATGAATTATGGAACATGTTCAGTAAGCAGTTCCGCATTCAAGATTAAATCATTGGCAGGAAACCCTTCCAACAAAAAAGGTAATTTAAATATATATATATATATATATATATATATATATATATATATATATATATATATATATATATATAAAAAATCTAAAATCCAAAAATGGACTTTGATAATATGATGTCAATAATTATTGCATACAACTTGCAAAGTTTTTTTAGGAACAATAAAAAAGGAATTAATTATGCTGTGATTTTTGATATTTCAAGGGTAAACATTTTTTTAAAATGTTTAAAAAAAGCTACACCTAAAAGGAATAAAGTTGCAAACAATTGACCAATTAAAAACTTAAACTTTATCGTAAATACCCTATTAAACACCGTTGAATTTGTTAATTTTTAAAAGATATTAAATTTGTGAGTAATAGATATTGTCTTTAATTTTTAAAATGTTAAATTTCCCTATTAACAGATATTGTCATTCGACAATATCCGATGTTTAATAAGTGTAATATTCTGCAATTGTATATCAACGTTATTTGTCACGCTTTTTATTCTCTAATTAATGTATAAAATGCAGTAGATTATTAACCACGATTCTTTGTTAGATACCATGACTGATGAAATGAATAGTTGGTTAAACTTTAAAAAAATCAAATTATAACTTTCAAATGACAAGTTATTAGCATTAGCGTTTTAATACATGCTCGTCGGTTGCTAGTACTCTTGACTTGGCCTTTCTTTATTACATTTACGTTCGCCTAGGTCGATCTCTACTGACTTGCCCATTCAGACTCACCTTGTAAATATGTTTCGTCAATCTGTTTTTATCCATCCTTTCTGTGTAATCAAACCATCTAAGCATTGTTTTAACTATCTTTGTTGCTACATTCTCTTTTGCACCACAGCGTTTTATTACACTATTCCTAACTATCTCAAATCCGACCTCTAATGGAGTATTGCTCGCACATTTGGGGTTCAGCACCAAGGCATTCTCTTCGTCTTCTAGATTCCATTCAGAAAAGAGCCATTCGCTTGATAAACAGCTCAACTCTCACAGATTCCCTTCACCCTCTAGAACATAGAAGAAGAGTTGCAGACCAGTCATTGCTCTACAGATATTTTCATGGCAGATGCTCCAGAGAAATAAAAACTGTTGTACCACCATTGGCCACATTCGGCCGAAAAACTCGGCACGCTGATCAGTCTCACCCATTTACTCTCAAGATTGACACTACAAGGACCAATCTTCATCAAGAATCCTTCTTTTACAGGGCTGCTACGGAATGGAATAAGCTTCCCTAATCAGTTTTTCCAGAGAACTATGACCTGCAACTTTTTAAAAAGCGTGTCCACAATCATTTCCTTTCTATAATCCCTTTCCCTTCTAATAGTCGCAGTGCGGGCCGTCCGCGGCCCACACGATAGGTCTACCCTTTTTGCGACTATTTTCTTAAAAAAAAAACTATACTTCTCAGACTACTCATCCCCGCAGCATTTAATATCCTATTTAATATGTTTTTGAATAGGTAAGTATTGACTTATAGTTACGTGAAATTAATATCTTTTAAATTATCTTACTATTTGCGTCAAATGTTTGTCATACGTTTTAAAATATCTGTTCCTTTACCTGTTGCGATAAAAAATCATATTTAAAATTACAATACTTAAATTAGTTAACCAAATTTACGAAAAAAAATTTTTGTTAAAAACGAGATAAACAAGTTTTTTACTTTATTATTTTAATTTTGTTTTTTTTATGAAATCATTTATCATTTTATTTTTTTTAAATTTTTGTTTTTTAAACTAAAAAATATTTGGAAAAATCCGAAAAAAGCATAATTAAATAAAATTATTTATCCTTTATTATAATACGAGCTAAAACTTTTGGTGTTTTTGCAAAATAGATCTTGGAATCTAGCGGAAGGGTTTTGCTTAAATTTAAAGAATAGGTTAGTTACAATCTGTAATGTAAGTATTCTCAGTTTGGATAAAATTCGGTTTCAATATAACAGGTATAAGAAGAAATAACATAATAAATATTTTTTCTCCCTACTGTGCAGAAAGCGTCACTTTCGGCCCGCTACGCAAAACGAAGTTGACGCTTTCCGCCTACAGTAGGGAGAAAAATAGTACACACCACGGGCATTAAAGTAAGAAATGTCTCAGAACACATGTATAATGAACTCAGTTTCGCCTCTATTACCAAACATGTGCTCTGAGACATTTCTTACTTTACTGCCCTAGGTGTGTAATATACTATTGAGTTAGCGATGAAAAGGATATTTGGCATTTTTAATTTGATTTAAAAAGAGCTAAGCACGTGTAAGAATCGGTTAAATTAAGGTTTTACATAGTTTATAAATAGATGCATTAAACTTTAAATTCATAAAAGCGTGATTTGCGGTTGAGAAAAAATGATTAATTACCAGTCAATTTGCAGTAATCCATTTTTTATTTAATGAGTTATTGATGTTTTAGTAAACAAAATTCTGAGAGCAAAAGACTACTTTCATACGATTTTTTTTTACTTTCACTCTGAACTCCCGGATTTTATTTTTAATAAAATATATTTATAATAATTTTTATATTCTTATACTCATCAATTATTTTTTAAAGATAGACCCATTTATTGGTAAAAATAAGTTGGATACCAATAGGGTTACCAATGAAATAGGCAACCTTAATATCTTGTAAAAACAAAAATTTGTCCTTTACAGGGTTTTTCGAAGTCCATAAATCGAATTATGTGGAGCCATCTCGCCAAGTGTAGCGCGCACGATTTTTAATCCATTAATCTTTTTCTTTTATTTATTATATCGTTTTATTTTTCATTGAGAACAATGTAGCTGTAAGACATTGTTGTTTTTATTAGAATGTAAGATAACGTTTACGTACAAACAATTCAAAGTAGCCCACTCTGACAAGAGCGTAAAAGTAATGTAAGCAGTTCACAAAAGTCGTTCTTTCGGGATTGAAATGCGGCCAGAAAGCCCGTACTTTCGGCTTGGGGAGCAAGGAAACTCATTTTTTCCATTTCATAATATTTCTTTTTCCTTAACTTTAAGAAAAGGGTTTTTTAAATCTAGAAATTAAATTAGGAGGGTCTTATTTTCAAGGACACAAATAAATCTCATTTTTTTATGGATATCGGGAAATGGCGAATTGGTTTCTCGGAAACGCAACAAGTGGTTTCAATGAAATTACCTTATTAGGGGTTTTTGGGTCTAAAAATCAATTAATAAGGGTCTTATTAATTATTAAAAAGAGTTAATTGTAAACTTTACTTATTAGTAATAAGTTCATTTTAAGAAACTAACTAAATTGCTTAGGCTGTGCCCATTAAGATTATTTCAATAATAAAATTGAAACTTTTTGATTATTATTTTATAACCATTGTATTTTTTATTTAGGTAGTTACACTGATTAAATTTTTAAACTTTCCCTAGCTTGGATGAAACATAGTTCTTTTAATTTTTTAGATTAAACATTATTTTGACGCATGCAAAAGAGCATTTTAAATTATTAATGTCAAAATTTTTTTTAAAAGGTCTTTATCGAGACAGCTAAGTTGTAAACTGTGAATAGTTTCTTAAAGCACAGTCAAAGAAAATATCTTTAAAAGTTTGGACTTTTTTTACAATGAGGCAATAAATAAGAATTTTTTCAAATATAGAACGTTAATCAAATGAAAGACACTTTTCTAAATAATGTTGATGGCACAACAGCGTCCAAATATAAAAACAACTCTTTAACTTGTCCCCTTCGAGTCTTTTTCTGTACACGGTTAATAAATTGGCAAACGGTAAGTACCTACTTTTTAAAGTTTACCATGACACGTACGAATTGACGCTGATTAAGATCCTAGGTGAATACAACCCTGTTAAGACAGTTCCGTATTATACAAAAATTATATTTTTAAATTACTTACATATTTTTTTAAACATCGAAGAAAAATTTAAAGGAATGCTCATTAATAGAAGTTCTTTTTGTATGGAACCAGGATGTAAAGTTGACATTTCATTGTCAAATTGGACTTAATGCAATGGAAAATCAAGGATATAATACAGAACAATTTAAGTTAGGAGGTTTATATTTTCTAGGTAATAAAATTTTTAAATCAAATTAATGGAATAATATTTCGACTCAAATACAAAATTTTTGCTTAGATACCGTTAAAAATGCATTAAAATAATACTTATATTAATGATTACCTTGGTATTTAAAAAATTATAGTTACTAGTTAACTAGTTAACAAAAAATATCTATTATGTTCTCCATATTATGGCTGTAACCGATGCTTGCATTATGTTGCCAGTTTTAAAATAATATTTTTTCACTAAACTATGGCAATAAAATAATGAAGGTATTTATGGTTTTACTATAACTTACTATTAATTAAAATAAAATTAATTTACTTTCAATACCAAAGTTGACTGTATGTATAAATATTTTAGTACACCAGCACATTGTATAATCACGTAAGTGACTGCTTGTTTAAAATGATACGTAATGAATAATATTAAATCTGTTAGGTAATAATTACCTGCTGCATATAAATGTGTCAACCGTTACCACTAGCATTGCAATATAAATAAAATTAAATTAATAATTTTAAAAAACAGTTATCGATAGGAGAAAATAATAATAACTTTATACCAGCATCGGTTATTACTTCATAATTTTCGAATCAAAATATTCCGATTACTCGGTATACAGTATCGAGTTTTACCAAGAGGAGGTACCTTTTTGGTGTAAAATTGAATGATGTTTCAGTTTACTTGAAATTTTGATTAATAAATCTAACCTTAAAAACGTTAAGTTCAATACTGCTTGGTACGAACCATGTAACTAGCGCCCTCTATGAGAATAATTATAAAAACAAATTTAAGGGATGTATCAGCTTCTAAAACATATTCGTATAAAATTTCATTACAATGTTTTCAGTAGTTTCGGCAAAATCGTAATTAATGTGTATACATTTGTTTTTCTTCAACGCCCTTTATCTTGAAGACGGCGTTACGAAAATTGTTTACTAAGCAATCCCCAATTATTTTTTAGTTTTCTACCTATCCTAGAGACGGAGTAACCCCTTTTTAAAACATTCTGTATTTAAAACTGTTCGGACTTAAATTATGAATTTTTTATTAAAATTTAAAATATATATGGACAACAAAGAAGCAGCCTTGGAAGCTTAAGACTACCAATTAAAAGGGTCGTTTATACCCAGAGACTCAATTTTAGGTGAAAATTTTCCTACTTTTATCAAAATTTTATCTAAACAAATACCGCAATAATAAGTTGACACCCAAGTATCTCCTTAAACACAACTAGCTACCAGTTAAAGTTTTAAAATAGAATTAATTTAGACTTAAAATGAATTCCATCATTGTAGGTAGGGTAGACCGGGGTTAGTTGTAACAGGGAAAGTTTAAATAACTTATAAACTAAGAAGGGAAGCGTAATGCCGTTTACGACGCAGAAGCGTTTTCGCATTCTCCACCTGTGATTAAGTCTGCTTTGTGATTTCAAGCAAAAAAGTGTTGTTTACGGGAGCGCCTTGATTTTAATACGGAAGAGTAAGTTATTTTTTATTCCATAATTTTAATATATTTTCGTAACCATGGTAGATATAGAAACTATTACAACTATTTTAATCTTCGGATATTTTTGCATGGCCTGATGTTTTTAGTTGGCTTATTTGATTTTTTTTTTCAAGAAAAATGACGCAGAAGAAAAAAAAGACATCTGGGGTCAGTTGTAATAAATTTAAAGGGGTCAGTTGTTACGTTCCAACCGACTTCGGTTTTTTTTCAGAGTGACAATTTGCTAATTTTATAAAATTTCTGGTGATATTCTGGTGTATTTTGGTTTTAATATATTACATGAGTAAATTAAACTTGATCAAGTAGCATTTTTCTTTTGTAATTTAATTTAATATTCTATAATTGTTTGGTAGATGCCAAAAAATCGTCGGAGAAAAACCCATAGAGGCAATAAATCTTTATCTGCAAGCCTACGAGGAGATAACAAAGGAAAAATGTGTACGTGCAGCTGCAGCTGCTTTTGATTTGTGCCACTTTTTATTACGACGGTATAAGCAAAAAAAATATTATGCCAAAAACGATCCAGCCATGTCTATTAAAATGGGTTATAGAGCTCCAAATAAGATTTTTACAGATAACCAAGAAAAGGTTTTAGTTAAATATCTGATAAGATCAACAGACATATATTTCGGTCTGTCGACAAAAAAAGTAAGAACTTTGGCGTATGATCTGGCCGTCAAATATAGCCTCTTAAAACTTAGCAGTTCGGATACAAAGAGAATGGCCGGAGGAGAAAGGTTTCGAGCCTTTATAAATAAAAATCCAGAACTTTCTATAAAGGCGGCTTGGCAACAAGCTTGTCACGAGCTACGAGCTTCAACAAAGCAAATGTAAACGCGACAATATACAAAAGGTTTAAAATCAAGAAACATTTGAAGTTAAGAATATTTTCAATGTGAACGAGACCGGTGTGACTACGATGCACAAACCTGACAGAATCATACCAAAAAGTGAAGCAAGGAAAGCAGGTTCCGCAATATCAGGTGAGAGGGGAACATTAGTAACTATTGCTGTAGCTGTAAATGAATTGGGAAATGTGCCTCCTATGTTTATATTCCCACGAGTGACGTATCAGGTCCATTTCGTGAGAGAGGAGCCATTAAATTGTATGGGCACAGCAAATTCTTTTGGATGGATGCAGGATGAAAGTTTTTTAGTGGTCCTAAAGCATTTTCACAACCATATAAACTGTTCTGTATTAAAGTATTATTGCTAATAGATAACCACTCCTTACATGTTAATATTGATAGCTTAGATTTTGGCAAGAACAATAGTATTGTGTTACTTTTTTGGAGGAAAGTGGGTGCAGGTTTTAGGATGAAAATTGTGGTCTCATAAAGACTGCACCAAAAAGGATTTACATGTGCCAAAACTGCGAATCTAACTATAAACTAATTCAATTATTGTAATACGTGTTTCAACTGACCCTACTGTACGTTACAACTGTCCCAGGACTAGGGGCAGTTGTAACAGTTTTCACCAATTTAAAATCCACTAGTACTTTTTTTCTCTGAGATTTGAAACGCTCAAAAATATGTAATTTGATAGAGAAAGAACTGAACTTTATGACAAGTACTATAAATTTATGTTTAATTAGTAAAACTTAATGCTAGATCGATGACAATAATTACAAATAACTAAGTAGCAGGAGTCGTAAAACGATCTTATTTATAAATACAGTTTAAAAATTTGCATTGATTTTTTAAAGCATCCATTGATTTTAAATTTAAAAATTTTAATTATTAAAATATGGAATCCGTATATAAACAATGAAACTTGTTATTTTTATTGTTCTAAATTAAAAGTCAAAAATGATTATCATTATTAGACGGTTAGAATTATGTTTTTAAAAATTTACCGTGATATAGGTTATTATACCACAACCCCTTAAAAATATTTAATAATTGCTTTATTTGTGATAACTTTTTTGGTCATTATTTTTTGCATTATACTTTTAACAGTTTACGAGTATTTAAAATATTTATATATAAAAACAAACAAATCGAGTAAATTAAATGTATAATATAGATAATATATTTATATAATTAAAGTATTTAATTTTTTTTTCCAACATTAATACACATCTATAATGGTTTATTTTTTGCTAATGCAAATATTTGACCCATTTTAACTTGTACCTATTATTTGCATTAATATACTAAAAATTCTTAGTTTAAAAGTATGATTGAAGAAATAATTTTCCCAAAACTTTAACAAGGTAAGACTACTATAAACTTAATCATGCCAACAAACTGAATTAAAATAAAAATATATTTAAAATTTAGTTGTAGGTCAAAAAAATCTGAATTATAATTTAAAAGTTTGCTTCTTTTTATTGTTGGTGTCCCCAATTTATAAATGAAAGTATTCACACAAGATTATGAACTACCACGTAGCAAGAGTAAAAGTATTTTATTATTTTTATTTGAGTATCTTATACATTAGTTTATTCATTAAAATCTTTTGGTTTAATTTTAAGATATTTCGGATAAAAATTCATATTTTTTAACATGATTAAAATTTATTTCATTAACGACTTTTATCATAAATTAGTAAACTACTGGACCACTTAAGTAGCTATTCTGAAACTAAATTATTTGAGTAGCAATATACCGACCAAATTTTCATAGTGGCAAAGTAGATAGCGTCACATACATTGTAACCTCAAATTGTCAAATTGTGTCACCATTAAAAACATTATCACTGTAATGAGGAATAAAAAGCGTGAAAGAAAAAAAATTATACCAAGCAAGATAAATAAAAAAAGATTTTAAAATACCTATATAAATAGTTATATATATATATGGTCCCGTTCGAGACCCTGAAACCGGCCATTATAAAATGAGAAGCAATGTTGAGCTTGCTCAAATATATCAAACCCCTGATATCACTCAGGAGATAAAGTCCGGCAGACTAAGATGAGCACTTGCAAAGAAGCCAAAACGGTCGCCCAATAAAACGGATATGAAAGGAAGCATCACCAGGAAAAAAACCACTGGGAAGACCTAGGCTCAGAGGGAGAGATAATATCATTGAATATCTGGCTATCCTTGGAGAAGACTAGCAAGAATGAAGGGAGATTACTCATGACCGTTTCAGGTGTAGGCAGATAGTCAAGGCAGCCAAGACCCACCCTGGGTTGTAGTGCTACGGATGGATGGATGGATGAGAAAGAGTAAAAAATTACACCTGGGAGGTGACTGCCGACAAATATAATGCCACTGCTTGAACAGATATTAGATCCGGTGCTTATTTGATGCTGTTACATGATGGTCTTAAAAAAAAGCAAAAAAGGATAAAGTTAATAAAAAAGGTAAAAATGTATAAAACTAGTAAACAGTCATCGTTATGCCATATGAATACCATCAGAGAAAAAATATTGGGTTTAAGCACCCAAATAGAGAAGATTATTAATAATAAAGACAATAACGCTACATTTGACAACATTCTCAAAATTTCAAGTTTAGAAACAATTATAGAGAATATTTCCAATAATGTACCTAGATACATCAACTACATCACCAAAAGGTAAAGGATTACCTAAATTTTGGTCTCCAAAAATAAGTTCAGAAATAGAAAACTTTAAGTTGGAAATTCTAAAAATTAGAAAGAAAGGGAAGAACATAGTCGGGTTGTTTTAAAATTAAAAAAGTAAGAATTATAAAAATTCTTGATGATACAGACATGATTAAATTTTGTAACGAGCAACACTACAATTAAAAACATTTAACCTTATTTTTTACTTTTATCTGTCAAATTATTCACCAATATTTACTTGGCAGAAAAATCTCGAAAAGGTAGTATACTGTAAAAATTAACTAACCAAATAAGGTTATTTTGCATCTATTATATACAAATCTCTAAATTTAGTTAATTTAATTTTTTTTTTAATTTTAATTGTAGAATAAAATGTTTTATAAGAGAGGGCATAAAACTGTAAAACTTTAGTTTTATTTTTATTAAGAATTTTGCAACAGATACTATCTTCTTTATTTCATAAATTTTGTGCAATATATATTTTTTTTATGTAGAAAAACTATCATTAAATATTGGACCAATGCTTATTTTTTTTTATCTTGTATAAGATTATACACAAATCTATTATTAATAGCAAGGTGAGTAATTAAGAAAAAAAATGTTCATTTTTATCAATTTTACTGAAACATATTTGTTTGACAGGTACATATTTATAAAAAAAATTTAAATAGTAAGAAACTAAAACTTTGAATGTTTTTAATATTTTGTTATTACTTAAGACAAAAAATATTGTAATTTTTAATTGATATTATGTTAGTTTATTTGAGAATTTATCAAATTTGGAAGACTTTTTTTTAAATAATGTATTAAAAACAAATATAAACAATTTTCATTTTTAAAAATATGTCTTTATGTTTGAAATTAGTATTTTATCGACTGAAAAGTGAAATTTTGTTAATTTTTTTTTAATATTTTTAAATATTTATTTCATAAAAAATGTTTATTTTCAAACATACTAGTGTTTCTTTTACTGTTTTGCAAAAATTATTGTTTTATGTGTTAGAGCACAATTAGAAATGACAAATTATTTTTGATATATAACTCACCTAAAAAAATATCCATAGGAAAAATAATCCATACCTTAAGGCAAAGTAAAATTTAAAAATCACAGCAATATTAATAAAAAGTACAATGCCGCACAATTTTCATAAAATAAACACCAAAAAAGGTCGATTTTTCAAAGTCCGATCAGAAATAACTTTTTAAACAGTCCCTGAACGTCTGTTTGCCGCACTTAAAAAGTCCAAAAAACTATTTAGTCCTCGAACAAAGTCCAAAATAATTAATATTAGCTCTACGAAAATTTCCAAATGCAATTTGAGTTTTTCCCGCACAAGAGCGCGAGAGAGAGTTTTACCTGTTAATATACGTAAGAAGTACCGGTGTATGTTTAGTGGATAAAACACCTGTTGAGACTAAAGCGAGCTAGTCGCACGAGCACCTTCTGGTCAGGTGAATGGATATTGTATACGGGGAGGAGTACTCGACAAAAACTGGGCGAGCGGTGAAATTTCCGGGGAGAGCAAAAACTACACTACATATTCCGCTCGTTTTATCTTTAAGGAATCCCAAACAACAAGTTATAATTAAAATTTACCAATAACTTGGTTTGTTTAACCAATAACAGTTAACCTAAAAGGTAAGTTGGTATCTGGATCAGTATGGACTAAAGAAAAAAGTATTTTTATTTACAAACCTTTTTCTCACGACAAAAGACAAAAATTCCTTTAAACTTATAATAAAATAATATCTAAAAAATTAATTCTAACAATTGTAACACATAATATGTCTGTTTACATCTTGAGTAGAGCCTCGGTCGACGATCTGGATTTGTAAAGTTGGCATTATTAATTCTTGAAGAAAGAAAAGCCAGTCTAAATGAAAACTATGAAATATAAACGTTTATATTTTTATTGAATAAATCGTATTTCTGCGTACTTACTCAGGTTATTTTTGATAAATAATAAACTAAAACATTTAGAAATGTTAAATTAACAGAAAGATATTAAAGAAAAAGAATATCAGGTTATGAAAAAGACACAAAAAAGTTAACATTAACAATCCTTAGGTTTTAGTTAAACGTGCTAAAGGAAATAAACATAATTACAGTGTTACAAATCCTATTGTTTTTGTTGTACCCTGTGTCTGATTAAAAGGGGTAACCCGTTATATTTCAAAAACTATTTATCGTACAACAAAATCTGTATTACTAATTTTCCTACTCCACCGCTAGTTAACAATAATGGAAAAACTTAATTTTTCTATAATAAATGACAGTAATAGTACCACCACAAAAATTTTATATTTGTAATCTTTAGATCATTTTTCATATATTAATTTAGTACTTTTGCCTGTATCTTGTAAAATAACTGGTAGGGATGAGTGGGAAAGCTGACTCAATAAAACAATTATAACTCTTTTGTTCCGCTTAATGCATTTTAACAAACTTATTATCATTTGAATTTAATGCCTAAAAAAATATTAGATTATCGTCTTATTCCGGTGGTTTTAATGATTACTAGGTAACTATTTGTAGACTTTAAACAGGCGTATGACACCATTCAGAGGGTAAAACTATGGCAAGCAATGGAAGAACTTGGCTTCCCAAAAAATTAGTCAAAATAACTCAGATGTGTGTCGGTGACTCAAACAGCAAAGTGAGAATTAGCCGTGATTTCTCAGAGATATTGGATATAAAAGGTGGACTCAAACAAGGCGATGATCTTTTCCCGTTACTCTTCAATGTGGCCCTGAAATATGTCAATAGAAAGGCGAAAATATAGCCTCCTGCAGCCATGTATCACCACAACGGTCCCAGCTTACTATTAGCCTTTGCGGACGATGTTGACATTGTTGGAAACAGCACAGTAGACATCAAGACTACCTTTAATGACCTCGAAAAAAGCGCAAGTAGCATCGGTCTCAAAATCAATAAAGACAAATCTAAGTACATGTATTCAACGAGACATTTAACCATCGAAGAGACAGAATAGGTCAAAACATTACGATGGATGAGTATAACTTTAAACCTGTAAAGAGGTTAAATATCTGGGAACAATGCTAACAGAAAACAAAGAAGGAACGGAGGAAATTAACTGCAGAATCCAAGCAGGTAATAGATGACTCTACGCAGGGCAAGACCTCCTAAAATCCAAAGTAACATCAAGACGTACAAAAATCAATATATACAGGACCATAATTAGACCTGTGCTTGGACACTAACGGCAGCTAATGAAGAGCGTCTTCGTGTCTTCGAAAGAAGAATCCTTAGGAAAATATATGGCCCGAATTTGGATACATCAACATGGCGATACAGAATCCGTACCAACAAAGAGCTGATAGATTTGTATGGAAATTCAGATATTGTGCGAGAAGTAAAATCTAAACGACTGCAGTGGGAAGGACATGCAAAAAGACTACCAGATATCCGCATAGTTAAACTTGCTTAGGAAGAAGCACCAGTAGGAAAAATATCATTAGGCCGCCCACGCCTTCGATGAAAAGATAATATCGTCAAAGACTTAAGGGTAATGAGTATTGATGAACCCTTAGATGCTATGACAGACAGACAGCGTTGGAGGAATTTTGTCCAGTCGGCAAAGACCCACCCAGGGTTGTAAGCCATGGAGTAAGTAAGTAAGGTGACTTTGATTAAACAATTGTTTTTGTTTTTAATTTTTTTGGAAATCTTTAAATGCAATACTATATTTTTTTATTACTTACTTGAAAGTACATATAATTTAAAAAAAAATGGCATAAACCGCATCTCAATATATATTTTTTGAGCGAATATACAAGGTATAGGTATTGATTATCGAGTTTTATACTAAAGTAAATTGAATATTTTACATAATATACTAGGTATCCAGAAGACATAAATTTTTGACAACTTAAATATAAATTTAATGTAGGTGCGCTTTATGGATTTTAACAAACTTAGTATTATTTTATCAATAACCATATTTTTCGATGCAGATATTTAATCTCTGCGCGGCAGAAAATATCAGCTTTTAATTTAGCCCTGGGAATACTGTTAATTGCGTTTTGCATTCGTTGAATAAGATCTGCTGTATTTGTAGGTCTTGTCTGAAATACTAAATCTTTAATTCGACCCCATAGATAAAAATCTAAAAGAGTAAGGTCGGGGGATTTTCGGCGGTAACTGGAATATGCTACCTATTTTTATCCACATACTCGTATATTCATACTGTTGATTTAAAAAATGCAGCACTCTATTTGTTAAGTGGGCTGGTCTGCTATTTTGTTGTATCCACATATTTTGCCGTACTGCTAAAGGAACACCTTTTAATAATATAGGCAATTCATCTTTTAAAAATATTAAGTAACGAACGCCATTTAAATGTTTATCAACAACAAATGGGCCCATAATTATTCCATCTAAAATCCCACGTAATACGTTAACTGACCAGCGACCCTGGTTAAAATCTTGTTGCATCCAGTGTGGATTATGATCAGATTAATAGTGCAAATTATGTCTATTTACAGATCCATTACTAGAAAATGTAGCTTCATCGGACCACATTATATTTGATAAAAAAAATTGGATTTTCATTCAGCACATCCTTAGGCCAATAACAATGATCCAGTCTTTAATCGTAATCTGTAACTTTTTTTTCCTAATAAAGAGATATACGATACTGATAAAAACATTTTTTTTTAAATGGAGTAAACACAGTACTCAGTAATTACTAACTCGCAAGCTAGTTTTCTTACAGCCACTTGTGGATCTGCAGCAATGTATCCCAAAATATTTATTTTAATCCATATTCTCTTGCTGCAATCGGAGCATTCTCAAAACATTTAAAATACATTTTGAATATGTGTGCTGTGGAGATGAGTAGTCTAAAAAGTATATCCGGAGTAACTCGGTTGGATAAAGTAAAGAATAGTGAGATAAGAGAACGATGTGGTGTAAAAGAAAATGTGGTTACAAAGATAGATAAAGGAATGCTTAGACAGTTTGGACACGTAGAAAGGATGGATAAAGGAATATTGACGAATTTTATAAGGCGAGTGTGAATGGCAAAGTCGGTAAAGGTCGACCTCGGCGAACATATTTCGATCAGATCAACATTGGTTTGAAGAAAGGCCAGGTCAAGAGTACCAACAACCGACGAGCATGTATGAGAGCACTGATGAAAGTAGAAGAAAAATATGCGTGTAAGACCCATAGCAAGTTGAAGGAAGTGGTCTCTGCCTACCCCTACGGGAAATAGGCGTGACTATATGTATGTATATATGTATGAAATTTTTTTTTTATGTAAGAACATTTTATAAAAATACTGTGAGTGTAAAAAAAATAAAAGTATATATTGGTAATATTATTAATATTTGCTTAAAGAAGGCTTAAATAATAATTGGTAAAAGAAAAAAAATTTGATGGGCTAGAACTGCGAAATTCCACAGTTTATAGCCATGGAAAATCTTAATATTTTTACGAAAGGTTATCTTGTTTGATAGAAACCGGATTTGCTTTCGGCCAATCCTAGAGTATGGTTTGAATTTAACCGTACCAAATTAATTCGGGATTTAATTTTTTTCACTTGAAAGCCTTCTTAATTTTTTTTAAACCTAATAAAAAAACATTGCCACTGCTTACCAATCTTTATTCTCTTACAAAAAAAAACTAAACTACTTATTTTTTTTAGTTTAATAGTTTATCCGTTGAATTGATACACTGAATACTTTGTAACTTGCAAATCTTAATACCCCGAACCTCGTTAATTCCCTACTAGGTTTTGGCTTAACAGAATTCCTACCGTCTTTTAAAAAAAATTTTTCCATAAAGAAACGGAAAAGAAAAAATGTCATACCCAACTTTCACAGGGCCACCCTGATATACGTCAACGACTCCACTTTCAAACCAGAAAATATTTCCATACCGTGTAAAAAATTGATTTTAATCTTATAAATTGCCAACAACCGTAACTCTTCCTAAACTGCAATATCTACAATGCTACTATCAATACACTATAACTGATAATTGTCGTTTTGATCCCGACTAAGTTTGAATCGGAATAATTACCATTTCTTTATTAAATTCACCGGTATAAGCTATTTAATAACTGATCGTCTGCATGTTAAATATTTTTGATTGAAGGCGAGTTTATACAGCGAATAAAATGAAATAAGAAATAACATAAAATAAAATAAGGAATTGGTGCAAAAAACATTGGTTTATACAGATGACTAAAATAAAATAAGAAATAAGAATGAACCAATGAAATCGCTTTTTGATAGAGCAGGCATCGACCTTTCCTTATTTATATGCAAAAACTGATGGAAAGTCGACAGTCGACAGTCGACTTAAAGAAAATGATTGGCTCACAATTGCTAACATAATGGAAAAAGCACGTAAGTACCAAAAAATCAGAGAGTTTAACGTTTTTTAAATTACTTTTTCTGTAGCTGAAGCTTCTGAACACAGATGGAACCTTTTAAGAAATAAATATACTAGCCATAGAAGGAAAATCAAAAATACCTCTACAAATAATATTATTAGATTAGGTTAGGTTGATTGTAAACAGAACATTTAGAACAGAAATGATTTGGATCACGCGCATTATCATTTTTTGAACAAAATAAAATAAAATAAGACAAACATAAAAGTTGGACATCTTTTGTTTTTATTCTTATTTTAACTTATTTCTTGTATAAACGCTTTCATAGTTTTGGGCATGTTTATCTTTATTTGATTCCTTATTTTATTTTATTTGCTGTATAAACTCGCCTTGACTACCCTTTTTTTCTACCGAAGGAGATATGCTCTCTTTCCATCAAATATTTTAACTAGCGAACATATACTACTCCCCTTTCGCACTATTTATAATAGATTGTCTAAAAGTTGCAACATAGAAATAGCACTAGAATGCCAGTGCAGGACAAACATTGGATAAGATTTTTTAATTTACAAAAAAAAATCTTTTATAGACAACTAGTTATTGAAAACTACTCGTAAAACTGGAGTCTTAACACAGGGTAGTGTGGGACTCATTGATTGCTCAACGTTACCCACTAAAAAACTCATGTGTGTATTTTTGCGGGCCATTGTCTAATGGGTGAAGACAATCTTACCCATTGCGAAAATGTTGTATAGTGTTATATGTTTTTTTAAGTGTTAGTGTTTTCGTGTAATATTCTTGCTAATATGTGTGCTTCTCACGGAAGAACTGAAAAAACGTTAGGTTATTTCTGACTGGAGATTTTTTGTTATTCGACAATTTCTTTACGAGAGAAAGTTTTTTATGTTAGTGTATTTGTTAATTGTTTTAATGAGAATCGCCATTCTACTCGTTATTTCATATCTTGCAGTTTCGGTTTTTTTGGAGGGAGGGACTTCTTTTGGCCTCGCCCCACTTTGTTTTAACAAAATATTTACGTCAGAGCCAAGGATTTCGAGATTTGTTTCTAAATTGTCTGTTCTTTTATCCTTTGGTAAGGTCTGTTATCTTTTCCATTGAATAGATATTTTATGATAGTATCCTTTTCTGATAGAGGCACTAAAAACCACTCTTCAAATCGGTGGCAATGAAGGAGTACATGCTCTACGTCCTTGTCATAACCAGATCACGCCAGACCCACTGCGTTTTAAAAGACGTAAACTTGGTAAAGGTAGCTGCGAAAGCTACCTTTACCTGGTCAGCGCCTGGGCCAGGTAGAAGCTGACGAAGCCGTATTTTCTACCTATCCACTCGCTGACGTTGGGGATGATGCGATGGGTCCACCTGGACCACTGAGTCTGGCAGCAATCGGTCTCCGCGCTGTTCTCCTCCGTCACTATGTCCTTACGGTACCTCTTGGCCCTGTCAGACGCCATTAGGTCGATGGGTGGAATACCTGCGATGACAGACAGGGCGATATCCGACACATTACGTTAGGGGCAAGCAACTTTCAGAGCTGCTACTCTGCAGGCATAACGACCCGCTTCTCCGTAACTGTTATATCCGCTTAAAGCTTATCTCCATATATTTAATACTCCTATATTGCTAGTAGGGGTCTAGAACAGGATAACAACCCAACGGTGTAGACATACATACCTCTGTCTCCGTCGTTTAGACCTGAAATGTTATGCGCATGCCCGAGAATGAAGCTTTGCCGCTAAGCTATAAAGGATACAAGAAAATATTTAATATAACTGCATTATAAGCTTCCCCACTACAGTCGCAACGCTTGCGCACAACGGATCGAGTATGAATAAGTGAGATAGAAGAATGCAGTTGCTGTCTCTCTTGGTGGGCAACACTTTTATTTACGGGCACCAGCAATATAGGAGTATTAAATATATGCTTCTTTCCAAATCGGGGCCCCGTAAAGTACCACGGAAGTGGCAATGGCACTGTCTCAGAGAAAAACTATTAGATAGCACAAAAATTTGTCAAAACTATACCAAAAGGAACCAAGTACATACAATTTAAAAATTATAGGAAAGATACTGATCATGTCATCGAGTCCATACCTATACCGAAACACTCTAAAAAACAAGGAAAATATTATAAGCGTTGTAAGCAGTGGTATATTATGATACGAAAAAAAAAGAAAAGAAACTGCTTGGCAATGTCGGGATTGCATAGACAAGCTACCTCTTTGTAAAGGGTAATGTTTTTAGAATTGGAATGAATAGGTAGTATTATTCCTTTCTTGTTAATTTAAGCAAAATGTTTTGTACACTTTTTATTGTGTTAGTTTCTTCCTAATACTTGTTTCTTTTTTTAAAATTGTAACGAAATATCTCACGCTTGTGAAATTCGTTCCCTTTTCAATAATACTTTTCATTTCCCTCGTATATTGTATCTTTACGAATTCAATAAATGTACGTTGATTGGTGGATTCGTTGATTATTGACGGAATTATGTTAAATACATATTTTACATGGGCCATTGTTGTCGCTTCACAGCTCTTTCGATCATTATAATTTTGTTTTCACTCTGTTCAACTAATTCAGTCATTTCATGCCTTCTTTGTTCAAATGAAGTATTTTACGACAGTATATTTGAGAGTTAAATCACACTAAATAATTCGTTTATATCATAAGGTGTTGCATGATTGAACAAATTTAAATAAATATGACAACAACCATTAATATGCTATCTGTGAGATCTGTCGTTTGAAAGATTTGTTACGGGCAATTTGCTTCGATTTTGTTTATTTTTGAATTTTTCCTATTTAAAAAAAAAGGCTAAAAGCCTTGCCGTTATTGTTAAATAGGAGTTATTATTGGTTACTATTAGTTTTTTAATTTATTGTAGCTACCGACTTTATTCGAAGCTTTCTTCGGAGTTTTCTTCGGAGCTTTTTTTAAAGCTTCTCTGCCAATTGGGTAGATTAAGTTTTTTTCTTTTGGTTATAATTTCATTTGTCTGTTACCCGTTTATTTTATTTACTTTTTGTTAAACAGTTTATTTTTTCAATGGTAATAAACCTGTTATTTTATATCTAGTATTTTAATTATTTTTAGCAAAAAAGGTGATAGCAGCATTGAAGCCGGTTGAACATGTTGCTCGTTTTTAAAAGTATTAAATTAAATAGTACAATTAGATTTATTCAAGGTATCCTTTATTATGCTTCTTTAATTTTTTTTTTTAAATATTTGGCTTCCTTATTTTAATTTTAGATAAGTTTATATTTTAAGTTTAACTGTTATAGTATATGTATAAAAAAAGAAAAAATATATCCGCGAACAATCTATTCCTCCGAATTTAATCCAATTGAGAAACCACAAACACAAATCCCTGAGTAAAAGTTATAGAGTATCACATTTTTACAATTCAAAACTAATTAAAGGCAAAAAAAATTAAAATTTCGATTGTCAAATTGGCTCTTTTATTAATGCTAAACATTAAAAGATGTAATGTCATATATCTGAAGATCCTGCATTCATTAAAATTTGACTCAATAATGAATTAGATACAGCTATATTTTATTAAGTTCATTAGTAATAAATGCATTATTTTATTAGTAATGACCCCAATATTAAATAAAACTTAATTGTATATTTTAATATAGTTTTTAAAAGCGTCAGAGACTGAAGAAGAACTGCAGCGGACCGAGCGGGTTGGAGAGAGGGTTGATTAAAGAGTTCATTAATTATTTGTTTACCTAGTGGTACGGTTTCTATATTTGTTGGCATTGGCTCTTATCACTTCTATTATGAATGGAATATCCAGGTCGTTGTGCAGCGTTTGATTTGAAACATACCAAGGGGCGACGGTTATCATTCTGAGCACTTTTGATTGGTATGTTTGGATAATTTTTATATTGCTAGGTTTGCTGCATCTCTACAACTCTATGCCGTAAGTCCAGATTGGTTTAAGTGCAGCCTTATATGATATTATTTTGTTTTCCATCGATAGTTCAGATCTTCTGTTTATTAGCCAGCTCATGTTTTTTGTTTTGAGATCCAGTTGTCATCTTATGATTTTTATGTGCGTCTTCCATGTTAATGTTTGGTCCATGTGATATCCAAGATATTTCACCTCAGCTATGACAGGTATGGGCGTGTTGTTTAAATATACTTGAGGACAGATATCTCGTCGTGTTGTAAATGTTATATGGACGGACTTCGATTCACTTTAATTTTCCATTTTTCTAGCCAATTTTGCAGCAGATTAAGGTGATATTGAAATTACGTGTAGCTCTTATTGAATCAAAATCCGATGATATTATTGCTGTGTCGTCCGCCAATGTTGCAAGTACCATATCGTCCGTTAATGGGATATCAGCTCTTTATATACGATAGAGAATTAGACCTAGAACACTACCTAGCGGTACTCCTGCGTAGATATGATTTGGTAATAAAATGCTGATAGATCCAAAAGAAAAAAACAACCATGGATGACAGATGGAATAATAAAGTTAATGAATGGGAGGAGATTGTTAAAAGGGGCTTAAACAGAATATCGAAATTTGCAAAGAACAATTCATCACAAGATAAGATGTGCAAAGCAATAATGGTTAGGAAGACAATGTGCAAAGATCGAAGAACTTGAGAAGAAATATGATACGTTCAACATGCACAAGAAAATAAAAGAAACAACGGGTCTAAATAATTCAATTCAATATGAGCGGAAAAATTTAAGATAGCAAAGGTAACATCAATGTAGAGCGATTGGGAAAAATAAAAATCTGGAAAGAATACATAAACCAGTTGTTTAAAGACCCAGACAGATCGGATAATCCTCCCTTATCCTTACCTTACCTTACCTTATCAAACACCAAATTTCTTCTGATAAAGTTACTCGAACAATAATAGGGCTAAAGAATGGGAAAGAGCCAGGGCCAGATAATATCCGGAAGGAATTTTTAAAACTATTGAATAAGGAAGATGTTAGATGGCTTGCAGATATATTTAATGAAATATACTTCACTGGAATTATACCCGACGTGTGGCTCAAAAGTACATTTATAACGCTACCCAAGAAATCAAGTGCAAAGAACTGTAAAGACTTTCGTACGATTAGTCACTTTCTTAAACTCTTTTTAAAATTAATTCATCAAAGAATATAAAGGATCTGCGAAGAAAAGATCAGCTTTACCCAGTTTGGGTTTGGGAATGCCCTAAATACTAGGAAGGCACTCTTTAGCATTCAAGTCTTATTTCAAAGAGCTCGAAATGTTTATCATGATACTTTTGTATGATTCATTGATTATCAAAAAGCATTCGATAAGGTTCAGCATAATAAGATGATGGAAGTTCTTAAATCAATTGGACTGGAGAAACAAGATCTAAGAATAATAGCAAATCTTTATTGAAATCAGAACTCTTCGATCAGAATAAAAAGTAAGGAATCCGATGAAGTTCTGATAAAGAGAGGAGTTAGACCGGGATGTGTACTTTCGCCATTACTGGCGAACTACATATATTCAGAATACATATTTCGAAAAGCCCTGGAAAATACCTCCGATGGGCGAGTGCATTAATAACATACGATATGCGGATGACACAGTAATTATCTCAAACGATCTAGAGGGACTTCAAAGATTAATGAACAGAGTGGTGGAAGTAAGAATAATACCAAATTCATAATTATCTCTAAAAATAGACGCATGGAAGGCCAGCTACTGATACATAACAGACCCATCTAAAGAGTTAACAAGTATGTCTATTTAGGAACAACTTGCAAGAAATTAGAAGCCTTTGAACTCTGGCTCCACCGTCGTGTTCTGAGAATTTCATGGGTGGATCATATTACCAACGAAGAGGTGCTACGTAGAATTAAAAAAGAAAAAGACATTTTTTATCAGGTAAAGAAACGTAAACTTGAATATCTCGGCCACATCATGAGAAATGCTGAAAGATACCGGCTTTTACAGCTTATACTCCAAGGCAAAATTCGAGATAAAAGAAGTGTAGAAAAAGGAAGAATATCATGGCTGAAGAATCTCCGAGTGTGGTTTAATACATCAACTGTGGGCTTATTCCGTGCATCAGTGAATAAAGTTTGAATAGCCATTATGCTCGTCAACATCCGGAACGGATAGGCATCAACAGAAGAAGAAGATATAATTTTATAGTTAGATACAGTTGGTCGAGTAGGTGTCTTTTTAAATAATATAGTAGTCCTAGGTGCCATACTTTTTTAAAAGCTTGTTGAATGTCGAGGAAAGCTGAAGTACACATTTTCTTTTCTTCTATGCTATTTTATTTGATTTTAATGACGATTCTATGGCATTGTTGGGTTGTCGAATGGTTCTCTTTAAATCCAAATATACAGGGATTGTGTCATCTAAAGGCTTATAGGCCTGCAGGAGTTAACTTTAGTGGGAGGTTTTCTAGGTTTAGCAACCATAATTATTTGCGCGTATTTCCATTGCACAGGAAAATAACAATGGCGAATCATACTGTTAAATATTGTAGTTAGTAGAACCGTGGCTTTCCGTGGAATAAATTTTTGATAGTTTAGATCACAATTAGACAAGAAAAAATATATGGCATAAAAAAGTTTGCTTTTGCATCTAAAAGACCTCTTGTACGATATTTTTTAAAATCTGCGATTTTAATTTTTATTTGAAGATTGAACCGTACAAATAAATATGTTTGTTATTTTTATTAAGTTTTACTATCAAAATAGTTCACAAAAAAGTGAAAACAATTTAAAAGTAAAGGTTTTAATTTTTTTTATGTTCACAAATACTTTTTCTCAGTAAACGCCAAATATAGTCTCCCATCATACTTTTATTGTATAAGCCTTGATAATGTTGTTTGAAGTCTATTATGTCCTGATGAAGGGATTCTATTTTGAATAGGCTCCCATGTTGATTTTAAATTTATCTAAATGAACATACAGCATACGTACTTTTGATGACATCCTGCACTTCATGGCCTGGAAGTTTTTTAACATATTTTCAACTAACTTTTGGTAATTTTTAGCTTTATTATTTCCTAAAAATCCAGAAATTACCTTGAAAACGGTTCGAACTTGCTTTTTGAGTACGATTCAGCAACTCCGGAAATTTTTTGTCGGCAAAATTTTTTCTAATTTGCGGACCAACAAAAACTCCAGCTTTAACCTTTGCTTCTGATAATTTCGGAAAAAACTCAAAAGCTTTTGACTTTTCATCCAGTTTTTTAACGAATTGTTTCATCAACCCCAACTTAATGTGCAAAGGCTGCATTAACACTTTTTTCTCTTTAACAATCGACTCAAATTTCACGTTTTGTTTTCCGACACAAAATTCTATTACAGGCCATGATCGTTAGCATCCGCTTTGCTGTCCCATAAGCACAGATAGCACGGATACTTTGTATATCCGCCCTATAGTCCCATTAAAAATCCCACCATTTTAAAATCTCCGATCAGCTGCCTGTTATATTCGTGAAACTTTACATGTTCAAGTAAAATTTTAACACATTCATAATTTTCTTTTAGATGTGCCGAGTGAGCGATTAAAAGAGATAAGAATATATTTTCGTTATGTAATAAAACAGTTTTTAAGCTTTTTGTAGAGCTGTCAATTAATAAACGCCATTTGCTAGGAACGCAGGGTATCCCAATTTCTTTGAACATATCTTTAATATCGTTACAAAAACAAAGTCCATCTTTTTTATAAAAAACGTTGAGAATCTTTCATGCCGAGTTCGCTGATTTGTGATATTGATATTAACAAGCAAATTTCTGTTGTAAGCGAGAGCCCAGAAGCTCTGCTTTATTTTTCGGTAAGTTTAAATCTCTTAGCATGTCCTTAAAATAATATTAAGATGGTGTTTTGGTTGTTCTGGTGTAGGTACAAATTCCCTATCTGAATTACTTTTGGTAGAACTAAGAGATGAGCTACTTTTCTGAGAATATTTTTCAGAGGTTCAGGTACTGGTCGTGTAAGACTATGTTTAATTGGAGCAGAAGAAGAATCAAGATCAGGATATTCAATAGGTTTTGCATTTTAACCTGTAAGTATTTTACTTGGATTTACAATGCAAAAGTAGTAGTCATTCACGGTGGTCTTTTGGTTCTCGCCAGATTCTTGGTGTTGCAAATTTCATAGATATTTTCTCACCTTGATACCAATCTAAAATATTCAAATAAAATGTAATATGTTTGATTTACTACTTCACCTTCCAAATATTTTTTACAGTTACCACAAGAGACATGTGGAACCCATGGCTTGTGTTGATTCCGAACAGGGCAGTCAAGTTATGCTTCGAAGGCTTCACAGTAAAAGTTACATGCCTTTAATTTTCACGCCTCGAACTTTAATAAATTGACCACATATACAGGGTGTTTCATTACTAATTGGCAATATTTTAACTATAGAATCCTGAACTCAAAATATGAAGATTTAACTCAAATCACCTAGATAAAATGTGTCTCCTGTCTGAGTTACAGAGTATTATTGTCATATATGGTGGGGAGTGTAAGTACAATACTATACACCCTACTAAATGAACGTTTTTGGCTACTACCAGAGGCGTACTACTGGGGCAAGTTGACTAGTTGATATTTTGGGTTAAACATGAAGCTGCACAATTATTTTGATTTCAATGTGTATTAATTATGTCTGTGTTTTAGGTCATTTAATTGCATTTATTACGCGAATGAAACTTCAATCTTTATAAACAAACAAACATAACTTTATTTATTAAAATTTTTCCAGCGAGTAGATGCATTAAACAATTAAATAGAAATTGTGGTTTGAAAAATGTTATAATCTAAATAAAAGAACAATTTTATTAAGAAGAAAATTTTAAAAAACACCTAAACAAAATTTAAAAACGTTTTATAATAAATATTTAATGTGACCCCCGTTTATCTTAATAAGTTTATTTATTCTTTCGCTAAACGATCCTTTAGTTTTAAAAAATTTGTTTGGCTGATTGACAATAAAATTAGCGGAATTTACAATTTGCTGCCATAGTCTCTGACGAGTATTTATTGCTTGAGAGTATACTAGTGATTTCATAGGCCCCCAGAAATAGAAATCTAAGGAAATACATTTGGCATTTCGTAGCGGCTTCGGAAATTCACTACCTCTGCCAATCTAACGATGGGGAAATTGATGATCTAGATAGTTCCGCGCTATCAAAGGATAAGCGATAAAGGAAGAACTCAAAATAACTGACAGTCGCCTTGTAGACAACCCTATTTTCTCTTCCTTTTTCATTAACGCTGAACTGAACAAAGCCGTAAGTACACTTGAAATGCGGATGGCAGCTGGGCTGGATGGTATATTCCCAGAATTTATATAGCACTTAGGGCACCCTGCGAGAGAATGGCTTAGAAATTGCTTTACAGATATACTAAATAAGGGAGAAATCCCAGAACAGTTCAGAATAGCCCAGACCCTTGCTATTCTAAAACCAGGGAAACCAAGCGACGACCCGGCTAGCTATCGTCCAATAGCCCTGCTCAGTGTTTACTACAAATTACTGGAGAGGCTAATATACAATAGAATTTATCAAACTATAGACGATAGTATCCCACCAGACCAGGTTGGTTTCAGATCTAACCGAAGTTGCTGTGAGCAAGTGCTGGCCGTAACGTCATAAATCGAATCAGGATACTAAAGGGGATTAAAAACGTCAGTAGCATTTGTTGATCTGATGGCAGCATACGACACTGTATGGCTGGATGGTCTAATGCTAAAACTAAAGAAAACCATACCTTGCTCCAAGTTAACTAAGCTTATGGGAAATATGTTAAGAAATCGATACTTTAAATTCACCCTTGGACAATCAACTAGCAAGTCATACACCATCAGAAATGGGCTACCCCAGGGATCGGTGCTAGCCCCTATACTCTTTAACCTTTACACCAATGATAGCTATAGCCACTCAAAGCAGGCTCCTTGAGGATGGTGAAGAAACCCTAACGACGGACCTAGAAAACCTCGGTACATACTACAAACAGTGGCGACTATGTCCAAATCCAAGCAAAACAGAGGTATGTGCATTCCATCTTAATAACCACCTAGCAAACAAAGACCTGAGTAAAACACAACAGCCACCCCACCTTGGCGTTACACTAGACCGGTCTTTAACATTCAAAAGACACCTGGAGACAACTGGTCAAAAACTAAAAACCAGGAACAACTTAATCAGAAAACTGGCTGGGACTACTTGGGGAGCAAAAGCAGAAACACTACGAACGGCAGCTCAATCACTTGTTTTCTCAACGGCAGAATACTGCGCACCAGTGTGGTACAAGAGCTCCCATACTAACAAAGTCGACGTACACCTCAATGACACCATGAGAATTATATCAGGAACCCTAAAATCCACTTCAGTACCTTAGCTGCACGCACTAACGAATTTAGGACCACCAGACCTGAGGAGACAACAGACTGCTGCTCGTGAGTGGGTCAAACTGCACGATCCTGAACACCCTAGAACTCTGCCAATCCACACTGATACTGGATAATGCCGCAGGCCGCTGCCTTAAATCCCGGAAACCAATTTGGCAAGATAAGGTGCTAACTCACCATGAACCATTTAATATCAGAGGGGCTTGGAAAGCCAGATGTACGTCCATTCACGATCTCAACCACAATGACCTTGAGGACCCCACCGTCCCTCTCCCAGGAATGCAAATGCCTAGGAAAGCATGGTGTACCCTTAACCGCATAAGAACCGGCCACGCCAGATGCAAGTCTATGCTGTACAAGTGGGGACTCTACGACACCCAGATATGCGACTGTGGAGCGCCAGAACAAACTGTAGCACACATAGCCCACGAGTGCCCATTAAGAAGATTTGAAGGAGAATAGAACGAGATTCTCAATGCCACTCCTGCTGCCGTAAATTGGCTGACCTCCCTGGGTATCAATCTATAACCCACAGCCTGCGTTCCGAATGTATTCGCATAATATAGTTATTTTATTTTTAATTGTTAGTCAATTTGCAAAAGTGTCTTATACATATATTTATATTTAAGAGTGAATTTATAGATCATCATACGATAAATAAATAGGAGGTGGTGTTAAATCCTGCATGAACCACTTATCTCTTCTTCTATCAATTGGTAATTCCTCTAGATGATCGAGCAGCAAAACAGGAATAATTTTCGTTTACATAAACACAGAGCATGTCTCGTATTTTAAGATTAGTAAAATTGTTGTGCTGTGGCATTTAAATTTAATCAATAACAATCACAATCTAAAGTGTCAACCACTAACAAAAATAACAGCATCCCACTAGATCGAAACAATTAAGCCAGACCAAAACCAACTACACAAAATCCTAGCATATTTTCAATATGTCGTACGCTCTTTAATATCATAAAAGCATTTATCTTAATAAAATGGAGAAATGATTCAAATCACATTTATTTATATGATTTTAATATTATAAATTTATCTAATCGTTGAAAAAATTTAGAAAAATAAAATTATGTTTATTCGTTAATAAAGATTAAAGTTTTATTCGCGTACTATATGCAATCAAATGACCCAAAACACCGACATAATTATTACACATTGAAATCAAAATAATTGTGCAGCTTCATGTTTAACCCGAAATATCTCGAAAAATAATAACTTTATCGCCATAAAGAAGGAGTACAATATTTACGTAGAAAGTATTGGAAAATCGAAAAATTGTAATAAAATTGCAATTACGCCAATGGCGTAGAATTCGAGAGGGACTAACTAGTTACTTGCCCCAGTAGTACACCTCTAGTAGTAGCCAAAAACGTTCATTTAACATAATTTACTAGGGTGTATAGTCTTACACTCCCCACAAAATATGACAATATTACTTTAAATAGTTTTAAAGTACTGGGCACAAATAATTTTTAAATTTTCAAATAAAACACTTTGTAACTCAGACAGAAGAAATATTTAATATAGGTGATTTGGGTTGAATCTTCATATTTTGAATTCAGGATTCTATTCTTAAAATATTTCCAATTAGTAATGAAACACCCTGTATAACAAATTGTATCAGCATCATATTTACACCTGACCGTTGTTTATCACTCGAGTGCCATCTGGAGGGACTGTGTGAACATAAAAAACCTGCTTAAATCACGCGGTATTTTTAAATGTATTAGATTTAATTAAAATTTATAAAAAAATTGGAAATTCAGTATTGTTACTATAATTAGTACAAAAGCAAACTTTATATGAAAAAAAGGTGTTTTCTTTTCGTTTTTGTGCATAATTAACCGAAAAATCATAAAATAAACTTTGGGACAAAAACGGTAATTTTTTTGTAGTTTTTCAAAAAATTAATTAATAATTTGGTCTTGTTTTTTTATTTTTTTTTATTTTTATACAGTTGTGCTGCTTATAAACATTCGTTAAACACAGAACTGAAAATATAAATGCAATTTTTATGAATGAAATACTGTATTCACAATATGTTTGTAAATATTTTTTTATTGTGTTAAATAACAATATTTAGTTTTAACCTGAGGATGACAAAAAACCATATCGAAACGTTGTAAAATGAAAGTAAAAAATAAAAAATATATAAAAATGGACTAAATTTAGATCTTTATTATTAAAACAAAAAATTTATGTAGTTAAGAAACTAAGGAATAAATATTATTAGGAGAGCTACAAACTTGTTGCCTATTAACTACAGAAGTGGACCTCCATGTATTACTTCATCATTCTATATAAGTCTAATACTAGTCTGTCTGTGTCAGATATAAAAATATTGGTTTTGATTTTAAAATAAAATATTTTGTGTAGTTTAAAGTATTAAAATAGTTTCACAAAGTTATATATACTTTTATTAAGGATATTACGATATAATATAATAACAGGTTATGGGCCTAGCTTCCTAAGCTAAAAATAGTGACATTAAAAATGTACGCAAATATCGAACCATTAAATCGAAATTATTTCAATACATGGAAAGTACAAGTAAAAAATGAATTACACAAATGCTTAAAACAAACAAGTGACAAGCAGAAGGATTCTTTGGCCAAAGCTGAACTTTTGCTGATCATCACACCGCCCGAATTAAGATCGGTAAAATCATGTAAACATATATAGGGAACTCTAAAAAAGGCATACCAAAGCCGAGTACCAGCGAGAAAAGCAACTCTTCTGAAAAGGCTTATAAAAAAGAAGCTTAAAATTAATGAAAATGTCAGAGATCATATAAATGAATTTATGGATCTTATAGAAAAGTTAAAAGACATGGAAGTGAATATTTATAAAGATTTGTTTACTTTAATTATGCTTTATAGTTTGCCCAAACAAAAAAGGCACATTATGGTAATAAAAACAAAAAACAACAGATAAGATTTAATGCAGAAAAATCGAAAAAATACTTGAAATATAAGTATTGTCTGAAAAAAGGGCATTCCAAGAAGGATTGTTGGTTAAAAAAATATTCAACAAGGTTCTTTACTAGTAAAAGAAACCTGTCTATTTGTTCAAAACATAAACGTTTAAGAATATTGGTGTTTTGACAGCATATATACATCACATATGTACAAGGACAAAGAAATGTTCAAAACAATGACTTGATCAAATGAGTTGGGTATGTTCCGTCTGTTAGATATATCCACCAATTTCGACTAAAAGAATTTATCCTAAATAAAAGAAATAAGAAAAAATTTGCTTAAAATGCACAAGAATGAATTTTTCTTGGTTACACAGGCAAAAAAAAGGCTAGATAAGCAACAAAAAGTTATGATCAGCAGAGACGTAAAAATACTTAGAAAAATGTAATATAAAACAGAAAAATTTTAAGATGATTTTAAAAGTGTTGATACAAAAAGTAAACAAAAGTACTAAGAAATATATAAAGTCTAGAAATAAAGGAAACAGAAACGATCGAAAACAGGAAACCAGAAGTCATTGAAAGCTCTCCCACTCAAGTAAAATTGTCAGAAAGCGATGAATGTAAAGATTTTTATGATGATGATAATAATAAAGGAGCAAATGAAGTCATTATACCTGAAATAATAAAAATACCTACTCGAGTGAAAGACCTTAAAGACAGCGGAAATTATCTGCATTGGCGGAGGATTATAAGATGAAAAATAATATGCAAGTAACCGACATCGATTGTTTAAATTAAAATAAACACGATGCAATTAAAGCAAAAATAAGAGCTCACATTAAAAATTTACCCTGAAAAATAATAAAAAAAAACATGAGAGAACTTGGTTATAAAATGGTATTGAAAGATAAGACAGGAGCAACAATTAAGTGATAAAGAAAGCTAAAATGGTTGCGCGTGGTTATACCGAAATGCCGGGAATTGATTACGACAAAACATTCGCAACCAAATGCAAAGTTAAGCTTAATTAGATTACTTATAGCGCTGGCTACTAAGCTAGTCTTTAATTTTAACCAAATGGATATTACCACAGCTTACCTATAAACGGTGTATTTAATTGGGACATTTATGTGAAAGCTCCCAAATATCTCAATCAAAACATTAATCGAATAATGGTAGACGAATTCCCAAGCCAAAGTGGGAGGTACGGGCTGAAGGCTAGATGGCGCGAGGGTTATGGCATCGCGAACGACTCTTTGGGGCAACTGGGGGAACCTCATCGTATGATCCCCATACTGTGGCAATCGGGACTCTGCTGCAGTGGACCCTTCTTCCCCAGATACACGTGGGAAAAATATGAACGAACCTAACGAACCTAAGCTTACCACTCAAGGAAGGCAGATTTAGCTGCAACTTCAATATTTGTCGTGACCGCGGCATCCACTTCTAACTTAGCCATGGTAAACCCTAATGCATTAGTAAAACCTGGCACGATGGGTGAAGCCAAGCTGAAAAGGAAACTTTCAATCAGGATAGGAGGACCTTGTGCTCAACACTGGGCATAAGAGCTCTCCAAATAAATCTCCATCACAGTAAAGCAGCGTCAGCTGCGCTGCTCCTTTGCCTGTCCAAAACTGCGGAGAAGATCATTTTCGTCCAAGAACCGTTGGTCGTAGAGCGACGGGTTTGCGGACTTAAATTGGATGGCTACCAGACCATCTACTTACAAGGTAAAGAAACACATGACAATGTTTGCATAGGTGTAACTTAACGCACGGACCGTCTAGCTGATATCGTCATACATGCTGTATGATGCTGACCAACAACCTCCAGATCACCTACGGGCAGTTATTCAAAAGGCAAAGAACAGACGAGTCTTCGTCAAAGTCAGCGCTGACGCCACTGCACGCTATACAATGTGGGACAGCACTGACACCAACAAAAGAGGTAAGTTACTCCTAGTATTTATTCTAGCTCGCAATCTTCATGTATGTAATAGAGGCAATGAACCCACGTTTATCACGTCAGTTAGGCGAGAAGTTCTGGATCTAACCATAGTCAATAAACAAGCCTCTGACTTGGTAAGATCGTGAAGAGCCCTACAAGATCATTCCTTGTCAGATCACCAATACCTGAAATTCGACATAGAGGCGTCTAAGCCAAAGATATACCTTCAAAAAACAGGCGCAAGACGTAGTGGGAAAAGTACAATTTGCACTTCTCTCAGTTGCTGGCAGAGCCAGCACCAGAGATCCCTACCTCTAGTGATAAAAAGGACCAAGTGGTCAAACGGGTAACCCGGGCGTGCAATGGGGCAATGAATGCCACTTGTGTCGCTGGAAAGTCCAGAGATAAACCTAAACCCCCGTGGTGGTCAGTTGAAATAGCTGACCTCAGGAGGTACTGCGCTGTAGACGAGCTTTCAACGAGGCAAAGCGAACCAATGAGTGGGGGACTTGTAAGACCGAGTTAAACTTGTTCAAGAAAAGCTTTATGCCTGCTTAAAAAAATCCTGGTCTGAATTCTGCTCTAGCATTGAAAGTGCGACAGAAGGCAACAGACTACGGAAAATAATGTCCACTAACCAAGTGACAACGTGCCATCTGAAAAAACCTGATGGTACCTGGACAGTCACGGTTTAGGAAACACTGGAGACTCTGGTAGATCCCCACTTTCCTGGACAACAATGGGTCATGACGGGCTTTAAACCGTATAAGTCATAAAGTATGGATCACATAATACCAGTGACATTACAAGCGGTGTTGGCCCAATTATTCCGTGGCTAGAGGCCATATATAGGGCATATCTAAGCCTAGCATATGTACCACTTAAGTAAAGGGAAGTAAAAGTCGTTTTCATCCCCAAAGGAGGAGAACCCTTACACAGTACCCCAAAAGACTACAGGCCAATAAGCCTTTCGTCTTTTTTGCTAAAGACACTAGAATGGTTACTTGATGTTCACATCAGAGGCCTCCTGTACAAAGGAAAGTTTTCCCGATCCCAACACGCCTACTGTAAAAAAAAAACACAGTGAAGACAGCCTTTCACAGTCTAGTACAGAAAGTGGAGAAATCTCTCCACCTGAAGAAATACTCAATAGCAGCCTTTCTTGACATTAAGGAGGCATTTAACAACTTAACTTACAGTGCAATAACACGGGCAATATTGAATCTACAGTTAGACGATCCTACTGTGAAATTCATAAACCACATGCTATGTATTAGATAAATCAAAGCTGAATTCTCTGAATGCTTTATAAGGAGATTCGTCACCAGAGGAACCCCACAGACGGGGTTCTCTCGCCCCTGCTGTGAAATCAATGAGTTTCTACTACAAATGAAAAATTTTGGCTGCAAAATCGTGGCCTATTCTGATGACCTAGTTTTAATAGTATCAGGGATATCCCCGGAGATCCTGTCTCAGATTATGCAAAATGCACTTAAAGAACTAATTCGTTGGATCACAGAGTGCGGTCCGGGCATAAACCCGAAAAAAACAGAACTAGTACTTTTTACTCAATGCTGTGTCCCCATAAACCGAAACTCACTATGGTCACTCTAGAATCATAAGAGAATACGATCTGTGCACAAAGAACATTGACCATACTTAACCTACCCCTAAGTTCGAAGGCGACCTATCCCTGGAAATCCCATCCAGAGAAGATTGGGCCAAGAATCTAGTTAAACTTTAGGTCGCAGTATTTTATATGGACGGCTCTAAACTAGAGGGAGTAGGTTGCGGTGTCTTCTCAAAAGACCTCTCACTTAGCCCGTCGTTTCGTTTGGCCGACTACTGTAGTGTATAGTGTATCAAGCCGAAATGATAGCCATTACCGAGGCAGCTGTCTGGGCACTCCGCAATGAACAAAAGTTTAGCGAGATATCCATTTTTTGTGACAGCCAGGCTGATATAAAATCACTGAAATCGGTCTACTTGACCTCTAGGGCAGCAGTGCAATGCCGATTCGCCCTGAATGAGTTCACATTGTCTGGGTACCCGCACATAGGGACATACCAGGCAACTGTAATGCGGATATGCTAGCAAGAGAGGGCACCACCACCCCCAGCTGTATCTATCTCATCTCAGCAAGGAGTACCGATTGCAAACTGCCGGCTCCTCCTTCATAGCAAAGTAGTTTAAAAAACCAACTCGAGATGGCAAAATGAACCCACATGCACATCATCAAAACAGATTTGGCCTAAACTAGATCTACGTCGAACTAATGATGTTTTATCTCCATTTAGGGATCGCGACCATAAGAAGACACTGGGTAGGTGGATCTCATGCACGGCGCAGAGCTACGACAGGACTTTTTAGAAGCTGTCACGATGGAGAAGAGGAGGAAACAATGGTTCATCTTCTCTGCCACTGACCTGCCCTAGACAAAAAACGGCTTTCTATACTAGGGCAACTGAACTTTAATCACTTATCTGATCTCAGCTTAGTTAGCTTTAAAGACCTCACACTTTTTAATAAAAGTTCCACCTGGTTCTCACGGTAGAGGGGGAAGGCACCGCCGTCCATCATGGTATCAAAACGGGCCAAAAAGCCTAAGTGGGTTCTTTCCGAACCTTTAATAGCAACATTCCTTTCTTAAATGGCCTTCACAAATCTTTAACCTCACATGCTTCACCTAAACTGTCAAATTTCTCAATCAATTTACTTACAAACTCCTCTTTTACACCTTTTTTTTTGCACATTCTTAACTTTCATTCGCAACTTGATTTCTGCAATTATTACTCTTGTAAAAAAAGTGTAAAGTCGTATTAAATTAAACTAATTGATTTATTAAGGTAATACGGGTATATAAATACAATGGTAGTACTAAAATAACATGGGTTTTTTTGGGTATGTTTAAAATCTTAGATTACATATATTCTTTTTAAAAATCCAAAGATTAATTTTTTGCTTATAATAACTTGTTAGTAATTTGTGCAAATACAAATTTTTTTTGGCCGTAAATCGATGTTTTACATTTATAAATAGGTTCTTAATTCGTCTAGCGCGCCCATAATTGCAATATTGTATTTTACACTTGACCGATTAGAAAATTATTCTGTATTGTTTAAATCGCTTCAAAATGTTATTAAACCGGTATTAAAAAACATCATCAGGTATGTAGAACATTGAACATTCTCACAGAAATATCACAAATGAAAGTAAAATTGTTATTGTAAGTGAAGGATCTACAGCGGCCACCCAATATTCATGTCGGAAGCATATTTTAAAAAAAACAAACTGATTAGTTAAACCAAAAACGAAAGTCTTTTTATTTAACAATTTTTTTTATGGTTGATAATAAACTATTTAAACATTAAATTCTTATAATTATTTTAGGTAATATATATATTTTTTTAATTTATTTTTATTTTTTTTCAATTAATATTTCGTTAATTAATTAAATTTTTTTCTCTACTCATAAAACAATTTATTTTTACAATTTTATAAAACATTAAGTACATTCTCAAATATAAAATATCACAGACTGACTCGTTTTTCTCTGTCAACTTAATGCCTTGTGAAATCTTATCTGGCTTATAGTCCAATCGACAGGTAGTTTCAAATAGAAAAGAAACTTTAAGATGTTGTTCGGGGATGGTTAATTAACATTTCTTTAAGTTTTGGACTTTCAGAACCCTGTGCGAAAGGAGAAGTGGGAGGAACTGCAAAATTGTTTACCTTTCTTCGGTTTTTCCTCAATAACATTTTTCCTTATGTCCTACTTCAAAAGCATTCAGGCATTCCTATACTTTTTTGTAGAGCGGTAAATTTTCTACAATTTTAACTACATATTTAAACAAGTTTGTATGTCAATTCGTTACCAGTGTCATTTTTCAAAAATAGGTAAAAAATGCCAAAAAAATTTACCTAATTTTTTCTCTTATACTTGTACTATGATAAAATGTTGTTGTAATTATGGTTCCCGGTTATAATAACTATCTTTGGTTAATCTATAGCGGGTTGACAAATATAAATGATTTCTTTCTAGAAACTTCTTTTAATTTTTCATTATTTTTTATGAAAATTTCTTCGAATTTCTTATCGTTCTTCTTTGAACTTTCATTGATCATTTTAGAGACTTCTTTTAGTTTTTCGTCACATCTTCCAGTTTTTTCAGTTTCTCGTCGTTTTTTTTTTGAACTATTATCGATCATTTTAGAGACTTCTTCAAATTTCTCGTAGCTTATTTCAAAAATTTTGTTTAGTTTCTCTTCGCTTCTTTTAGAAACTTTTTCCAGTTTTCTTATTATGACTTCGTCCGCCAACTGGAATATGAATGTTTCTGGGTCGTCTCCATTGCTGATTACAACTCTTGTTAATCGTTTCTGAAAAACAGTCTTTTAGCCAGTATTATCAGCATCACGTTTTTCCAATTGTTTACGACATTTTTTAACTGCTTGGTCTATTAATTTCATTTTGGTTTATTTAGTACAACACGGACAAACAAACAATCGTTTGAAAATGTTTTGGGATCTTTCACTTCAATAGTTCAATGTTTATCACTTTTTAAAAAGTCTGCACGTTTTAAGTCCACACTGTATTTTTTTTTCTATTCCACTTCTGACACCAATGTAACGTTTGTACTTTAATTACACTGCACATTAATTTTAAATAAGTGAACACAATTATTAACTTAAAAATACTGACTGACTCCCGCGAACGAAGGCCAATTTATATATTACCGTTAAAATGAGAAAAGACGAGAAGTATCTATCTGCATTCAAACTATACTATTTTAAAATTATAAATCGGTCCGGAAGATACTAGAACATCTTCGTCATTGGATGTGACGTTACCGTACCGCCAGCTTGCTTACGAAACATTCCAGTGGCGTATCGCAAAATCGTTACATAACTTAATGAACTTATATTTAATTATATAGATATTGTAGATCTTAAATTATACTTATTTATTAACAATTTCAAAAAACTTTTATAAACAATATCGCTCAACACGATAATCGCAAAAAAATGTTTAAATCACGAAAATGCATATATAGTGCTTATTTTCGCTTTCACTTTTAAAACAATTCATCAGCAATGTGCATGAGTTGAAAGGTTATAATTTTCATTTTGTAAGATAAAATAATAAATATATGTTTCTACGTAATAAAGATAATTTAGAAAGTATGCTATTTTGTTAAAACCACAAAATTTTATTTGTTGACGTAATAAAAAAATTAATAACTTAAGAGTTTAATTTTTTTACACACGATTTTTTGACTAATTGTACAAACATTTTTAATATCACTTATTTATTTTTATTTTGATAGCTACAACAAATAAAGATTAAATAGGTATTAAAAAACAGACCTCTCATTAGGTTTATCTCAAAATATAATAGTCTAGCCAGTTTTTTAATATTCACACGCAAACTATTTAGTCATTTTAAGGATTGATACTCGAGCAGTCAACACGTGTTTTTGAATCTTTTTTTTAAAAGACGCCCTTTAACAAGATTGCTCCGGCATTCCTGAAAACTTATAAAATCAATCGGATTAACTAAAAAATGTGATCACTTGTCATAAAACTTGGGTATTCCATTGTAATTAAAAAAACAAAAGGTACCTAATTAATGAATTGAAAGTACCTTTTCATTATTATTATCTAGAATAAAAAAATATTAATCCATTTTACTACTTTGTAACAGTCATTTTTGTTTCAATTGGTAAACTTGAACAGTTTTTTTTAAAAATTTTAAAATACCTATATCAATAAAAAAAATAGGTACGCCCTTTTTTCGTAGGGGTAGGCACATACCACTTCCTTCTACTTGCTACGGTTCTTACACATATCTTTGGCTTTCTCTACTTTCATCAATGCTCTCATATAAAAAGATTTAAAAGAAAGTGCGTATGGATTTTAAATGAATGATTTGACCGTCAAATGCCTTCTTGACGCCGATGATCAAGTCATATTAGCGTCATCTGAAAAGGAGTTGCAGGCAATGGTTAATGTTATGCATGATGCCCTGAAAATCAAAGGGATGAAAATAAATTTAAGTAAAACGAAAGTAATGGTTTTTGAAAGAGAAGAAAGCATAACAAACTTTGAAGTTCTGCTTAAGGGAGAAAGAATGAAACAAGTTAATGAATTTGTGTACTTGGTTTCAAAGTTTACAAGAGATGGAAAGTATGACAGTGACATTGAACGAAGGGTGTTGGCAGAAAAACCTATGAATGGGGCACTGCATAGCTTTATGAACATCCAGAAAGTGACAAAAAAGGCACGTCTGGCTGTGAATAGAGGTGTGTTGGTTTCTACACTTATTTATGGTAGTAAATGTTGGGTTTGGCAGAAAAAGCATGAAAATAGGAGAAATGCTGCGGAGATGAGTAGTCTGAGAAGTATAGCCGGAGTAACTCGGTTGGATAAAGTAAAGAATAGTGAGATAACAGAACGCTGTGGTATAGAAGATGATGTGGTTACAAAGATAGATAAAGGAATGCTTAGATGGTTTGGATAAGTAGAAATAATATATAAAGTAAGATAGACAAAACAAATTTATAAGGCGAGTGTGAATGAAAAAGTTGGTAGAGGTCGACCTCGTCGAACATATCTCGATCAGATCAACATTGTTTTGAAGAAAGGCCAGGTCAAGAGTACCAGCAACAACATAGAGGGTGCTTTTGACAACACCTCGCATGCCTCCATAACAAGATCACTCGAGGAAAGAAATATAAACGCCCCACTGATTTAATGGATACAATTTATGCTGAAAAGCAGAATTATTGTGGCAACTCTTAGGGGAGAGACAGTCAAGATAATAGTAGAAAATGGTTGTCCACAAGGGAAAGTTTTATCGCCTTTGCTGTGGTCATTGGTTGTAGACAACCTGATGGGTAAGCTACACGACTCTGGTTTTACGACTGAAGGTTACGCCGATGACCTAGTCGTCACCATTAGGGGCAAACATGACGAAGTAATTTCCAATCGCATGCAAGTAGCCCTAAACACAATCAAAAGCTGATGCGCAAAGGAAGAACTTAATGTCAATCCTAGCAAAACAGTTCTTGTTTCATTCACCAGGAGGTGAAAGTACGAACTTAAAGCCCCAACTCTGTTAAATATTTGGACGTAATAATCGACCAAAAAATGACATGAAACAGCCAACTCAACCACATTCTTTCCAGAGCTATAGCGGCAAGCTGGACATGGGGTCTGAAACCACAAATGATCTACTGGTCATACCAAACGATCATTAAACCAATGGTCACATATGCTTTATTGATATAGTGGCCAAAAATGCAACAAATTTCGGCTCAAGTCAAGCTGCAGAAAGTGCAGCGGCTAGCTAGTCTGGAAATCACAGTGGCAAAATTCACGTGCCCTACTGCAGCCGTAGAGGTAATGCTGAATCTTCTACCATTGCACTTATGTGTAATGAAAGAAACAGGAATCAGTGCCTTTAGACTGAGCCAGACAATAAATTTTAGAGCAAGAAAATGGAATGGTCATTTAAGGATTTTAAAAAATATTTTCCTAGAATCCATGTTTAAGCCGACAGATATTATGCCAGTTAGGTACGACTTTAAAATGCAGATTAAAGTGGTTATAAACAACCACCAAGTTTGCACAGAGAACGGACCTCAACTAGGAAGGGATGCTGTAGTGTGGTACACTGATAGATCTAAGATGGATAAAATGTTTGAAGTGGGCGTTATAGGGCCGAATTTTAGGCTTTTAAAAACACTTGGTAACACCCCAACCATTTTTTAAGCAGAACTACTTGCCATAGAGATATGTGCCCAGGAGTGCATCAAAAGAAACACCCAAAGGGCAAAAATCTATATTTTTTAGATAGCCAAGCAGCACGAAAAGCTCTGAAGTCAAACACTTGTGAGTCTAAGCTGACTTGGGACTATAAACAGTCCCTAAGACAACTGGCAGTGAACAATCAGGTTACTCTGATGTGGGTTCCAGGTCACAAGGGAGTTAAAGGCAACAAAGAAGCAGATTGCCTTGCCAAAGAAGAGACAAATAACCAATTTTCTGGCACAGAACCCTTTTGTGGAGTTTCCAAAGCCCACTTGAAAAAAAAGGTTTAACGCTAGGAAACAGATGCAATGAAATCTTATTGGCATAAAGTGCCAGGACAAAGACAAGCGAAAAGGCTAGTAAGCCTTTTGCCAAGGAAAGCTAAAAGGCCTCTTGAGTTGGACAAGAAAGACTTGAAACTGGTGACGGAGCTCCTCACTGGACACTGCCCATTGAGGTATCAGCTTAAAAAGTTGGGCAAAACAGAGAGTGATATTTGCCGCTACTGCAAGAACTTTGCTAAAACTGCAGAACTGCAGAGACCCAAGTTTCTGAAAGGGGCCTTCCTAAAGCCATTTGATGTCAAAAACTTAGCCCCCAGGAAACTGATAAACTTTGCTCGAAGTCTTGAAATTCCGAGTCTCGAATAGATTAAGAGTTATGCTCAAAAGATCTGATAGGTCGAGGTGCTTGAGAGGTTGCATGGCCTTGACGACCCCCCCTACATTCTACAATCCACCCCTACGGGAAAAAGACGTGACTATATGTATGTATGTATGTAAGGATTGCTTATGTTTACGCCAATATAGTTGTAAAGGTCGCAGGACACGGCAGACGGTAGTTGGCAGCGACAGACAGCAACGGCAGCCGGCATTACTTTGCAGTATTAATTTTTATGAGACCGATTCCGACATACGACTGCAACTGCCGCGCGACAGATCGTGACTTCTTCTGACTGCACTCCCGCACAAACACAGTACTGCCGTTAAATTTCAACATAATGGACGTGTTGAGAGGCAAAGAAAGCGAATTTTTAATTATTATAGTATATTAACATCCAGGACCTTAGTCCCCCCGTGACCATAGTGTCCATAAAAAAAATCACCGAAACGTCGGGAAATAAAAGTCAAAATCGCGATATAATCTGAAAAAGTAGTTTTAGTTAAAATGTCCAATATTAGCATACATAACGTATTGTATTGTAAGGATTTTGCGAATGGAATGTACGTAAGCCAGCTGGGTGGTATAGTGACGTTACAGCCAATGGCAAGTATGTTTCAGTACCTTTCCAACTAATCTGTAATTTTTTCCGATTCAACGTTAAGTATATTAATTGGCCTTCATTCGTGGAGAGAAGTCAGTCAGTTTTAAAAAAATTATGATTGTGTTCGCTAGTTGACATAAATTGTTAAGTTATAAATAAATGCATAAATTTTTTTAACCCAGAGTGTTATTAAAGTTTTTTTTACTGATAATAGTCGGAAAAAGGATAGACCTATCGTGTGGACCCGCTTTTTAAAAAGTTGCAGGTCATAGTTCTCTAGAAAAACTAATTTCGGAAGATTGTTCCATTCTGTAGCAGCCCTGTAAAAAAAGGATTTTTGATGAAGATTGGTCCTTGTAGTGTCAATCTTGAGAGTAAATGGGTGAGACTGATCAGCGTGCCGAGTTCTTCGGCCGAATGTGGTCACTGGTGGTACAAGAGTTTTTATTTCTATAGAGCATCTCCCATGGAAATATTTGTAGAGTAATGACTGGTCTGCAACTCTTCTTCTTTGTTCCAGTGGGTAAAGGGTATCTGTGAGAGTTAAGCTGTTTATTAACCGAATGGCCCTTTTCTAAATGGAATCTAGAAGACGAAGAAAATGCCTTGGTGCTGAACCCCAAATGTGCGAGCAATACTCCAGTAGAGGTCGGATTTGAGCCTTGTACGTCGTCAACAGTTGATCAGGAGTAAAAAACTTTCTAGCTTTTCACAGAAAACCAAGCCTCTGGCTTGCTTACTTTGCGATGTTAGCAACACGATACAGTATTATTATGTTAAAAATAATTTTTCTTTCTTTTTGGCGATATTGTGTCCCGCAATGTATTTTAATCAAGATCATTATAAATTAAAGAGCTTACAAAATTAAACTAATTTTTATTTAAATTGCAATAACTTTTAAAAAGTTTCATAAAAGCCTTCTTCCAATCTTGCAGTATTTGATTATTTATAACTATATGTCAAAATCAAAGAAACAACGGCAATTTAGTAATGCTGCTAAGTAACCACAATGCCTGCTGCCGGCTTCGGTTTCTATACGACGGCAACTGAAGCCCGATAGCATTTGCTAAGTATAAAAGATGTGGCAAGAAAGAAGGAGAGTGATAAGGATGAATTTATTAGATTAGAAGGTTTCCTGAAGATTTCCAGAACAAGCGTACTAGACAAATAATGCAAGGCCGTTATCGTGCCGCTTTACAAAGAAAAAGGTTTGCAATAGGACTGTTAGAACTACCGAGGTATTAGTTTACTCAACATAGGCGGCAAACTGTATGCAAAGATATTGATTAAAAGAGTGACGAATGAAACTAAGGAGATGATATAAGGTGTGCAAGCAAGAATTAGAAGAGGAAGGAGATGTATGGATGAGTAAGAGTGAAACAAGTAAAAAGAAAATGAGTTTGTTTACTGATGTTCAAAGTTTACCAGAGATGAAAAGTATGACAGTGACAGTTACATTGAGCAAAGGGTGTTGGCAGGAAAACAAATATATGAGGCCCTGCATAGTTTTGTGAACAGCCAAAACGTGTCAAAAAAAGGCACGTAAGTCGGTAAAGGTCGACCTGAGCGAACATATCTCGATAAGATCAACATTGTTTTAAATAAAGTCCAGGTCAAGAGTACCAACAACAAACGAGCATGTATGAGAGCACTGATGAAAGAAGAGAAAGCAAAAGATGGGTGTTACAACTATAGCAAGTGGAAGGAACTGGTCTCTGCCTACCCCTACGGGAACAAGGCGTGACTATATGTATGTATGTTGTATGTAACTACGTAAATGGTTCTTGGCGCTGATCTTATACCTACTTTCCAGAGACCATATATTTTAAATAGGAATATTTTAAGTGAAAGGAGGTCATGGGTGTGGTTTAGTTCTGGAATTGTATGTGTGAATGGTTTCTGGGTTTTTTTTGGTGTTATTTTTTTTTATTTAAAATACAAATATAAAATAGGTGGACCAAAAAATAAGAACTACTTTGCCAAAATAAAAGAGGTAATTAAGTTAATAAAAACGTAGCAAAACATGACTTGCAAGTTCCAATAAATAATTATCGACAGAGGCTATTAGTTTCGACAGGAATATCAAAGAAGGTATTTTACAGTGTCCAAGATGAGGCTCAAAAAGTAGAGAAAGGTAAGCAATTTTTTATTTATGTTTAAAAACATCTTAAGGAAAGCATTGTTTCAGAATATTTATTTCAAAAGGACAGGGCTAACTATTAAAGAAATCTTTAATAATTTTCATATAATACAGAAGCAACAGCTGACATTAAAAGAAGTTTTACAAGAAGTACGCGATGTACAATTAGGTTTTAAAAGTGGGGAGTCAACTTCAAGAAAAGTACTTTATAAATAAGGTTTTCGGTAGCAAAAAAACAACCAATAATAAAGATTTAATAAAAACTAATGTAAAATTAAAGCGTATAAAATTTTTGAAAAAAATAATAAAGTATCGTGAGCATTTATACCTACGAAACTTCACGTAGATATTGTTACGATATTTACTCCATTTTTTAACAAATCACTTAGATATTCACAACTGCATAACACTTTATAATTACTTTAAATACTTTACTTTAAACTAACTTAAATTTAAAAACCTCAATCTATCATTTCGTTTAAATACCTGCAAATCAATGTTCTCGAAAAATCGACACTATTCGAAATTATTGGACCTTTTTCGACAATCATCCAGTGTCTTCTATTATGCATTTTTTGCGTTGTGGTCGGCGCGTTGTCGCCTCAAGGCAAGGTTGACAGAGACAGACTCAAAAAGTCGTAACAATTTGTATAAATTCTTTCTAAAAAGCTTTTTAGTTGTGGATAATTCTAGTTACTACGATGAGAGTAATTTTTTATTTTGTCACTGGTGTAAAGAGAAGCCCCTAATGATCTAAAAGTTATTAATTTATTTATTTTATATTTATACTTATTAATACATTTTTGCTACATACATATTTGGTAACAGTAACAAAATATTTACGATACGCCTCTGGTACCCAATTAGGTTTAAATCGCACTACACATCTGCTGACTTTAGGTACATTGTGGAGTCTGTTGCCAGGTCTCTTTCAAGCTTAGTAACCATGTATTGTATATGTTTTTTTCCATCTTTTCGGCGTGTGCCTTTTTATTACCTGTCTTTCTCTGATACACATGTGCGTATGCTAAATTATGATAGTCGCATTATTCATCGAGTCAAGAAAACACTCATGTCTCGTAGTTTCATAGTATAGATTTTGCCGGTTTTGTTGTGACGATTGTCGGTTATATTTAAGTGAGTCTTTTTAGCGAACGGCAGTTAGCGACTGTGACGTGCGCCAGTTTGTTAGAAATCTGCTTATTAAATATAATTAAAAGTGATAGTAAATACTTTAACTTGAAAATTATAAGTGTTAATAACTGATTGTTATATTTGTTGGATAATAAGGTACCTGCAGCTGTCTATTTTTCCTAGAAAAACCGTGAATATATTCCCTAGAATATCATTGTTTTATTGCAGAAGGCTTAGATCTGGGATGGAAATTTTTTGTCAAATGTAGTCACGTTCACAGAACAAAAGAGATCTTGTAAAACCACGATAGAGAAAAAAAAGTATGGTTTTCCGAAAGCGGGAATGAAAAGAGAAGACAGTTTTCGAACAAACATCCTGGTGGTAGTTATTTTATTACTTTTACGTTTTGTTGATTATTTTTAATATTGACTATTACTTGTATCTTACTGCTACGCTATAGTAAGTTAATTACATGAGTGGCAACGGTAATAGTAACAGTAGCGTTATAATTAAAGTGGTAAATAAACAATTTAAAAAACAAGAACCTCCATGTCGGTTCTGATACAATAATGTAGTTTTCCTATCGACAGCATTATTTAAACTTTCTCTTTTATTATAACACCATAAAAATAAAACCGTAAATATTATTAAAATAGTCGCCCCCATGTACAAAAGCAACCGTTTGGTTTTACTTTATAATTATTAATTATTTTGTCGAACAATACTTCCTCGAACATTTTGCTTCTACACTGGAGGGTAAGCGATTCGAGCTTTAACAAAGAAAAAATTCGCATCAACTTATTGCATGTGGTTATCACGACAAGGCAAGAACGGTGAAAAGAGCCATGCAAACAAAGCTATGTATATACTTTGCTAGGGGATGATCCTTGACACCTTGACAGTTTTACAGCAAACGGTCTCCAAAATTGATTACTACTTTCAAAATAGGTCTATTTGCTAAAAGTTTCTCAGTATAAGTTCTTTAACTAAACAATCAAACGCTTTTGAATCCTAAATTAGTTTATTTACTTTATCTTTATTAAGGTTTTAGGAATTTTAGGAATGTCAAAACATGTGATGTTAATGGGTTGATTAAAAAAATATAATAAAACATTCTTCTTTTTAATTTCATTAAATCAAACATTAGACAAGCTAACTTCTTTCAAAGGCAACTTTAACAGGTTATAGGCCCAGAACTTCGCTTCTGGTGAAACTGGAGTTTTGGTAATATAAATTTGTTAAATATACACTTTAACATGGCTAATAATTTAGTGGACAAATATGACATTGTTTATTTTAAGGGAAAAACTTTGATAATTAGAAGTTTTAATTGAAGATAGTTCTTGTTTTTTTTTTCTTAAAGTGCCATGCAGATTTCCGGGTAGGCGTCCATCGCTTCTTTCATCATATGATTCTATTAATTGCAGCATTTTTCAGTGCCTGGAAGTCCCGTATTCCTGTCCATTGTCGTATATTTTGTAGCCAGGATAATTTTCTTCTATCTGCTCCTCTTTTTCCTCCTGTAATTTTACCCTGGAGAATAAGACGTTGGAAATGATAACGTTCTCCAAGTTAGCCAGTTTTTTTTCTTTTGATGTTTCAGAAAAGTTTACGGTCTACTAAAGTAGCTTTTCTCAGCATACCCTCGTTCTTCACATGGTCAACCCTTGATACTCTCATCATTCGTCGCAGGGTCCACATCTCAAAGGCTGTAAGTTTGTTGATAATTGCTATTTTCAACGTCCATGCCTCGACTTAGTACAAGAGAACAGACCTGACGTAGCCCTTTACCATCCTATATCTGAGACTAAGATTTAAGTTTTTATCTGTCAAAAATTTTTTAAGTCTTTAGAACGTTGTTTTTATTTTTTGATCTGGGTCCCATTTTTGCTTGATCATGCATCCCATGTATTTAAATTGAGTGACTTGAGTGACAATGCTCTCTCCATTTATGGATATTGTGGTATTTGGAGTATCGTTTCTACTAATGGCTTTACATTTGATTTTACGGATATTAATTTTCAGACCCAATATTTGACTTTATTTATTGACCTTATCTAGTAGAGTTTGTAGATCATTTGCACTATCCGCCAATATCACGGTATCATCCGCATATCGAATATTGTTGATGGGAATTCCGTTAACTTTAATGCCTATGGGACTGTCGGAGATTAACTCGGTGAATGCTCTTTCCACATACAAGTTAAACAACATCGAAGACAAGATGCTGTTGTTCCTGCATTCTGGATTCGGATTTCCGCTCTTTGGTTCCAGTACAAATTACCTATAAGTCTGATATCCTTTCCATCCAGTCCCAAGTCCCTAAGATATGATATAAGGAGATCGTGTTTTACATTGTTAAATGCTTATTCGTAGTCAATAAAACACAAAAAGACGTCCTTTCTCTGATCCTGGCAATTTTGCACTAATGTTTAGAGACTGAATATGGCTTTTTTTGTTCCAAAATCACTCTTAAATCCAAATTGACTAGCACCACTTACTTTCTCACACCTCCTATATAGTCTCGTATGTATAACTCGAAGAAAGAGTTTAAGAAAATGGCTCATTAGGCTAATGAGACGGTAGTCTTTACATACGGTTGCGTTGTTTGATTTCGGAAGTGTGACAAGTGTAGAGCTAAGCTAGTCCTCGGGAATATGTCCAGTGTCAAAAATATTGTAAAAGAGTTCGACAATGATATCAAGAGTTTAAGAAAATGGCTCATTAGGCTAATGAGACGGTAGTCTTTACATACGGTTGCGTTGTTAGTTAGTTAGTGAATACGCATTAGAAGAAGAAAAAGTAATCTCAATAAACCAGTAACTGTTGCTTTTGCCAAAGCAAATAAATGAATAAAAGCCACAAAAGTAGGTAATATTAATAAAGGCTTTTTAAGCTTTTAAGATAGTTTTATACAGAGTCACGAATCATTAGACATTATAATCTATTTAATGCGACAGTTGACATCAGCAACCTTGCAAATTTTTACGTAACTTTAAATATGGTTCTTTTAAAGCTAATCTGCGTTCATGTTTTTTTAAATCATATTGAAATTACATTATTTTCAGAGTTTTTAATACACAGACATTAAAATTTTCCACATTTGAGGTATTTCGCCGTTATTTGCTCATTTTAAAGACGATCTTCCTACTTCAATGCTCGAAACATGTCTTCGAGGGCCAAAGAGAAAACCCTGTCTAACTCCTCTTGGTATTTTTATTTTTTATGGTCTATGGTGCTATAACCCTTTCTAAATCCTGTCTGTTCCCGGGGCTGATAGCCGTCCAGTTTGTTTGTTAGCCGTAATGTGATTATCTTTATAAACAGCTCATAAAAAAACTGACAGCATGCTGATGGGTCTATACTTTTCTAATTTATATTTATTTCCTTTTTTAAATATGAGATTATATTATAATATATATTATATTATAAGAGCATTTAACCATGTTGTCGATTTTTCACTTATTTCTATGCACTTATTAAAAATTATTTCTAGCAGTTTTATTATGGGTTGTCCGTCATACTTTATCATTTCTATCTTCCCCTGGGGCTCTCCTATTTCGCATGGTATTTATTACATTTCTTATTTCTTCCTCTATTATTTCAGGTATATCTTCAGATCCAACGTTTTTTTATCACTTTTCAAAATTTTCTTTTTTTTCTGAAAGTTACATTTTTTTTATGATATAGAACTTGGATTACATGTAATTATTTGATTTTTTTATAAATCCACTAATTTTATGTTGTTTATAAGGCTTTATGAACACCCAGAAAGTGTTAAAAAAGGCACGTCTGGCTATGCATGGAGGTGTGTTGGTTCCTACAATGATGTATGGTAGTAAATGTTGGGTTTGACAAAAAAGCATGAAAATATAATTAATGCTGCTGAGATGAGTAGTGTGAGAAGTATACCCGGAGTGACTTGGTTGGATAAAGTGAAGAATAGTGAGATAAGGGAACAATGTGGTGTAAAAGAAGATGTGGTTACAAAGATAGATAAAGGAATGCTTAGATGGTTTGGACACGTAGAAAGAATGGATGAAGGAAGATTGACGAAATAAATTTATAAGGCGAGTGTGAATGAACAAGTCGGTAGAGGTCAACCTCGAAGAAAATACCTTGATCATATATTTTTTTAACTGTCAAACAAATTGGCACAGGTATTTAACTAATCACCCCAAGTTCTTATGTGTAACACTTTGATTTTGGCAATTTATGTAAAATTGACGTTAACAAATAAATATTATTAAATAAAGTTTTATTTTTTGCTTTTTAAGTAAAACAATCCACAAAGACGATGTACAAAAAGAAATTTTTTAATTATTACCGGGTGGTAAACTTTTACTATTAATCTTAAATTTTATTTTTTTTACTTATAAATACACTATTATTCCCTTTATTAAAAATACAAACAAGATGTATTTTACTAACATTTTTAAAAATTTCAGTGTTTTATGTAGTTTGTTAAATATACGGATTTTATTTACTAATGATTTTTAATAAATAATTAGTTTTATCGGAAATTCAAAGGATATAAGTATCCTGTTATTATGATTGCAGTAAAAGTAAAATTGATCTTAAAACACACATTTTCCAATCAATTTGTATGTAAATTGTATGATATTATTTTATTCTTTCGAATAACCCAGTTTTAAAAGCAAGGTTTTGTTATTTGTTTTGTAATTAATTAAAACAAAAATAATGTGTTATTATATTCAAAACAAAATATTTAAAAAAATAATAACGAAATCGGATAAAGTAATATAATTAAAAATAAAATCTTGTCATGGAAATAAATTTAAATCGGAAATTTTAATTGATTTTAATTAAAACAAAGGTTTTGGTAAATTTTACTTTGCTTTGTTTTTATTTAATAATGGGTTTATTTAAGTCGAATGCAGTAATTTTTTTTTGTGAAGTAAGTAAGTATAATTATTTAAATAAATTTATTTCTTATTTAAGGATCTCTAAATAAAATAAAACAATTCTTCATTTTGGTGAATTTGTGTCATTCTGTTAAAACAATCCAAATTACATGATAATTATTTAAATACCATTTTCCATTTTCCATAACAGTTTAATTCATGTTGAATGTCCAAAAAATGTCTCCCAAAGTAGCCAATCCTGATTTTCACTTTTAAATATAAAGTGTAGGTACTTTATAAGAATAAATATATTAAAAATTTAAAAAACCAACAAAATAAAGAAAGACTTATTTTTTATGAAAATGTGATTTTTAATTACATTCAGTTATTTGTTTTAATTTTTAAAAATTAGAACATAATTATGAAAAAATAGTACAGTGCAACAGAATAAGCTTGGCGGGCGACTAGCCTCTAAAATAACAAATATTCGACTGAATATACTTCACATTCGTAAACTTCTTCCTCCGATTGTACTTGAGACTCACGATTACTGAAAATTTCGTCGTCGCCGATCGGATCGTTATTCGAATGTTTTCGTTGTGCGCAGATTTTGTGATCTCTTCTGTTGCACTGTATGTGGCGTAAAATGTTTTACAGAAATTAAAAATTAATCCAGTAATCAAATACATTAGACCTTGTGTCACATCCGATAGTTTTAATTTTTTGCTGGGGTGTTTATGTTTATAAATACGTAAGTTTTCTATGTTATGCATGTATTTATAAAAATTGTAACCTAAAAATAGGTTTTAATTTAGTTAAACGGTTTTGACTCACGTGATGATATTACAAACGAAGAAATATTTTGTTTCTGTTGTAATACCCTACATTTAAATTTACCTATTGCTATTAAATTAAACCTTGCTTATCTTCACACGTAAAGTTAATTTTTTTTAATACGTTAGATTGTTAGATTATTGCAAAATAATTTTTTTATATATTAATAGTAGGTAATAAAAGCTATACATTTGGAGTGGAAGCTTATGGCAACTTACACAATGTTTAACCATAAAAGGATCCACTTGTACACAAGACAAGAAGGATACCAGAGAAGTATGATCTCGTAATTGTTGATAAAAGATTGAAAAAGAAAGTAATGGATACTCGGGCTTACCGCGGTGTAGTTATTGACACAGACCACTTCTTAGTAATGAGCCGAATACAAGGTCTCTTTAAGAGGTGGCGGCATCGTGTGCAGGAATCAATTAGTGTACTAGAGCGTATAAAAATTGAGAAATTGCAAGAAGAAGGTATAAAAGAGGAGTAAGTTAGTATATTGATTGAAAAATTTGACAGTTAGGATGAAGCATAGGAGGTTGAAGAATTGTGGAAGCCATTTAAAGAAGGAATCGTGGAGCTATTGAAGTGTGTGGTGTAAGTAAAAGAAAGAAAAGATGCAAGTTACAGAAAATATGCGTAGAGGTTCAAAAAGCAGTGTCAGAGAAGAAGAAAGCCTAACTGGATTGGCTGGCTACAAAAGCCAAACAAAGAACGCAAAAGGCAACGATTGAGGATGTAAACAAGGCAAAGAATGAGTATAAAATATTAAAAGGTGTGGCAAAAGGGGTTGTGGCAAAAAGAAGGAGAGTGATAAAGATGAATTTGATAAAAGTTTATCTGACGATTTCCAAAATAATATTAAACTCTTCTGGAAGTCCATAAAACAGCCAGAGGTAAAAATACTACCTCCCAACTAAAAAAAAAACCAAGATGGTAGTATGGTAAAAGGAGAGGTATTCGTATTAAAGAGATAGAAGGAAAGTTTACTTGAGAAAAAGGATGCATAAGTAAGGGCCCCATCTGGAAAAATGAGTAAAAGTTGCAATAAAAGTGAAATTATTAAGACAGAAATTGTGAAAGCGTTGAACAGTAAAGTTGCTGGCTACGACAGAATAGAAGTTAAAATGCTAAAGGCTGGACAAAGCGTGGTAACTAGTCTGCTGTACCGCCTTTTTAACCTTTGTTGGAGGAGTGGTAGCGTACCAGACGACTGGTGCAAGGCCGTTATAGTACCGCTTTACTATGGAAAAGGTTCGCAGCAGGACTGTAAGAACTACCGAGGTATTAGTTTACTCAGCATAGTTGGCAAATCGTATACAAAGATACTGATTAAAAGAGTGACAAATAAAACTGAGAAGATGATATGGGATAGGTAAGCAGGATTTAGAAGAGGAAGGAGATGTATAGATCAGTTCTTTTGATAACGAGGTATAGTCGAAAAATTCTTGACTAAAAGTCAAAAGGTCTATTGCACTTTTATAGACTTGGAAAAGGTCTATGACAGAGTGGTAAGGAGTAAATTGTGGTCGACTTTGTCTATGTATGGGGTAAACGATAGTTTAATACGAGCACTGAAATCACTTTAAGAGGATTCCACTGCTTGTGTCAGAATAAACAGAGCTTGCACGGAATGGGTGTTAGACAGGGATGTGTAGCTTTGCCATGGCTGTTTGAGTTATACATAGACGATTGTTTAAAATATTTGAAAGAGAGTGCGTATGAATTGAAAATAAATGATTTGCTCGTCAAATGCTTTTTTTACGCCGATGATTAAGTCATATTAGCGTCATCTGAAGAGGAGTTGCAGGCGATGGTTAATGTTATTCATGATGCCCTGAAAATCTAAGGGATAAAAATAACTGTAAGCAAAACAAAAGTAATGGTTTTTGAAAGGGAAGAAAACATGACAAACTGTGGAGTTCTGATTAAGGTAGCAGGAGTGGAACAAGTAAATGAATTTGTGTACTTGGGTTCAAAGTTTACGACAGATGGAAAGTATGACAGTAACATTGAGTAAAGGGTGTTGGCAGGAAAACATATAAATCACTGTATAGCTTTATGAACAGCCAGAAAGTGTTAAAAAAGGCACGTCTGGCTGTGCATAGAGGTGTGTTGGTTCCTACACTTATGTATGGTAGTGAATGTTGGGTTTCGCAGAAGAAGCATGAAAATAGAATTAATGCTGTGGAAATAAGTAGTCTGAAAAGTTTAGCCGGAGTAATTCGGTTGAATAAAGTAAAAAATATTGAAATAAGAGAACGCTGTGGTGTAAAAGAAGATGTGGTTACAAAAATAGATAAAGAAATGCTTAGATGGTTTGATTACGTAAAAAGGATGGATGAAAGAAGATTGACGAAAAAAATTTTTAAGTCGAGTGTGAATGGACAAGTCGGTAGAGGTCGACCTCGGTGAACATTTCTTGATGAGATCAACATTTTTTTAAAAAAAGGCCAGGTTAAGAGCACCACAACCGTCGAGCATGTATTTTTTTTTTTTTTTTATGTTCTGGTTCCCACGAAAAGGGATATCCTGTAATGTTCAGAGAACATCGTGGGAACCAAGGGAAAGAAGGTAGGAGTTGGTGTTCTTCTTAAATTTCTGGAGGTTGTATGCCTCGGGGAACACCTCCCTAGGCAATGAGTTCCAAAGCCTCGCAATTCGTTGGATGAATGAGTCTTTGGAAAGTGATGTTCTGCAGGTCTCCAAATTGACCACGAAGGGGTGTGAAGACTGAACTTGACGGGTTAATCTCGAAGAGACTGCCAAAGGAGGAACGATTGTTGATATTTCAGAAGAGCATCGCCCATGAAAATATCTATAAAATAGAGACAAATCGCCAACTTTTCTACGGTGTTCCAGACAAGTGAGCGAGTTTGTAAGCGAGGCATCACCGACGAGACGAATTGCCCTTTTTTGGACAGAATCCAGTAGCTTCAGGATATGTTAAGGTGCTGCACTCCAAATATGGGAACAGTACTCTAGTACAGGTCGGATCTGTGCCTTATAGATCATAAGCAGCTGACTGGAGGTGAAATAGCTCTTGGCACGAAACAAAAAACCAAGTTTTTGGGATGCACTTTTGGCAATGGACCTCACGTGATTTTCTCAGGAAAGGTTATTGCTGATAGTAATACCAAGCATCGATATGGATGACTTCAGTGGTATGGTTACTCCTGACAAAGTTATGTTAGGCACAGTGAGATCGGCTTTTCTAGAGAAAAGACATGCTTGTGTTTTGTTTGCATTGAATTCTACCAAGTTATTGGAGAATTGTTGCTAAGTCCATATTTATATTGTTAACATTTCTTCCTCGTCCATTTCTGATTTCACGGGCTGATATAGGGGCCCTGGAAGAATAAATCGATAAAATAAATTGTTGTTTATATGGCTAATTTGCATTTTCTTGTGTTTTTATTTGATGTATTACAAGGTAGGGGTTGCTATTTGACATTTTAAATAAGGGGTAGAGTATGTTAAAGGGGTGCCACTTGGAAACAGCAGAATAACATTTTAAAACCTCCCTCTTGATTTAAAATTCGACGTGTTTTTTATTTTTCTTACATTTACGCAAAATCAAAAGTTATTTGGATTGGCTGGTTTTAAAATGAAAGCACTGAATAAATGTTCAATGGAAAAAGATTATGAAAATTTCCTTACGCCAAAACCTTCTAATGATGATGTGTAAAAAGTTTAAATCCCCATATTTGGGAATATATTTCCAACTTGGTTGTAAATAAGCTTTGTACTCTAGCTACGAGTACTATAACATTAGCAAATGACGCATACATTCTGGTTCCAAAAATAAATTATTTATTTTTGACCCAAATGTAATGTCTTTATTGGATTGCCATGAAATTTTTTCCAGATTTACTTGATTTCACTAAAGCTCTTATTACTAAACTAAACAATATTTGTTTATGTGAGAGGTACCCAGTCATGTGTATCTTTTACACACAGGCTTGTGTATCTTATGTAAGTAGATAGTACATTTGACTACCTATTACACAGTTATCCATAAACTAATACGTTGTTTTTGTTTTAATTTTGTATATATTTTGGTTGGATTAGTTATCTACGAGTACGATACTTTAGCGAGTTACATTAGCACGAATTGTACAGTTTTAAAAAATATTCGATAATTTAACACGTTAGAAAACCTTCCAATATAAAAATAAAAAAAATTCCTTTACAATAATTAAACATATTATGCAAATAACTAATATAAAAAAGAAAAGAATATATATTTTTTTTCTCTTTTAATAATCCACTTAAATTCCCTATAAATCTCGAAAACCTACTGACTCTGTAGGATAACAATATTTATAATATTATATTTTTCTATGTAAAAAGTACTAATATACCCTTGTGAGTAGCGGTGCTACCCAGCAATTGAAGCTAGTAAGTCTGACATGAAAAAATATAATAAAAAAAAAATAAAATAATATATATATATATATATATATATATATATATATATATATATATATATATATATATATATATATATATATGTCAATTAATTCAAGTCTTTGGGGTTTCTTGAAATAAATAAACTTGTGTGTTGCTCTGTAAAACGAAGATTATTTTATTCATAAATACAAGCACTTTTTTTACACTATTAACACGTTTCTTACCTGTAAAACGAAGAAACGACAATTAAAGTTTATATTTTTACAATCGTGCACTTGTACAACTCTCGCGCTCGCTCTCTCTCACTCTTTTCTATGATATAGGATTCTACTTTACCTACACAAAGCGCGGGAATATTTAAAGTTAAAGAAATAATTTTCTTTACATATGTGTAAAAACAAAGGAATAACACTTTAATATTTTATCGATTATTTAGTCAACAACAATGCAAAACGTCTGGCCTTTTGGCTCTGCCAACGCCATTTAATCAGGAAAAAAAATAAATAATCTACTTAAAATTTTATGTATTTTAAATTTGTTTTTTCTAACAAGTATCAAACGATTTTCGTTAAAAATATCATATTCCTTTGTGTTTGTATCAGTTTAAATTATTTTCTACCAGCCGATAAAAATTCTTGCAGATAATAGTTGTTAACGTTGCAAAATAATAAATGATGCTGCGGTACTACGTAAGTATGTACTTCATTAAATGATAAACGATATAAGTTAAGCAATCTTATAGTACGGTATAAACTAATAATAATTTAAATAAATTGCAAACCCAATATCTGTCCTACATATTTTTCTTAATAATTAAACAGTTCTTTATGCATAAAAGGTGCTAATGTTGCCAATAAGATTGCGTTGCCTAATTTAATCGATATTTTTTATTCTATTTATTCTCAAAATTACTGAAAAAGTTTACTTTGATATGGGTACGTCAGTAAAAATATAAAAAATAATACTATTCGTCTTGTTTAAAGTTAAATTTTTTTAAATAATAAGTGCATATAATAATAAGTAAATTAATCGTCAAAAGCTGTGGAACCCACAAAATATACAGCAACTTTATTGGATACCAGTGTTTGTGACAAGTTGGGATATATTTGAAATACAAAAAAATTAAATATAACATTTTTCAGTCCTACAAATTTTATTATAAAATCTTTTTTTTATCTTTCAAGAGATTACATAGCCATCACGACTCTCCCTACAATCTACAATCTACAATCTTTCACCCATTTTTAATTAATTCATTCTGGTAATTTAGATAAAGAAACCGACAAAGAAACTTTTATATTTTATTTACATAAATAACAAAATTATTTAAATTAAGAACGTGATTTGTAAAATCATGTAAGAAAAAAAAAAAAAGATGCAAAGTGTTAAGTGTCAGCGTAATCAAAGAACATAATGTTTTTAACCTTTGTTGTGTAGCAGAAGATTAGTGCAGGGCCGTTATCGTGCCGCTTTACAAAGGAAAAGGCTCGTAGCAGGACTATAAGAACTACCGAGACATAAGTTTACTCAGCATCATCGGCAAACTGTGTGATGAATGAAACTGAGGAGATAATATGAAATGTGCAAGCAGGATCTAAAAATGGAAGTAGGTATGGATCAGGTCTTTTTATTACGAGGTTTGGTCAAAAAATTTTCGGCAAGAAGTCAAAAGGTCTACTGCGCTTTCGTAGACTTGGAAAGGCCTATGACAGAGAGGTAAGGAATGAATTATGGTCGACATTATCTATGTAAGAGGTAAGCGGTAGTTTGATACGAGCACCAAAATCACTACACGAGGATTTCACTGCTTATGTCAGAATAAACGGAGCTTACATGGACTGCTTTGTCAAGAAGGTGTTAGACAGGGATGTGTGGCTTTGCGATGGATATTTAACCTTAACATGGACGACTGTTTAAAAAATTTAAAATAGAGTTCGTATGACTCGAGAATAGACCCAAGTAGCATTTGGCGACTGAGATGGTCAGGACATGCCCAATGAATGCCAGACTTCAGGGTCCCAAAAAGGTGCTTACAGGAAAACCTGAAGGAAAGAGGCCGGTAAGAAAGCCGAAGCTGCGCTGGGATGATGGGATGCGGAAGGATGCTAAAGAAATTCTTGATATAAGAAATTGGAGACATGCAGCGGTGGATCGGGACGGATGGGGAAGAAGTATTGAGGAGGCCAAGGCTCGATATGGGCTGTAGCGCCATCGTAGTAGTACATTTTGGCGACAATAAACACCTAATACACCAAAATGAACGTTGTGTTTGGTGTAGATATTAGTCATTTATGAAACAACGCTATCTAAACCATCGGACAACGTTGTCCCAATGTTGAGCATGACTTTAGTTAAACTACGAAATTGTTACTACGTTTACCCAACTGACTACAGGTAGTAAATATTTTGGGAATGGCAATAACTTTCTGAAAACGTTTAAGTGGCTTTAATTATTTAACTTTAATTATGTTTAACGTTTTCCCGTATGAGATCCGAGCTTGTAAGATTTAACCAACAAGTGGGCAATTTTTTAATTACATTAAAAACGTTTTCGGGGATTCATCTTTGTAACAAACTCTTGTTCCAATATTTTCTATTAAGGACATGCCGGCAATATTTAGATATTAATTTTATACCTAATTTGTTTTACTATTTTATTTTTGTGTCAACAAAAACATACATACTGTTGGCTAAATTACTTCCTAGAAAAAATATAAAAATATCAAGTAAAAGAAGAAGAACGTGAATGATCGCAACCTTACCTCAAAATTGTATTTATAAATAATGATAAAATAATAGTTAAAAAAATTGTAAATGCATTTTATTTTCCTTCGAAAAAGTTGTTTAAAACGATTTTAAAATTAAAATATTTCACGCAGTTTGTCTATTCCATAAAATAATTGTAACAAAAAAGCCTTCCTATTTACATAGAAAAATTACATATCGTACTGACATTCACAATTTGAATATTAGAAATAAAAATTTGCTCGCAGTGCCTAAATTCAAAACAGAAGTATTTAGACGGTCTTTTAGATACCAAATTTGTCAAAGGTATAATTCTGTTCCCACCTCACTTAAACAATTAAATTCCATTAAATTCAAAAATAAATATAAAGAGTATTTGTTTGACTGTAATTAAAGTAAATTATTAAAATCTTGTAGAAAATAGGTAAACTACATTTTTATGTTAAGTGTTCGTATTTAAATTATAAACGATAATTATGTAACGATCACAGGTTTTGTTTTGTTTTCCTTCTTATTTTGACTGTCAGGGTTAAGTGGAAGAACATTTTCTGTGATGCATAGCATTGCAGACAATGATCTTCGCCTTTTATTTCTTGATAACTTATTGCATATATATCAATTATGTTTTATGTTTATTTAATGAAATAATAAAGACGATATTATTATTATTATTATTATAAACAAGCCTTTAAATGCACTGCCTCCTATTACAGGCAAAATGAAGGATTATGTCGTGAAGAAATTTCACAGGCACAAGCCTACATGAATAAAGACAGTTTGTATAGATTAAGTTTTAACAAACACGTGGTTAGGGTGTTCTGTGACAGAGAGACGGATTTTAAAATGTGGAGCGAGGTCTGTTAGTTAGTTGGAATGCGTTCAGTTTTTGGTTTTTTTCCAACTGCTTATAAACTTTTTTACTCACAATTGCAAACAATACTCAAAATTACCACCAAATTTTACAGCAGTCCAAAATCGAAACGAAGCCAATCCAGTCAATTACAAAATTGTTGTCCAACAGTCCAAATCAAATCCAGTCAATATCAAAATTATTATGCAACAGTCCGAAATCGAAACCAAAATCTAGTCAATATCAAAATTGTTATTATCCAAATCGTAGTTAAAGTCCAATCCAAAATCAAAACCAGCCAATCCAGTCAATATCAAAATTCTTATCCAACAGTCCGAAATCAAAACCAAGCCAATCCAGTCAATATCAAAACTGTTATCCAACAGTCCAAAATCTTACACAAGCCAATCCAAAATGTTATCCAAATCGTAGTCAATCAAAATCGCGGTAGTTCTTGTATCACAAAGATTTTTGATCACAAATGTTTTTGCTCAAAGCTCAAATTAAAATAACTCAAATACATAAATGTTTGACAGCTTCAATATTTTCGAATAAAAAATTTGAAATGACACGTGTTTGGCTACGAATATTTTATTTTCGTTGTATAGGAGGTAACATTACCACATACTTCCTACACATACGTTTACACATACGTTACACATACGTTTTTTTTATCAAAACCACCCCTGGTATGTATAAAACAACTTCTAAAAATTTCATCCCAATCGGTCCAGCCGTTTAGGAGGTTTTAAAGGAAATACATACAAACATTTTTTTATTTTTATATTTATAGATTATACAATTTATTTATTTATTCTTCACCACTAATACAAACTACCTATAGTTAAGAGCATTTGTTTACTCCCAAATTGATCTTATTGATCTTCAATAAAAATAAATATTCTAAATTACTTTCTTTTACAGATATCTGTTACCACTACAAACTTCTTTGATTTTATTATGAATATTTAGAAAGGACGTCTCTGTTGTTACAAAATAATTACTATCTCATTCAGTATCCTAATGAATAAAATAATATAAGAGTTAAAGTTCTTAATAATCTAATGAATATATCTTGAACTTGATATTCCCAAGGTTTCTCTTTTTATATACCATACAATAACTTTAAACGGTTTTCACTTCTCACTGTCATTGTTGGTTAACATTTTCAAAATGAACGTAATGTATGTGAATTTTTCAAGAAAATAAGGGGCTGCAAGAAAAGACTATTCAACTTAAAAAAATAATAATTAGTAATTCTTCTTAGTTTGTTAATAAAGTTAGTTGTAAATATACGTATTTTTGCTTAATTATTATTTATGTTTTAAATTTTAAAATATTTTCATAACAATTTTTAAAATAAAAATGAACTTTGCTTATTAATTTTAAACCAATAATTTGGGTTGTCTAACAAATTAAATAAATATTTGTTTATGTTTGTTATAGCTCGCCTTGGTCACACAATTGTGGAGTGTCTCTCCCTCCACACACAATCAACATGTGGCTCGTGATCGCGTGTTGCATTCATAATTTAAATTATAAAAGCTTTTACTTATTTATCAAATGAATAACAGTTATTATAATTGTATGTAAAAGGCAAGTGTTGTTGCCTTTTTTACTTTCGCTTCTTCTGTTAGTGTTTTTTATGCTTCGAATGTTGTTAACAGTTTTTTATCCTCAAGTTTAATGTCTTGAAAAAGGAAATAAATATTTCCGAAAGCTTGACGAATTAACAGAGTTTTTATTTTTTCCTGCCCAGTTGTATGACTGCATCCTACATAATTGCCAAAAAAGTGTATATTGTATATAGATCGCGCCATGATGACGTCTAACTATTTTTCTGGAAATATGCACAGTATGGGTATTTGTGATATGACGAGTGAACCAATTCTACTCTTCTTTGTAGAATTGAAAAAGTGTATCTTGTTGGCAGGAAAGCTTTATGAACAGCCAGAAAGTGTCAAAAAAGGCACGACCGGTGTGCATAGAGGTGTTTGGTTCCTACACTTATGTATGGTAGTGAATGTTAGGTTTGGCAGAAGAAGCATAAAAATAGGATTAATGCTGCGAAGATGAGTAGTCTGAAAAGTATAGCCGGAGTGACTCGGTTGGATAAAGTAAAGTATAGTGAGATAAAAGAACGCTGTGGTGTAAAGAAGATTTGGTTACAAAGATAGATAAATAAATGCTTAGATGGTTTGGACACGTAGAAAAGATGGATGAAGAAAGATTGACGATACAAATTTATGAATGGACAAGTCGGTAGAGGTCGACCTCGGAGAACATATCTCGATCAGATCAACATTGTTTTGAAGAAGGGTCAGGTCAAGAGTACCAGAAACCGAAGAGCATGTATGAGAACACTGATGAAAGTAGTGGAAGCAAAAGATGTGTGTAAGAACCGTAGCAAGTGAAAGGAAGTTGGCTTTGCCTACCCCTATGGGAAAAAGGCGTGACTTTATGTATGTATGTATGTATAGTAGAGAACAGCAACGAATCTAATGTTAGGATAAATTTTAAAAATTGTACTTTCACTAACTATACTTTTAATAAAGAAATAAATGTTTCGTTGTGTTGAGTTATAAAAATTTTTGTCAAACATTTTTTGCCAATATCACTTGGACATTGACAAATGCTTTTTAATTTTATAGCAAAATTTCTCAAGCTCGTTGCTTGGTAACAGCCTGTTACCAAGGAACGAGCTGTCGATTGTCATAAAATTATTTCGTTTATTCTCAATGTCCTAGCGATATTACTACTGATAATAGCTTAAAAATACTTTAACTAATTTTAATGAAATTTGTACGGTTTATTTAAACAATTATCAGACATCTACTAGACCAATTAGATTTGCTTCAGATTTTTCATGGGCGTACCCAGCAGGCAAGTCGATTGTTTTTGTGGTTTTATTTGTCTCCTGACTTTTTAAGTGTCTCACTTGATAAAAAATTAAAATGTTATACGTCGGCACGTCTCTGAATTCCATAAGAAATCATAAAAATGCCAAGAAGTTATCCAAAAATTTATTTATAAAAACAAAAAAAATATTTATTGAATTTTTCACCAAAACTGCATTTTAGAGAAAATTTTGTTAGATGTTTTTTTTTTGTTTTTATAAATAAACACACTACGATCCATTTTTAAATAATTTCTCAATATTTAATTTTTCTTTATACAGGGTTATTCATTAAAAATGTCCAATCCCTAAATTGTAGATTCTAGACCTTAAAATATAATGATTATGCCCAACAAGCCTTATACAAATATGGATTTTATTGTTCGCAATAAAATTTCAAGTTTTAACAATATTTATCTTACGTTTTTTGGCATAAGGATTGCCAATTTGGACTCTAATTTAGTATTGCTATGAAGACGCACCCTTGTTTGTGTTTAGTAAATCAAAGCAAATTTTTTTTTCGGCTGAATTATAAGTAAAATAAAAAAAATATTAAAAAGCGTTAAATTCTATAAAAAACGTTATTCTTGTTTGATTCATGTTACTCGATAAGTTATCGAGTTATTTGCTTTGAAAAAGTTTAATGAATTTTAATTTTATAAAAAATTTATTCTCTAAATGTGTAACAATAACAAATTAAAAAATAACTTCCAATTAAATGTTTTAAATACCCACCATTTACTTCAATACACTTTATGATCCGCTTTCGCAAAGATCTATTAATATCAAATAACCCTTGTCTATTATTTTTAATCACTTCGTGGCTTCCTATATTTTTCGTCGCAATTCTAAAAAATAATTAATTTTTTCTTTGTAAACTAATGCCTTTATTTGCGACCAAATTAAAAAATCCAAAGGAATGAAATCAGGACCTCTCGGTGTCCAAGCAAACTCACCACCATTTTATCGATGCGGAAACTGTTTGTTTAAGTTTTGACGAACTTGTAGAGAATAATATGTTGGTGCCCCATTGTGCAAAAACCACATGTTTTGTCTTAAGGCAAGAGGTATATCCTTTAGTAATTTGTTTATATGTTCTTTAAGGAAATCTAATTAAAGAGGTACATTTAAATTGTTTGGCAGTTCAACACCACACCAACTGTTAAGCTTAAACTAGTGCTAAAAATGTGTTTTTCCTTTAGCATGTGGATTTTCAGAATCCCACAAATGATTATTTTTCCTATTAAATATTCCTCGTCTGGTAAATGTTGCTAAATTGTATATAGAAAATCTGGGTTAACAACAGTAGCAACAGTTAACAACAGCATTACTCCCGTTAATGTTAATGAACCATGAACCCAGTACCACCTCCCTTCGACTTATTTTCACCTAACTATCATATATAAAAGAGATTACACCCAGACTCGCCAGATTTTTTTACTCTTTAAGTAATATTAAAATCATCAATAAAACAGTGCTTACTAGCCGTTGAATTTTTTCAAAAGTAAAAGACAAAGTTCCAATTTTATCAGCTTTCAATGTAAAACACAGTATTTCTTGTCTAGATTGCAACAATAGTATATTGGTCAAACATCAAGATCACTAACCTGTGAAAATCAGTATAAGCAATTGAGTCACATATAACATAAAGTACCTTTCTAGGTATGGCTTTTATTTTCAAGAAAATAACTGTATAAACAAAAAAAGTAACATTAAACATTTAAGTGAGATTTATTACTATTTACTGTCACTTGATAACAATCTAGTAACTACAAACAATAACACAACATAATTATCATAAATACTAGTTACCACTAATGTTGAAAATGACTTGATATATGTCACTGTAAATTGTCTTTGTTTTAATTTTAAATTTTCTAGTTGAATTCCATTCACATGGTTTAACATTGATTTTAAATTTTTTAATTTTAACTTGTAACAAACTTTTATGTATTATTTCATGTTAAATTCTATCTATTCTATCTATAAGAGAACGCTGTGGTGTAAAAGAAGATGTGGTTACAAAGATAGATAAATGAATGCTTAGATGGTTTGGACACGTTGAAAGGATGGATGAAGAAAGATTGACGAAGCAAATTTATAGCGAGTGTGACTGGACAAATCGGTAGAGGTCGACCTCGGAGAACATATCTTGATCAGATCAACACTGTTTTTAGGAAAGGCCAGGTCAAGAGTACCAATAACCGACGAGCATGTATGAGAGCACTAATGAAAGTAGAGGAAGAAAAAGATGTGTGTAAGAACCGTAGCAAGAGGAAGAAAGTGGTCTCTGCCTACCCCTATGGGAAAAAGGCGTGACTTTATGTATGTATATATGTAGAACCGTAGCGTAGTGGTTTTTGCCTACCACTACACAAAAAAAGCGTGACTATATTATGTATGTAGATATATATTTGTTTTGTTGTGGTTTCATAGATATTTTTAAAACCGTAACATTATGTGTTAGGCTCCATGAAGATACAGGCAAGTTCAAAATCGAACGAGGAGTTTACCAGGGTGACACCATATCAATAAAAGTATTTACAAATTTACTCGAGTACATGCTGAAGGAGATAAATTGAAATAACTTGGGAGTTAATATAAATGGAGAAGACTTGAACCACCTTAGGTGGTTGACGTCAGACGACCACCAACGAGATGGACTGATGATATAAAACGCATCAAGTATAACTGGATGCAGGCGACGCAGTGCAGGGAGGAGTGGCACAGATTACGGAAGGCCCATGTTAATCAGTGGACGCGACAAGGCTGATGATGATGATACATATTTGCGTAAATTACCACATCGTATCCCTATATGTGCTGAAGTAAATTTAATTTTTCCAAAAAAAATTTTTTTTATTTGTTCAGGTATTTGTTGGTTTAAAAAAACTACAATATGTGAAAGTAAAATACTGTTACGCCATTGATTTACTCTGTCAAAATATTTTTTAACGCATTTTACATGGGAAATTTCTTTGTATCATTTCTTTAATATTGTAAACCTTATCTTAAACCTCTGATAAATTTGTAATGAATTGTGAATGTTGAGAAATTTACAAATATTTATTGTATTATATGTCGGTCTATGTCTGAGATTGGGAGCAAGCCTGTGGGAAAACAATAGGTATCTTTTTATTACTAGCACCCAAGTTATTGTAGATAAAATATTGATTGATTTCGAGATTTCTGTAAGTATTGTAAACGGAAGCATGAAATTAAACTTTAACATGCTATTAACAAATTAAGCAATTTTATAAAATAGTACTAATTACTGGTGTTGTACGTTAGTAGCAAAAAGTTCTGACAAATGTAGAATTAATCGAACCAGTTACTGGAAATAATCTGGAAGAGGTGCAAAAAAAATTTTTTAAGTTTTTTAACTGATAATTAACTTCAACACAAAGATATTTTTATAAGGAATAACCATTTATAGCGAATAACTTTTTTAAGTAATAATTGTGGTTTACTTTGAACTTCATCCCAAAGTAATTCGCTCTATTAACTACCCAGACTGTAAAATTAAAAAAAATTAAAAACTATTTTATATACTTTATGTATATACATGCATACATACATACATACTTAAAGTCACTCCTTTTTCCCATGGGGGTAGGCAGAGACCACTTCCTTCCACTTGCTACGGTTCTTACACACATCTTTTGCTTCCTCTACTTTCATCAGTGCTCTCATACATGCTCGTCGGTTGTTGGTACTCTTGACCTGGCCTTTCCTCAAAACAATGTTGATCTGATCAAGATATGTTCTCCAAGGTCGACCTCTACCGACTTGTCCATTCACACTCGCTTTATAAATTTGTTTTGTCAATCTTCCTTCATCCATTCTTTCAACGTGTCCAAACCATCTAAGCATTCATTTATCTATCTTTGTAACCACATCTTCTTTTACACAACAGCGTTCTCTTATCTCACTATTCTTTACCTTATCCAACCGAGTCACTCCGGCTATACTTCTAAGACTACTTATCTCCGCAGCATTAATTCTATTTTCATGCTTCTTCTGCCAAACCCAACATTTACTACCATACATAAGTGTAGGAAGCAACACACCTCTATGCACAGCCAGACGTTTTTTTGACACTTTCTGGCTATTCATAAAGCTATGCAGTGCCCCATTCATTTGTTTTTCTGCCAACACCCTTCACTCAATGTCACTGTCATACTTTCCATCTCTTGAAAACTTTGAACCCAAGTACACAAATTCATTTACATTTATATATATATATATATATATATATATATATATATATATGTGTATATATTATATACTTTTTTAAGATACATTTTTTTTTTTTTATTGAAGTTTTAATTTTAAAATACACCTTACCAATAATTACCAATAAACCAGTAGCTCTGTTATCATAAGAGATACCAAAAAAAATTCTATATAAAAATTGTAGGCAGCTTTAAGTTTTACATTTTAAAATTAGTTACAATGTTACATAGTGTTCCATAACGCGGTGCCAGATCAAAGTTATGTTTTTTTTTTAAAAACACCCTGTATTTTACTTTAAAATTAAAATCCGCTTTACCTCCCCATTACAACAATATAAGGTTATAGTATGTTACACAGGGTATTTAAAAAGTTATAACCAATTCTATGTGGAAATCTAAACAAGTTCAACGGCCTGTATAATTAAAAAGAAGAATAAAAATAATAAACTATTAAAGCAAAAGTTTTTTAATGATTGTCAAAGTTTATTTTCTTCTTTTCATGCGTATCCATTACTGAATGTTTGCGACCACATTTTCCCTTTTATTCCGGTTTCTTAATGTTTGGTGTTGTACCCTGTCAGAGGCCTTCTTAAAGTCTAGGAAGCACATAATTACATTTGTTCTCTAGTCGTAACAGTTTTGCACAAGTACTTGTGTTGCAACCAAGACTTCTCCCATGCCCATTTTTGTCCAAATCCAAACTGTGAATCACTGATCGTTTGTTCGCATTTTCTAAATATTCTCTGATGTATGATCTTTAGGAATAGTTAGGGTGTGATAAGCCTATGCTTATTACATTTTCTGGAATTGTTTTTTTTTGGTAAAGGTATAAAAGTTTTATAAAAGTCACTGGGCAGGATACTGGCCAGTTTCATATATTTTGTTAAGGAGTTTCTGAAGAACTGCAATGCCTTCGTCGTGTAGAAGTTTAATTAATTCTACCGAAATCTCATCAGTTCCTGGTGCTTTATTATTCTTGAGATTGGGAATGGCTTTTTTAATTTCAGATTTTGTTATTGAAGAGCCTATCATATCCTCTTCTGTGCTTTCGTTTTTTGTTGGTGCGTCTGAAAATAAGTTTCTAATATAGTTCTCCCAGATGATTTTTCGTTCTTCGACATTGCTGGCGATTTCGTTGTGGTCATTTGTTATCATGAAGAAAGCCTTCTTATGGTGTATTCCAGCTGTTTCTTTCACCTTTTTATGTAGGTTAAAATTGTCTTGTAACATTTACAGGTTTTTGATCTCTTCACATTCAGTTTTTAACCAATCATTCCCATTCTTTGCTCTCCTGATCATGGTTTTTATTAGATTATGAATGTTTTTGTATTTCTTTAGATTTGTGCGATTTCTGTATTTTCGTCAATTCAAAGTTTATAAACACGAAAAAATTTGCGAATATTTATCAAAAGGCGTGACTTTATGTATGTATGTCATCAAATCGAATACAATGTAAGTCGAAACTTGAGTACATTATTTTCTCAGTAATTTCAAATGGATCACCCTGTATTTTATATTACTGTCGAAGACTACTGTTACCATACTTCTTTTTTTATTGACCATTCCCTATACCAAAACTTATTAGTTTTTGAGATATTTCCATTTTGCTATGCAAAGTATTAATTAGGTTTCTAAAAGTATCAATAATTTTTAGTTGGCCATGATTGATTTGTCAAAAAAAATTAATAATTACTGTTTGGTAGTTTAATAATGAGTACAGAAAAAAATAATTTAAAATAAGGTTTAAAAAAATTACAGTCGGGGAGAAATAAGAAACAATACATGGAAAATTAAAAAATAACACTATTACTAAAATAAAGTAGGTCTCAATTTAGATGTTTAAAATGACCACCCAAAACATTTATGCGTGCCTGAAAGCGGTAATTAAAAAAGTTTCTTACATTCTCTCTTTCATTTCATACCTTGTTGTTATAAGTGTTTTATACACGTCGTTCTTAATATAACCCTAAAAAAATTAGTCCATTTTATTAAATTCTGGTGACCTGGGTGGCCACCGTACTGGTGCACCTCTTCCAATCCATCTTCCAGAAAACTAATCATCAAGTCCTTCTTAAACTAATGCATTATGGTGAATCGGAGCACCGTCATGCAAAATTTGTTCAAGTATACGAAGTGGAACTTCTTTCAATAATATGGGTAACTGATTTACTAAAAAATCTAAATACATCTCTCCATTTACTTGCTCCTCAAAAAAATATGGTCTCACTACATAGTTACCAACAATACCTTTCCACACATTTGGTGACCATTTAGTTTGACTGTGTGTAATTATGTGGTATGGATTTGTTGTCAAATAGTAGTGAAAGTTATGCCTGTTAACAACACCATTTTTATGAAATTTAACTCTCCGAATAGTACAAAGTAAAAAAAAATCTCTTTGTTGATTAACTTTTTGTAAAGCCCATTTAAAAAATACTATTGTCTTTTCAAAAATATTATCAGTTAATTTTTGGTGCAATTGAATGTGGTAGGCGTGCATTTTGTTTTTAGAAAGAATTCTTTAAACACAGTAGTAACTAAGTTCTTGTTTCTTTGAAATATTTCTAATAATTGTATGTTCGTTAACTGTCAAAAGTATATTCATTTCGTTTTCCTCTGCCACAGTAGTTTTTGTTCTTTCTTGTTTTTCATAAGTAACTGAACCGGTGAGGTTAAACCAATCTTTCGAAACTTGCTGTTGTAGGTTGTCGCCTCTCAGGATATCTTTAATGATAATTCTTACTTTTTACTTACTTACTTTTTATTACATTACCCTAATATCCAGATCATATCTACCATTTCCTGACGAGTAAAATTCATATTTGCTAGTTTAGACTGTATTAATACGTTTAGAAACCTAATTAATACTTATAGAAAAATGGAAATATCTCAAAAACTAATAAGTTTTGGTAAAGGAAATGGTCAATAAAAAAAGGAAGTATGGTAACAGTAGTCTTCGACAGTGATATAATATACTGGGTGATCCATTTGAAATTACTGAGAAAATAATATACTCAAGTTTCGACTTACACTGTATTCGATTTGATAAATATTCGCAAATTCGTTCGTGTTAATAAACTTTGACAATCAATAAAAAACTTTGGCTGAAATAGATTATTATTCTTACTCTCCTTTTTAATTATACAGGCCGTTAAACTTGTTAATATTTTCACATAAAATTGGTTATAACTTTTTAAATACTCTGTAAAACATACTTTAACCTTATATTGTTGTAATGGGGATGTATAGCGGATTTTAAGTTTAAGATAAAATAAAGGGTGTTTCATTTAAAAAAAAACATAACTTTGATCTGGCACCGAGCTATGGAACACCCTATAATATTGTAACTAAATTTGAAATGTGAAGCTTAAAGCTGCCTACAACACTAATCAATTACCCTGTATATTTAATTTTTACAATGATTATAATTAATAAACAAAAGGGATGATTATGTTAAAATGGACCATTTTGTTGCAGGGATTAGTGAAGTTTTATAACATTTTAATAAATGGCAAATAATTTATTTTTGTTTATAAAGCATAACACAGCTCTTTGTTTAGCTTGTTACTTAGTCTACAGACTTGATTTATAATCCTGAATATTTTAAGTTACTAGTAGGAGATTAAAGAAATCCAATAAGTCATAGAGCAGTTTTTTAAAATAGTCATTGTATTGAAAATAAAGCTAAAGAACAAAGAAATATTGTAACGATTTTGCAATACGCCACTGGAATATGTTACGAAAGCGAAATATGCGGTACGGCGACGACACATCCAATGGGGAGGATATTCCAGAGCATACATTAATACACGGGACGGTGCCGAATCACTCCGACTAATCCAGTGCGACACAATCTGCGCATGCTCCATGTTTGGTTTGGAGCCTGTTTCCCGCATATTGTTTAGTGATTATCATGCCTTAATGTCAATTACTTTTTACTTTTTTGAATTGCGATATAAATTTTATAATTTGGCGATTTAACCTTTTTTTGTGCTACAAACAAAACTTTTAATTACTATTAATTTGTGGAGGGAGCAAACATGGTGGAGTGAGTTATATCTTTAAAGGAATAAAGTTTTTTTTACGTCAAATTTATTTTCAGCAATAATTTGTTTTGTCATGCTTGCAACAAAGAATTTAGCACTGTACCGACTAAAAATCGACATTAATGTATTAATTAATGTGTACTGATGTTCCAGTACCTTACTGCCCAATCTAGAATTTTCAATAAAACAGTTTGGATTCACTTGAAAATTTCTCGTCTTCTCCAGAGTTACGTTGTTGTTGTAAATTAGCCGCCATTCGCGAAAGTTAGTGTCAATATTCTGAAGTTTGATCATTGTGTTTTTACTAGTTAACATAAATTGTAAATTTTATGAATAAATGTGTTAAATATAAATTGTGTTTTTAAGAAAACGTTACAATATTATCAACTTTTGCAAACACAGACAGATTTTTAAAAGTCAAGCATGATGAAGCGTGCACTAAAACAGAAAAATAGAGCACGAGTATTACAAGGAAGCAACCTTGAGTCCATCTTGTATTTAATTTACACCAGTTACATATTACAATTTAAATAAGATCGAACATATTCCAACTATTATTATAATATTGTCCAGACCACTTATGCAAACTCAACATTTAAGCTCCACACAAGTTTTTGCTGAAAAATCCATGGTAAAAAGAAAAAGGAAAAATTTGATATAAAAAATAAAAAGGTGTACTGCTTAATTGGTAGACACTCAACTTTATCTATCTTGTTTAAAGTCTTTAAGCCAGAGTGGACTGCTCTGGGATTGTGCCAGCAGAAGTACCATTCTACTCATTTAACATTGTTAACCGGTACCTACATCAACAATGGTTATATTATTCAAGACCTTCAGATGGACTTGTAGACCAGACTATCACCAGATTCGCAGAGAGTAACGAATATGTGAACGTTGGGGCAATACAGCTCTTTAACAATAACAACTTGAAAGGAAGACTTAAAAGAGTAAACCTGTGATTGTGCCAGTAAAAAAGTAGAGAAAAATTTATTTAAGTGTAAGTTTTGAAACTTTAAGGTAGGATAGTAAGTATGACTTTAGTTTAAAGATTTCATGAGATTAAATTTGAATTGACAATGTATGATTACCTAAATGGTTTTTAAATTGTTTTATTTAAATAATAAATAAAATAAAATAATACTGAAAGTTTATTGTTTTGCTTTCCTTAATGTTAGAAACCATTGTCTTAAAGATTTTACGAAAATACAATTTTTGTTACATTATTTTCATTTTTCTAATCAAGTACTATACCGATTTTTTTTCATATTACATTTTCACTGGGTGCAAATATAATGTTGATTAAAATCCTTTATTTTAAACAAGTTTTCAGTTATTTTTACTTTACAAACAATTTCATTTTAAATTTTTACAATTCTAATTTTCTAAACAATATACAACTCTTCTGGAAGTCCATAAGAACAGCTAAAGCTAAAAATACTACCTCGCAACTGAAAAGAATCAAAAACCAAGATGGTAGTAGGAAGGAGAGGAATGCGTATTAAAAAGATGAAAGAAATACTTCGAAAGTTTATTTGAGAAAGAGGATACACAAGTACAGGCCCATTCGGAGACATGAGTGAAAGTTGCAATGAAAGTGAAATTAGTACGTCAGCAATTGTAAAATCGTTGTAGCTAGTCTGCTATACCGCCTTTTTAATCTTTGTTGGAGAAGTGGTAGCGTACCAGACGACTGATGCAAAGCCGTTATCGTGGCACTTTACAATAAAAAAGGTTCGCAGAAGGACTGTCAGAACTACCGAGGTATTAGTTTACTCAGCATAGTCGGCAAACTGTATGCAAAGATATTGATTAAAAGAGTAACAAATGAAACTAAGAAGATAATATGGTATGTGCAAGCAGGATTAGAAGAGGAAAATAATGTATGGATCAGGTCTTTTTATTACGAGGTATAGTCGAAAAATTATTGGCTAGAAGTCAGAAGATCTATTGCGCTTTTATAAACTTGGAAAATGCCTATGACAGACTGGTGAGTAGTAAATTGTGGTCGACATTGTCTATGTATGGGGTGAGCGATAGTTTAATACGAGCACTGAAATCACTTTACGAGGATTCTATTGCTTGTATCAGGATAATCGGAGCTTGCACGGACTGGTTTAACATCGAAAAAAGTGTGAGATAGGGATGTGTGGCTTAAAAATGATTGATTTTATCGTCAAATGCCTTCTTTATGCCGATGATCAAGTCATATTAGCGTCATCTAAAGAGGAGTTGCAGGCGATAGTTAATGTTATTCATAATGTCCCAAAAATCAAAGGGATGAAAATAAATGTAAGCAAAACAAAACAAATGGTTTTTAAAAAATATAAAAGCAATACAAACTGTGAAGTTTTGATTGAGGAAGAAAGAGTGGAACAAGTAAATGCATTTGTGTACTTGGGTTCAAAGTTTACGAGAGATGAAAAGTATGACAGTGACATTGCACAAAGGGTGTTGGCAGGAAAACAAATGAATGGGGCACTGCATGGCTTTATGAACAGCCAGAAAGTTTCAAAAAGGCACGTCTGGCTGTGCATAGAAGTGTCTTGGTTCCTACACTTATGTATGGTAGTGAATGTTGGGTTTGGCAAAAGAAGCATAAAAATAGGATTAATGCTACGTAGATGAGTAGTCTGAGAAGTATAGCTGATGTGACTCGGTTGGATAAACTGAAGAATGGTGCGATAAGAGAATGCTAAGGTGTAAAAGAATATGTGGTTACAAAGATAGACAAAGGAATGTTTAGATGGTTTGGACACGTAGAAGGGATGGATAAAGAAAGATTGACAAATTTATAAGGCGAGTGTAAATGGACAAGTCGGTAGAGGTCGACCTCGGCGAACATATCTCGATCAGATCAACATTGTTTTAAAGAAAGGCCAGGTCAAGAGTACCAACAACCGACGAGCATGTATAAGAGCACTGATGAAATTAGAGGAAACAAAAGATGTTTTTAAAAACCGTAGCAAGTGGAAGGAAGTGGTCTTTGTCTACCCCTACGGGAAAAGGCGTGACTTTATGTATGTTGTATGTAATTTTCTAGGACACCTTAGGTATTCGATCAATAATAGAACATAAAAAATATTTTTTTAAAAGTCATAATAAAATGGCAATGTTAGTGACAATGTCAAAATTGTAAATTTAAAATTTAACCACAGTTAACACACTGAAAAACCTATCTTATAAACTGTATTTTAAGTAAAGAATGTACAATAATGATTGTCATTAAAAATAAATTATTGTTTAAGTGTGTGGTAAAAACTATAATATATGATGGTACGATTTACATAAATCAAAATAATCTTGTTACAATGTTTTTAATCTAATACACAAATCTTAACCAGTTATAAATAAAATGCAGTAGACTTTTAATACAAGAGGCCATTGACCATAGTTGAAGTTCCCTTTACATTTCTTATTAAAATGTATACGGGTCTTAAGAGCTAAAACGACTACAAATTTCACTTTCACATCCTTTTGATTTAATCCATTAGTTTGAATTATTTGCCATTTAAATCAATAATCATATTTATTGCCATTATTTATAATAATTAATTTTTTAATAATTTTAGACAAATTATATTATATTTTACTACTGGCCATAATTTTAATTTTAATTTTTCGTCAATAAAAGTTTTGGTTTGTGAGCCGAATATCAAGAAAAGCGGTTTAAGCAAGATGATTTTCATTTCTCTAAATGATACCATAAATTGCAGAACCGATGTACAGGGCCTGAATTCACAATATAATAATAATATATTTTTATATTTAAAAATCAATAACGATGGCGTTGATAGTATGTAAATAATTAGCGCAAAAAAAATAAAAATAAATAGTTCATTAAAAGAAAAACAACTCATATTATTTTGCCTCAGTTTGTTTGTGCCGTCTTTATGTATTAATATTGTTATGTGATAAATCTATTTGCTTGATGTTAATTGTAAATACGTTTGTCCTGATTCTGTGATGGATACGATATCAGAAATTTTACATTACCATAGACTTGGACTTCCACCAATTAAAAAGGTATGTAATTTATTGAAACTTTTCACTTGTTAACAAATATTATTCTTGTGCATTTAAATCTAAGGGATTAATCTGCATTTACTAGACCAGAACCGGTTTTTGGAGTCACTAAAAGTGCCGTCAAAACAATTATTTCAGACTGGGCGAATTTCAGGGTTCTCACTCGAAGGTGTTCTTACCTAAATCCTTTAGAAACACGCAGGAATGACCTGCGATATCTAACGGGACTGCCTACAGAATTCTGTCGTTTAAGATACCACCTCGGAAGGATAGATCTAAATCAACAAACGGACTGTCAGTTTTGCTGCGTGGATGACGAAACTGTGTAGTAAATTTAATAACTGGCACAAACAGTGTAAAAAGATTCTGATTTTAAAAAGGGGTTTTAACAGTGGACATTGTTAATAACCAAAAAACCTTTTTTAGAATTTCAATGTTTAATCTTGCTTTAGTATTTTATAGCTGGATACCGTAGCTTTGCAATCTGAGACCTTACTGTCTGAGGATAATTTTGACCTACCTTTAAATAACCTGTAAAGGTTATTAAATAAATTGTTTAAACTTATAGAAAGTTCAACAAGAACTAAGGTGAGTTGTAAAGAATAAACCATAGATTTTGTAGCACAGTAGGACAATTATGCAGACACGTCAAACGCGTCACTCTAATGCTGTTCCGATAGATTTACGAAGCAATTCGATGTAAAGAAGCCCATTAAGATAGCTACAAGAGTGTATTCGTAGTACCACAGCAATTGTAATAGGTATTTCTATATCTGATACTTTAAAAGTTGGACTTTTGTAAGTACTCTTTTGATATTATATAGAACCCCCTTTAATTGTAACTGTGCTCGCTTTTAAAATATTCTTATAGTTTTGTAATTGTACCTGTATATAGGTAATTTTTCAATATTTTATTAATTTGGCTTATAGTCTTTTAAATTACCAAAGATTTTTTAAATTGGTTAAATCTACTATTCACTCACTTTAGTATAAACGCTATAACTGGTAATTACATTGGCTCGAGAAAAATGACGGTAATGAGCATGTGAGGTTGAAGAGTTGTAAAGGCCATTCAAAGAAGGAATCGTTGATGTTGCTATTAAAGTGTGTGGTGTGAGTAAAAAAAAAAGGATGCTAGTGATAGAACATTTGCGTAATGGTAAAAAAAGCAGTGTAAGAGAAGAAAAAAGCCTGGCTTAATTGGCTGGCTACAGAAGCCAATCAAAGATCGCAAAAGGCAACGATTAAGGATATAACCAGGCAAGGAATAATTATAAGAGGTTGAAAGAAGTGGCAACAGAGGTTGTGGCAAGAAATAAGGAAAATAATGAAGTTGAATTTGATAGAAGATTATCTGACGATTTTCAGATCAACAGCCAAAGGTTAAAATACTACTTCGCAATTGGTAAAAATCAGTAACCAATATGGTAGTATGGTGAAAGAAAAGGAATGAGTTTTAAAAAAATCAAAGTAATACTTTGAAAATTTGAGAAAGAGGACATACAAGCGTAGGCCCCTTTTGGAGACTTTAATGAATGTTGCAATGAAATTAAAATTATTACGACAGATATTATAAAAGCGTTGAACAGTATGAAATTGGGTAAGACTGCAGGGTACGACATAATTGTGGTTGAAATGCTGAAGGCTGGACAGTAGCTAATCTGCTGTACCGCCTTTTTAACCTTTGCTGGAGGAGCGGTAGCGTACCAAAAGACTGTTGCAAGGCCGTTATCGTTCCGCTTTACAAAAAAAGCTTTGCAGCAGGACTGTAAAATCTACCAAAGCATTAGTTTACCTAGCATCGTCGGAAAACTGTATGCAAATATATTGATTAAAAGAGTGGCGACTGAACTGATAAAAACATGAGGGATGGACAAGAAGGATTTAGAAGAGAAAGAAGATGTATGAATCAGATATTTTATTACGAGGCATAGCCGTGGTAAAAAAGATGTGGTTATAAAAATAGATAAAGAAATGCGTAGATGGTTTGGACACGTATAGAGGATGAATAAAAGAAGAATGACAAAACAGATTTCTGAGAGTAATATAATTTAGGAGAGTAATAAACAAAATTTGGGTAGCTATGATGATAGCCAATGTCCGGGAGTACATGGCACATAAAAAAAATTGTCAATCTGATCGAGATACGTTCGCCAAGGTCGACCTTTACCGATTTGCTCATTCATACTCGCCTTATAAATTTTTTTTATCAATCTTCCTTCATCCATTCTTTCTACGTGTCCAAACCATTTAAGCATTCCTTTATTTATCTTTGTAACCTTATCTTTTTTTAGACCACTGTTCTTCACTTTATCCGACCAATCACTCCGGCAACTCATCTCTACAGCATTAATCCTATTTTCATGCTTCTTCTACCAAACCCAACATTCATTACCATATATAAGTGTAGGAACCAACACTCCTCTATGCACAGCCAGACGACACTTTCTGGCTGTTTATAAAGCTATGCAGTGCCCCATTCATTTTTTTTTCTGCCAGCACCCTTCGCTCAATGTCACTGTCATACTTTTCGTCTCTCGTAAACTTGAAACCCAAGTATACAAACTCATTTACTTGTTCCACTCTTTCTCTCTTAATCAGCTTCTCACAGTTTGTCATGCTTTCTTAACTTTTAAAAACCATTACTTTCGTTTTACCAACATTTATTTTCATTTCTTTGATTTTCAGTGCATAATGCATAACATAACGTTTCCGTGATATGCTTATTTACAATCTTTTATAATGTGGACAATATCTTGGTGTCATTAATTAATCTTTCTATGACTGTGGCGGTGCGTACCTTATCGGTCCAAGAAATTCTAAAAATGCGTCTAAACACCACATATTAAATTTTTTTTTTCTAGTTTTTTCTGCAATATCTCAACGCAACAAACTGAAATTATTAAATTCCTTGAACTTTCCCTATTGCCACATATGCCTCTTAGACCTGGACTTTAAAAATGTCCAATCGAGGATTAATACAGCGTTTCTCAAACTGTGGGGCGCGCCCCCTAAGGGGGGCGCAGTACAGATTAAAAATAAAATGGTAATGATAAAATGCTACAGATAGATTTTTAAAAAATCTTTATTGAAATTTTACTTACTTAATGATGACAAAGAAACATTCTAAGGACTAATGGCTAACATGAGCTTGTTTTAAGGCGCACAAATTCTCTAAATTTGGTTCTATGTTAGAGATGGCCACTCTGAGTTCATTTTCTACTTGAAGTTTATTTCTGTATTTAGATTTCACGACAGAAAGTGCAGAAAATCCAGTTTCACAAAGGTAGGACGTTGGAAAAGGCAACAGAATTCTAAGCGCTTTGGCTTTTATAACGGAGTAGTCGTTCGGAAGTTCAGTCCAGAAGTTTGTTAAAGATTTGTTAACAAAGTTTGATTTTTGTAAGGGATTTGTTAAAATATCTATCAGTTGTTCTTCTTCTTGCAGTGATAGTCCGACAGGTCTATTTTCGAATGGATTTAAAACCCAGCTCCAGTCTGACAACTTGATATCTTTCTCTGCAAAGAAGTATCGCTTGAAATTCTCAGTTAAGTTTTCTAAATGGCTTCCTATGGTTTTTAGCATCACAGCTTTATGAATATCTTCCAATGGGGAATCTTGCACAAAATCGCAAAATGTGGGAAACATTTCCAAACTGTTTTCTTTCAATTTGTTATGCCATAACTGCAATTTTTTACAAAAAGCATCAATCTTTTGACTTAAATCAAATATATTTACGTCTTTTCCTTGCAGCTGAAGATTAAGTATATTAAGTTTTTCAAAAATATCTACTAAATAAGAAAGCTTCAGTAAAAATAATTTGTCGAAAAAATCTGTTAAATGCTTGTGACCTTCCTCGCTTAAAAATATCGCTATTTCGCTTCTTAATTCAAAGACACGCTTAACCGTCTTACCGCGTGACAACCATCTGGATGAGGAATAAAACAACAAAGATTGATGCTCAGCTCCCATATCTTCACACAGAACAGAGAACATCCTTGTTTTTAGTGGTCTGGTTTTTATAAAGTTAACAACTTCAATAACTACTGTCAAAATCATGTTTAGTCCAGGGCTTAGCTTAGATTTTAATGCTAACGCTTCCCGATGTATCATGCAGTGCGTCCAGATAATTTCTGAGGATTCCTTTTTTACTGGCGCTTGTAAACTGTTGTATTTACCAGACATGGCTTGAGCTCCATCGGTGCAAATCGCAACACAATTTTTCCATTGCAAATTCATTTTAGTAATAGAATCATTTGTAATCTTGAACAACTCGGTGGCTGTAGTTCTTCCTTCCATCTGTTTACAAAACAATAAATCTTCACATATTTTAGAACATTGACAGAATCTAATGTAGCAAATCAAATGGGAATAATTACTAGAGTCAGTTGCTTCGTCAAGTTGTATAGCAAACATGTTTCCAGTAAGCTCAGATTCAAGCTGCTGCTGCATATCAACTGATATATCGTTAATTCGTCGACAGATTGTATCATTTGACAGAGGAATATTGTTAAGTTGTGAAGTAAAATTTTCACCAAACATTATTTCTACAATATCTTTGCAAGCGGGTAAAATAAGTTGCTCTGCAATAGTGTGCGTTTTTTTGCATTTAGCTACTTTGTATGCCACTTTATATGATGCCAAGAGAGCCTTCTCATTTACTGCCAGTACTCTATGGAAGCTGGATTTTTGTTTTTTAAACAATCTGAGTTTCTCCACAAAAAAATCTCGCGGTTTATTGACATATTCTCTGTGCAGCGTTTCTAGATGCCTCTGTAATTTATTTGGTTTCATGCTATCTGCAGCCAATACTTTTAAACAGATAACGCATTGTGGTTTTTCTTCGCCACCTACTTCAAGGCTAGTAAAGCCCAAATTTAGGTATGATGGGTCATATTTTCTTGTTTTAGATTTCGGACGATTTCCACCTGAACCTGTCGATGTACAAGCCCGTCATCCTCAAGTTTTCGTTTTAAAAATTTATCCATACTACATCTACTTATACACTCACACTTCACAATAATGCTTGCTTAGTGTTAAAACACCTTCACTGAGAGACTGAGAATACCGTATGTGCGCTTTTGTATTTATAGTCGCGTTCAGACAGTTCGAGAAAGATCAGGAAGCTTGAATACGTGGCACGAACGCCGCGAACTTTCCGACAGTATCTTTGGCGCTCTCGACGAGACAATGTTGCCTATTTAGTCCAAATTCCTAGGTCTACGGATTGGGGGGCGCAACATTTTTTAAATTAAAACAGGAGGGCGTGAATAACAAAAGTTTGAGAACCGCTGGATTAATAGATGCTTTTGAAATGTGGGCCTACAGAAGAATGCTGCGAATATCATACACAGAACACCGTACTAACGTGTCAATTCTTAAAAAACTAAAAATCACCACGAGGCTATCAACCAGGATAAACCAATTATACCTACGGTATTTTGGACACATTTCAAAAAGAACGAATGGGCTGGAAAAACTTATTGTAGAGGGAAAAATCAATGATAAACGACGAAGAGGAAGGTCTCCGACGCGCTGGGTGGACCAAACGAAAGAAATCATTGGTCACGGTCTGCAAGAAACTTCTCTTGCAGCTCAAGACAGAGAAGGATGGAGAACTACGATCCGAGTAATTGAGACATGATGTCACCATTCTCTCTCGAGAATAAAAGGACAAGAGAGAGAGAGAAAGAAAGAGAGAGAGAGTTTTTTGGTAGTTCAGGCAGTGAGAGTCTAAGCTTCTACGCTGTAAAGCAAAACCGAGAACATAAGAGTGAAGCAGTTGTATTTGCAAGTTTAAATTCAGATTCCTAGATTACAATACCCTGTTCATTCTTCTAAAAATACCTCTGGCCTGTTTAAAACTTTATCTGATTTCATCTAAATTTTCTATGATGATCCTAGGTATTTGTAGTTAGCTACCTGTTCCAGTTGTCTGCCGTTAAAACCTATGTTGGGATTTAAATAATAATTTCGACTGATTATCATTACCTTGGTCTTATTGACATTCAACTTAAATCCGGCCTTTATTCTTTTTCGTTCACTCACTCAAAACTTGCAGTTTAGCTACGCTAAGAGAATAGCGCCGTCGGCGTACCGTGGGTTATTTACAGTACCGGTAAGAGCACGCATTCCAGCCTCACACCTTTTTTATTTGTATGTTTTTACTGTCTAAATTTTCTGGTCCGATAGATGTTCTTTGTCCCCAATACAAATTGAAACAACTCAAATGTCCTTGCTGTCTAGCCCGATTTCTGTGAAAATGTCCATGAGTTGTTCGTGCTTGATGCAGTCGAATGCCTTTTTATAAAAGATAAAGCACGCGAACACGTCAACTGAGATGTCATGGTACCTTTGAACCAGGACATGTAGCCCCATGAGTGTCGCCCCTCTTGTGCCGAGTCCGCTGAGAATACCGAATTGCGTCTCACTAAGATGTTAACATTTTTTGTATATTCTAGCAAAGAGGATTTTTAAAAACACTTTTAGAACGTGGCTCATCGATGCTATTGTTTTATAGACGTTATGTGTTTTGGCAGAATTATTTTTTGGTAAAAGAATGAAAGTAGATTCAAGCCAGTCGTCTGGTATAATACTTGTAATGTATATTATATTAAAGAGCTCTTGTCAGTGTATCTAAAACTTTGTGTCCTCTTGGAAATTTTAAAATTTTCACTGGTATTTTATCTGGGCCTGTGACTTTTCCATTTTTGAATTTTTTTTAAGCATTTTCCACTTCGATTGATGGTCCCGTTGATGTATTAATGTTTGGTGGCTCTTTTACCCTATGAAGTTTACTTGCATAATTATTTTAGCTGTTTAGTTTTATGATGGGGTCGCGTATTATGTTTCCTGTGGAATCATAAAGAAGTTCGTTATACCTCTTCTTGCAAATACCTGCAACCTCCTATACTTTTTTGCAACTTAACGTATCGTGCCTTGCCCGAAATTCCTTTATTTCTCTGCGCTTCTCCTCTAAAAATGTTGTCTTAGTCACCTTGATTTTTATGCGTATGATCTTGTATATTTCATTGTACTTTTACCTGTCCTTTTTTTTCCATCCTCTTGTTCATCAGTAGCAGGAACTTCTTTATTATACAAGGTTTCCTTTTATTTTTATTTTTGTATCCACTGTTATTATTGGCTGCCGGTAAAAGTGAAGTTTTTAATTTAATGTTTAAAGTTTTCCGCTGTTACCTAATGGTTTCTGCTCGCGCACATGGATTTTGATAGTTTTTTAGTTATGGTCACCTTCACAGATGCATTTTATAGTTTTCCAGGTTTATTTTATTTGTCGGTGATGCCTTGCAGATTCTTTATAAGCGGAGTTATATGGATGCCACCAGTGGGTTGTGGTCGGACGGTACGTGCCCCAGAACTGCCTTTACGATATTTTTGAAGCGTTGGTTTATCATGATAAAGTCTATTTGATTTTCGATTATGTGATCTTTATTATCTCCATTTGACTTTCAGGTATATAATCTTCTCGTTCCCCTCTATCGTTTTGCTTTCCTAGTCTATAGTCTCCGACTATACTTTTGCATCTGATTTTGCCAATTTGGGCATTAAAATCGTCCATTACGATGGTCGCTTCTGAGTTTTTTGTTATTTTTAAGAAACTTTCAATTTCCTCGTAGAATTTTTTTACTTTTTCCTTACTACCATCACATGTAGGGGCATATTGAAAGGTTGTAACGTGCCTTTTTTTCCCTTCTACAGTTCCATTATAATTATATCTCTGATAATTTTTTATTCCTCAAGTACTCGTAAATAGTGTCGTGTACCGTATTTTGTTGTAACTTAAATATACTTATCATTCGTTGTAAATAGTGTTGCATAGCCTCGATTATTGTGTATTATCGATTATATTATTGTTTGGTTTACATTTCTGTGTAGATGAGGCTAGCTATCAACACTGACGAACGCGATTCTTAGTGTGGAACATAGACTTACGAATATTCTGGGTTGACGTCAATTCCGGGTCATTTCTTGATATCCGGCTTGGGAAGTAGTCTAGTCGTGTGGTGACAGTCTTGGGAGTGGTGTGGTGAGAGTTTTTGGGGCGTTGTGATATTAACAAATGTGCGGAGCCTCTACGGTTTTCTTTTCATATCTGGCTGTATTTGGGCCATCTTGATTGGATTTTGAAGAAAAACCATTTAATTTTTAACTTGACCATTCTATCTTACCTTCGTTGTTGATATTTTGGATTTTGGTGTCGAGTTAAAATAACCGCATGCGGGATTTATTTGAGGGAAGCCATTGTTAATTAGCAGGTGCCGTTCCATAACCAAACCGGCCACAGGAGTAGTGCATTCGTATCATCCATATCGACGATAAATTGCAGTGTTATAAAGACTTGCTTGGTGTTTTTAGCAGGAACTCCGTATTAAGGTGTTCAAGATCAAAGTTATTTTTTTTTTATATTTGATCTACAATATACGTTTACCCAAAGGTTACAAGTGAGTTATTTTTGAATATTTAACGACGTGACTTATTTTTGACACCACGATTAAGTTTTGTTTTAATTTATTTATATAATACATTATTAAAAACTATTTATTGCATTAGATAATATGCCAAAACTAAGTACTTTGATTTATTGTTAGCTGCTAATTTTGACTAAATTTGTTATAATGTTATTATTGAACTGAGTACTTTGATTTATTGTTGGCTGTTGATTTTGACTATATTTGTTATAAGTTTATTATTGAACTGTGTACTTTGATTTATTGTTAGCTGTTGATTTTGACTATATTTGTTATAATTTTGTTATTGACCTGTGTACTTTGATTTATTGTAGGAGTAAAGTATCCAATATATTTTAGCTATAATTTTATTTATTTGGTTCACCATAATCTCAGTTGTTTATCGTGTGGCTCTGCTAGTGCCTATAAGACCTAGGGGTTTCCGGCTTGAACCGTCCAAGTCGGTGGCGCAGCTCACTTTTATATATATATATATATATATATATATATATATATATATATATATATATATATATATTTATATATATATTTTTTTTTTCTACCCTCTACGGCTGAGCTCGGGCATAATTTGCCAGTAGAGAGACCGCTGGCAGAGTACTCTATAGAGAACGAAAAAGACGTGGCAAGGTCTAGCGTTGATTTTAAGCAGCATTACGCGATCTGACATGGTAGTAAAAGATTTTACTGAATGATTTAAACAACTACAACCCAATTGTAATGATTTGGGTCATCATTTCCAGCATAGTAAATATAGTGTTCGTCTACCTTGCGCTTACCCGTGCCAGGCCGCTTCATTTCGCTTATTTCCAAAATGGCTTTACCGAGTCTTTTCATTTCACGCGTGATATTGTATATTTTTCCCGCCTCGAATATGCTTCGTACGTTCCAAGTTGCTATTCTTAATCGTTGCGAGCTTTTGATTATCTTACAGGGGTTTCGCATATACTTTAGTTAGTCTTTACTGTAGTGGTTTACCGTTGTCTTCTGCATCCCCATGTCGTTGACCAGTTTGGTTCATCCGCCTTTAGGACTAATTTCTCGATCCGGGAACACAGACTTGATCTATCTCTTATCGGCTCTTTCACAATCGGTATTGTTTTAAAGATAGGTCAGGTCAAGAGTACCAACAACCGACAAGTACATATGAGAGCGTTGACAAAAATAGAACAGTCGAAAGATGTGTATAAGAACCGTAGCAATTGGAAGGGAGTGATCTCTGCCTACCATAACGAAAAAAAGGCGTAACTATAGGAATGTATATGTTAAAAGTGAATTAGCATTAATATTTCACTATAAGATTGAAATTAAAATTATGCTTACGAATTAATATCAAATTTGTAAAGTTGAAAAAATTAAATTATGGTGTAAATAGGACACTAGAAGCGAAATTCATGGTGTAAGTGCGACAATAGTAGCGTATGTTGCCTCCTCTACTTCGAATCACAGCATTAATGCGTTTCGGCATGCTTCTAGTTAAATTTTTGATTAAATCTTGAGAAATTTGTTCCCATAACTGCATTTTTAAGACTCCTGGAGTTTTTAGGTGCAGGTATTTGACGTTTTTTTTTCTTGAGGTGATCCCATAGATACTCGATTGGATTTAGATCCGGGCCTTTTGGTGGCCACTGCATATCTGGTATACTTACTTAATTAAGATAATAAAGTACCTCCCAGCTATGTTAAATCGAGCGTTGGTATGCATAAACAGAAAATTGGGTTTCAAAAAAGGACCAAAAGGCATAACATGTTCTACTATTATATTTTTAAGATAGTAATTAGCATTCATGGATCTCGTGTAGACAGGAACTAATTATGTGAGAGCGTCAAAGCATATACCACCCCAGAACATAACAGAGCCACTGCAGACTGGAATCCTTGCAGAGATATTGCAAGAAGTAAATCTCTCTCCTGGTATTTGCTAGACTCGTTGACGACTATCTGGATGTTTTAGGCTAACCTCAGTTTTATCTGTAAATAAAACACAGATCATTTTTGATAATTTCGAGCAAAACGTAACTTGGCAACTCTGTTCTTTCTAGTAAGCTGGGCGCGGGGCTAGTCTCCCACTGTTAAATCCAGCTTCATTTAACCGTCTTTCAACTGTTTTAGAAAAAATTGTAACATTACGGACAGCTTTGAGTTCGTTAGATACTGATCACAGAACAAGTGGCAATCCTGTTTTTTAAGGCTTATTGTCCAATAAAACGTTAATATTGATCGTTAGTGCATTGTTTTCGCCATTTCCACGGCCTTCTAGAATAATTTTTTAACTTATTAAATCGTTTTACCAAACGACTTATTGTGAAACGATTTTTGCCTGACAAATTGGCAAAATAACTTTGACCCTCATCCAATAAAACTGAGGCCCACACTTGAGGAGGTTAGAATCAAAGTGCACATGTTCTAAAAAAATCGAAAGTTAGATAGCGGTGTCATTTTTTTTATCTTGTCGCCCTGTACACTGCTATGCTAAAGGATTGTTCCCAAAAAAATCATGTTTCTATAGTAATTTAATGTTATGAAGTAAGTTTGGCAACAAATCTTACATGTTCCACTGTAAACATTTTGCTGCTAGAAATATATTATGCTAGTTTTTCTCAATTTGCCAAAATTAAAGATTTTGGATCATGTGCACTTTTATTTTAACCTTAATTATTTAAAACTGTAAATCTAACCGAATTTTTTTGATAGCTGTCATTAACAACAATATGCATAACCTACTATTCAAATACTTGATAAACTTTAGAAAGGGACATAAGAAAAAGATAAATTATTTTTTGGATAATTTCATAGTATTGCGTTAATTTTGTCCTGTTCCCTTAAAAGTTATTTTGCTTTGCTTAAAAACCCTACAATTTTTTTATATACTTGAAACTGTTCAGTAGTTTTTTACATGTTTTACCGCACAATGACCTAGTCGAAAATTAATATTGTATTTAATACTTACTGAGTCACATAATTTTTCAAAAAAAATTTCATGTTTTTATGTAAATATTAGACATTTTACTAAATATAGTAATATAGTGGAAAAGTTGCAGAATCTAATTTTTTTATTTAAAGTCCTGCATGATTTCCTATGTGGCAAATTATATTTTATTCTTGAAAGGTTAAAAACAGCAGGTGATGTCATCACGCCAGCTAGTAAAAAGCAAATAGAAACCAGTCTAAACTGTCCCACGCTCTATTAAAATACTTCGTCGACGTGTCGACTACTTCAACAAACAGTTTAGTACTCAAAAAAAATTCTACAGATTAATATGTTTTTTAATTATTTATATATTTATGTCGTTATTTTTATTTACAAAATAACTTTGGTGTTTTACAGCAGCTTTTAAACATTTAACTGTATAATTTATTAATTTGAATTGTGACGACAAAACTATTGCACAAATTATAGTCTCGAGTTTTACCTTAATAAGCTTTGATTTTTTCGCAGTAAACAGGTAGGTACGTTTGGGATTTTCGTGATAATTGATGAAAGGCCAAGTAGTTAATATTATAATGAATATTTCGAAACTGATCGAGTTCACCTATAGATTTTAAAACTAAATCGTGAATTCAGAGTGAATTTTAAAAATTTAGTTGTGAAAGGTAACAGGATTTTTTTTAAATGTCGATCTTCACATTTTCAGTAGCATACATTCTAGATATAACTTATTAAAATCAATTAAATTTAGACAATTATTTTCAACATTTTTATGTCTTACCTTACTAAGTATTCACAATTATTATAAAACAAGTAATAGTTCTTCTTCTTCATCAGCTCTACAGATTAGTACAGGCCAAGGCTTTCCCAATTAGGCTCCTCCAGGCAGGACGATTTGCAGTCAGACTTCTCCATCTTTGCACTCCCAATTCCTTCAAGTACTTCTCCACACTGTCCAACCACCTTGTATTCGGTCTCCCTCTTCTCTATCTTCTCTATCTTTGAAAATGTCAATTTTTTAGCAGGGTCGGAATCTTCTCGTCAAGTAATGGTTGGTAACTAAAATAACAACTTAATATCATCAACCACCATTATGTGTCTTGATAATAATAGTATACCTACCGGTACACCGGACTAACATGCTATATATACATACTATATATATATAATGTATAATCAACAACAAACGCCAACATCACAGTGCTGTGGAAGGAGGGGGTAGCTCAAGTCACGTGACACCACTCATGCCTTTTTGAACTCTTCGTTACTACTCTGTATAATGAACGAACATGACATCGTCGTCTTTATAACCAATAATAACAAGGTAAGACTAATGTCTTTTTGGCATCTTCTTCACGTCCCTGCATACGTCACGTAACCATCACCATTTTGGCATCCTCGTGACAACCCTGTATACATCACGTGACCATCACCGTTTGTCCCACTCCAATTTGACCATGGTTGGACTAATGCCTTTTTGGCATCTTCGTTATGACCCTGTTTACGTCACGTGACTATCACCGCTTGTCTCATTTTATTCTGACCAATAATAATAAAGTTGGACTACCACTCTTTTAACGAACGCTCACCAAAAGGACAGATGACACATGACAGCTGTTGACTGTCACGGTGGCTATTTTGACGTTTAATAAATCTAAGGAAATACTTAAAATTAATAGAACATGGGTACCCGTTCTTAAAAATACAAGGCTGCTTCCTTACAAAAATAAGAAGAATGAATCTCCGGAATGTGGCCAATTTCTGAACAGCCATCAAATATTCCCCGCCCACCAAAACGTATACAACCTGCGATCGTGACATACAAATGTCATAGACTGTCAGCCTTAAAAAGCAGACAATTATATCTCCAGAAGATGCCATCCACTAGAGATGGCGAAACGTCCAGTATAAAGTCAGACCTACGACGGCTTACTACCCGAAAAACCATTCACCAATAAACGATGGCCGCGAAAGCCTTTCACAATATGTAAATAATTTAAGTTAATACTTTATAATTGTCTCTACATAAAACAGTCATAATTTAAAAATTTCAAAATTTTTCCATATAACTGCAACAATCTATGCTAAGTAAACTAATACCTCGGTAGTTCTTATAGTCCTGCTGCGAACCATGTGTGAGGAAAATATTGTTGAAATGGTAAAAAAAGTACCAAGAAGGATATTCTAATGCTTTCTTTTTACGAATTAAAAAAGATCAAAATCCACACTTTAAAATCTTATTAGGAAACATTTATAGATAAAGTGAAACATCTAAAGTGAAAATTAAACAGATTTTCCAATTATAAAATAATCTGTGTCATTTTTTAGATAAAAGAATTTCAATATTTTTTATTAATAAAAAGTTTTATAGTAAATTTTCTTCACCATTAATCTACCTAATTACATATTCTATAACCGTTTAAAAAAAATAAGTAACCAAAAGAACATACATACATACATATAGTCACGCCTTTTTCCCGAATGGGTAGGCAGAGGCTACCTTCTTCCACTTGCTACGGATCTTACACACATCTTTCGCTTCTTCTATTTTAGTCAATGCTCTTATACATGATCGTCGGTTGTTTGTACTTTTGACCTGGCCTTTCTTCAAACAATGTCGATCTGATCGAGATATGTTTGTCGAGGTCGACCTCTACCGACTTGCCCATTTAAACTCGCCTTATAAATATGTTTCGTCAATCTTCTGTAATCCATCCTCTCTACGTGTTTAAACCATCTAAGCATTTTTTTATCTTTTTTGTAACCACATCTTCTTTCACACCACAGGGTTCCTTTATCTCATTTTATCCATCAGAGTCACTTCGGCTATATTTTTCGGACTACTTTTTTTTGCAGCATTAAACTTACTTTCCTGCTTCTTATGCCAAACCCAAACATTCACTACCATACATAAGTGTAGGAATCATAGCCAGTCGTGCTTTTTTGACACGTTCTGGATACTCAAAAAGTTATTCAGGGCCCCTTTCATTTGTTTCCCTGCCAAAACCTTGTGATCAAAGTCATACTTTTCGTCTCTTCGTAAATTAATCATCACCTTCAACTTCCCTTCAGATGATGCTAATATGATCTGATCATCGGCATAAAGGAGGTGTTCGGCGATCAAATCATTTATTCTCAATCCACACGCACATTTTCAAATTTTTAAACAGCCGTCCATGTATAAGTTAAATAGTCATGGCGAAGCTACAAATCCCTGTCTTAACACCTTTTTTTAATGTCAAACCAGTCCGTGCAAGCTCCGTTTATCCTGACACAAGCAGTGGAATCCTTGTTTCAGGATAAACGAGGCTTACACGGACTGGTTTAACATTGATAAAGAAAAGAAATTTAATTCTTAATATGAAAGTGAACACCTAGTTATTTTTTATTAACTAATAACATAATAACAAAACTATTTAATAGGAATTAAATATCAACAAAAAATAACTAAGAATTTCATGTTTTCATACCATAAAAGAAATTAAATTTTACAGAAAATTATACAGGTCGTGACTTTATCTCCACTTTCTCTTATATTGTAAGTAAACACATCTGCTAAACACGGAAACAATATTTTCGATTATAAAACATGATTTTTGTGTAACCTATAAAAGAAACATTATAATAGGTGGATGGTTATTAATTTTTTATTATTATTATCATCAAGTGTATAATCACTATAATGTCATGACAATGAAAATATTGCGGTTATTATCGTTTTATAATATGCCAGTGAAAACCAAATAGCACTAAATTAGCTGCCAATGCGCAGGAATTATATTACATACTTATTAATAAAATAATATTTTAAAACAATTTAATAAAAATTAAAAACTTTGTTTCTTTGCCTAAACGCTGTCGAAATAGTAAAAAGTGGAACAGTAAGAAAAGAAATCCTTTTACAAGTGGGATAAAAAAAATGTATTGTACCTATCTCTTTAACATACCATGATACAGAAATCAAGACCAACAGTAGGAGGATAATAATTGTTTTCAAAAAGAAAACAAAAGCCACAGACTGCGGTATATTCTCACGACACCTGTACTTTCAATAAAACTGGACTATGGACAAAAGCTACGTTCTCGATTTAAGTTAGTTTATTTTAGTTTTATTTTTAAAAAGTTGTTAATTAGTCTTTTAGTAAAAAAACCAGTTGGACTTTATTATTTAGGGAGATTTCCAAGCTATAATTGATGTTTTTATCTACAAGATAAGTAATTTAGTTGAATAATTATAACCATTAGCTGTTGGTAGTTACTGTATCTATTATTTGTACTAAATGTTAAAAATTCAAGAAGCGTGTGGCAAAAATGTATTTATCCCCTTGTTATAAATACCATTCTACAAACATGAGCAGTTCCAAGAAAGTAATTAACAGTCAAGGTCGAGAAATTATTTATAATGTTTAAAAGTTTATGCAAACCGAGAAAGAACAATAATAAGTTCTAACAATTCTTCAAGCGATCTACAAGAAAGAGTTGCTAAAGCTTGTGGCATTGGAAAGTAAAAGAGGTAACTACCAAGACGAAATGAAATTTTACGCAATGGTGTAACGACAAATTTATCCCCAATGCTCCAAAAGATACGTTTTAGTGATAGATAATACCTTCTACCACAATGTACCGGTTGATTCTTTTCCAAATTTTTCAGCAATGAATAATGCAACGAGGTATTTTATATGAGGCCAATGCCTTAAAAGGTAAACTAGCTTATAAAAGATATATTGTTGACACGCTTCTAGCGGAACAGTTTTTGGATTTCCCTTAAGTTATTGTCTGCTTCAACAAATTTTTTCACTATAAGCACATATTTTCCGTTGTGATTCTCCCAAACGAATTCTAAATCATGTAAAATTTTCCATAATTTGTCTCTCTTTATGTTAAGCAAAGTTTTTTAGGTAGTTTAAAAATCCTTTATGGGCATATGTCTCCCCGGAATGTCTAATTTCGACAAGACATTGATAGTGTGCGAGTCCCGGCGATCCATATACCCACTAAAAACACTCCACTGGCACACCGTTATGGCCTGGCTTTACCTACACGTTGTTACATCAGACGCCCACTGGACTGCCAGTTACTCTTTTGTCCTTTATCCTACTATTCTCTCATTATTTCTTTTTCTTTCAATAACACACATATATTCTCATATACTGCTTTGAAGCACCTTCCACTTCTGGTAATGACATTCATGGAATATAACTCCCAAATACCTAAAGATTTTAGTCGGGACAACGCGTGTGTTGCCCAGACTAAAACAAATGTTTGTTTACGTCTTAAGTTCCAAAGACTTCGTTGCCACTCCAGTTAATCTTATGTGGCCGTCACTCTTCTACGTATACAACAAAATCATCTGCATATGATACCAGTTTCACTACTGCAGGCATCCTTAGTTTTAGCATCCTGTTGCATACCCGCTTCCATTCTGTCCACCATCATTTCCCAATTCGCGCAGTTAAACGCACTTTTGGCGTCTATTGCAATCATAGCTGGATATCTTTTTCGTTTTTTTTGCCCTCTTTATCTAGTCCGCCGCCTGAACGATTGAAACATTCCGCTTCCAGTCTATTTAAAACCAGAGAGGGATGTATACCCCTCTGCTTGTAAAACGTCAAGTGTTAAGCCAGCAGTTTCCAATTTATTTTTTATATCTGCCATGCTGTCGCTATCTGTTATCATTTGCCTCTTTACTGCCCACTTAAATGATTTGGGGTCATTCCTATTCCTTCTCCGGTTTACATTGTTTGGAGTTTTACTTTTAATGTCGAAACCGATGTATCTGTTGTAGGTGATTATGTCTTCCAAAATTATATATTTTCGTTATTTTGTTGACGGCCCCTTTCAAAGAGCAGATTACATTTTTGTGCATCACTGCGCCCCTTCTTACTCCGAAGATTACTAGTGAAATATTCAAGTACAGCTGCGAAATTTACATTTAAAACTACAGTTATCAAATTCAGTGTTAATAGACACTTTAATTTTACTGGACCAAAATTAGACGTTAGTACCATTTTTATTGCACAACTTCACTTAACGAATACCGATTTTTTATTAACTATTGGTACAAAACTAACAATTTTGTGAGTTGGATCAGATAGTTGTACAGACACAAATGTAAATAGTAACTAAAATCATTGCCTAACATTTTGTGCAGATCTTAATTTTTATGATCAATATCCTATCATTACAATATAGGTTCATTGTAAATAGTTTCTTGCTTCATGCAAGATCGCTCCTTACAGTTGACGGTATTTCCTCTAAATCCCTGAAAACCAATGCCGGGGTCCTCCAAGGTTCCATCCTGTCCCACACCCTATTTCTTTTACACATTAACGACCTCTTGAAAACAACCACGAACCCCATTTACAGTTTCGCAGACGACAGCACACTTGTCTTTACTTTCACATTCTATCGATCACTTTTGGTGAATGATACAAATACATACATACATAAAGTCACGCCTTTTTCCCATAGGGGTAGGCAGAGACCACTTCCTTCCACTTGCTACAGTTCTTACACACTTGCTTCCTCTACTTTCATCAGTGCTCTTATACATGCTCGTCGGTTGTTGGTACTCTTGACCTGGCCCATCTTCAAAACAATGTTGATCTGATCAAGATATGTTCTCCAGCGTCAACCTCTACCGACTTGTCCATTTACACTCGCCTTATAAGTTTGTTTCGTCTATCTACCTTCATCCATCCTTTCTACGTGTCCTAACCATCTAAGCATTTCTTTATCTATCTTTGTAACATCTTCTTTTACACCACAGCGTTCTCTTATCTCACTATTTTTTACTTTATCCAACCGAGTCACTCCGGCTATATTTTCATGTTTCTATTGCCATACCCAACATTCACTACCATACATAAGTGTAGGAACCAACACACCTCTATGCACAGCCAGACGTGCCTTTTTGACACTTTCTGGCTATTCATAAAGCTATACAGTGCCTTATTCATTTGTTTCCTGCCAACACACTTCTTTCAATGTTACTGTCGTACTTTATATCTTTCGTAAACTTTGAACCCAAGTACACAAATTCATTTACTTGTTCCACTCTTTCTCCCTCAATCAAAACTCCACAGTTTGTCATGCTTTCTTCTCTTTTAAAAACCATTACTTTCGTTTTGCTTACATTTATTTTCATCCTTTTGATTTTCAGGGCATCATGCATAACATTAACCATCGCCTGCAACTCCTCTTCAGATGACGCTAATATGACTTGATCATCGGCGTAAAGAAGGCATTTGACGATCAAATCATTCATTTTCAATTCATACGCACTCTATTTCAAATATTTTATACAATTGTCCATGTATAAGTTAAACAGCCATGGCAAAGCCACACATCCCTGTCTTACACCGTTTTCGATGTCAAACCGATGTTTCCGTGCAAGCTTCGTTTATCCAGACACAAGCAGTGGAATCCTCGTAAACTGGTTTAAGTGCTCGTATTAAACTACCACTTTCCCCATACATAGACAATGTCGACCACAATTCACTCCTCACCACTCTGTCATAGGCCTTTTCCAAGTCTATAGAAGCGCAATATACTTTCTGACTTTATGCCAAAAATTTTTTGACTATACGTCGTAATGAAAAGACCTGATCCATACATCTCCTTCCTCTTCTAAATCCTGCTTGCACATCCCATATCATTTTCTCAGTTTCATTCGTTACTCTTTTAATTAATATCTTTCCATACAGTTTGCCGACTATGCTGAGTAAACTTATACCTCGGTAGTTCTTACAGTCCTGCTGCGAACCTTTTCTCTTGTAAAGGGGCACTATAACGGCCTTGCACCAGTCGTCTGGTACGCTACCACTTCTTCAACAAAGGTTAAAAAAGCGGTACAGCAGACTAGCTACCACGTTTTGTCCAGCCTTCAGCATTTTAACTGTTATCCTGTCGTACCCAGCAGCTCTACCCAATTTCATACTGTTTAACGCTTCCACAATTTCCGTCGTACTAATTTCACTTTCATTGCAATTTTCACTCATGTCTCCGAATGGAGCCTGTATACAAATAGACTCAGACAGAAATAGGTTGACTCTATTAATAGAGATCTTAAAGCAATCGTCGAGTGGAAAACCAACAATCTTGTTCAGTTCAACGCCCAGAAAACACAAAGCGCCACGTTTATCAAGAAAGTGAATTCCTCAAACCATTTCATTACAATGTCTGGAAAAACACTTGAATTAAGTCCCTTCTTCTTGATTTTTTTCTTTCTTTTCTTTTCTTTCTTGATTTTTAGAGTCACGGTGTTTAATAATAATATGTCTTGGCATGACCATGTTGCTAATATTGCAAAATCAGCAAGCCAGAGGCTGGGTTGAACAGATTTTATACCCAAAACATTTTATTTTAGAAATATATTCCTTACTGCTTTTTTTTAAACCTACTACCTGCTATCCTTTAAAACTTTGTTAAGAATTGACTTTTTAAATTTCACCGTAGCCTCAAAATATTGTCCAAAATTGCCGATTTTTTTTTCCATAGACGATTTTAAAAATATTTTAAAGTTTAAAAAAAGCATCGGCAGTAAGTACGTCCGAAAAATATTTAGCTATGTTACAGGAATTTAAGTGTATTTAGAGGTCAGGGCAAAATGACATTTTTAAGCCATTTAAAAGAACCACTAAGATGTAAACTAGTAATTGATGACGTACCAATAAAGCAGCACATGGATATCGACTACCTGGGTTGCAAAATTTTCAGCCGGAGAAGTTTGAAGGAAGAAGTAAAACGAAACGTAAACAAAGCTAGCTTTAATCTCCGGTCATCTAAAAATCATTTGGCGAAACAAACAGATAAGCATTCAGAGTAAGTCACGAATCTATAAAACATGCGTAAGGCCAGTAATGACCCACGGAGCAGAGACAAGAACCGATACATTAAAAACTAAAAGAATGCTTAGAACAACAGAGATGAAAACAATACGCGCAATAACAGACAACACTCTTCTGGATAAGAAAAGGAACGAAGAACTAAAGGAAGAGAAACTGACACCAGTGATATCGTAAGATGGTGCAGCGCTCGACGAAGATACTGGAACGTCTACGTCAGCCGGATAAATGAAGAAAGATTACCTGTTGTACCTGATGAATCGTCAGGGACAACAAACCAACAGGAAAAAGACCACTGGGCAGACCATCAAAAAGATGGAGACACAGCTGGCAGTCCACCTCATAGGAAAAAAATCAGTGAGCTACGGGCGGTACGCTTTCTACAAGTGGAAGAAATAGAAGAAAATTTTTAAACGCTTTTGGTTTTTTAAGTGAAATAATTTGGTGAATAAAGATTTAAACATGTTTTAATTAAAAACTTGTATTTTCAAAGTTCCATTGAGAATAAAGAAATGAAATATAAAAATTATCGTCGTGGTCAGAGAAATGTTAAAAATTTCTTGGGTTACTTTTAAATCGGTAGCTTGAAATTATTAAATTTGGACAAAAATATAAAGTTAATCATGTTTAAATTTATAAATAACTTACATCAGAGACTTTGAGGAAGAAGACAAGATCAAATGAAGGAGAAGAAATGTAACGAAATGTTAAACTTTTTTTTTATTTTATCTTTGGTTTTTTATTAATACTTATTTATTTGTGTGTGAGGTTACGGTCTGTTTCACTCCCACGTGGCACTCAGGCCTTCAGCCCATTGTACTCTCCTTCTTAGCCCAGTTATGACAGAAGCCCTGTACTCTCGATAAACTCGACCAGTGCATCCATTGGTAACTGTATTATGTTATCTGGTCCCAGCATATGCTTCCCCAGGAATTTGTATCTTTTTTAGACTGTACCTGGGCAGTCACACAAAAGATGGATCGGAGTTTTCTCCTCTTTTTTCTTGCACATTCTACACCCACTGCTCTCTCCTGCCTTTAGCAGTTTCATGTGTCTTTTAAGTCAGCAATGTCCAGTCATCAGTCCTTTTGCCGTTCTTAGTTTGTTTCCACTTAAATCAATCAGTTGGTCAGCAACTTGTCTGACTGGCCTGGAAATGAGGATATGAGTTTGCCTCGCATTTGGCTCCCCCTCCCACAGCCTCCAAAAATGTCAGAGTACTTCTTTTCGCATAACACTCCGCTATCCCGATAGCATGTTTGTTTTGGCCCAATGAAAGGTCCTGCTAATCCCTCTCTAGCCAGTTCAACCGCTTTTTTTATTTCCCTGTACTTCTGAATGCTTAGGCACCCAAAGCAACAATACACGCTTATTGAAGGCGATGGTATATAATGCATTATTGCATCCCTCAACTTTCTCTGACTTAATAGCCGGACTCTCTAGGGACTTAAAAGCCGCTTGGCTGTCCGCACAGATGCAGATCTTCTTGGCTATGTGATTGGAGGACCCAATGTCAGCCAAACCCAATGCCGTAGACGTCGCCCGTTATTGGGCAAAGATTATTTAGTTTAACATTGTATATATGTCATATCTTTTGTGATGCTTCTGACACGAATAAATAATAAATAATTATTTCTTTGGAAAATTTTGACGACAAACCTGAACAGAAATAAGTTGTCCAATTCCTACAGATTCTGCTTAAGTTATTTTTTAAAATTCAAATTTTTCGTTATTAATAAATTATTATAATTTTTCTCCCGGATTTAAATTGACTGTCTTCACGAACATGATGCTGTTGTTTATATCTTCTGGTTCAACAATTAATATACGTCCCAATAATATATCGTTTATAAGAAAAAAAATGCTTAAATCGAAGAACCAGTAACGGCTATAAAAACTATTAATAACACTATCATGGCTTCCTAAGTTAAAGTAAATTCTGCTATATTTATAATTTAAAAAATTACAATGCAATACTTAGGAATATTCACTAAATAAATACAGTTAAAAACCTTTAAAAAGTAAGTAATTGAAATATAACTAAGTGTTACCTCTTTTTTGTGTTTTTTACATAAGTGACAACCTTAAAAATATGTTTTTTTATTACTGAGCTACAAGTTATATGACTAGCAACTGATACAATCTTCCTAATAAGCTTTACAACTTACTACTTTGTTTTTTTTCTTTAAACCATCTTAAATCTTTAAAAGCACCTTAAGCCTTTAATTAATGTGGTTGTAAAGCTTCCCTAATGTTGGTTGCTTCATGAGTTTTTAAGATTATTCAAATAATTATTTCTAATCGTCCCATAATTAATATTTTTTTGTAGGTCCTTTCATGAACATTGCTCCAAATAACTATCTTTAAGGGTCACTTAATAAAAACCATAAGGAGACTTAAGGTTTCACTGTTCCCTCTTTCTTTTCTTAACCTTTAACTACTTAAGACTACTTTTAGACTTTCAGTTATCCACAGTAATTTAATGACTTTTTGTGAAATTTTCATTTAAAAATAATGTAGTGATGTTAAACTTTTTAAATTATTATTATTATATTATTTATTAAAAATTAATAGGGTCATACGAGAATACAAATAAAATTTCCACTAAATTTAACATCATTGCTAGACAGTAGTTTCACGTGTTTCGTCTCTTCTTTAGTCTTTGGTGGTACCTGATACTTCCGATGACACCTGTAAGCTTTTACGTAAACGATCTTCGTTAGTCAGCACGCCACATATTAAGAACAATGACACATAGGCGTAGAGTCAACCAAATAAAACTCATCACGTCACCTACTATAAAGGGCAGAACAACGTTAAGTGGGCATTATTATTATTCAATATATTATTACAAATTATTATTTTATATGTTACATATGGTACAAAGGGATAAAAGTAAACGTAACCAAGACGAAAGTAATAGTGATAGAGAAGAAAGCATGACAAACTGTGAAGTGCTGATTGTAGGAGAAAGAGTTAAACAAGTCTATCACATTAAGCAAAAGGTATTGGCAGAAAAACAAATGAATGGGGCTCTGCATAGCTTTATGAGCATCCAGAACGTATACACTTATGTATAGTAGTGAATGTTGAATTTGGCATTGTATATTGTAGGGGGGGTCGTATAGGCTATGCTGCCTCTTAAGCACTTTGACCTATCAGATATTTTGTGCATAACCATTAATCTATTCAAGACCTGGAATTCCGAGACTTTGTGCATAGTTAATCAGTTTCCTGGTGGCTAGGTTTATGACATCAAAGGGCTTTAGGAAGGCCCCTTCCAAAAACCTTTTGCCTTTTGCAGAAAAGCGCTGGGCATTCGCAGAGCGAATGTTCTGCAGTTTCAGCGAAGTTCTCGTAGTAGTGGCAACTATCACTCTCTGTTTTCCCTATCATTTTCAGGTAATACTTCAGAGAGCAGTGTCCAAATGAGGAGTCCCGTCACCAGTTTCAAGTCTTTCTTGCTCAACTTGAGAAGCTGTTTAGCTTTCCTCGGAGAAAGGCTTACTAGCTTTTTCGCTTGTCTTTGTTCTGACACTTTATGTCAGTGAGATTTCATTTCATCTGTTTCCCAGCGTCAAACCTCTTCTTTCAAGTGGGCTTTGAAAAGTCCACAGAAGGGTTCTGGGCCGGAAAATTGTGTATTTGCCCCTTATTTGGCAAGGCATTTAGCTTCTTCGTTGCCTTTTACTCCCTTTTGACCTGGAACCCACATCAGAGTAACCTGATTGTTTGCTGCCAGTTGTCTTAGGGATTATTTACAGTCCCAAGTCAGCTTAGAATCACAAGTGTATGAATTCAGAGCTTTTAGTGTTGCTTGGCTATCTGATAAAATATAGATTTCTGCCCTTCGGATGTTTTTTTCGATGCACTACTGGGCACATATCTCTAAAGCTTGTAATTCTGTTTGAAAGATGGTTGGGGTGTTACCAAGGGGTTTTGAGAGCCTAAAATTTGGCCCTATAACGCCCACTCCAACCCTTTCATCCATCTTGGATCCATCAGTGTACCACATTAAACCATTTCTTCCTAGTTGAGGTCCATGCTCTGTGCAAATTGGGTGATTGTTTATGACCACTTCAAACTGCATTTCGAAGTCGTACCTAGCTGGCATAATATCTGTCGGCGAAGACATGGATTCTAGAGAAATATTTTCCAAAATCTTCAAATGTCCAATCCGATTTTCTGTTTTAAGATTAATTGTCTGGCTCAGTCTAAAGGCACTGATTGCTGCTTCTTTCATTACACATAAGTGTAATGTTTGAAGGTTTTGCTGGATTTGTTGGGGTTGTAAACAACCCCTTTCAGGTGAGTACATTACTGTTCGTTCTCCACAACCTGTTCGGAACCAAGAAAGTGTGTCTGAAGAAGAACACTTAAGCTTTCATTAGGGTTATCAGTTTATCCCTCGTTCGGCTTTTTAAACAGACCGTACCGTTGTAGTGTTTTTTTAAGAGTACTTTTTGAAGACGATGTGCTAGTGCCAGTTCGGTGATCCACTAGCACATTTCCCTCCATTTTCTTCTTTTCGATTTTCCGAGTTTTTTTTTGTACTCAGAAAGACCTGTTTTGCAGTCTTTCCAGTGTCCTAGTCTCTTAGCTTTATTAAAAAGTCTTCTGACTTTTTTTCGAAGTTTTTCTAGTTCCTTATTTTACCAAGGCACATCTCTAGTAGTAGCTTTTTGTTTTTCAAGACAGTTCATAAGCTTTTATTATAGCATTTTAAAGTTGTCTGGAGGCTGTGCCGAGTTCCTCTATTGATTCGATGGGTGTGTGTTGGTCCTCCCTCTGACTTCCGAGATGCTCTTTGTAAGCTGATAAAAATAAAATAATCGAAAGACATGTGTAAGAACCGTAGTAATTTGAAAGAAGTGGCCTCTGCCTACCACTACGGGAAAAAGACGTGACTCTATGCATGTATGTAGGTACATATGGTAATGGTACATAGCACGTATCTGCTAACACAACACACTTTTTTACCTCTATTTATATATAGAGGTACGTTCCACATACTGTAAAGTTTTTGTAGTCTGGATGGTAGGCATGTAATCCTATTTCGAGGTATAGAAGGTTATTAGGGCAACAATAACGAAAATTGTGATTTTCATGCAGAACTTTTCTCTCTGAAATAAAAAGTAAATTTTTTGGTAAAATTGTAAAATACATACATATAGTTACGCCTTTTTCCCGTAGGGGTAGGCAGAGACCACTTCCTTCCACTTGCTACGGTTCTTATACACATCTTTTGCTTCCTCCACTTTCATCAGTGCTCTCATACATTCTCGTCGGTTGTTGAAACTCTTGACTTGGCCTTTCTTCAAAACAATGTTGATCTAATCGAGATATGTCTTATAAATTTGTTTCGTATATCTTTCTTCATTCATTCTTTCTACGTGTCCAAACCATCTAAGCATTCCTTTATCTATCTTTGTAACCGCATCTTCTTTTACACTACAGCGTTTTCTTATCTTACTATTCTTTACTTTATCCAACCAAGTCACTCCACCATTACTTTTTAGACTACTCATCTCCGCAGCATTAATCCTATTTTCATGCTTCTTTTGCCAAACCCAACATTTACTACTATACATAAGTGTAGGAACTAACACTCCTCTATGCACAGCCAGACGTGCCTTTTTTTACCCTTTCTGGCTGTTCATAAAGTTATTTAGTGCCCCATTTATTTGTTTTCCTGAAAACACCCTTCGCTCAATGTCACTATCATACCTTTCATCTCTCGTAAACTTTAAACCCAAATATACAAACATATTTACTTGTTCCACTTTTTCTTCCTTAATCAGATCTTCACAGTTTGTCATGCTTTCTTCTCTTTCAAAAACCATTACTTTCGTTTTGCTTACATTTATTTTCATCCCTTTGATTTTTAGGGAATCATGCATAACATTAACAATCGCCTGCAACTCCTCTTCAGATAACGCTAATATGACTTGATTATCGGCGTGAAGAAGACATTTGATGATCAAATCATTCATTTTTAATCCATACGCACTCTCTTTCAGATCATTTAAACAATCTTCTATGTATAAGTTAAACAGTCATGGAGAAGCCACACATCCCTGTCTAACACCTTTTTCAATGCCAAACCAGTCCGTGTAAGCTCCGTTTAACCTTACACAAGCAGTGAAATCCTTATAAAGTTATTTCAGTGCTCGTATTAAATTACCGCTCACCCCATACATGTTTTTATACAAATTTTGCGTTAGCACTTTCTTTTTTTTATAGAAATTTTGACAGAAAACCAAATTTATTTATATTATCATAAATTATGTGGTCACTATGAACTAATAAACTTTTTAGTTTTTTTTTCTACGTCACTGTGTGGATATTTACAATTAATCATTCGATAGCCTGGGAGAAGACGAGAGAAGAAGAACTTTCTTCTTTCTTACTTAAATGATGATCATCCATGGCGGCGTATATTTTAGTGTGAAAGTTTAAACTGTAGGTTCATGAGAATCCAATGAACTTTGGCATTTTTTTAACCTCGTATCTTGCATTAGTAAGGAATTGTGCAAAAATAAGTTTCCCAGAAGTGAATATTTGCAGATTTAAAATTGTGTCAAGATGATGTGGTGATTACCAATTTGTTTAAATAAAACTGTTTTTAGGTTTTCTACTTTTACTTTATAGAAGCAATTTTACAATAAGTTACTGAAAAATTTAACTTAAAATATCAAATTTCCTTAAAATTTTAAAATATTTATACATAAATATTTTCAATATCTTTATAATTTTAATTTTTTGGAATAAACATCTAAAAGTAGTTAATTTTTATAGACATTTATTGAAATAATGTTTCACCATGGATTTTTGTCATCCTTAGGTTAAAAGTAAATGCTGTTATTTAACACAATGTAAAATAACAGTTATTACTTTTAACCTAAGGTTGACAAAAAACCATGTCGAAACGTTGTTTAAATAAAATTAAAAAATAAAAAATTTTGATCTTTATTCCGAGATATTAAAATAAAGTACAGGTATTGTAAGTGAATTGCTAGAATTTTATTTTAAAACCTTGGTTACTACATCAGAAGTGGTTTAGTATAGTGGTGTTACTTAGTCGAAAGTGTGGTGAAATGTCAAAAAGTAAAAAGTATTCAAAGCCCAAGAAATGCGTTTAAGTTGTTCATGGACATTGCTAATTATAAACCGATAGAAGACTCTTTGCTATATGAATTCCATTTTAATCACTTTGTCCAAAATTATCAACTTATAATAAAATTTCTCAGATGCCGATAAAGTAGGTTCAATTAATGATAATAATCTAAAATCAGCAGTTAAAGCTGCTAATATCAAGGATCTAAATATATTAGTTTTACCTACATCCTAAAACAATATACACTGTGTTTATTTGGGAAGGATCCACCTTTAATATTTCGGAAATGCGACATACTAGAATGAAATGCCAAAAAACGTTAACTTTTAACTTGGGGGGTACAGTTTTTAGCACTTATGTCATAAACGTCAGATTCACCCTCTCCCATCCCCTTATTATGATGCTAATTTAAAAAGTCATAGTAAGAATGGCAATAACAAAAAAAATTATAATAATTAAAAAAGTCATAGTGATAATTACATCAAAATGATTCAGTTTTGTAGGGTATATGAAAAGTTTAAAGAGAGCCAATTTTAAACAATCTTTAAATAACAATGAAAGGCTGGTATCAAAGGCAAAACAATATGATTACACGTTTAAAATGAGGTATGACTTTAATACCTAACGCCATTTAAAAAAATTTAAGAGGTATCTCCAGTAGGGAGGGGGCGAATCTGACGTCTATGAAATAAGCGCTAAAAAGTGTCCCCCTCAAATAGAAGTTAACGAGTTTCGGCATTTCATTCTAATATGTCACATTTCTAAAATAGTTGAGGGTGGGTCCTATTCAAATAAACAATTTGAAATTATGATTAACCAGCAATAGATGGCTGGTATCAAAATCAAAACAATATGATTAAATAGAGATTTACCAGACCTTTTAAATGAGGTATGACTTGATACCTAACGCCATTTGAAAATATTTAAGGGGTGTCTCCAGTAGCAAGAGGGCGAATCTGACATAAATGGCATTAGCGCTAAAAAGTGTCCATTTTAAGTTAAAAGTTGACGTGTTTCGGCATTTTATTCCAATAGGTCGCATTTCTTAAATATTAATAATATTAAATCCTTTACGAGGATTCCACTGATTGTGTCAGGATAAACGGAGCTTGCACGGACTGGTTTAACATCGCAAAAGGTGTGAAACAGGGATGTGTGGCTTCACCATGGCTGTTTAACTTATACTTAGACAATTGTTTAAAAGATCTGAAAGAGAGTGCGTATGGATTAAAAATGAATTATTTGATCGTCAAATGCCTTTTTTACGCCGATGATCAAGTCATATTAGCGTTATCTGAAGAGGAGTTGCAGGCGATTGTTAATGTTATGCATGATTCCCTAAAAATCAAAGGGATGAAAATAAATGTAAGCAAAACGAAAGTAATGGTTTTTGAAAGAGAAGAGAGCATGACAAACTGTGGGGTTTCAATTGGGGGAGAAAGAGTGGAACAAGTTAATGAATTTGTGTACTTGGGTTCAAAGTTAACTAGAGATGGAAAGTATGACAGTGACATTAAGCAAAGGGTGTTGGCAGGAAAACAAATGAATGGGGCACTGCATAGCTTTATGAATAGCCAAAAAGTGTCAAAATAGGCACGTCTGGCGGTGCATAAAGGTGTGTTGGTTCCTACACTTATGTATGGTAGTGAATGTTGGGTTTGGCAGAAGAATCATGAAAATGGGATTAATGCTACGGAGATGAGTAGTCTGAGAAGTATAGCCGAAGTAACTCGGTTGGATAAAGTAAAGAATAGTGAGATAAGAGAACGCTGTGGTGTAAAAGAAGATGTGGTTACAAAGATAGATAAAAGAATGCTTAGATGGTTTGGACACGTAGAAAGGATGGATGAAGGAAGATTGACGAAACAACTTTATAATGCGAATGTAAATGGACAAGTCGGTAGAGGTCGACCTCGGAGAACATATCTCGATCAAATCAACATTGTTTTGAAGGCTAGGTCAAGAGTACCAACAACCGACGAGCATGTATGGGAGCACTGATGAAAGTAGAGGAAGCAAAAGATGTGTGTAAGAACCGCAGCAAGTGGAAGGAAGTGGTCTTTGCCTACCCCTATGGGAAAAAGGCGTGACTTTATGTATGTATGGGTCCTTTTTAAATGAATACATTGTATACAAAAAGATTTTACATCCAGCAAACGAAGATTTAATGCCAGTGTAATGCGCAGTTAAAATAATACGTAAACCACCAGTAAATTTAACGAAACCAACTAAAGCTCATATAATATATATGTGCATGCACGTCATAGTGCGAGTATGAGGTCACATTTGAACAACATTGCAAGACTTTGACAGTAGTACGGACATTGAGGAAATAATAAGGTGATGTTGTTGATCATTTAATAAACATACTTTACCGTTAATTAGTCTAGGACATTGCAATAAAACTTTGAGAATTTTACCTAAACAAAAGGTTTTTAATAGAAACTATTCAAGTTAGTTTATTATTGCTTTATTTAATTTGAATCAACATAGGGTTAATTAGATGCAGTAACAAAAAAATTATACTGATTATAATTTTATTAATAAAAATAATAGAGGTTAAAATGCTTTGCAATAAAGGTAGAAGAATGCTATTTAGGGGCTGACATACTTACCTAATAGCTGCTTTTTTATTTCAAGCAAAATATTGATAAATTACAAAAAAAGTATTTCAAATTTTAATGCGACTGTGAACGTGCGACAAAGATGTCCGAGAAAAATATCTCGTGCGATAGACGAATAGATGATTTATTGCGAATACAATGAATGATATTGGTTTGCCCGCAAGAAGTCTGTCCTGAATGATGGTTGTCGAATTTTAAAAAAAATAAAATTTTATGCAACTGTAACCGTGTAAACGTGCGTATGAATGTAATATTTATATTTATGGTGTAGTATAATAAATTTTTGAACTGAACAAAATATCCTTAGTGCTGGTTTTTTTATTTTTTAATTTGAAATTTTCGACGGTTCATTTTTATTTACTTTCTTGAAAAAAGATAAAAATGTCAAGCAAGTAGGTATACATCGCTTTCTGATTTTTATTCATGACAACATTTGTACACTCTAATGCAGCATTTATAATTAAATATATATTTGTAATATTTTGAAATTATTATAAAAATCTAACATATATCAACCTTCAAATTATTATATATTTCATATTACTTTCGTACGTAGGTACAATAGCAGTTGCTCCAAAATATTGTTGTTTACTAGTCTATCGCTATCATTCTCTATTGCACAAACTACTAACATACGCACTCTCTTACATCCTGCTATAACGTGTCTTCGTCTGTCGCACGAGATATTTGTCTCGGACCTCTTTGTCGTACGTTTACAGTCTCATTAAAATTTTATTTTTTTAAATTTTATAACCATGACAACCATCATTCAGGACAGACTTTTTGCGGGCAACCCTAAATCATTGTATTAACAATAAAAGAGCGCTTATTTTTATGTTTAATTTATAGATTAAACAAGTAGGTGAAAATTACTAGAACCAAAATACCTGTTTATACCTGGCAACCCAATAGTTAGACCGGGAAAATATAGGCAACCCTACGTTTGCATATTCCAAAGGCTTTGTACTTACGGTTGATGTAAAACATTTTCATTAAACTCAGCGGTAGAAATTTAAAAAAAAATTTAATTACTTATAGCCTGGCCAGGATTTTTTCAGGCAACCCATTATTTTATATAATTTTTAACATACTAAATTACCTATAAAATAATTTTTATTCATTAAACAGATGGGTGAAGGTTGATTTTATTTCGGATCTTAGACTATTATACAAATCAGCTACTTTTATTATCTTGAATATTGCTTTTCTTTAATTTTGATGGAAAATTATTCATTTTGTAATATTATTAAATGACAACTTTTATATTAATTTACTGCAATATAGATTAATATTTTAAAAACAATTAACTTATTTTAATTAATAGCATTTCAAAATATTTTAAATTTAAAGGTGTTTCTTCCATATGAAGGGAATTAATACAAATACTTACACTTTTATAATAAACACCTCTAAGAATTTGAAATTATAATACAATAAAATAATTTTACGTTTTCTTGTTTTGCTTTATTGTAGGTTGGTACCTTCTTCATTAGGTACTTTACGTCAGCCAAATAAAAACAAATCTAATATGTTGTATAACAATAATTTTAGTTCTTTACAAAAGTTAATTAAACAAATATACTCGTAATAAAGTTTTGTTACGAAACTAAAAATTAAATAATGAATTTGAACTTTTATCGCCAAAATTGGAATTACACATTTACACTGTAGTTTGTTAATGTGACAAATTATTAATTTTAAACACAAAATTAAGTTTACTTCTATAAATAATCGCGTATTTTTGTTTATGTAATCAGTAATAATAATAATAAAGAACAGTGTAAAAGTTTAACAAAATAATACAGGGTGTGGCGGTAAAAGTTTTGATTAAAAGTAATAGTGGATACAGTTATGTTAAAAATCTGAAATTACGAAGCTGTAGGTTTTGGATGCTTCGTAATTTTGGTTTTGGATGGAAAACAGTATGGGCTTATCCTTATATGCGAAAGGAGAATAAAATCAAAATATATAAGACATGCGTCAGGCCAATAATGACATATGGTACAGAAGCGAGAGAGGATACCAACAAGACCAAAAGAATGCTACGAGTCGCCGAAATGTCATTTCTGAGAACAATAGCTGGGAAAACAAGAAGAGATCACGTCAGAAACACTGACATTAGAGCACAATGCGACGTACAGGATGTGCTGAGATGGGAAAGGCAGAGGAGAAGAGAAAGGTAAAACCACGTGAAAAGAATGACCGACGATAGACTATCACGCATTGTACTAGAGGGAAAACCAGCAGGAACCCGTCCACCCGGAAGACCATCAAAGATATGGAGAGACAGCTGGCAGTCCACATCTCAGGAAATATTACAGAGGCAAGTCCGGAATCAACAGATCATCTAGATCTCTAAAAGTAGAAGAAGAGCGTTTGGATGACGTTGAGTTGAAATATAATGTTGTCCTGAATGTGGCACTTCCAGTTATACCGAATAATTCGCATAATCCTTATATATTAAAAAATTCCGGTTGAATGGCGCCTAAGTATCACAATTTTACTGTTTAAAAAAGGGGACAAAAAGATACCCACAAACTACCGAGGCATAAACCTTCTAAATACAACCTTAAAGCTGGTAATAAAGATTATAACAAATAAAATAAATAAACTAACCACATTTAGCGATAGACTTGGAAAAGGTGTTAGACCGAATACAACTGCAGGACGTGGTACACCAGGCAAATCCCATACAACATCATAAAAACCATCGAAAATAATTAACAGAGAAGCAAAGTAGCCAAAAGCCAAAATTAATGGCACAACTACCGAAGAAATTCATGTAAATAGTAGTATTCGACAAGGAGTTCCCTTACCCCTTTATTGTTCAACATCGTTATGGACAAAATAATAAAAAGCACTCGTAACCTGAAAGGGTATAAAATGGAAAACAAAGACGTCAAAATCATATGCTATGCCGATGACGCTGTTCTGATTGCAGAAAACGAAGATGACCTACAGATATTACTATTCAAATTCAGCACAACGGCAAAAAGACTATAAATGAAGATATCTGCAGCAAAGACCAATTGCATAACCACCTCAAAAACACCTATCAGATGTAAAATGGTTGTGGATGATAAAGTTAAACAACATGAGATAAAATTTAAATACCTAGACATAGAAATATTAGGATACGGTGACATCGAGGCGGAGGTAAAAAACCAAGCAGCGCGAACCTCAGCTTACCTGAACTATGCAATCCTCCGAAACAAATATATCGGAATCGAGACCAAATCCCGAATCTACAAGGCGGTCATCCGACCTATATTAACATACACAGCGAAAACAGGACCAGATACATCGAGCACAAAAAGAATATTAGAAACCACCGAAATGAAAATGGTGCGCAGAATCGCTGGAACATGTAAAATAGACAATGTAAATGAATGGATACTGGAAGAAAGAGAGAGTGGAACGAACACATAGACCGGATTAATGACGACAGAATGGTCAAAATAACCAGAGACAAGTCGCCGTTAGGGCGCCGAAGCGTTGGAAGACCCCGCAAGAGATGGAGCGACAACCTTTCTAACAATTAAACGGCAAAGGATACGAAGAAAAACAAGCAAATTGCTTACATTAAAGAAGGAAGAAGAAGAAGAAGTTTTCTTGTTTACGTTAAAGTTATGCCTTTATGACGATTACATGTAGTGCAACTTGAGCAATTAGTGCGTTGGATACGTGAATGTTTATCTCAACAAGATGTCGCTAAACGGTTAAATGTTTCGCAAAGCGTCGTCAGTCGAGCATGAAATCGATTTGTAGCAACTGAAACTGTACAGTACACGCATAGAGGAGCCAAATTACGAGCCACAACGCAAGCTCAACACTGTTTTATAGTCCTAACTGCTAGGCGAAATCCAACGTTCACAGCTTCAAGAAATAACAGCTCCTTTAGACAAGGCACTGAAGTTGTTATTTCTGGTCAGACTATCAGAAGAAGGTTGCATATACGTAATTTGAAAGCAAGAAGATGTGCTACACACTCATGGTTAACGGCGGCGCAGCGTGCATGCAGACATGGTTGGGCTATAGAACATAGTAATTGGAATCTTCAAAATTGGAGAAACTATCTTTTCTCAGACGAATCAATATTACGTGTTATGGTCAAATTTTAGTCTGGAGAGAAAGAGGACAGCGGTACAATGAAAATTTAATGGCGCCAACCACTCTTTTCGGTGGCGGATCAGTTTGTGTTTGGGAGGCAATCATATGATGGCCGCACTAATCTGCTGCTCTTGATTTATCAAACAATGACGGCGGTGAGATATCACGACATGGTTATAGAGCCGATAGTTGTACAATTTACTGGAACCATAGGCGAGGAATTTGTTTTTATTGATGATAATGCTCGTCCTCACTGTGCAAGAATTGTAAACGACCGGATAGAACACTATGGGATTATAAGAATGAAGTGGCCACCCTGCTCACCAGAAATGAATCGAAGAGAGTAACAGCATTAAGGCGAGTCCGGGGTGGTCCTAGAAGGTAATAAGTTTCGAATACAGCTGTTGGAAGTATGTTTGTATGTTGTTATTTTCTTTAATTTGTCACTTTTTCTTAAACATTCATTTTGCTCTATTAAAGGCACATTTTTAGGTTGATTTTGTTATTTCCCCAAATAAACTACTTTACGTGACTAATGTTTTTTATTATAAAACATTTACATCAAAATTTCAGAAATTTTTATATTATTTACTTCAAATGTTTAGCAGTGTAGAACCTACCTACATACTCAAATAAATAAAATAACAAATATGTAAATGTATCTACAAGTTTTGGGAATATTTTTTTTCTTGAACTTTTTAACAGTTTCAAAGACATAACAATCTGTATATCGTTTATGTGGTGTTAATAATTTTGAGTTTTAGATGTATTTTATTTGTGTAAAAATGATTAATACGTACATAAATTATATTTACGTCTCTATACTTATTCGGCTCAATGGTCTAGGGGTATGATTCTCGCTTTGGGTGCGAGAGGTCCCGGGTTCAAATCCCGGTTGAGCCCATTTTTTTTCCAGTTTTAATTTATTCTTTTTATTACAATTAAATTACATTATTTTTTCTGAAAATTTAATTGGTTACCTTTCGTATTAAACTAATTAACATATTTTCTACAAGGCGTGCCTATCCATAACTGTCGTTATGAATATAAACAACATTACAATTAATTTTTGTATCAACTTTAGTAAAATCACATACAAAAATTGGCAATATTATCGAGCAATTTTGTCATTGATATAATTTCTATTTTGAAAATAATATATCCCAATTAATACTTATGCTACCTCCAGAAAATGTACTTTTTACCTGATTATTTCCAACATGACGTTTTGCGAGCAATCAAAATACCAAAACTGTCATTGCGCTCAATAATTAATACCATTAAATTAAGGATTTTACCGTTTGATTTGATTTTACGCAATTGCTGATTTTATTGTTATGTGAAGGGCTGTTATCAATTTATCCCCATTATCAGGTTTTGTTGTTGTTATACACAATTTTTTTTAGGCATCCCCAGAGAAAATAGTCTAAAGGCGACAAATTGGAAGATCTGGTTGGCAACTTAATTGTGCCCCTGTCTTGGAAAACTTTATTTAAGTCATTTCGAACAGCAATACTAAAGTGTGGTGATGCACTATCTTGCTGGAACCAAATGTTATTAAAATTGTTACCAACTGCATTTCTTATTGCAGAAACTATTTGATTTTTAAACAAATTTAAATACTTTGATCTGTTTAAATTGCCTTCTACTAAGAATGGTCCAATAACAGTGGTGCCGATAATACCTACCCAAACATTAACTTTTAAAGCCCATTGTGTTCTATATTCCCGCATCCATCTATACGAATGGTATAACTCCAATATCTACAGTTGTGGCGATATAAACGTGGCTTTATAGGAAAACACTAATTTATTTGTAAAATTCGGGTCTGCATCTACCTTTTGCACTTACAGTTTTACAAAATTTCATTTTGTGATCATAATCATCTTCAGATAATTCTTGCAATGGCGTTACTTTATAAGGATGAAACTTATCCTTCTGAATAATGTTACAAACGGATCCCACACTGACATCATGTTCTAATGAAGGTTTTGTTTTTGGAATCTCAGAAGAGAATGTGGCAAATCTTAAAGAATGAACCCTTAACAGATTTACTGGATTTATCAAACAAAAATAATATCCATGGTCACGTATGGTTCAGTAGTCTGGTGGACCAAGAGGTTACAACAGACAGCTAGAGCAAAGCTTGCTGGCCTTCAGCGGCTGGCATGCCTAGCTATAGCTGGAGCCATGTCCAGCACACCAACACCCCTAAATCTTCCTTTCCTAGATATTCTCTTAGAGAGGGTGGCCAGGATAGTCTCCTACAAAGCAACTCAGCGACCACTCTGGGATACTGAGTGAAACAAAAAAGCCACCAAATTTTTGGGGTGGTTCCTGACATGCTAGCCACAAAAATACACGTAAAAAATAATTCAAAGTCTTCTTTCCGAAGAAAGATGAATGGGTGAGGAGAGAGACTGAATACGTAATGTATACAGATGGCTTAAGGACCCTAGATAGAGTTAGTGCCGGTGTTTTCAGCAGAAAACCAAAGATTGAAATAACTACCAGTCGTGGCAGGTATGTTACAAAAACAAAATCATAAGTATAATATCAGACAGCCAGGCTGCTTCAAGAGCACTGAGATAAAATCTAAACTTGTATGGAATTGCATCGAATCCCTGAAATACCTTGGTGAAAACAACAGAGTGATCCTGCTATGGGTACCTTGGTACTAAATAGTAAAGAAAAATAAAAAAGCCGACACAACTAAGCAGATTCTAGAATGAAGCAGGAATAACCTGCGACTTCTATCGGGACTGCTTACAGGACACTGTTGTCACCCTCGAAGGGATAGGTCTAAATCAACAAACAGACTGTCAATTTTGCTGCGTGAAAGACGAAACTCCTGAACATATACTATGTTCATGGAAAAAATAAGGTTCAACATATTTGGTTATACCAACCTAGAACCTACCGATTTTAAAAGAATCTCACCCCATGCAACCATGAACTTCGTGAGAAGGGCTGGATTGAGATGTGAACTGTAACCTCTAGGGGTAAGCCACAAAAGACCTACCAAAGGTCGCAGTGGAGGGGTGATTTACGCCCCACTCACATGATACCTAACCCAACTTAACCTAACTATTTAAAAAATTATGTTAATACGTTTTTTTGTAGTAATTATTTGAAAACACTTTTGTTCAAATTTTTTTGTAAGCCCAACAGAAATCAAATTATTAGTAAGGTACGTTACTTTACATACACACTGTATACGTTCTTGGTTTGATTAATGGACCGTTCGGCTCTTACCAATATTCCGATTGTTATATCTGAAGTGTCAACACTTCATTGTTCGATAAATCTCCCCAAATATAACTCGAGCAATTAAAGATAATCTCTCCTTGGTATAATCAAGCGTATTATTTTAGGAAAAACTATTCAAGTTTCGGCTATCGAG